>SRSE01000765.1:0-600000 GCA_005024645.1 Planiliza haematocheilus
AGTCAGCTGGACTTGTTTGAGTTGTCTAGGTGACGTTTAATCCAAGTCTTCAGGTGTAAGTATCATGTGGGAGGTTTAGGATTTTATTTTGGAACACCTGTGGGTGGTGTTCACCTGGAAACCACGTGACTAGAGTCTGTTACGCTTAAGCACAAAGAACACCAGTTCTGCATCAATCTAAAGAAAACAGCATTAATTGTCCCAAACTTTCACACATCGATGCAGCCAGGAGGTGTTTTTAAAGCGTCCCGAGCGGTTCACCTACTTTCATTTTCCTCTTCTGCCTCATTATTCGTCTCTTCCTCACAGCTCACTAAGCCGTCTGCTTTCATTGTGTCACGTTAGCTGCAGATCCCACCCCTGCAGAAGGTCAAGTTTTCCAGCCACACTGCGTCAACCCTGCAACCAAGCACAGCTCGTTTCTTGCTGCTGAGCTGTTGCTGCAGCGGTTTGTAAGGTGTGTGTCGCACTTTGTGATCCTCAAGCTGGTTGATAAACAAGAATAAAACTAGTCTAGACCACAGCCAAAACCATGACTATAAACAAGACAAATACCAAGTTGAACACCATGTCCAAAACCAGTCTAGAACCAGTCCAGAACCAGTCCAAAGCCAGCTGAAAAACAATGCAAATACTATGTCTATAACCAAGACAAATACCAGTCCAGGACCAGTCAAGAACCAGTTCAAACCCAAAACCCATGCAACATCCAAAACCAGCCCAGAACCAGTCTAAAGCTAATGCCATGTCTACAACCAAGACAAATACCGTTTAGAACTAGTCAAGTCCAAGATCAAGTCCAATACCATGTGCAAAACCAGTCAAGAACCATTTCAAAGCCAGTTAGAAAACAAGACTAACACCACGTTTAGATCAATGCAATGTCCAAAACCAGAACGAGTCCAGAACCAGTTCAAAACCAAGTCCAATACCGCGTCCAAAACCAGTCCAGAACCAGTCTAAAGCCAGCTGAAAAACATGTCTATAACCAAGACAAATACCGTTTAGAACCAGTCCAGGACCATCTTAAGATCAAGTCCAAAACCACGTCCAGAACCAGTCTAGAACCAGTTCAAAACCAATACCAATGCAATGTCCAAAACCAGTCTAGAACCAGTCCAGAACCAGTTCAAAACCAAGTCCAATAACATATCCAAAACCAGTTTGTGTCTAGAGCAAGTTGAGAACAAAATCCATCACCATGTCCAATACTGGTCTAGAACCAGTCCACTTACGTTCCTCAGCTATGACACATGTTAATTTTAAAGAGAACCAGAGAAGATTCCCAGAGGAACCCCCAAACAAACCCTCAGACCTCGTGTTTTTGTCGTTAATGTCGTGTTTATCGTGTTAGAATCATTTATGAGCCTGTTGATCTTAAGTGGAAACAACTGCTGGAGACTCTTACATCTGACCCGACCGTCAGGAAATCTAAAGTAGGGTCAAGCTGATTGACCTCTGACCCCGTCCAACCTCTCTCAGATGCCTGACCAGCATTTTTCTTCAGCCCCAGAACAAACATATAACACGATAAAGATACGGTTCCTCGTTTGTTTTCTGGAACCAATAACGACCAATTAGCTTGTTGTAAAGTCTTAAAGAAAAGCAGACATGAACAAAGCGAGCGGTAAACATGTTCTACTCCCACCGCTCTGGTTGTTAAACCCATCAGAGCATCACTCATTTGAGACACTGTTCAGTGAGAGATGTGTTAATAGAAACATGTTGGAGCTGAATGACTCACTGTCTTTAAGAGCGCAGAAACAATGTGGTGGCAAGATGTCTGGGGCCGTCGCAGCCGCCGACATGCCTCCTGTATGTTCCTCTTGTTTTTCTCACAGCAGCGGGAGGATGTGCGACATCTGGAAGCGCTCAGGAGGCCGGCCTGGAACCTCCCCCCTCGACGTTTCTCAGGGCGCAAACATCAAAGGAGGACAATGTCTTCTCACCCACCGCTGCACCCAGGACTGGCTCTGGGACAGGTGTGGAAAAAGAGAAGAAGCTACAGGACGAGATGAAGTTTCAGGGCAGGTCGGGGATTTAGTTTGTCAGCTTCTAATTTACGTCCCGGGACGATAATTTGAACTCATAGAGAGGCGGGAGGAGGTTTGACACGACTAAGAAGCTCCTGTTAGAGAGAGCACAAAATGTTCTGAAGGAAAATCTGCAAAAATAGAACATTTGTCCTCATATTTACGGCTTTTTAACATTTATTGATGGATAAATTGATAATTTAAGATTAAATCCTGATTATTTGTCTTCTAATTCATCTCAGTTTAGAAAGTAACGTCTTCAACCATTTTGTCGCATGGTTGGCGAAAGTTTCTTATTTTAATAAAATAGGATCTGCTGACGTGAAATTATACGATAAATCTTTGTAAATTTGCATAAAACTCCTGCACAATTAAGAAAACCTAACTTTAATCTGGTCAAACGTCTTTAATTTGAGCTGTTGTGGCTCTGCTGGAGCAATAAATTGTCAGAAATTCAAGTTGAAGACGCTTAACAGGTAGATTATCTGACGTGACATGACAGAAACTGATAAGATTTAGTAAATGTCTTGAATCTGTTTCGTGTAGGTTCAGTTTTCCGACTATTTCAAGAGCCTGAAGTCCAGAGAGAAGAACTTACGTTTAACAGGAATGAACCTTGAGCAGAACCTTAAGCTCAACTGCTTGAGGCCGAGATGGGAGAGGAGGCAGACGACGATTCATGCATCTGACTAAAGCATGAATGTAGAGTCTAGTCATGATGCAAACAAAGAAGACGAGGACGAGTGCTTGGTGGGACGTCCCCCAGCAGCCTACAGCAGCATAACCATAAACTTTATCGAGGTTTATAGTAGACAGGACGTTTCTCTAAAGGTTTGTTTGGTTCTTGTTTGCAAAGAAAGTTTTGGGCATTTTGGGTCGAATCAGACTTAAATTTTAAAGCTAAAGACCTGGTTTTGTTTTCTCCACGTCCCTGAAGAAGACAGATGTTTCATCAGTTCCTCCTTAATCTGCAGGAGCTACCTGCACATGATGTCTCCTGACGTCTTTCTGCAGAAACGAAGCAGAAAATCCCTGAGAATTAGAGGTGCCACGGGCGCTGAGCTCAAAGAGACGGCCTGGAGAAAATAATTCAGGGAGAGGACTCGACTCGTCGGAGGTCTGAGCTTTCCTCAATGAGAAGGCGAGGCGCAGAACACCTGCTGCTCCGCTCAGGGGGTTTCATTTAGTGGAAAGGTATGTCGTTGTGTCTCCGCAGCTTCCAGCACCTGATGTTTACTCTACACCGGGGAGGCTGACCTTCTCCGTTTCAGCTCGGCAGGCTGGCACTTCCTCCTGCAGCGAAAGCAGCTCGGTCACAAACTGTTTTCAGTCACATGAAGAGATAACGAACAGAGCAGCAGACCTGGTGATGTTTTTAGGAAAAGGTTCAGTAAAACAAGAACCAAAGACGTTTTGTTTCCACTCTGGAGAGAAATGATGCAAAAGACTTGAGGTTTTGCAGCCACAGAGGAAATAAATTCAAGAGATTTACAGCTGAACTGTGCAGGATGGAAGTTTATTTTCAGTTGGAATAAACTCCAGTGAAGTCTGAAAACATAAAACAAGAGGCAAAGCAGTTTAAAAGTGTCTGCTGTTGTTTGCATTAATGTTTTAAAGCCAGAAAGTTTTATTGTGCCACATTTTTTATCATAACAGGAATAAAAACCTCTCAAAGATAACTGCTTGTGCATCATTCTTCCCCAGCTCTGACTCTGAGGCCTCATTTACCTCCAGCTTTCCAGCAGCGACTCTAAACAGTCATAAGTTCAGCTCTGATGATTCATCGATTCATCCACGTGATGTGCAGACACGCTCGTTTGTTTCGGGGATCACAGGAGAAAGAGGACCCACCTCCTGGAGCAGGGCTGCGGTTTGCTGCCTCCTCCCTCTTCTCCTTCCTCTCTTTGTCATCTTGTGCCAGTCTCCGGAGAGCGCGGCGCAAACTTCCCTCTAATTATCAGGAGGAGAAAAAAAAAAAGGAGTAACGTTTGCGCCACTTTCGCAGCCTTTTCTCTCAAACCTTCAATGGGACCTGGAGACTGAGGCAAACCTGCTGCTGCTGCTGCGTCTGGTTGAGCCCGGAGCCGCAGCCATGCTCCGCTGCGCGTTTGGTTCGCTGCGCGCTTCGCTCCTCGGATGTTTACGCGTCGCGCTCCTGTGGCTCGTTCGGTGCGGGGCGCAAGCGCAACACGGTAGGTGGATATAACAACTTTGTACGGGTCAAGTTCAAACAGTTAAACAGCGCGCATCACTGGAATTACCTCAAAAACAACAGCAGAGGAGCTGGACCTGGAAGGTTTCATAAAACAACGCGCACCGCAGCTCATCCAGGTTTAATCAGGTTGTATGATCCTGATCACTCCTCCCTGCAGCATTTATGGAAACTCTGGAGGCAAGCAGACTTTTATTAGCTGAGATAAAGTTCTGCATGTGGATTATTTTGCAGCAACTGAAGAAAAAAATTGAGAAAAAGCTGCAAAACAACAACAAACAGAATCAGAATCCTAAAATAGATGCAGCTGGTTTAAACTCTGCAGCATCGACTGTAAAAACAAAGCGTTTCTGCTGATCTGTCAGAAACCTCAGAGCTGCATCAGATCCACATCGTCCTGCCTCGTATCTTTGTCTCCAGGGTCTCCAGCAAACAGATCAAAGCTGGCCGTCGTAAACTTTAAGGCAAACCATCGTAAAATGAAGCACAGAGGGTCCTGGTAGAGCTTTGCATTCAGCCCTGAGCCTAAACAACTCCTGTTTGTCCCAGCTTCTCTCTAAATCGCACTAAAACCTAGAAGGTTTACGACGTATGTTTCAGACTAAAAGGTGGTTAAAGAAGTTATTCGGATACTCTGTCAGAGACGGAGTCACAAATCTGAGTTTGAGGCTCTTTAAGGACAATTTAGGGTCAAAGCTTCGAGGCACAGCTCAAGTTATCAAGAGAATCTGGTAAAAAAACAAATAGTTGTGATTGTTTTAGCGGAAACAGAAAAAGAAATGAGACAGAAAATGTGTCCAACATGTTCATGAGACTTCAGGGATTCATTGAACGTGTTTGTAAGAAAAGGAAGAAATAACGGTGCAGAGAGAACGACGATGAATTTGTGAAGTTGATGTGAAAGGTGTGACTACCTGAACCAGGAGGAGACTCTGTAGCATCATTAGTGAAGACGATGTCTGCACAAAACATTAAACTGCATCTAAATCAGATGTTGGCAAGAAGTGTTAAGATGTTGTTACTGCTTTTAATTTGCCCTCCCTCAGGAGAACGGACTCCTAACCTCAGCTGTGTTAACCTGAATTAATCTTCTTTCCTGAGAATCCCCTGCAGAGTCCCTGCACATCTGTGCCTCCCCCCCTCCCTCCTGGGGGACGGTTCATTAGCTCACCCCTTCCTCCCTCCCCCTCCAGCTCTGTAAACTCATTAAGCCGCAAACAGGCCCCAGGAATCTCCCGATTGTCCTGAGGACCTGGCTGTTTGAGTAACCTGTGACCCGGAGTCTCGTCGTCGGAGCTTCCAGACGAGGCGCACGGCCGCGTAAACACAAAGCTCCCCGGCTTTCAAGGGGCTGTCAACGTGAAACAAGCCTGCCCCGGGCCTAAACAAGCGGCCCGGGGCAGGCTCGTTTAGGCCCGGGATCACGGGCAGCGACGTGACGAATGTTTGCTCCCCCTGACTTTACACGATGGAACTCAAACAAGGGACAGGTTTTTGTTGGAGTGTTGTGATGTTCTGCTCAGATCGGGGGGGGGGGGGGGTCTCACGGGAATGTCTGTTCTTAGTTTACATTTCAACCTGTGAGGCTTAAACGAGGCTTCTGCTCACCTCAAGGTCACAGCAAGTCTTTATGTGTTTCTGTCAGTTACAGGTTTATAAACACTGTTGCAGTCAGTTGAGGGTGAGAAACAGCTCCACCAGTTAATTCCCGCCACACCAGGAGCTGCTTGTTTTGTCTGCTCGGCTCCGTCCTGTTCACAGCTGCAGAGATAAACACGAGGTTCTTGCATTTTCATGTCCTCAGCTCCAGAGTGCTTCCCAGGAGGCCATCAGACTCTACGTAACCCCTACCGCAGCGTCGACTTCGACTCCACTGAGATCCAGAACATGGCCATCCAGGACCTGATCTGTGACCACTCGCTGTCCCCGGGCTGGTACAGGTTCAGGATCAACAACAAGCCGGCGGAGATGCCGACCACCTGCGTGGAGGTGACATCAGAGTTTAATAATCATAAAGAGCGGCTCCAGGCCAGGTGCAGGCGGGTAATAACTCCCCTTCTTGCAGATAATGACTGTTTCTGTTTGACGTCCCCCTGCAGATGAACCGCTGCGGCACTCAGGCTCCGGTGTGGCTGTCGCTGAAGGACGCCCCTCTGCCGAGGCCCGGCGAGGTCCGCCAGCTCTCCGCCTGCGCCACCTGGCAGTTCTTCCACGGCAGCGCCAAGGACTGCTGCCTCTTCCGCATCCCCGTCACGGTGCGGCACTGCGGCGACTTCCTGGTTTACTACCTGCAGCCGACGCAGGGGTGCATGGGATACTGCGCCAAAGGTGTGTGAGATGTTAGATCTGGAATCTCGTGCAGCCGGCGAGTGTTTCGGACGGTTACGCCCATGCATCACACAAATGCACATGCACAAGTCACTGCAGGGTCAGTAGAGGTGATCTGCTCCTTCTGCAGACATGTCAGCTATTCCAGGACATCTTCTCAAATCGTCTTGCACCTGCAGACTTCTATGTTTTTTATTTCTTCAAAGAAATAAAGATGTGACATGCAGTCTTGCACAATCAAACAGTTTCTCTTTTGCATGTTTCAGTTGCTCCAGATTTGGGTCCCAGACTCTGCCCACCAGGAGAAGTGGAAGTTAATGGTCGATGCAAAGGTAGGTCACTCTTTAAATCTCCAAAAACATCTGCAGTCCAGCTCCATGAACAGAATTAAAGGCGTCACATCTGGATCGAGCTCTGAAAACGGTATTTTACTGTCAAAATCAAAAACACGATCCTCTCTCTGTGCGATTCCAGCTGCCGTCCCGTCTTTGCCCTCGCGGCCGGTGATCACTCCGGAGCTGATCGGGCACAGCGTCCACCTTCGCTGCTCCTTCGTCCCGCCGCCGTGGAGCCAGGCGCTGGGCTTCCAGGTGGTTTGGGCCAGGCACATCGGCCACAGCATGAAGGCCGAGCTCAGGCAGGAATCCACTCTGAAGCCGTTCTCAGCGGTGGAGATGGATGGCGTCCACTTCAGGCTGGGAGAAACGGTAATTCCTGCCAGACGCCGATGAAAGATTCAAGAGGGGGGGGGGGTGGGAGCGCACGTGTGGAGAGTTTGTGGAGCAGGCCGCGGGTCACGCTGACCCTTTTTCTTTTCTGCCTCGGCGTTACAAAGCGAAAGCAGAGAGGCAACGTGTGTCGTGTCCCGTTACGAGAAGGGAAGAGGAGGGTGGAGAAGTTAAATCAGTTGCAGGTTGGAGGAGGCTCGCTCCACCTGGCTCCCATTTACACCAAATGAATTCTAGGGAAGTTATTTCTTCACGGACAGATGTACGTACAGCGGCGCTTTAAGGGAATACTCCACTTCTGCATAATCTGAGATGCATATTTGTTTCTGCTGTGACCTCCTGGTGCATCAGCTAAATGTTTCTGGTAACTGCTGCAGCAGCTTGTAGGAGTTTTAGCCTATTCCTTAGAGCAGAACCCTTCAGCTCAGAGATGTTGGTGGGTTTCAGGTCCAGGTCCACCAACTTGTGTCCTTGGTTCTCGTTGTCTTGCTGCGTGATCCAGTTTCTCTTCACATTCAGTTCACTGGTAGAATTCACAATCCACTGGTCCATCGATGAGGACGAGCCGTCCTGGTTTCATGGACGGGATGAGGTCCTGATGCTGGACTGAAGCGTCGTTTCGTCTTCAAACTCGTAATCCTGCAAGTGCACTTACTTTTGCACCTGGCTGATATGTACTATTGGCTCATTTTGCAGAATAGCCAAACAGAAGTGTAAGCTTTGAGTCACTTTTATGCAGAAATGAAGAAAACGTTGACAACTCTGCAGAACCTCAACAAGAAGTCGTCCCCGTTTTCTTTCCTACCTTTTCCTGAGGTTAGCTGAGGTTTGAGCCTCGTGCAGCGACGCCGGTGGAGGTGTGGAGGTGTGGAGGTGTGGGTGGTTGAGTTATCGGCCATAAAACCTCACGGTAAACGACAGCTAATTTAAAGCGGTGGTAAACCTGTTCGCTGAGCCGTTTGTTGACACGGTTCTAGTGTTTTTACACCAGAGATAATAACTGTTATGATTAACCTCCCCTCCTCTCCTCTCTCTGAGGATGTCATCACTCTGCTCCTCGTCCCTTCGGCCGCTGACGGCTCTCATTTCCTGGAGACGTTACTTGTTGCGTGGAAACATAGAGGTTATTAGATTCTTCTACATGATGTCAGTCTTGCTGCAGCCGCTTTAACCGACCGGACACCTGGGTTGTGTTAGCTGGGTCTGGAGGGTCCTGAGGAGCTGCAGAGGGGCCCCCGCCTTTGACACATGTTGACGCGGCAGCTGGGGCCGGGTCAGAGGTCGTCTAAATCTTTTCAGTTAAGCGCTGTCGGAGGTGTGGAGTGCGAGCTGCGCTGGTGCTCAGACCTTTCTCTCACGCGTATTAGAACAGATGTTAATGGTTTTAGTGAAGCTTTTAGAGAGAGACGGAGACGTTGGAGGTGAGAAACGTCCCACACAACGTCTTCTTCTTCTTCTACTTTGCAGCTTTAGAGGTGTAGCTTTGAGTTCTGGTTGCTCTTGCTGCGATGCAAAGAACGGGAGGTAGTTGAATGCAGGTTAAAGCATTCAAACATCTCTTCATGTGCTCTTTGCAGTTTTCCTGCAGCGTGTCAACTTTCAGGGTCAACTCCAGCCACAGCAGATCCACTCCAAAAGAAAGCCACGGCTTCTATGCCGGGCTGAAGGTAAGACACGTTCTTGTTGTGATCTAAGAAACCTCGCAGCGTTTGCGTCACCTCCTCCTTCTTCTTCTTCTTCCTTCAGTTTTCTCCAGACTCGCTGCACATATCTGAGAACGGCAAGGAGCACGAGGTGACCGTCCACAGCACCGTGCCCATCCCCTGCCTCGGCCACCAGTGCGGAGTCCCTCTGGCCCTCAGCGTCCATGACCCAGGTCAGGCCTGGTGGGAAAGCAGCAGATAACGCCGCTGTTAATTATCTAAGGGACACAATGACGTCTACACCTGTTGTTTGGAGACACAGAGTGCACCACAGCTGACCAAACATGCCCCCCTTTACACCTTCTTAGTTGGATAATAAAAACTTAAATAGGACGAAGTTAACATTGTCTGTTCTGCTGCGTTTAAAACCCACAGACAGCGTCGGACACAAGGCTTCAAACGTGGCGCTGTCCGACTGCCAGGTGCAGATCCAGCCCGACGCCTGCAGCCAGGACGGCAGCGGCTGCGGCCGGACCACGTTTTCAGTCACCGCCGTGACCGACTTCACGCGAGACGGGAACCGCCCGAGCCTGATCGCCGCTTCGCCCGGAGCCTCCGCACCGAGACTCTGGAGGAGCTACGTCCCAATGTCCCTCAAAGTGAGTGAAAAGCTTCCTGGCATCAGTAATGTTTAATTAGAGGGGGTCTGTGTTTGACGTGACGTTTAAATACCTGTCTTTACTCGCCTCCACACAAGCTGTAACCTTGTGTAAGTCATGACGTCAGGCCTCCAGACACGGTGTCTCTGAGCGCTGCGCTGCAGAGGAGATTCCCATCTGTGTTCAGTGAAAACATCAAAGCCCAAGGTCAGAGGGTCGGAGGGTGCAGCCCCGCTAATCTTTGTTCTCCCGACCTCTGCCCCCAGGTCACGGTGCAGGACGTTCCCACTTCCATCTGCTACTCTCTGACCGACCCACATGTCATTACGCTAGACGGCAGGTAATTCACCTCCTAGAAGCTTGTCAGCAGTTGTTAATTTACGACGGCAGCTCCGCGTTGACTGACTCTGAATCCGCCAGGCGCTACGACAACCACCAGACGGGCACGTTCGTCCTGTACCGGAGCCTCGCCAGGGAGTTCGAGGTCCACTCCCGCCAGTGGGACTGCGGCAGCCGGCACTACTCCGTCGCATGCAACTGTGGCGTGGCGGTGCGGGAGGGCAACGAGGTCGCCGTCTTTGACATGTGCAACGGTCAGCCGCAAGAAAGCAGGCCTCAGCTCAGCCTGAGGAACGTCCACGAGGGCAGCCGGGTCCGAGTGCTCGAGTCCCACCAGGGGAAGAAGGTCACCGTAGGTATCCGAACATTTTGACGCGGATTCGTTTGCAGAGTCGTTGCACGCTTGTCGTCTCTGATGCGACCCTCTCTCTCTCCTGCAGTTGATGTTTCCCTCTGGAGCATTTGTCCGGGCTGATGTTGGCGACTGGGGGATGAGTCTGTCCGTCCGGGCGCCGAGCGTCGACTACGGAAACACTCGAGGGCTTTGTGGCACCTTCGATCGTAACGGCAACAACGACTTCCTGGGCTCTAAGGGCGTCGCTTACGGCCCTGATGACCTGCATCGCTTCATAGAGGAATGGAGGTCAGTCTGTGGCGCAGACTCAAACATAAACACGTTGGCATCTAGATTATTTACAGATCTGTTTACGTCTTTTCTTAGGATCGCTCCTGGTGAGAGTTTATTCGATAAAACGCCTCCTGGGACGGCGCAGGAGCTCAGGAAGCCTTTCTGTCAGTGCCAGAAAGAATTCAGCGTTTCTCAACCTGCCGGCAGAGAGATGAGGAGCTCGTACAATCCTTCTGCTCGCTCCGACTGCGTAGCCTACGACAACGTGGATTACACATCCATCTTCCCGTCTATGGACACGACGGTGGAATACGTCAAGAGTCCGCAGCCAGAAGAAAGCATCCTGGACGCGTCTGCCTTCAGCGGCCACCCTCTGGAGACGGGACATCTGTGGCATCAGGAGAATCCGAGCAGTGATGCAGAACTGGTCGGAGAACTCAGGGAGGAGCTGTTGCTTTCTGCGGACAGGACGAAGAGACAGGCGGCGTATGGATTCCAGCCCGTCTTCATGGCGCAGAGCCTCAGCCAGGTGGACATGGAGAGCTTGGCTTATTTCTTCCCTGAGGATCACCTGGCGGAAACCCGGACGGAGGTGCAGCCGCGGTGGCCGACGCCGAGCGGCTTGACGTCGGCTAAAGCCCTTGAGGTGTGTCAGGTGGCTCTGGTTAACTCCACCGTGGGCGCGGTGTGCCGGGGGCTGCTGGGACGGCGCCTGGACGAGGCGGTGGATCTCTGCATCCTGGACCTGCAGCTGAAAGACGACCTGGGCTGGGAGGAGGCGCTGCTGCCGTACCTGGAGAACGAGTGCGAGAGGAGGCTGCTGGAGAACCGCACCCAGAGGGCTCTGGAGGAGGCCAGCCCGCCGGGGGCGTCCGGGGAGGTGGCGACGGCGCTGCGCTGCCCGAACTTTTGCAACGGCAATGGGGACTGCACCGAGTGGGGATGCCAGTGCTTCCCCGGCTACAGCTTCCACGACTGCAGCCTGACCATCAGTGAGCGACGGGAATGAACAGATTTTAAATGTGTGAGTACGGACTCATCTAACGCTTCTCCTCTGACAGGCCAGCCGATCGAGATAACCGACCTGGAGAACGGCGGGCTCTGCGACATCCGAGCCTTCGACTGCCGCAGCGTTCGAGTCTTCGGCCTCGGCTTCATCGACTCAACCGAGCTGAGCTGCCACGCCACCAGACTGAAGGTGAGACGAGGAGCAAAAAGATGAGCTCAAACGTCAAAAGGCTTCAACGCTCACTGTTTTTTTTTTTTTTTTGCTCCTTCAGTTCATGAACAAAGTTTGGGTTCCGGGGGAAAAGCAGAGAACTAAAGCCACCTTCCTCAGCTCTAAGGCGTTAGACTGCGCTGTGCCGTCTCTGAGCAGCACCGCCGTCAACACCGAAGACTTCATGATGGACGACAAACCATACGCACGCTGGGAGATTAAGGCAAAGGCTGCATCACATATTAACCTGCGACTAAAGCGTCTTTATCCTCGTCTTCTCTGTCGACTAACTCCTCCTCCTCTTCCTCCTCTTATTAGGTGACAAACGACGGCTCACAGTACAGCCAGGCAAAAGTGCTGACCATCTACGACGGCGTTTGCCAGGTGTGCGAGGCGTCTCGCTCAGGACTCTGTAAGTTAAAGGTAACTTTAAGTTTTATTCCCCAACATCTGGATATTTTAAAAAACATGCATTAAAGTAATAAAAGCTAGACAGGAGACAAATTAAATTTTCTTTCCTGCTCCTGACCTGGCGTCTTCGGGGAAAAGGGAACAGCTTGAAGACATATCTTTTTATATCGTTGCACAAACACCGTCGCACTCTTCTGCTTCTCTCGGCCAGGAGCGGACGTGCAACATCGACGGGATGTGTTTTGCGGCGGGCGACTCCAACCCCAGCAGCCCCTGCCTCCTGTGCGACCCCGACGCCTCCAAATTCACCTGGTCCGTGAACCAAGGTACGGGCCGTCCCGCTGTGGTCCTGTTTGTCTCCGTCGGCAGATCAAAGCAGCGGAGGTTTAGGTTTCCCAGCATGCCCTGACCTGTCGCTTAACCGCCCCGAGAGGGAGAGAGGAGAGGGGGTAGATCACATGGTTGACTTCCACAGCAGCAGAGGCTGCACGGCAGTAATGTGCAGAGTTAAGCCTTGTTTCAGCTTTACCTGTCATTTTAATCCCGTGCAAATACGACTAAAGACGTAAATTTAGCAGATTCTGCAAAAACATTCGTGATTTAACGCTAACAGCAGCGTCCTCTGGTTTAATTCTTGACGTTTCATCAGTGAAAACATCTGTTTGATGTCCGCGGTCGATGCTGCGTGACCTCTGCGACGCTGAGAGCTGCAGTTTGGAAAGAAAAGCTTCCAAACTTGGACGTGCGTGCTCGCGATCGTTTTTCCAGGAACGAGCGTCCCGGAGGAATGTTTCCGCCAAACAAAGCTTTGCATGTAAAAGACGGAACAAGTAAACAAACAGTCTGTTCCTTTAAGTGACTTCATTTCTTATTTTTCTCTGCTTTCAGTCAACGAGCCGCCACATTTCCACCGACCCACAGGCGACGTCTTGAAGACGTTCGCCGGGGAGAATTTCGTCTTCCAGTTTTCGGCGTCAGACCCCGAGGGCTCGGCGCTCCTCTTCCAGCTGGAGGAGGGCCCGGCGGGATCCGTCCTCTCCCCCGCGGGCCTCCTCATCTGGAGGGTCCCCTCGCTTTCTGTAGAAGAAGATGGCCGCCGGGGAAGGCGCTCCGTCCGCTTCACGCTGTCCGACGAGTGCAACGCTCAGAGCTCCTTCACTGTGGAGGTAGAGCTGGAACATGCACGTGTTAGATTTTAGGTTTGTAGCATTAAAACTTTCTTTTCCGCCTGTGACGCAGATTGACGTGGTGCCGTGCGGATGCCAGAACAGAGGAACATGCGTGACCGACGTCAACTTCCCCGCCGGCAGTGGGCGGTACCTGTGCGTCTGTCCCGAGGGAAACCAGGGCGAGCTCTGCGACGAGGACGTGGACGAATGTTTGTCCAACCCGTGCCCGGGCGGCAAGTGCATGAACACGGCCGGCAGCTACACGTGCAACTGTCCCGCCGGGTTAAGAGGTTCATTTAAAAACCTACAAAGCTTTTTCACCATCGCAGCAAACGATCACGAACTAACTTCCTGCTTTCGTTTAGGTTTAACGTGTCTGGAAGACGTCAACGAGTGCGAGAGGAAGCCTTGTTTTCCAGGAGTCCAGTGCTTCAACAGCTTCGGCTCCTACGGCTGTGGCCCGTGCCCCAAAGGCATGCTGGGAAACGGGACATCCTGCACTGGTAAGACAGCGCCGTACAGCCTTCCTGCTTTCGTACTGAGTAAATCTGAGGAACTCTCCCTGCAGGGCTGCAGCGCTACGAGCGCTAGAATAGAAACCAGATGGCTGATGGCATGTGTTGCATATTGCCCGTAAGCTAGCTTGATGCGAGTCTGCCGAGGAAGGTTTCACGTTGACGCAACGGGCGCCGCTGGAGAGTTGACGTTTGTGCACGGAAAACCTTTGCAGCTCTGCAGAGAAGATAAAACTCAGAGTGTGACTCAAGTGAAGCTCATAGCATAAATTAAAGTGACTGATAGCTTATTTGTCTTGGATTTCCATCATCCCCGTTTGTTTTACCGCTCCCGTCGAGGGACTTTTAGTTTGACCTCCTCGTTCAAGATACAAAACTCTGAGCTGCACGGCTTTCCTCCTAAATCTTAAATGTCACGCACGTAAAAGGCGGCTGTGATGAATGAGCCTCCTTTTTACGCTCTTGTCTCATTTTCTGCTGAGATCAGGAGGCTCCGGTTAAAAGAGGTCAAAGGATAAAGAGACGGCACGTTTCTGCAAAGCTTCTTTCTTTTTTGTTTGACTGCAAGCTCTCTCCTCGTGCAGCAGTCCTCATTCCTCCCGTCGTCTCTTCAACATCTGCTCCTCACACGACGACCTCCATGCGGCTTCCACCCAAAACAAAAATGGACGCTTCAGGGGAGAGCTCGACGAGGGCTGAGGCGGAGAGGACCGAGCCGCAGGCGAAGGCTGCCGCGTGGAGAAAGACGACGGAAGCTAACGGGCCGTCAAACGCTCCAGCTGCTTCTCAAACGAACACGGACTCAGTGGAGAGAGTCAGCAACAGCATCGGGAAGATTTCACACGGCGGAGCAGCTGCAGGTGACACCAAGGCACCAAGAGTCAATTCATGCATGCGTGAGGAAATAAAACTAAATCACACGTGTGTCTCACAGGATCAGCTCAGTCTCTGGCCGTCAACGTTTCGGCGACGTGTGCGAGCAGGCCCTGCTTCCCCGGCGTTCAGTGCATCAACCGCCGGCCGCCACACGTGGGCTACGTCTGCGGACGCTGCCCGCCTGGTCTCTACGGCAACGGTCGCATCTGCATGAAGAGCTCCAAGGAGGGTAAGAGCCGGAGAGCTCAGCATCTGTTTGCAGCTTTTTTTAGATGTTTTATTTTGTTCCTGTGACGCTCTGGTCGCCCCTCGATGTTGTTTAATGTGTTTTTCTTGACTGGAAAGAATGTGGTTTATGGCGGCGGATGAATTCCTGGAAACTGTGTGAATGTTTGCTGTTATTTCTCACGAGGGGAAGGAGCCGGTTTCACTGCTGGAAAAGTGTTTGTGCAGACAAACTGTGCACGCTGGATATTAAACATGTCTCCTCCCGTCTTCCCTCAGCGTCCAATCATCTGCCTCAGCTCCAGGCTCAAGGAAAGTCCAGCCGGTCGCCTCAGAGCAGCCGAGTCTCCCAGCTCCACCTGCCCGGCCTCCCCACCAGGCACGGCATCAAGCACCTGTCCTCGTCCGTGGGGAGGGGAGGCGGGACGGGGAGGAGAGAGGCGGTCACTTCTGCGTCCAGAGACGTCGGTGCAAACGCCAGATCCAGCATCGCTACCTCCAGGGTGGTGAGGAACTGTTTCTGTCCTCGTCTCAGCTTCTTCTGGGACATTAACCTCCACTAACTTTTCTTCTTTAAATCTCCCAGAAGCCTGAAGCAGCGTTGACGGGCGCCCTCCCTCTTAAGGTGACCCCACCCGCCCCTCACTTCTCCACCGCGTCCCACAGAGCGACGCAGCCTCGCCTCAACCACTTAGCGTCCACCCAGGCCAAACCCTGGACCCCTCTGAGACCCGCCGTCCCTCTCACGGCGGCCCTCACCGCTCTCTCCTTCTCGCTGCCCGAGTCCGAGTTCTCCGCCGACGGAGACGAGGCTGAGCAGACGCCGGCATGGACGTTAACCACGCCGGTAAGAAGGCGCTCGGCTCCCCGGTGCAGAGGACGACCTCCATCCAGCAACGGGCCAGGAGCGGAACGACGGCGGACAAACACGTGACGAGCTGCGCCGACCGGCCGTGCTTTCCCGGCGTCCAGTGCGAACCAGGCGCGGACGGGTGGGGCTACCGCTGTGGGAGGTGTCCCGTGGGATACACAGGGGACGGACGATTCTGTCAAGGTAGAAGCTGCATGAAGAACGCTGCCTTCTTTTTAACTTCTCGAGTCCACAAGTTGCAGGATTTCAGTCCGATGCGTCTGTTTGTGTCTCCAGCTGTTTGCAGACACGCTTGTGGCAGAAACATGGAGTGTGCTGCACCCAACACGTGCCGCTGCAAACCAGGGTACACCGGACCCAACTGTCAGACGGGTAAAGCAGCTTTTGCACGATTAAAGTAGCTAAGAAAACGGTTTTATGTTTGACTAATTGCTATTTATTTATTTATTTTTTAAGCGATCTGTGATCCTGAGTGCGTGAACGACGGCGTCTGCATCGCCCCCAACGTCTGCCAGTGTCCCAGAGGTTTCCACGGCGAGACGTGTGAGGAAGGTAAACGCTCAGCAGATGTTGGATGAGTTTAAAGTCTTTCTCCCTAAAGTAATTAAAGCTGACTGAGCTCCGTCCCTGCAGCTCTGTGCAGGTTAGCGTGTGAAAACGGAGGCACCTGTGTGGGCCTGCAGACGTGCTCCTGTCCGTACGGCTTCGTGGGTCCTCGCTGTGAGACGCGTGAGTTCACCTCCACCGATGCATCTCTTCTGCTTTTATTTATTTATTTATTTTAAATTAAACGGCGAATGTTTGCCGGTCGCAGTCGTGTGCAGCCGTCACTGCCACAATGGAGGCCGGTGCGTGTCCTCGGATGAGTGCGCGTGTCCTCCGGGCTGGACGGGACCGTCCTGTGAGACCGCTCTCTGCTCTCCCGTCTGCCTCAACGGAGGTTCCTGCATTCGGCCGAACGCCTGCGAGTGTCCCCACGGCTTCTACGGAGCTCAGTGTCAGAACGGTAAATCTGCAGCTGACCGCATGTGCACGAGTCTAAAAGCAAACCGTTAAACGTCTTCCTCTTCCTCCTGCAGCCGTCTGCAGCCCTCCCTGTAAAAATGGCGGCCTGTGCATGAGGAACAACGTCTGCTCGTGTCTGCAGGGATACACCGGGAGACGCTGCGAGAAAAGTCAGTCCTCCTTTACTCCGTCATTCCCTCCTCTCCTCCTTCTCCAAATAAAGAACCAAAAACAGAGAGAAAACAAACGAAAAGAAACGTGCACAGCAGAAATTAGGAAACGGAAAACCACCAGAGAGACGTTAGCCACACCAAAGCGTTTCTAATCCTCTTCCTCCTCTTCCTCCTGTAAACTTCATGCACCACAGCTTTGATCAACAGGCTTCTCTCTCTCCAGGTGTGTGCGAGCCCATGTGCATGAACGGCGGCCGGTGTGTCGGCCCGGACGTCTGCGACTGTCCGTCCGGCTGGAGAGGGACGACGTGTGATAAACGTAAGCCTCCTCCTCTTCTTCCTCGTCTTCTTCTTCTTCTAATCGCTCGTATGTGATGACGTGTTGTCGCCTCTCAGCCAGCTGCCTCCAGAGGTGCCTGAACGGAGGAGAGTGCGTCGGTCCAAACACCTGCCTCTGCCCCTCGGGGTGGCAGGGCACGCTGTGCCAGATCCGTGAGTATCACGAGAAAATAAATCTGATTATTAGATGATAATAATGATGATGAATCTCCTGACAGCTCGCTGTGAACAGAAGTGTCTCTACGGGAGTCGATGTGTGCGACCAAACGTCTGCGCCTGCAGGACGGGTTACTCCGGGTCTCTATGCTCTAAGAGGGTAAGAAACGCCGACCGTCTAGCATCGTTATCGTGCAGCTTAATGTCGGTTTAACATCTTTTTTTGTGGCTGACATCTGTTTTTAATGACTTTGCATTTCTTAAAGCTTGCTGTGCACATATGTTTTGTCGGTTTTCTCACTTTTTGGGGCGAAATGTTTGGAGAAAAAGAGCAAAGCAGCTAGACGACTTAAAGACGAGAGAAAGGAGGATAAAGATGGCCACTAGACGAGCTAAAGGAGATGCAAAATCAACAAAATCTGATGTGAAACACAAAGAGACGCTAAACATCTTTAAAAGCAGCCGTATAACTTCATATTTTTCGTATTTTTCCAGCTTCCTATCCCACGAGGCTGACGTCGACTGACCGAGCTCCGGACGTAAACCTGACGTTAGCCTAGCATAGCACCAGACCTGAGGAAATAATAAGAATATTATTAATTTACGTTTTATTTTTTACCACGAGTTCAAAACTTTGTACGAGTATTTATTTATTTGCTTGTCTCTCGTTGTATATTTCGTGTATAATCCGCGTTGTTTCCTGTGAAAACTTTTGTTTACTGGATGTTTTATAAGAAAATAAAAATAAAAAAAAGACGCTTCGGATATTTCTTCTGGGTTTAATTATAATTTCTAAGATGCATTAAAAATGGTTAGCACTTTCTGCACATAATCGACTGGAACTTTGATGCATAAATAATATTAAAAAACACAAATATAGTTGCAGGGAAGGTTTATTTCCTGTTTTGGTGCAGACGTACCTTTTCTTTCTTTCTGTGAGAAGCAGCAGTTTCAGCCTCTGTAGATCTGAGCCGCTGCGTCACCTGAAAACAAAGACTCAGTCAAAAATTAATAAAAAAAAAAGATAAAAAAGGATAAAGTTCTTCTAGAAACTCACACATTTTCTTCTCTCCCGGCGCTCGTCTGCAGCAGAGAGGCGTTTGACTTTGCTGCGGGGGCCAGACAAGTTCACGGGCAGCGGGGTCAGGGCCGAGGAGGCCGCCAGGAGGGAGATGAGGATTAAGAGATTAATGAGGCCACATTAGCTCTGCACTAATTAGGATTCCTCTATGGCAGCAGGCTCTGGCCCAAACACTGACTCCTGAACCTCCTCTAAAGGGATGTTTGCTGCTTCTGTCGCTGCTACACATCCTAAAAAAAATGGATTTATCTCATGTTATGGAGGCTTTTAGTCTCCTGCTGCAGCTTCAGTCTGCAGGACATTCACTGCCCTCTAGCGGCAAGAATAAAAAATAAAGTTCAGAAAATATAAAACGCGCAGAAAAGCGTAAAAACTCAAGTTTAGAGAATAAGTTAGAGGGAAACTTTTACATTTACCTGCAGGAGAAAGATGAAAAAGTTGTAATCTGAATAAGTTACAACCTGAAAGCAGCGCAGAGTCCGCTCACAGATATTTATATCCACCACCCAAAGATGGCTGTGGGTGAGGAGGAGGAGGAGGAGGAAGAGGAGGGTGCATGTGTCCATCATGGTGCGTAGAGGCAGAACAGAGCGTGGACGGGACAGGCGGGCCAGGCCACACCTGGGCTGTTCACTCAGAGGAGGAGGCGCAGAGCCGCCGGCCAAGGCCGCAAAGTTATCCTCCAACGCTGGATGCCAAACAGGAAAAGACCCGCAGACTGTGGACTGAGCATCGAGTTCAGCAGCAAAGACACAGAGAGGGCTTCACCTGAAGACATTAAAATAAATAAGAGAAGAGCAGAAACTAAACAAACAAGAGGAATTAACACAAAATAAAATGAAAGAAGAGGCAAAAATAATGGCGCAAAATGTCTGAACCTGCACCTAAAGATATAAAATATAAGTTTGAATTTTAATAAAACTGGATTTGCTTCCTGAACTACAAGGATGAGTCCAGACCACGTGCTTCCTGTTCAATTTGAAGCTGGAGCTCTGGGTCCAGATGTGCGCACGATCCAGGAGCAGATTGTTGTATCACATTTAAACAGATTTAATCAAAATTAAACCCATAAAACTTGACATTTATTTCCTCCTCCTCCTCTATATCTCCGGTATTGGCCCATATGAGTCGTGCCTAATTTAAACCTGTATCCTCCAGACCACAACAGGTGCCTCCTCCTCCTCTTCCCCTCCCTCAAAGCTCCACCTGTCTTCCCTTTTCCGCGGCGGGCAGGCGACCCAGAAAGCAGCCGTCATTCATTAGAAATAGTACGCCGATGCGCCGGGGGGCCGGAGGACGGCGCAAACCCCCTCGGTCACCGGATCGACGGCAGCTGCTCGACCCCCCGGTTCTATTTTCACCCTCAGGATAAAGTGCCGCGCAGGATTCCCGCACGGCCCCCCCGAAGCAGCTCCAGTCAGAGCAGCACCAGGATGAAGTCCACAGGCAGCGCGCAACCCGACGGTTTCACCTCCGACCTGGACGGGCTGGACAGCGCCAGCGACAGCTCGGACGGCTGCAGCCCGCGCAGGGAGCCGGGGCAGGTGGGGGATGAGGAAGAGGAGGAGGTGGAGGCGGTCGTGGCCTCTCGGACCGGTGCGCAGCGTTTGAGAAGGAGGAGACGGAGAAGAAGCAGCGGCGGTGGAAGAGGCGCCGGAGGAGACGCGCTCCTGTCCGGCGTGAACAAACAGAGGCAGGCGGCTAACGCGCGGGAGCGGGACAGGACGCACAGCGTGAACACGGCCTTCACGGCGCTGCGCACACTCATTCCCACCGAGCCCGCAGACAGGAAGCTCTCCAAGATAGAGACGCTGCGCCTGGCCTCCAGCTACATCTCCCACCTGGCTAACGTGCTGCTGCTGGGGGACGACTGCCTGGACGGGCAGCCCTGCCTCAGCTACCAGGGCATCCTGCACGGCCCCGCCGCCCTCAGCGCGCCCTCTCTGCGGCCCATTTGCACTTTCTGCCTCAGTAATCAGAGGAAACTGGTGAGTTAACAATTACGCACGAATTACGCACGGGTTGAAATAGAACAAGCGACATTTCCTGGAGAAACCATCATTACGCAGAAGCAGAGGGGTGCAGGATCTGACCCCAAAGCCTTCAGGCAGCAGCAGAAGAGGCACCTGTACAGGTTGCATCCTCTTTATGTGGGGAATAAATCTGGAGGTGGTGAGTTTATGGAGGTCAGCGATGATCTGGGTTCAGCACAGTGGCACCTGTTTCTCTGGAGACTGTCAACACAAATGGAAACAGGCCTTAAAGAGGTTTAAAGTGACTCAGGTGCAGGTTACGGTTCAGATGTTTGTGTGTGTGGAGGATTATTTCATCCAGACAGTTTCAGATTAAAATTAAAGATTTGAGAATGAGTGGAAGATGTAAACACTCCAGTGTGAGATGGTTTCTGACTTCTGAAGATGAGTTACAGCTGCAAACCTAGTGACTGTAGATGTCACTTCTAGGGTTTTAAAAGGTTTTCTAAAGTTATCCAGGTCTGAACAAAGCGTTTCTTTTTCCTCCACAGCTCAGAGACGGAGGGAAGCACTCGGCTGCGATGTGAGGAGACGAGGCGTCCTCCCCTAACCCGGACGTTGTTGTTGTTTACATGTAGGACTTTGTACATAATAAATATATATTTATTTTTGGATTAGACTGGAAAACCAAAGAAAAAAAGACAGATCTATCACTGAAAAGCACTTTCTGTTGCTTCTGAACTCTCCCGTGTTTTGGTTGAGCTGTAACCTGAGCCGTGTGTAAAGTTGCACCTGACGTGGGGCTATTTTTGCTCCTCCGCCCTCAACGCTCCACCAATGTCTGACTCCTAAAGAGAAAAAAGAAAAGAAAGAAGTGTCCTTCAGACTTGTGAAGGAAACCAAGGAGCAGCTGCTGCCAGCTCTGCGTTACCTTCAGAAATGTCACAATCGAGCAGCGCGCTTCTCTAACGCACGGCCTCTGAACAGCAGAGCTTCAACACTTTAGACCAACGGGGAGCCAGCGTGGTTCCTGCCACAGACTGGTCTGAACCTTAAAGTTTCCCCAAAAATAGAAGCAGAGATTTCAGGGTTTAGCTTTGTAGCCGAACACAAACCAAAGTAGCTCTCTTGTGGGTCAAAAAGCTTCAAGACAAAACTTGCGGCGACCCAAATCTTTCTGCCCCAGACGTGCAACCCGGCTGTGGAGACATTTGTCCAGCAAACCCTGCAAAGAAAGCAGCGAAGGTTGGGTTTTCTCAACAAATCTCACGAAAAGACCAAAACAGAAATGAGCATTACGCAGCGAACTGAGGAGGCCACACAGATCTAGATGCAGGTGGTCGTAATGTTGTGGCTGATCCATTACTGTTAATATAAACACTAAAACTCGGTCTTTTCTTTGAGATTTGTCTAATTAATATTAATAAATGAACGGAGGAGTCGGCAAAGTTAAAAGAAAGCGACAGAGAATCCAAGAAAATGTGAATCTGCTCAGGGCTTGTATTTCACGTTTTCCGTTAGCGGGTTAGCTCAGAGCTAAACGTCTGCAACGGCTCTGCAACCCGACCTTAAGTGCATGCTGTCACAAATATTTAGTCAGTGTTAAACTCAGGACGACTTCACGTAGTTTGCTGCAAAAATAAATAAATAAATAAAAAGGACAAAGAAGTTTCTCTGCATGCAGATAAAGATGCTAGTTCTCTGATGCTAATCCTGAAGCTAATCCTAGACATGAGCCGTCCCTGATTCAGATGCACTTCGTTAGCGCTAGCTCCTCGTTTCTATCCGTCAGCGCAGTGAAATGTTTACTTTTTGCGTTGTTGCACAATCTCTCTTTTATCACTTTTAAGTTTGGTGAGTCCGTGGCTGCAGGACGGGCTCTAAGCCGCCTTCTGCACCGATCTGGAGAATAAATACACATATAAATATACCGGATAAATAAATAACCGGATCCCTACTTGCACACTACCTCAGACATGTTTTAAATACCTTGAAGGCCTACCTCTAGATCAGACGAGTAACATGACTGTAAAAATAAAAAGGAAGGAAGAAGTACTTGAATACCTGACGACTGTGTCCTTTGCAAAATACAGAGAAGCTGCTTGAAGAGAAAAATGTATTTTTGTACAATAAAAATAAAAAAGGATATAAAACCGTCTGTGTTCATCGTCTGAAATATGCCACGGCTCGTTTTAAATCACGGCTCCTGTCAGCAGGTGAGATGTGTTAGGGAACAAGGTGAACAGGTTCTCATTTAATGATGGTGCTGGCAGCAGGAAACATGATGAAGATGAAGAAGAGGAGGAGGAGGTCAAGAACCAGAGACATGGACGAAGGAGCACTGAGAAAGAGGAAGTGGAGGACGACACAGAGGGAGAGGAAGAAGAGGAGAAAGGAAGAAAAAGAGGAAGAGGAAGAAATGGAAGCATAGTAAGATGAGAAAGAGGAAGAGAAGCTCAAAGACCCAAGAGGAAGATGAAGAAGAGGAGAAAGTGAAGGAGAAAGAGGAAGAATAGTAACAAGAGAAGGTGGTAGAGGAACAAAATAAGGAGGAGGAGGAACGAGAGGAAGAAGAGGTAAAATGTCCAATGAAGGAGAAGACCCAGAGACAAGATCATGGGACAAGCTACTGTAGCTCACTTCACCAGTCCAGTCTAGAGTTGGTCTCCTGTGTCTTCCTAAAATCTGTCCTTGTCTTCTCCTGGAGTTGGTCTCCTGTGTCTTCCTAAAGTCTGTCCTTGTCTTCTCCTGGAGTTGGTCTCCTGTGTCTTCCTAAAGTCTGTCCTTGTCTTCCTTGTCTTCTCCTAGAGTTGGTCTCCTGTGTCTTCCTAAAGTCTGTCCTTGTCTTCTCCTAGAGTTGGTCTCCTGTGTCTTCCTAAGTCTGTCATTGTCTTCCTTGTCTTCTCCTAGAGTTGGTCTCCTGTGTCTTCCTAAAGTCTGTCCTTGTCTTCTCCTAGAGTTGGTCTCCTGTGACTTCCTAAAGTCTGTCCTTGTCTTCTCCTAGAGTTGGTCTCCTGTGTCTTCCTAAAGTCTGTCCTTGTCTTCCTTGTCTTCTCCTAGAGTTGGTCTCCTGTGTCTTCCTAAAGTCTGTCCTTGTCTTCCTTGTCTTCTCCTAGAGTTGGTCTCCTGTGTCTTCCTAAAGTCTGTCCTTGTCTTCTCCTAGAGTTGGTCTCCTGTGTCTTCCTTGTCTTCTCCTAGAGTTGGTCTCCTGTGTCTTCCTAAAGTCCGTCCTTGTCTTTCTTGTCTTCTCCTAGAGTTGGTCTCCTGTCTTCCTAAAGTCTGTCCTTGTCTTCCTTGTCTTCTCCTAGAGTTGGTCTCCTGTGTCTTCCTAAAGTCTGTCCTTGTCTTCTCCTAGAGTTGGTCTCCTGTGTCTTCCTTGTCTTCTCCTAGAGTTGGTCTCCTGTGTCTTCCTAAAGTCTGTCCTTGTCTTCTCCTAGAGTTGGTCTCCTGTGTCTTCCTAAAGTCTGTCCTTGTCTTCCTTGTCTTCTCCTAGAGTTGGTCTCCTGTCTTCCTAAAGTCTGTCCTTGTCTTCCTTGTCTTCTCCTAGAGTTGGTCTCCTGTGTCTTCCTAAAGTCTGTCCTTGTCTTCTCCTAGAGTTGGTCTCCTGTGTCTTCCTTGTCTTCTCCTAGAGTTGGTCTCCTGTGTCTTCCTAAAGTCTGTCCTTGTCTTCCTTGTCTTCTCCTAGAGTTGGTCTCCTGTGTCTTCCTAAAGTCTGTCCTTGTCTTCTCCTGGAGTTGGTCTCCTGTGTCTTCCTAAAGTCTGTCCTTGTCTTCTCCTGGAGTTGGTCTCCTGTGTCTTCCTAAAGTGTGGAGAGGGTAGCTGGTACCTTGTGTTCTCTCTGCCATAAACTCCCTAACCGTCTCTGGAAGACGTTTCTCCTTGACACCATCTCCAGGGAAACTCGTCTCTTCTTTTAAACGTTCAGCAAATAAACTCCTTCCACACAGGAGACGCGTTCAGTCGTCGCCGTCGTGGATTTAAACGCCGTTAAAACAGCGCTGCTCTGGTTTTAATGTTGTGGCAGATCAGTGTTTAATGCATTTCTGCTGGAAACTATTTTTTAAAAATCCAAAAATGACAGTAGGAACCATTTCAATAACCTTTATTTTATTTCATAAAAAAGTCAAATTGGTTTTTATATCAGATTTAAAGAAAAGTAGAAACCAATAATCCGTTGGCTGGCGAGGCATCTTATGGGGAGGGGGGAGGAGGGCGAGGGGGAGGGGCAGACCAGAGAGGCCTCGTCAGGCAGTACAGGTTTACCCAAAAAGTCCAAAAGAAAACGGCGAAGTTTAAGACTGAACATGAGCTGGGCCAAAAAAATAAAAATAAAAAAAGGAGAGGGGACGATAAAAATAATAACCTTTGGCTAAACTGCTCTAACGGTTTCTGTCGGCCTTATTCTCGCATGGCGTGAAGGCAAACTTTAAATTCATACAAGCAGCAGCCATCGAGATCACGTGGAATGTTTTTTTTTGTTTTAAATCCAAATTACAGAAGGCATTACAACAAAAATATGAATAAAAATAATGAAGAGAAGGGGAGATTTATTCTGGTTTAATCCTGCTTCCACTTTACGTCATAAAAGGACCGAGCCCTTTCTTTCCTTTTTAGCTTAAATAGCGTTTTTTTTATCGTTTGGAGTGGAAGGATGTCAGCGTCTGGAGGAGGAATAAGTAACAGGAGGTAGAAGAGAAAGAAGGGTGAAGACATTCTACTGCTCCTGATGCTATTTGTAAAAAACAAAAAAATAAAAAGGAAAAAGAAAACAAAGCTCATCTGGCGTTGGAGGTCTTAGTCGGCCTCCTCTTCATCCGATTCCGATTCTAGAGAGAAGAGGAGGAGATAAAGTCAGTCAAGAGGTTTATTTTAAAAAGGTCTGAAATTAAAAGTTTATTATGACGCGTCAGAGGATCGTTGAAGCGTGATCGATCTAAACGCGTCTGTTCTCTCCTGCTGCAACACGTCAAACCATCCGCCCCAGGCTGGAGGCTAATTACCTTCCTCCGCGTTCTTCAGCCACTCCACAAATTTTTTCATCTGCTCGAGGAAGACGCTCTTCCCCTTGGCGACGTGGGCTTCGGTGTACCACTTCAGTATGGCCTCCTCGCTCAACACGTCCGCTGTGACCGAGAGGACGAGACGGCGTTAGAGGGAGATGGAAAGGGTTTCAAAGGAAGCGCTCAGACGATCGATCAGGCACCGACCTTTGTAGAGGAGCACCACGATCTTCTGAAACGCCTTCATGAAGTGGATGTTGTCGTAGCAGTACTCCTGGATCTTCAGCAGCAGGCTGAGCTCGGACAGACCCTGGGAGGTGAAGGCTTTCAGCAGAGGACTGTATTGCTGCAGAGAAAGAAGACGAACGAGCAGAAGGTTTTTAAAAAGTTCCTCAAGATAAAAACACGTCTCCGACCGTGCTCGCCGTCCTGCCTACCTTCAAGTGTTTGATGGCTTGTTCGGTCACCAGCTCTTCCTTCTTGTTCCACTCCACGCAGCTCATCACGCTGGTCCAGATGATGCTGATCATCGCCTGCTCAGAGAGGCCGGCCTTCTTCATCTCCTCCCTGGTGAAGGCGATGATCTGAGGCACGAACACGGAGCGGCGGAGGTTTAAGAGGCGTGAAAAGCAAAACGCAAAGAGTCGAGGTAACGGTTTCTGTCGCTGCACTCCAGCCTCACCTCCTTCTGAGGGTCACCGCGGGACATCTGCTCCTGGAGCTCCTTCTGCAGCTCTTTGCGGGCGCCGATGGATTGCTGGTTGCGGGCGAAGTCGGACAGCTCCTTCAGCCCGGCGTCGGTGAAGTACTTAGAAAAATGCTCGCAGCTCCGTTTGTTGGCAGGAAAGAGTTCCTGTGAAGCAGAGACAGTCACGACTCTTAATCAGACACAGAGCGACAACGTGCGAGCAGCAGAGAGATCTGGAGGCGGCGGGTTTACCATCAGCCTGTTGTCCATGCCGACTTTGCGGAGACTGCCAGCAACAGAGTTGATGTCCTTCTCGTTGATCCATGACTTGAACAGTTTTACAGCAAAGGCTGCAGATACGCCTGCAAAGAGATCAAATAAAACACGTTCAGAAAGAGATCGCCGTTTTTATTTCCTCAGACGTCGCTCCTTAATTAAAAACCCTCACCCTCTTTGACGAGGTTCTCGTTGAAGAGGCTGTTCAGGATGGAGGCTGATATGTTGCCGTTGGCCAGCAGGATGCCGGCCAGCATGGCGAGTTTGTTGCGCTCAGACTCCGTGAACCCCTTTAAGAACAGCAGCAACTAGGAAGACAAAATAATAAAGTTTATTTAATGCTACAGCTTCAGCAATGAAAATAAATAAACACCTGTCCTATAAACCCGTCAAAGCTGCCGGGAATCAGCTGGAACAAACCCAGCGCAGAGACGCGTCCAACAAGCACAGCCAGTTGTGAACTCTGCTTCAAACATTAACAAAAACAAACTCACCTTCTTGATCTCCTCTTCGAAACCCTTCTCCAGGTACTTGTAACGCCTGATCAGCTTGTTAAAAACCTGAGGACACAAAACAACCGCTCAACGTTTAGAAAAACGTCTCATTTTATTTATTTAAATATATAACGTGATGTCTAATAATGTGGTTTCTACCTGAGCGTATGCTTGCATGGTCTCCAGGTCTTCTTGTGCCGTGAAGAGGCAGAACTCGGTGCGGGTCATGTCGTCGGATAGAGTCCCGCCTGGGGCTGGAGCGGAGAAACCGAGTCAATAACGCAGACTTCCTGCCCACAGCCCGGACTTACTAAGTAATTTAACGGCGCACGAGTGCCGATCAATACGGCAGCAACTCACCCAGCATGCCGCCGGCCACCAGGATGTCAAAGAGTGTCTCGGCATAGCGGCGGTAGTCGAGCTTGGCGCCAGAGGCATCAAGGAACTTTGCAACCGCTTCCAAATCAGTGCCAGTTTGATTCAAGCCTTGTACGATACTTTCTTGAAACTGTGTAGGGTCAAATCTCTCCTTTTCATCTGCGGGAAGGTAAAGGTAAAAGATTTAGAGGAACGCCCAGGAAGGAGAGAGCTGCTATGACGTTAAAGAAAAGAAAAGGAGACTGACCTCTTTTCCTCGTTTTGAAACGCTGGCCGGTTAGCGTTGGCTTTTGCTGCTTTTGATTATTCATAAAAGACACCTTGGGGTAAAAAAAGACAAAAGACAGGCGGTTAATGTTTAGACAAGCAAACAGAGCTTCGTCTAATTGAGGTTTGTGCTGCCAGAGATCCAGGTGTTCACACTGTTAACTTGAAGAAGTTGCGCAACAAAGTTTGAAGCCTGTGGGCAAAGATGTACTTTAAGTAGCGTGAAGGAAAAAAAACAAAAGTGTTGTGTAGCTCAATCTTTATGGAGTGTATTTTAAAAATTATGGCATTTATTGAAACATAATAAGCAATAAATGCCACCTGTGCTGCTCCCCAGCATAAATACATACAGCTTCGTTTTACAATAAGTCTTTATTTGACTAACCCTTTTATTAGGATCAGATTGTTGAATAAATCTTTTTACAATCCAATAATAAAAAGTCTACATGTTAAACCCGCAGCTCTGATTGATTTAAAACCAAACTACAGATGAGAGCTTTAAAATGTAGCCACATAAGAGCGGAGGAGAACCAAACAGACAAAAGAGGAGCTACAACGGAGCTGGAGATTAATCAGATTTAAGGGTTTATGGATTTAATCAGGGCGAATAAGTTTGATAATGAGGCTCAAAACGTTTTGTTTAAGAACTGTAAGTTCAGTCAACTGCTTTATTATTAACAGGAATGTTCAAAACTTCAGCTAACTGTGGATTAGCTACCTAGCTAGCTAGGTGGCTGGCTAACTCCGGGCCTCACCATGCGCTGAGGCATCGCAGGCAGGTTAGCCGGGCCCGCTAGCTGGCTAGCCATCTTTGATATAAAGCTAAATCACGACTTTTAAAGCAAAGACTAGAGATAATATGTGCTTAAATGTAACCCGCTGTCGAAATGTCACAACAAACTCCGTAGTAATGTAAAAGTAAACTTCAAAATCAAATAAGAAAGCAGAATGCTAACGCTAGCTAGCCCAAGTGAAAGAACACAAAATTCGCCCTCCAGCGGCGCCCATGATGGCTCCATTCCCGGCTACAAAAACGGTATTTAACGCCTTCTAACAAGACACGATGGTCCCGTTACATGAACGTTAAGGTATGAACTGACGCGGGGAGGCCGGGATTAACGGGTACTCACCGAAATTAATGCAGATAAAAAACGGTTGTGAACCAGGGGGGAATTGAAGCAAGTGTCGAGTCTCTCAGCGGCCCAAACAAAAAGACCTTCCCGTCAGGACTTCCGCAGACTCCACCCGCTGCGCATGCGCGATTTAAAGGGGATTTCCGTTCAGCAAAAAAATAAATAAATTAAACGTTTATTTTTTTATTCAGATAAGAAATGCATTTTACTTGTAGTCTTTACCTAAATGTGTAGAATTTTATAAATGTATTTATATATGTATTTATATATTTAATATATATTAATACTTTATAATTAAGTGCGGTAAATCAATTTTTCTATTGATTTTGATTTTAATTAGGCCATTATCGCCTTTATGTCACAGATTAGCACACTTCCTGTCTATGTCCCTTTAGTGTGGATGATTTTAATCTGCATTACACGACTTGAAATTATTACTGATCATGCTGTGAAACAGTTTCAAGCTCTCTACCTGGAGGATTTGCTGCTTTTCTCTTTTTTATATATATAAATGTAAGTTAAATTTCTTTGCTTGTTTGGACAATAAAGACAAAAATTGGACAAATGGTGGACAAATGTATTGATTTTGCTGACTTGCGTTACCTGGACGACGCATCTCGCCTCAAATCTCCCCCATTTAGTAATAATATATATATTTATTTGAAAATAATCTGTTGTAGATACTTTAAAGGGGACAAAAACACATTGTTATGGTCTCTTTACTAAGGTTATTACAATATTATTATGTTTTTACTGACATATATCTCACTCTCTACTGCACACACATGTTATTGTAGTATTGTTCTGCTTTGTGTTGAATATAATTAGGTTTTTGAGCATTTTTAATGAATAAAATTAGGTTTTTGCGACACAGGGTTGAGTTTGTTTAACTTGCACCTCCAGTTCTCTTTCTGAATCATCAGATAAATAAATCAGGGGTGCAGCAGTGACCTGCAGTCGCACTGTCAGGAGGCCCGAGACCAATGGATTCAGACATGTGACATGAAGTGATGCAGATCAGCTCTTAAAGATGTGACGGCACAAAAGCCGAGGCTTCACACGGACCTGCTCGTCGGCCGGAGACCACTTCATCTTCTCAGCATGTCTGCACCAAGTGAGCTGGTTCTGTTCGTCAATGGGAGGAAGGTAAGCACTTTGTAATTTGGTCTTTTTAATGGTTAAAAAAATTTACTTGGAAGGTGATTCTTGTAAAAGAAGATGAGATACGAAGAGTTTCAGAGTCAGAAAACAAGTCAAAAGTAAAAGTTAAGTATTAAACAGTGACAGAAGAAGAAAGAAATCACAATAAAAACTTAATTAAATGCTATTTAAATGTGTTTTTCAGTCAACATGACGTTCAATATAGAATCTTTCAGGACAATCGACAAAGATGTAAATATTCCTGTAATATATTTAAAAGGAAGATGAGGCTAGAGACAGGGAACTATATAAAGGTTAATATTTAAGCTAATTATTATGTGCTGCTGGATTAAAGTGTTGATTGGTCCTTTAATGTCCTCTATAATGACCATAAAGGCTGAGAGGACACATGAAGCTCATGACAGTCACACACAAACATCCTGACAGAGCTTATTTAAGCGTGACAATGTCAAGTCACCTGATGAAAACCTGATTTGAAACGGTTTGTGCTTCCTTCCTTCAAGGTTGTTGAGGAGAACGCAGACCCAGAGGAGGTGCTGCTCAGTTTTCTCAGGAGGAAAGGTTTGTCTTCTTCTAATCTCTAACTTGATAAACCGAGCTGCGACTTTAATTTCCTGACCTCTTCCTGTCACCAGTTGGTCTGACGGGGGCTAAGAACGGCTGTGGAGGTGGAGGATGTGGAGCCTGCACCGTCATGGTGTCCAGATACGACCGCACCCAGGAGACAGTCGTGTATCCTTTTCTCTAAACCGTTGTTTCACAGTTTATTTTAACTCTTGAGGGTTTTTTTTTATTTCCGTGACCTTTGACCTGTGCAGACACCACGCCGTCAACGCCTGCCTGCAGCCGGTGGTCGCCCTGCACCGAGCTGCCGTGGTGACGGTCGAAGGCGTCGGCAGCACCAGGACTAAACTCCACCCGGTCCAGGTAACGAGACGCTCAGGATTAGAAGCGATTCGAGAAGACGTTGGTGTTTTCTGACTCTGCTGTTCCTCCAGGAGCGAATAGCGAAGGCTCATGGATCTCAGTGTGGATTCTGTACTCCAGGGATGGTGATGTCCATGTACGCTCTGCTGAGGAACAAGCCTCAGCCGACCATGGAGGACATCAGGGAAGCTCTGGGAGGTAAAAAAAGAATAAAAGAGACGTCACAGAATCAACACATCCGTCCTGAACGTAGACAAAGACAATCACAGAAGGACTGCAAGTTCATTAAAGCTCTGATCCTGTCCTGTCTTGTCTTCTCATGTCTGGTCGTATCTCCTCTTGTCTCATCTCATCTCCTTTTGTCTTGCCATGTCCTCTCTTGTCTCCTCTTGTATTATCTAGTGTCCTCTTGTCTCCATTTTTCTTGTCTAGCCGTGTCTTATTGTCGTCTTTCCTCTTGTCTAGACTTCTCGACGTGTCTTCCCATGTCTTCACTTTTCTTGTTTCCTATTCGCCTGTCATGTCCCGTCTTCTCTTGTCTCCTCTTGTATTGTCTTATCTAGTGTTCTCTTGTCCTGCCTTCTCTTGTCTCACCGTGTCTTATTTTGTCTTGTTTTCTCTTGTGCAGTCTTGTCTTTCCATGTCTCCTCGTCTTGTCTTCTCTTGTCTTGCCATGTCTTCTCCTTTCTTGTCTCCTCAAGTCTTGTCTTCTCTTGTTTCCTCTCACCTTGTCTTGTCATGTCGTGTCTTCTCACATCCTGCCTTGTCTTGTTTCCTCTTGCCATGTCTTGACTTGTCCCGTCTTCTCTTGTATTGTCTTATCTAGTGTCCTCTTGTCTTCCCTTTCTTGCCATGTCTTCTTTTGTCTCTTTGTGTCTTATTTTATCGTTTTCTCGTCCAGTCTTGTCTTGCCAGGTCTCCTCTTGTTTTGTCTTGTCCCGTCTTCTCTTGTCTCCTCTTGTATTGTCTTATCTCGTGTCCTCTTGTCTTCCCTTGTCTTGCCGTGTCTTCTCTTTTCTTCTTTTGTCTTGTCTCCTCTTGTCTCAGATAAAATAACCAGTTTACACATTTAAATGTTTTATTTTGAAGGGAACCTCTGCCGCTGCACGGGCTACCGGCCGATAATCGACGGCTTCAAGACTTTCTGTGAGGTGAGCGATGAGCAGACAAGAGTTCAGTCATTTTAAATAATTACTGAGGAGACTGAGCTGATGTTTATTATCACGGTGTTTAATTCAGGAGTCACCTGACTGCTGCCAGAAAGGAGGAAGAGGAGGAGGAGGAGGATGCTGCTTGGACAAGAGAGAGGAGAAAGACGTAAGTCACTATTAACGTCTTTTAAGTTCTGAAGAGGATAAAAATAATGAATCAATAAAAAGAAAAATGTCTCGTCCTTCAGATGTCCCAGGAGCTGTTCCCCATGGACGACCTTCTACCTCTGGATCCGTCCCAGGATCTGATCTTCCCTCCTGAGCTGATGGTAACCAGATCAACAATAAAACACATAAGCAAACATCAGCAGCAAATATTTATTTAGCCGTTGACATGTCTCCTGTCTTCTTGCAGATGATGGAGAGGACACAGGAAGTGAGTCCTCTTTATTTCAGAGGAGAACGAGTGACTCTGGTTTCTCCTTCTGAGCTGTCCAGCCTCCTGGAGCTGAAGGCCCAACATCCGTCTGCTCCTCTGATCGTAGGCAACACGACCATCGGTAAACATTTAGGACGAGGACGTCAGTGTGTCCCCGCCGTTTATTCTGCTTTTATTCAGGTCTTATTCTTGTTTTTTTAGAGTAATCTATCTTCAGCTGGAGCTTTGTCCAAATGTCCTTGTCTTGTCTCAACACGTCTTGTCTTCTCATGTCTCATCTTATCTCATAATGTCTCGTTTCATCATGCCTTGTCCTGTCCTGTCCTCTCTCGCCTCGTCTCACCATGTTTAGTCTCATCATGTCTTGCTGTGCTTCGTCTTGTCTTGTCGTCTCTCATCTCGTCTCATCATGTCTTCTCATATCTTCCTATGTCTCATTTCATCTCGTCTCATCATGTCTTCTCATGTCTCGTTTCATCATGCCTCATCCCGTCCTGTCTTCTCATCTCACCTCACCATGTTCAGTCTCATCGTGTCTTGTCATGTCTTCTCTCATCTCGTCCTGTCTTGTCTCATCATGTCTCATCTCGTCACATCACATCCTCTAATGTCTCGTCTCATCTTGTCTAATCATGTCTTGTCTCGTCCTATGTGCTCTCGTCTTGTGTCTTCATGTCTTGTTGTCCTCTTTAATGATGAGTTTTTGACTACTTTTGATTTGATTTGTCCTCCCAGGACCAAAGATGCTTCTGAAAGGCGTCCATCATTCTCTGGTGATCTACGCTGGGAGGATTTCTGAGCTTGGGGCCGTGAGACGGGGGACAAACGGTTGGTGTGAAGAGAATAAATCTGTATCTGTTCCTCACCTGTCCTCCTCACCTGTCCTCCTCACCCGTCCTCCAGGCCTGACAGTGGGAGCTGCCTGCAGCCTGAGCAGACTGAAGGAGGAGTTGGAGAAGGACGTGGTGGACATGGACGAGGAGAAGACGAGAGGACACCGAGCTCTGCTGCAGACGCTCCGGTGTCTGGCAGGGAGGCAGATACGCAACGTGGCGGTAAAAGCATCTAAACAACTTCAGCCTCTGTTTTAAAAATATAAAGAAAGAAGGTTTGACTTTGGGTTTTAAATGTCCTCTCAGACCGTCGGAGGGAATCTCATGAGTGCTGATCCAAAATACGACCTCAGCAGCGTCTTATCTGCTCTGGACTGTTCTCTGAACATCGTCTCTAAAGGTGAGTCGTTCTTTTATTATTCATTAAAATCATCAGTAATATGTGTCATGTCTCGTCTCGTCATGTCTCATCTGCGTCTTTATCTTTCAGACGAGACGAGGAGCGTTCCCTTGGACGAAAAACTTTTTACCGATTTTGGGAAGACGTCTCTCAGACCAGATGAAGTCCTGCTGTCCATCGACATCCCCTACACCAAATCTGTGAGACGATATATTTAATTATTTACCGTTCACAGCAAACAGACGTGTCTTGTCTCGTCTCATAATTTCGTCTCTCATTACATCTCATATTGTCTCTTCTGATCACGTCTCTTCTCAGCATGTCTCATCATGTATTATCTTGTCTGGTCTTGCCTGATCTCAACTCATTATATCTTGTCTCATCTCGTCTTATCTCTTCATGTCTTGTCTCATCTCATCTTCTCTTGTCTCATCTTGTCTCATTTCATCATGTCTCATCTCATCATGTCTTGTCTCATTCTCATCTTCTCTTGTCTCATCATGTCTTGTCTCACCTCGTCCCGTCTCATTGTATTTTGTCTTGTGTTATGTTATCTATCTCTTCATGTCTTGTCTCGTCTCATAATTTCTTGTCTCATCTTGTTTTGTCTCATGTCATCTTGTCTTATCTCATCATGTCTTGTCTGATGTCCTCCTTAATGATCTTCACAATTCCACAAATTAATCCCTGGATTAGCACTTGCCAAGTTGCTTCCAAGATTCATGTGTCCTTATGTGTCCTCATGTGTCCTCATGTGTCCTCATGCATCCTCATGCGTCCTCATGCGTCCTCATGTGTCCTCAGACTGAGTTTGTGGCGGCGTACCGTCAGGCCCAGAGGAGAGAGTTCTCCTTCTCCTTCGTCAACGCTGGGATGAAGGTGGCCATCAGGGAGGGAACCGACATCGTGGAGTCCCTCAACATCTTCTACGGCGGCGTCGGCTTGACTCTGGTCAAACCTGGACAGACGTGTGGACAGCTTATTGGGCGGTAAAGACAGCTCTTTTTTTTTTTTTAGTTCTTGAGAGCGAGACAGTAAAGAGCTGTAACCTTTACTGTCTCCCAGGTCTTGGGGGGAGGATCTTCTCTCTGAAGGCTGCCGCTTCCTGAAGGAGGATGTGGACGTTCCTCTGGAGATCCACGGAGGAAGGGCAGAGTACCGCAAGACGCTCGCCATCAGCTTCTTCTACAAGTTCTACATGCAAGTCGCCGTGGAGATGAACGAGAGGGTAGGGAAACTGTAAAAGTACGAGTTAACGTTTCTAATAATCTGAACCGTCAGTGATCGTTAATCTCACCTCGTGTTTCAGGGTGTTTCAGACGTTCATGTCCCTCTGGAGGATCTCAGCGCTCTCAAGCCCTTCAAGAACGAGGTTCCACAAGGTCAACAGTCCTTCCAGGTATTTATTTACTCCTGAGAGCACAAGAAATACTTACATTAATACAATTATACTGACAAGAAATGTAGCTTCATGAGCCAATATTACATATGAGAGCTCAAAACACTCAAAAGTTATGATTATAGTTTCTAAATTGTGCATATTTCAGTCTGTATCTGAGGCCCAGCCCTGTGGCGACCCTGTGGGCCGTCCCAGCATGCATCAGTCCGCCTACCAGCAGGCCACCGGGGAAGCCAAATACTACGACGACCTTCCGACGGTCCAAGGAGAGCTTTTCATCTTCATGGTGACGAGCACGAGAGCCCACGCCAGAATCATGTCAGTAGCGGTTCATATGGAGGGGTTAAAGGTTTATAGAAGAAGCTGTGATGCCCCCTGGTGGTCATAGACGTAATTACTCTGTATTTCTGTCTCGTCTAACATTACTCTTCTCATTATCCAGAAACATCGATGCATCAGAGACTCTTAAGTCACCCGGCGTGGTCACGTTTATTTCTGCAGAAGACGTTCCTGGAGCGAACCGCCGACTCTGGTTCAACAACCCAGAGGAGCTGTTTGCAGAGGAAGAGGTACTTCAGTTTCATTAACATCTAATTCATGATTAAAGGATCCTAAATGTGCACATTTCCTGCAAAAACAACAAAACAGAAATATTATTCTTTGGTATAGCAGCGAATATCCCTTTCAAAAGCAAGATGTATAATAGTCTGCGCTGAGGAATGAGCTGCAGATGATCAGCAGCTACCGTGTATTCGTGCAGGTGATTTGTGTCGGTCAGATCATCGGCGCTGTGGTGGCAGAGAGCAGAGAAAAGGCCAGGAGAGCAGCTCAGAAGGTCCAGGTCACCTACCAGGACCTCCAGCCGGTCTTCTTCACTATAGAGGTCATTTTAAATCATCCATTGTTTTGATATTTTCAGGCAAATTTGATTGGAAATAGTCAAAACTTCCATTTTCTGTCTTCTCTCAGGATGCCATAAAGCACGAGTCTTACTTTGAACCCAAGAGGAAGGTGGAGAGAGGCGATGTGGACGCAGCCTTCAGAACATCTGAACACATCCTGGAGGGTAAACCACTTTAAAGTTCACCTAGAATAAAAGTTGCTCCTTCCTCGTATGTGAACATGTGATCGGTGGCTGCAGATCAGATCTACATGGGCGGTCAGGAGCATTTCTACATGGAGACTCAAGGAGTGATCGCTGTTCCCAAAGGAGAGGACGAAGAGATGGATTTGTTTGTAGGCACTCAGCACGCCGCCTTCACTCAGGTCAGATTAAAAATAAAGTTTTCCCCATTATGGTTTCTGAAACATGACAACTTCTGCCTGACTGTTATTCTTTTTTAATCATCCCTGCACCAGGAGCTGGTCGGCCAGGCTCTGGGCGTCGACTCCAACAAGATCACCTGCCACGTAAAGAGGCTCGGAGGAGGTTTTGGAGGGAAAGTCATGAAGATCGCCTCCCTCTCTGCTATCACTGCGGTCGCTGCACGCAAGTAAGAGGAATCAGACGTTAAGGTGGAACGGACAACGTCATGATTAGTCAGCTGACTGTAATGATTTTATTTAAAGGACTGGGAGGGCTGTACGCTGCTGTCTGGAACGAGGTGACGACATGCTGATCACCAGCGGCAGACACCCCTTCTTGGGAAAGTACAAGGTATTATATTTATATTCACAGAGTTTAAACCAACAATCAATGTCTCACCAGACGCTTTGATTAAATAGTTCCTGTATTAAATCTTGGACCATTTAGGTCTGACAGTGGATTAAAAATAAACTCTTACAGACAGTTTTTATCAGAATATAAGTCTGGTAATGTGCTCTTTGGTTTGTATTAGTCCTCCAACCAGTCAGAGCCCAGTACTAAACAGCTGAGCCTCTTCTGTGGTTCCACCTCCAGGTTGGATACAACAGCGACGGCTCTATAGTTGCAGCAGACGTCACTTACTACAGCAACGGAGGATGTACGCTGGACGAATCAGCATTCGTAAGAGATTTGCCGTTACTGCAGCTAACAAATGATTCCACGTATTTGTAAAGATCCAAACATTTCCGAGCTGTGTTTTGCAGATCATGGACAAAGCCGTCCTCCACATGGACAACGGCTACAAGATCCCAAACCTGCGAGGTCGGGGCGTGGTGTGTAAAACCTACCTGCCGTCCTACACCGCCTTCAGGGGCTTCGGCGGGCCTCAGGGGCTCACGGTGATGGAGAGCGTCCTGCACGAGGTCGCCGTTCGCTGCGGCCTGCCTCCTGAAAAGGTCAGAGTTCACAGAGTTCAAACATTATGACTACATGACAGAAAAACATTTATATAAGTTTCATTTATAACACGTTGTCAGTCTGATGTTTGTATTAAACTTCTTCTCAACCCAGGTCAGAGAGATCAACATGTACCGGGACGAGCAGTGCTACACCCACTACAAACAGCCTTTCTGCCCCACGGCCATGGTTCGCTGCTGGGACGAGTGTTTGGAGAGGGCGGGCTACGAGGAGCGACTCCGAGCCATCCAGCTCTTCAACGCCTCCAACCGCTGGAAGAAGAGAGGCATCGCTGCTGTTCCACAAAAGTTTGGTGTCGGCTTCTCCAAAGGCTTCTACAACCAGGTGAGTCTGTACCCGGAGCAGCTGAAACTAAAACCTAAAATAAATACTATAATGATCATTTTTTTGTCCAGGGTGCAGCTCTGGTAAACATCTACAAGGACGGCTCAGTGCTGGTGACACATGGAGGGACTGAGATGGGTCAGGGCATCAACACCAAGGCCATCCAGGTCAGATTTAGTTTCCATCGTGCCTCGAGATGCTGATGAGGTTCCACACAAGATATTAAATATAATATACCTCGTTTCCAGGTAGCGAGCCGTGTCCTCAAAGTCCCCATGTCTTCCATCTTCATCAAGGAGACGTGTACAGGAAACGTCCCCAACGCAGCCCCGTCGGCTGCTTCCTTTGGCACCGACGCCGTGGGGATGGCCGTCAAGGTCGTCACCTCTGCTCATTGTCTGTAACATCCATTAAAGCGAGAGAACTATTTAAAAGATTAACTTTTAAATCTGCTCCACAGGACGCTTGTGAGAAGCTGATGAGACGCCTGCAGCCTCTGATGGACAAGAAGCCCCAGAACACCTGGAAGCAATGGGTAACCGATCAGCTTGAGTCATGTTAACAAAGGGAATTGTTGCTTTTAAACATCTGAAATGTAAGAAGCTCTTTAAGGTTTCTTTCTCTTTTCATTGACAGGTTAGCGACGCTTTCTTCCAGAAAATCAGCCTCTCTGCAACTGGATTCTTTATGTACGTAATTTAATCAAACATATCTTGATTATTAGATGAAGATTTAAGATTCAAATCTTTGCATCTTTGCGTTGTGTGACAGGGGACCACCCACCGACGTGGACTGGGAGAAGGGTGAAGGTCAGGCCTACTACTACTTCACCTACGGCGCCTGCTGCTCTGAGGTGGAGGTCGACTGTCTCACTGGGGATCATAAAGTAATTTAGCTCTTTTTAAAAATCACACATCAAACAGCTGCTTCCTCTTTAATGAAACTGAACCATGTGTCTCTGCTGCAGAACATCCGCACTGACATTGTGATGGACGTTGGTAGAAGCATCAATCCAGCTTTGGACATTGGACAGGTGCAAGGAAAACGCTGTATTTTTGACAATGTAAGTGTTTTTGAGGTTATACCGACCACAGCTCTACAGCGATGTTGGTGTCCTGCAGGTGGAGGGAGGTTTCGTTCAGGGCGTCGGCCTCTACACCATCGAGGAGCTCCAGTTTTCTCCAGACGGGGTCCTCATGACCAGAGGTCCGTCCCAGTACAAGATCCCAGCGCTGTGCGACGTCCCAGCTCAGCTCAACGTCCATCTGCTCGCTAACTCTGAAAACCCCCACGCCATCTACTCATCTAAGGTAGCAGAGGATGCTGGGATGCATCTTTCTCTTGCAGAGTGTTTTTGTTATTAGTCTGACTGTCTCGTTGTTGTTCCAGGGTATAGGCGAGCCTCCGGTCTTCTTCGGCGCCACCATTTTCTTCGCCATCAAAGCGGCCGTTGCTGCAGCGCGCCAAGAGAGAGGACTGGGGGACACTTTCAGTCTGAGCTCCCCTGCCACAGCAGAGAAGATCCGTATGGCCTGTCAGGACCAGTTTACCAAAATGGTGCCAAACATGACACATTTCTAACATGTTGTTTTTCTTTGACAGTAAACTAAATATTTTAACGTTTGCTCCAGAAACAATTCCAGACAATTTATGACAGAGTGCATTCATTTTAATGAAGTATTCATTACACAGCTTGAGACACAGCACGCTCTCCTTACTTGCATCTCCTAACCTCCTCCTCTCAAACACCTCTCTAACTTCACTTCCTGTTGCTCCTACAGGCCTCATCTCCGACGGGGAAGAGCGTCGTCCCGTGGTGCATCGACGTGTGATCAGCCCTCAAGAAGACAAATCAGATTTTTGTGATCTACTGATTTTAGTCAAATAGAAAGAAATAAAACTGTAAAATCGTTTCACATTTGACATGGTTGAGAATAAACGATGATTTCTTTGTGATACATTTCTGCAGCATTAGTGGAATAACTGTTAATTAGTTGAGTCAGTTTCAGTTTGATTCAGGTTCAGATGTTTAAGGCCCACGGTTTGAATGATCCTGGTTCACTCGATGGAATCTGGAAAATCAAACAACAAGCATCAATAAATGTCTACTGCAATAATTTCTTCTTTTTGAAGATTCAGAAACTGAACTTAACGTTTTTAAAAGAAGCACTCAGGGTGGACAGTTACCTTCTGAGTGAACGGGGAGGTGCAGGCCAGACAGGCTCGCTCTGGTGTCGCTGGGCTGTCCAGACGAAACGTGCCGACTAAACCGGACTCTGAGCGAGCGGCAGCGGCAGCGTCTTTGATGGCGAGGAACACTGCGGTGCCCAAGGCCAGGACAGGTTCACCGATACCCTGCAGAGACAAACGAGGACCAACAACTCATCAAGTCACCGTTAAGAACTCACAGATAAAAAAAAGAGAAATGAATGAGATGACGACCTTTGAGGAGTAGATGGCGTGAGGGTTGTCGGAGTCCGGCAGCAGGTAGACATTGAATCGAAGCGGCACGTCGCACATCGCTGGGATCTTATACTGGGACGGACCTCGAGTGTACAGGAGCCCAGAGGGAGAAAACTTCAGCTCCTCCAAAGTGTAAAGGCCCAAACCCTGCATGAACGCTCCTTCAATCTGAGAGGAGGAAGTTAAAGAATCATTTCAGTTCTGCATATACACAAGTCTCCTGTTCTACCAGAAGACGTGGTGTCTGCTGGATCCAGATCTGTCTGCAGTCTGGAGAGATCCACTATCCTGCAGGAAGACATCATATCCGTCCATAGAGATCCTGCTCACTGGATTGTTTTTGTCTATAATCATTCTCTACAGCAGGGCTCGTCAAACTCGTTTTAGTTTGGGGCTGTTTAGTTCTGGGTCTCAAAACTTTTAGTAAAACTGTTTCTAGTGAAAAAATTAAGAATTGCAGTTTATGTCTTCAGTAAGTATTGCACAGACTGGAACCTGTGTCGGTCTAGTTTTGGCCCCTGGGCCGTATGTTTGACATCCCTGGTCTAGAGACAACCTGAGGTGAGCAGAAGTTCCAGCCCTTTAAACTTTAACCAAAGCTGCTGCTGCTAGATTTTCTTAAACTTTCACCTGGCCGATGTCCACACACGGGTTCACACTTCTGCCGATGTCGACCACCAGGTCCGTCCTCACCGTCTGAAAAAAGAAGATGAAATAACGTCAGATTCTGAAAACGTTGACACTGAGCTGATTGATGTTCATCAGTCTGACCCTGTAGTCTCCAGTGAGGGCGTCCAGCTCCACCTCGCTGCAACAAACTCCAAATGTGAAGTAGGCGTAAGGCTGACCCTCCATCTTGTCCCAGTCCATGTACATGTCTGGACCTCTGAGGACACCCATGAAGACACTGATTACTTCATTTGAATTCAGTAACAATTCAAACAGGATGAAGGTTTGTGTCGTACCGGTGGAATCCAGTAGCTGATAAACTGATCTTCTCAAGGAAAGCGTTGCTGACCTGCATTCAAAACAAAGTCAAACACTTCAAACTCCAATCACAGCTTTCCTCTCTAATCACTTCATACCCAGTCCTCCCATGATCCTTTGGGGTTCTTCTTCCTGATCGGCTCCAGTCGTTGGTACAGAGTCTGACAGGCGTTCTGATCGAGAGGAAGATGATGGTTATTAGTTTTAATGAAGATATTAAATAGAAAGAGAACAGCTCCAGGAAGTAGGATCACCTTGACCGCCATGCCGTTGGCGTCGGTGCCGAAGGAAGCAGCAGACGGGCAAGTGTTGGGAACGGAGCTGGTGCTGGTTTCACTGATGTAGATCTTTGAGGACGGGATGTGAAGCTCCCGACTTGCAACCTGATAAGAAGATAGTAAATATACATTTTCTCTCTATATATATTTTTACAAATTATTTCTTCAGTGACTGTGTATTTAATCTTTTCAGTCCAGAACCTCTTGCGTGAGTGTACCTGTTGCATTTTCGTGTGGATTCCCTGACCCAGCTCTGTCCCACCATGAGAGACCAGAACAGACCCGTCTTTATAGATGTGGACCAGAGCTGCAGCCTTTCACACACAAACAGAAAAAGTTTTGTTTTCTGTCTTTTGAAAGAGAGAGAGAGACCAAATGAAGCCCTACAGACCTGGTTCAAGAAGCCTTCTGAGAATGCGATGCCGTATTTGATGGGAACGATGGACATCCCCCTCTTCTTCCAGCGGTTCTGCTTGTTAAACTGCTCGATGGCTTGGCGGCGGGCGCTGTAGTCGCTCTTCATCTTACATTCCTCCCAGCAGCGCAGCAGGTTCTCAGGGCTGAACTCAAACTTGTAGTGAGTGATTGACGGCCCGCGGTACATGTTGACCTCCCGAATCTGAACAATCAACGACAATGTTAGACACAGTTTTACAGGATCAATAAAACATGAAGAGGGATGAGGTGCAACCTCGTGTGCAGGACGTCCCAGCGCCATGGCCACATCGTTGACCATGTTCTCCACGACTAAGAGGGTCTGGGGGACGCCGAAGCCCCTGAAAGCAGTGTTGGAGGGCAGGTTGGTCCTGCAGGCGCCAGCGTGACCTCGCAGGTTGGGGATTTTGTAGGCGTTGTCCATGTGAAGCACGATCTTCTCAGCGACCTGCAACAAGATAAAAAATAAAACTTCAAGAACTCCTCTACAATTCTTGAAGCTCTGCAAGAATCTCCTTCACCTACCAGAACAGATTCATCTGCAGTGTTGCCGGCGTTGACATAGTACTGGATATCTGCAGCCACGATCCTTCCATCCTTCATGAAACCCACCTGAAAAAAGCAGATGTTGATTTTATTTAAATCCCAGGACAGATTTAAAGGCTCTGCTCTGAGCTGACTCTGCTGTACCTTGTATTTTGCCAGGAGAGGATGTCGGGCTCCAGTGATCAACATGTCCTCACCTCGCTCCAGGACGCAGCGAACAGCACGACCGGTCCTTGAAACAGTTAGAGGACATTTTTATTTGCCCTGAATGAGAATATCTGATCATGTTTGTTGTTTTTGGCGTCACTCAGACCTCACATTAACGTCTGATCACACCTATCCATCTTTAAGTACCTGTCTTCACACCTGGTATTAAAATGTGTCCCCACATTTGTCCCCAGCCAGCACTTGAGATCTCAGTGTCTGTATGTAAATAAACACTAACTGTCTCCAGTGGATTAATATCCCTGTACAGCTGTTTTGTTTTAGAAACGCCATGACTTGGGGAGATGACACATATTTTGGAACAAGCTGTAAAGTCTCTCTCTCTCTCTCTCAGCTACTTTAAAGGCTCCCATTACTAACGAACAGACATCACTTGTGATGCTTTTGTCTTTGTGATCATTTATTTAGTCCCAGTTGAGGAGGTGGTTTTTAATGTAATCCAGGACAGACTAGTCCACATGTGGTCTGAGATCTGATCAGCGTTCACACCTGAATTTAAAGCCCTGATCCCTGGTCATGTTAATGTGAGGTGTGATCAGCTGTGACTCACTTCCATGCAGCCACTGAGGTGATACAGGCCAAGATGGATGTTTTCGTGACTTTCCCTCCAAAAGCTCCTCCGACCCTTTTGACATGAGCGGTGACTCTGTTGGACGGGATGTTCAACGTCTCTGCAACTGCATCCTGCAAACAGGAAATTAACAAACATAAACCCTTCAGAGCTAGTAAAGCAAAATATAAATATCAGCGTACCTGCATTAAAGTCGGCCACTGAGTGGAGATGTAGACGTTGAACTCCGTCTCCTCGCCAACAGGAACGACCAGCATGCTCTGAGTCTCCATGTAGAAATGCTCCTGGCCTCCCATTCGAATCTCTCCTGAGGAGATCAATAGAATCTGGTTCAGTTTTTATTTGTTCCATGGAAAAATAAAAAATAAAAAGAAATCTTTTACCTTCATGAACCTGGTCGACGTTTTTAAAAGCTTCGCTCACATTTCCTCTCTCAATCGTTTTCTGAGGCAAGAAGAACGACGACTTCTCCACGGCTTCCTGTCACAGTGAGGAAGAGGAAGGAGTGTGATGAAGGAGTGCTGGTGGACGGTAACCAAGAAGAAGAACAAGAGACAGACCTCGATGGTGAAAATGGGGTCTGGCAAATCTTCATAGCTGATCTTCACAGCGGCTGCTCCACGTTTAGCGTGTGCCTTCGTATCGGCGACCACCGCACACAACATCTGACCAATGCATGACACCTGCAACAGAGACAGATCAGTCAGTCAGAGAGGCTGAGAACAAATGGAGGTGATTTAAGATGGACAGATGAGACCAAAGTAGAATAGTTTGATTTAAATGAGAGGCATCATGTTTGGAGACGAAACAACACTGCATTCCAGCACCAGAACCTCATCCTCCATGAAATAATGGCCTGGTCTGGGCCTATTTTGCTTCATCTGGACCAGAACGGCTTGTCATGATTGATGGACCAATGAATTCTGAATTTTACCAGTGAACTCTAAAGGAGAATGTCAAGACATCTGTCCATGGGATAGTTAGTAATTCTCTCTACCTCGGCCTCAGCGAGCAGCTCCTCATCGTAGCCACACATGGTGCGTACTTTCTTCCCAGGAATATCTTTGGCTGTGATGACGTCGACCACACCAGGAACCTGCAGGGCGGCTGTTACATCCAGCTCTCTGTCGGACCAAACAAGCGTTAGACGTTCTGATCAGAGGGCACTGCTGCACAATAAGAAACCTTCTCCTTACGTGATCTTAGCGTGTGCTCGAGAGCTGGTGACCAGAACCAGGAAGAGCTCCCCGTCTGTTTTAGGGATGTCATCGCAATACACGGCTTCGCCTGTGGCGTGGCTGATGGCCGAGCGATGCATCATGGGACGCCCCACCGGGTCCTGCTCACTCTGGTCCTTTGGCACCGGCTGAAAAAGAAGAGGAAGCAGTCACGTTTACAAGAAAGAAACATTTACAGGTAGTTGAGAAGTGGTTTTCTCACTTGGAACTCCTGCAGGCTGGGCTGGATCTCTTTAGGTAACGGCAGCATCTTCTCTGGAAGCTCGTCTCTGATCACGTTCTGAAAAGACAACGTCTCTGGTAAAAAAAGAAACAGCTACACGATGTAAAGAGTGTTTCAGTGAGTTCTGTTCTTTACCATTTCTTTGAGCTTATGCAGAACCTCCAGGTTAAATTTGAAGAGGAGGCTGAGAGTAAGAGAACGACGAAACTCAACCATCCCTCCAGGAGCAGAGGGAGGGAGGGTCAACTCGTCCAAAAGAACGTCATAGGCCCGGCTGAGGGTTTCGTCATCCCACGGCCTGAAGGAAACAAAGAACAGTATCGACTGAATCTGGTTTCTGAAGAAGAAGAAGAAGAAGAAGACCGATAGGGGAACATGAGGCAACAAAACATCTCTCTGACCTTGAGATGATGGCTGTGCAGGTTTTGGGGGCACTAACGGTGGTTGGACCGACTCCTCCAAAGTAAAGACTGACGTCCTGAACCACCCTGGATCCCTCTGAGAACAACACCCTCATCCCAGTCGTCACGGTGGCGAAGGAGGCCTCCTTCCTTGGAGCCTGACGGAGAGCTCGAACAAACTCCCCCTGCAGAGAGTGAGGAACACGCTCACATCCAGTCAACGAGGGATAAGGTCATCTGGAAGCTTTTTAAATACCTTTCTGGTAAACGGGATGAAAACAGAGACAACAATCTCCTCCGGCCTCAGGACGGTTTTCCCAAAGCCAACAAAGAAGTCCTGATTGATGGGAACCTGTCGTCTTCCTCCTGGTGGATTCAGACAGAACTCATTTCTTTAATCATCTCCTCTTGAATCTTTCTCTTTGGTTTCTAAAACTAATCAAAGAGGCAGCGACTCACCGCTGGAAATGATGCTGACTTGGCAGCTTCCTGCAGCCAAGACAGGGTTCAGGTCTGAGTTGGGATACGCGCTCACGATGTTGCCTCCAACAGACTTAAGTAAATAAATAAATACAAATAAACACAGAACGTCAGATTAAAGGAAGGAGAAAATCGGATTGTTTCAGGTCCTATTTCATTCAGCTCAAGCACTTCAAGTCTTCAGAGTCTAGAGTAGATGTGACTCTGTTAAAATAATAAATGTGAAGGAATTCTCCTTACAGCAACATTACGGATCTGCTGGCTTCCCAGGTTTCCCAGCTGCTGGACCAGGGCTCTGAACAGCTCCGTCTTCTCCTCCGGGAACTGAGGAACCAGTTTCTCCAAGAGAGAGTGAAGCTCAGACAAAGTACAGCCTGCTCCCACCCAGACTCCTGCAGAGAACAACAAACCTCAACTTAAAGACAAACCCCAGAAATCAGTTTATTTATCTGTACAGGTAGAGGTGAACCCACCCTCAGGTGTCTGAGACACCTCAAACAGCTCCACGACTCTGGTTGGAGATACGATCAGTGGATGCAGCACACCTTTGAATTTTATATCTGGACCTAAAACACAAAGAATATGTGTAACTCTGGCTTCTTTCCCTGCATCATATCAGCTCATATCAGGATTTCCTGCTGACCTATGTTGGTGTTTCCCATCACCAGAGGAGCCTCAGGGTGTCTCGTCTTGAGCTGGACCAGCTCCTCCAACGAGGCGGGGGACACCCAGCGCATCCTCTCCCCGTGAAAGGTGAGAGTTTGTGGGTTTGCCGTCTCTGCCATCAGCTGTGGGGGAAGAAACTCAGTTTTATTTTATATATTATATTTTACTTTTAAAAGAACAAAAACTGATCAACTTCAGGCATTAGCTACAATCAGTTCTGGAGGGAAGATGAGCTCCTGAGTCGGGTCCAATGGCAGAAACTCCTCTTTTCCAAACAGTCGTGGCTTTTCCTGCAGACGAAGAAACAGAGAAATGATGAAGATGATAAATCAAAGCAGGGCTGCAGGAACAATGTTGAAGAGAAGGAAAAGAAACTCACCTGCTCGGATTCATCAGCTTTTTCGTCTCCGTTGAGGCAACAGTTTCCGACTCCATTGGCTTGGCAGCAGTTGGATTCCTGTTGGATGTCAAAATTAAACGTTCAGCCTTTCTGCAGGCCTCCTATCACACCTGTAAATGTTCAATGTGTACCTGACAGAAGGTCCTGTAGCCATCCACGATGGGGCGGTATCCAGTACAGCGGCACAGATTACCTGAGAGAGCAGCACACAGTCAGGACATGTTTATGGTTTTACTCATAAAAGAAGAAAAACTTAGAGAAATCAAAAGCTACAAACCAGACAGAGCTTGAGTGATGTCCTCCATGGTCGGCTGAGGCTTGTTCCTCAGCAGAGCGTACATGGACATCACCATCCCTGGAGTGCAGAAGCCACACTGAGATCCATTAGCCTTCGCGATTCGCTCCTGGAAGAACAGCAGCCGATTAGCTGATCCTGTATTTTGTAGCACGTGATATAAAGATGAGTAAGAGCGTCCCAGCACTGACCTGTACTGGGTGGATTCTGGTCTTGGTGCTCCCAATCCCCTCCACGGTGGTGATGGCCGCTCCATGGAGCTGACAGACCGGCAGGAGGCAGGCGTTGGCTGAGTAATGGCTGAAGGTAGAGTCAAGGCAAACTGAGCTGGATGTTTTAGTTTTGATGCAGACCTGATCCCGCTGCAGCTGTAATCAAATCTGGCACATACGGTGCAGATGCATATCCTGCAAATAATAATGTTCTAATGTTTATTTGGAATTTTCTGCTGAAATGTTTCTCGTTTTATTTACCAGGCTTGAAACACTGACAAACATCTGGATTTACTGGCAATGGAAACAGGCGGACAATTCAAAACTTTCAACCAAAAAACTGCTGAAGAAATAATCATCTGTTATTTCCTCTCTGTTTCTGGATCTGAATGTGAGTCTGTGTTTGTGTCAGTGAAGCAAAAGTTGAACTGGTTTGGTGCCAGCAGGAGAAATCACCAGCGACATCTGGACCACGTTGGCAGATAACCAGCTGAACATTGAACTCTTGTTTTCTACAATCTAATTTTGTTAATAAAATGGCAAACGTTTGGGTATTTTGGAATTTGTGGAACAGGAAGTGACTGTGGAGGGAGTTGGTGCAGATCTGGGTTATCAGACAAAGGATACATGATGGTTTTGGTTGCTGGTTGGTAGCGCGACACCATAACCGTACAGGCCCCACAGCCTCCACCCCCGCAGCCATACTTGGTTCCAGTTAACCTCACTGCAGCAACAGTTAAGGACACAACGGATGTAGATCAAGTAATACAAATTCATGAAACTTGTTTAGTTGTGTAGGTTGATGTGAAGGATACGCTTCTGCCTGAGGAAGGGAAGCAGCATCGTTTCAGGGTCTGCATGTTCCTCTGTTACCTGTTTGGACAGAAAGCAGCAGCAGTCCAATATATGGATTATTATTCCACTAATAATCAGAATAAAACTGTCTAATGTAACCACCTCAGTCAGAACACACTGGCCCGAACTGATCCCCTAATAACCATGTAAACTCTTGATCTGCTGATCTTCATTTAGTGTCTATATTAGCACAACTTTAGCTGTGTCAGAACAATAGTCATAAAGATTTATTTTGTCTTTTATTTGGTTTTGAATTGTTTAACTTGTGTTAAATGTTTCAGGTAGCCGTCAACAAGCTTCTTAAGCGTGCACTTTTTCAGTTCTGCCCACAAATATCCCTCTATTCATGCTTCACAATTGGCATAGCTTGTAATTTATTTCTTTAACATGAATTCACTATACAGTTCACTACAGTCCCTGGTGATGAGTTCAAAGTTCAAACTCATAAATCCAAATACGTTTATTGCCTTAAAATGATATATTACCTGAAATATTATTCCCCGAAATCTGTGAACTTACACCTTCAAAGCTGCATGTGATATTTTTAATTACACAATAACAATTAATTTATTGGTCACAAAGTGCACTCAAACTAAGAAACTGAACTTTGAACAACTCACTGCTAAGTTAGCTATTATTACAAACTGTTCACGTAGAATTAGGATTTTTTTTTTTTTTTTTTAAAAAGCAAATGACTTATTCTGTGATTAATCAGATTGTGCGACATGTTTAGGAAGTTTACGTTGAGCTTTTATTCTGTTAACCAGTTGACTCACTTCCGTCTCAACGTCTGACCGCTGACCTGTTTTTATTTTATATTTTTTAAACTAGACACAGCTTTTACAAGTTAGCCATTAAAGCAGCTAATTTTTTTATCCAACAAATCTGCTGTTAAAAAAAACAAACAAAACAACACATTACAATATGAATGCTGTCAATAACGTGAGGAAATGAAACTTGAAAACTTTCGACCGTTAGCTTCATAAAACGTTGCCGTTGCCAGCTAAAAGTAGCTTAACTTAAGACTAAGTAAGATTAGTTTAAGGAATAAAAGGATAAATTCACCTTTTTCCCGTTCACAAAGAAGCACAAAGCGTTTCTTTCCGGTCCTGCAGACATCTTGCAAGTGCAAGACTGCAACTGGACAGTCCTTGACTGTCTCTATGGGGACAGTGGAATCTACTACACTTCCGCCTAGGTACACTTTCACAATAAAATACCAGTCTTTTTTTCCCCTTTTTCTCTTCAAATCAAATTAAGGTTCACACAAACCCCACAAAGAATGACCCATAAACTGTCTAAATATTTTTTTCCATATATATTTTAAGCAATTCAAACAAGTGTTTCATAAAAAAACGCACAAGAGATACATAAACAGTTGTACAAGTGTATTTTAATAGTATACCTCGCTTGCTACTTGACTTCCTGTCTTGCACGGCTGCCTGACTCTGACTTGATCCATTTACTTGTGCAGTCACGGCCCTGCATAAATTAAACTTTATAGTCAAAATTATAAAGAGGCAGAGATAAAAACATAACTTATATCATCTTACAACAGTCTCTTTATTAAGTTTTATAAGCATACAGCACGTTAGAAGATGTACATTTAAAACAAGGGTCAGCTGTGACCTTTGTCCCTGGCTTCAATATTTGCTTTTGTAGTGTTACTGATAATGATTTAAAGATGCAAGGAAATGTGATAGCTTTTCAGTGAGGGCATGTAAGGACAGACCCTGCAGCAAAAACAATATCAGGTAAAATGTCACAAGAGGGAGTTACAAGATGGGAAAGCTGGAAAAGTGTGGAAAACTAAAAGTTCTGGAAGATGCACCAAAATAATCTGGTTTTAAAATGTCCAGCAGATCATTCTGGAACTTCTTTGTGTTTATTTGAAGAATAATTTAGTCCAGTCTCATCATTTTTGCACAAAAACCCAAACTTTCAGTCTGAGCTCCCCTGCCACAGCAGAGAAGATCCATATGACCGGCCAGGACCAGTTTATCAACATAGTGCCAAATGTGACAAATATCATATTGCTGTTTTTCTTAATAATAAGTAAACTGAATATTTTAAGGTTTGAGAGATATAGAGCAAACTGGATTTATCATTTTCTTCAAATATGGAATATCCAGAAACAATTCCAGACAATTTATGACAGAGTGCATTCATTTTAATGAAGTATTCATTACACAGCTTGAGACACAGCACGCTCTCCTTACTTGCATCTCCTAACCTCCTCCTCTCAAACACCTCTCTAACTTCACTTCCTGTTGCTCCTACAGGCCTCATCTCCGACGGGGAAGAGCGTCGTCCCATGATGCATCGACGTGTGATCAGCCCTCAAGAAGACAAATCAGATTTTTGTGATTTACTCATTTTTGTCGCATGAAACACTGGATTAATTTAATTATGATTTCTTTGTGATACATTTCTGCAGCATTAGTGGAATAACTGTTAATTAGTTGAGGCAGTTTCAGTTTGATTCAGGTTCAGATGTTTAAGGCCCACGGTTTGAATGATCCTGGTTCACTTGATGGAATCTGGAAAATCAAACAACAAGCATCAATAAATGTCTACTGCAAAGACTCTCTAATTTTCTCAGGTGAAATGAGGAAGCTCTTTTTAGACAGATACCTTCTGAGTGAACGGGGAGGTGCAGGCCAGACAGGCTCGCTCCGGTGTCGCTGGGCTGTCCAGACGAAACGTGCCGACTAAACCGGACTCTGAGCGAGCGGCAGCAGCAGCGTCTTTGATGGCAAAGAACACTGAGTTACCCAAGGAGAGAACAGGTTCACCGATACCCTGCAGAGACAAACGAGCGCCAGGAACTCATCAAGCCACCGTTAAGAACTCACAGATAAAAAAAGAAAGAGAAATGAATGAGATGACGACCTTTGAGGAGTAGATGGCGTGAGGGTTGTCGGAGTCCGGCAGCAGGTAGACATTGAATCGAAGCGGCACGTCGCACATCGCTGGGATCTTATACTGGGACGGACCTCGAGTGTACAGGAGCCCAGAGGGAGAAAACTTCAGCTCCTCCAAAGTGTAAAGGCCCAAACCCTGCATGAACGCTCCTTCAATCTGAGAGGAGGAAGTTTAGGAATCATTTCAGTTCTGCATGTAGACAGTCTCCTGTTCTACCAGAAGACATGGTGTCTGCTGGATCCAGATCTGTCTGCAGTCTGGAGAGATCCACTATCCTGCAGGAAGACCTCATAAAGTACTGGGCCCTGTGTCATGCTGGCTTTGGCCCCTGGGCCATATGTTACACCCCTGGTCTAGAGACAATCTGAGGTGAGCAGAAGTTAAAGGAATAACCTCTGAGTCCTTTAAAATTTAAACTCTTAAACTTTCACCTGGCCGATGTCCACACACGGGTTCACACTTCTGCCGATGTCGACCACCAGGTCCGTCCTCACCGTCTGAAAAAAGAAGAAAAAATAACGTCAGATTCTGAAAACGTTGACACTGAGCTGATTGATGTTCATCAGTCTGACCCTGTAGTCTCCAGTGAGGGCGTCCAGCTCCACCTCGCTGCAACAAACTCCAAATGTGAAGTAGGCGTAAGGCTGACCCTCCATCTTGTCCCAGTCCATGTACAGGTCTGGACCTCTGAGGACACCCATGAAGACACTGATTACTTCATTTGAATTCAGTAACGATTCAAACAGGATGAAGGTTTGTGTCGTACCGGTGGAATCCAGTAGCTGATAAACTGATCTTCTCAAGGAAAGCGTTGCTGACCTGCATTCAAAACAAAGTCAAACACTTCAAACTCCAATCACAGCTTTCCTCTCTAATCACTTCATACCCAGTCCTCCCATGATCCTTTGGGGTTCTTCTTCCTGATCGGCTCCAGTCGTTGGTACAGAGTCTGACAGGCGTTCTGATTGAGAGGAAGATGATGTTTATTAGTTTTAATGAAGATATTAAATAGAAAGAGAACAGCTCCAGGAAGTAGGATCACCTTGACCGCCATGCCGTTGGCGTCGGTGCCGAAGGAAGCAGCAGACGGGCAAGTGTTGGGAACGGAGCTGGTGCTGGTTTCACTGATGTAGATCTTTGAGGACGGGATGTGAAGCTCCCGACTCGCAACCTGTCACAGATAGGAAAAAATAAAAAGTAAATATTCATCTACATGAGAATTATAATAAGATTTTCAAAACCAGTACAGCTGATCACTGTAGGACTGATCAGGGACTATTTTACCTGTTGCATTTTCGTGTGGATTCCCTGACCCATCTCTGTCCCACCATGAGAGACCAGAACAGACCCGTCTTTATAGATGTGGACCAGAGCTGCAGCCTTTCACACACAAACAGAAAAAGTTTTGTTTTCTGTCTTTTGAAAGAGAGAGAGAGACCAAATGAAGCCCTACAGACCTGGTTGAAGAGGCCATCTGCAAATGCGATGCCGTATTTGATGGGAACGATGGACATCCCCCTCTTCTTCCAGCGGTTCTGCTTGTTAAACTGCTCGATGGCTTGGCGGCGGGCGCTGTAGTCGCTCTTCATCTTACATTCCTCCCAGCAGCGCAGCAGGTTCTCAGGGCTGAACTCAAACTTGTAGTGAGTGATTGACGGCCCCCGGTACATGTTGATCTCCCGAATCTGAACAATCAACGACAATGTTAGACACAGTTTTACAGGATCAATAAAACATGAAGAGGGATGAGGTGCAACCTCGTGTGCAGGACGTCCCAGCGCCATGGCCACATCGTTGACCATGTTCTCCATGACAAAGACGGTCTGGGGGACGCCGAAGCCCCTGAAGGTGGTGTTGGAGGGCAGGTTGGTCCTGCAGGCGCCAGCGTGACCTCGCAGGTTGGGGATGTTGTAGGCGTTGTCCATGTGAAGCAGAATCTTCTCTGCGACCTGCAACAAGATAAAAAATAAAACTTCAAGAACTCCTCTACAATTCTTGAAGCTCTGCAAGAATCTCCTTCACCTACCAGAACAGATTCATCCACAGTGTTGCCGGCGCTGACATAGTACTGGATATCTGCAGCCACGATCCTTCCATCCTTCATGAAACCCACCTGAAAAAAGAAGATGTTGATTTTATTTAAATCCCAGGACAGATTTAAAGGCTCTGCTCTGAGCTGACTCTGCTGTACCTTGTATTTTGCCAGGAGAGGATGTCGGGCTCCACTGATCAACATGTCCTCGCCTCGCTCCAGGACGCAGCGAACAGCACGACCGGTCCTTGAAACAGTTAGAGGACATTTTTATTTGCCCTGAACAAGAACTTGAGAATTGATCTCAGCTTCTCTGTATGTAAATAAACAGCACCATCATGTGGTCAGTAGTATACAACGGCTGTCTCTCATGGATCGCTGCTATCTTCATTTTCACAAAAAGAGTCAATTTTATAAAAGATTACTATTATTTTATTAATACTGGACTTAAAGCTGGACACTTATGATCAGAATGCCAAAGATGGATGTTAATGTGAGGTGTGATCAGCTGTGACTCACTTCCATGCAGCCACAGAGGTGATACAGGCCAAGATGGATGTTTTAATGACCTTCCCTCCAAAAGCTCCTCCGACCCTTTTGACATGAGCGGTGACTCTGTTGGACGGGATGTTCAACGTCTCTGCAACTGCATCCTGCAAACAGGAAATTAAAAACATACACATTCTAAGCTAATAAAGCTTGTGCAGCTCTTTCAACCAAAAAAAAAATATGAAATGTACCTGAACTAAAGTCGGCCACTGAGTGGAGATGTACACGTTGAACTCCGTCTCCTCGCCAACAGGAACGACCAGCATGCTCTGAGTCTCCATGTAGAAATGCTCCTGGCCTCCCATTCGAATCTCTCCTGAGGAGATCAATAGAATCTGGTTCAGTTTTTATTTGTTCCATGGAAAAATAAAAAATAAAAATAAATCTTTTACCTTCATGAACCTGGTCGACGTTTTTAAAAGCTTCGCTCACATTTCCTCTCTCAATCGTTCTCCGTGGCAAGAAAAACGACGACTTCTCCACGGCTTCCTGTCACAGTGAGGAAGAGGAAGGAGTGTGATGAAGGAGGACGGTGGTGGACGGTAACCAAGAAGAAGAAGAACAAGAGACAGACCTCAATGGTCAAAATGGGGTCTGGCAAATCTTCATAGCTGATCTTCACAGCGGCTGCTCCACGTTTAGCGTGTGCCTTCGTATCGGCGACCACCGCACACAACATCTGACCAATGCATGACACCTGCAACCGAGACAGATCAGTCAGTCAGACAGTCCTCCAAGAAAGATCACTCTATTATAGGAACCCAGGGGAACTTCTAAGCTGCCAAAGACCTTTCTCATTGGCTAATGTTCATGAATCCACCATCAAGGATAAAGAAAGTGCTCTCAAAAAACAAAACTTCAACATGATCAAGATCATGTGGACAAACTGGGAAGAGAAGAGAGACTGGGTCATTCAGCGAGAAAACGACTCAAAGAACTCAAGTCATTCTACATGAAATCTGCCTGAAGTACGACGCCTGCAGACGAGACATGTTCAACAGCAGTGTCTTCATCCTGAGATAGTTAAGAGGAAATATTCTCTCTACCTCGGCCTCAGCGAGCAGCTCCTCATCGTAGCCAAACATGGTGCGTACTTTCTTCCCAGGAATATCTTTGGCTGTGATGACGTCGACCACACCAGGAACCTGCAGGGCGGCTGTTACATCCAGCTCTCTGTCGGACCAAACAAGCGTTAGACGTTCTGATCAGAGGGCGCTGCTGCACAATAAGAAACCTTCTCCTTACGTGATCTTAGCGTGTGCTCGAGAGCTGGTGACCAGAACCAGGAAGAGCTCCCCGTCTGTTTTAGGGATGTCGTCGCAGTACATGGCTTCACCTGTGGCGTGGCTGATGGCCGAGCGATGCATCATGGGACGCCCCACCGGGTCCTGCTCACTCTGGTCCTTTGGCACCGGCTGAAAAAGAAGAGGAAGCAGTCACGTTTACAAGAAAGAAACATTTACAGGTAGTTTACAGGATGATTTACAGTATAAGAAGTTCTTTGAGTGGTTTTCTCACATAGAACTCCTGCAGGCTGGGCTGGATCTCTTTAGGTAACGGTAGCATCTTCTCTGGAAGCTTGTCTCTGATCACGTTCTGAAAAGACAACGTCTCTGGTAAAAAAAAATGATGTAAAGATGTACACGATGTAAAGAGTGTAAAGAGTGTTTCAGTGAGCTCCGTTCTTTACCATTTCTTTGAGCTTATGCAGAACCTCCAGGTTAAATTTGAAGAGGAGGCTGAGAGTAAGAGAACGACGAAACTCAACCATCCCTCCAGGAGCAGAGGGAGGGAGGGTCAACTCGTCCAAAAGAACGTCGTAGGCCCGGCTGAGGGTTTCGTCATCCCACGGCCTGAAGGATACAAAGAACAATATCGATTGAATGTGGAAGAAGAAGAAGAAGAAGAAGAAGAAGAAGACCGATAGGGGAACATGAGGCAACAAAACATCTCTCTGACCTTGAGATGATGGCTGTGCAGGTTTTGGGGGCACTAACGGTGGTTGGACCGACTCCTCCGAAGTAAAGACTGACGTCCTGAACCACTCTGGACCTTTCTGAGAACAACACCCTCATCCCAGTCGTCACGGTGGCGAAGGAGACCTCCTTCCTTGGAGCCTGACGGAGAGCTCGAACAAACTCCCCCTGCAGAGAGTGAGGAACACGCTCACATCCAGTCAACGAGGGATAAGGTCGTCTGAAAGCTTTTTAAATACCTTTCTGGTAAACGGGATGAAAACAGAGACAACAATCTCCTCCGGCCTCAGGACGGTTTTCCCAAAGCCAACAAAGAAGTCCTGATTGATGGGAACCTGTCGTCTTCCTCCTGGTGGATTCAGACAGAACTCATTTCTTTAATCATCTCCTCTTGAATCTTTCTCTTTGGTTTCTAAAACTAATCAAAGAGGGCGACTCACCTCTGGAAATGACGCTGACTTTGCAGCTTCCTGCAGCCAAGACAGGGTTCAGGTCTGAGTTGGGATACGCGCTAGCAATGTGGCCTCCAATAGTCTCAATATGAAAAAAAAAATACAAATAAACACAGCTCAAACGCTTCCAAGTCTTCACTGCAGCAGCTATAGGATTAACTAGAGTAAATGTGACTCTGTTAAAATAATAAATGTGAAGGAATTCTCCTTACAGCAACATTACGGATCTGCTGGCTTCCCAGGTTTCCCAGCTGCTGGACCAGGGCTCTGAACAGCTCCGTCTTCTCCTCCGGGAACTGAGGAACCAGTTTCTCCAAGAGAGAGTGAAGCTCAGACAAAGTACAGCCTGCTCCAACCCAGACTCCTGCAGAGAACAACAAACCTCAACTTAAAGACAAACCCCAGAAATCAGTTTATTTATCTGTACAGGTAGAGGTGAACCCACCCTCAGGTGTCTGAGACACCTCAAACAGCTCCACGACTCTGGTTGGAGATACGATCAGTGGATGCAGCACACCTTTGAATTTTATGTCTGGACCTAAAACACAAAGAATATGTGTAACTCTGGCTTCTTTCCCTGCATCATATCAGCTCATATCAGGATTTCCTGCTGACCTATGTTGGTGTTTCCCATCACCAGAGGAGCCTCAGGGTGTCTCGTCTTAAGCTGGACCAGCTCCTCCAACGAGGCGGGGGACACCCAGCGCATCCTCTCCCCATGAAAGGTGAGAGTTTGTGGGTTTGCCGTCTCTGCCATCAGCTGTGGGGGAAGAAACTCAGTTTTATTTTATATATTATATTTTACTTTTAAAAGAACTATAACTGATCAACTTCAGGCATTAGCTACAATCAGTTCTGGAGGGAAGATGAGCTCCTGAGTCGGGTCCAATGGCAGAAACTCCTCTTTTCCAAACAGTCGTGGCTTTTCCTGCAGACGAAGAAACAGAGAAATGATGAAGATGATAAATCAAAGCAGGGCTGCAGGAACGATGTTGAAGAGAAGGAAAAGAAACTCACCTGCTCGGATTCATCAGCTTTTTCGTCTCCGTTGAGGCAACAGTTTCCGACTCCATTGGCTTGGCAGCAGTTGGATTCCTGTTGGATGTCAAAATTAAACGTTCAGCCTTTCTGCAGGCCTCCTATCACACCTGTAAATGTTTAATGTGTACCTGACAGAAGGTCCTGTAGCCATCCACGATGGGGCGGTATCCAGTACAGCGGCACAGATTACCTGAGAGAGCAGCACACAGTCAGGACATGTTTATGGTTTTACTCATAAAAGAAGAAAAACTTAGAGAAATCAAAAGCTACAAACCAGACAGAGCTTGAGTGATGTCCTCCATGGTCGGCTGAGGCTTGTTCCTCAGCAGAGCGTACATGGACATCACCATCCCTGGAGTGCAGAAGCCACACTGAGATCCATGAGCCTTCGCTATTCGCTCCTGGAAGAACAGCAGCCGATTAGCTGATCCTGTATTTTGTAGCACGTGATATAAAGACGAGTGAGAGCGTCCCAGCACTGACCTGTACTGGGTGGATTCTGGTCTTGCTGCTCCCAATCCCCTCCACGGTGGTGATGGCCGCTCCATGGAGCTGACAGACCGGCAGGAGGCAGGCGTTGGCTGAGTAATGGCTGAAGGTAGAGTCAAGGCAAACTGAGCTGGATGTTTTAGTTTTGATGCAGACCTGATCCCGCTGCAGCTGTAATCAAATGTGGCACATACGGTGCAGATGCATATCATGCAAATAATAAACCGTTCAGATATTTAAAAATGTTAGACTTTTGTTTAAAATTGGATATTTATAAGTCAGCTATGGGACGGTAAGTGTTTTGAGTGTTCTGGTATGAAATACTGTCAAACATCTCTATAGTTTTAACTGTTTATCGTCCAAAAAACTGAACTACCAAAGAAATAATCATCTGTTATTTCCTCTCTGTTTCTGGATCTGAATGTGAGTCTGTGTTTGTGTCAGTGAAGCAAAAGTTGAACTGGTTTGGTGCCAGCAAGAGAAATCACCAGCAACATCTGAACCACGTTGGCAGATAACCAGCTGAACACTGAACTCTTGTTTTCTACAATTTAATTTTGTTAATAAATTGCCAAACTTGTGGAAAAGGAACTGACTGTGGAGGGAGTTGGTGCAGATCTGGGTTATCAGATAAAGGATACATGATGGTTTTGGTTGCTGGTTGGTAGCGCGACACCATAACCGTACAGGCCCCACAGCCTCCACCCCCGCAGCCATACTTGGTTCCAGTTAACCTCACTGCAGCAACAGTTAAGGACACAACGGATGTAGATCAAACTTGTTTAACTGTGTAGGTTGATGTGAAGGATACAGTTCTGCCTGAGGAAGGGAAGCAGCATCGTTTCAGGGTCTGCATGTTCCTCTGTTACCTGTTTGGACAGAAAGCAGCAGCAATCCAATACATGGATTATTATTCCACTAATAATCAGAATAAAACTGTCTAATGTAACCACCTCAGTCAGAACACAGTGGCCTGAACTGATCCCCTAATAATCACTCTTGATCTGCTGGTTTCTCTCTGGTTGGAATAAATCCAATAATTCTTACTCATCATGTTTGTGATATATTTAATTACACATTAACATCAATTGATTGGTAACAAAGTGCATTTAAACTAGTAAATTGATCTTTGCCCAGCTAACTGCTCAGTTGTTTTTTTAAATATAATAATAATTATCTAGCCATTAATCAGATTGTGCGATCTGTTTAAGATTAAGTTGAGCTTTTATTTTGTTATTCATTTGTCCCACTTCCGTTACGGCGTCTAACGGTTCAAAATTATTTCGCACCTGCTGTTATTTATGCTTACAACGAGACGGAGATTTCGCACGAATTTAAAATTTAATAAAACTAAAATTAATTTAACTCGCTTTTTATTCTACAATTCTGCCTTCTTAAAAAAAACAGTAAAAAATATAAATGTTGTCGAAGAAAAAACTCAACCTAAACTTGAAAACTGACGACCGTTAGCTTCATAAACCGTTGCCGTTAACGGCTAAAACTAGCTAAACTTAGACAAGGCGATAATTTAAGTAAATAAAATGGATAAATTCACCTTTTTCCCGTTCACAAAGAAACACAAAGAGTTTCCTTCCGTCTCTGTAGACATCTTTCAAGTGCAACACAACAATTCATCAAGGGGACAGTCCCCGGGCTGTCTTTAAACGTCTCTAAGGGGACAGTGGAAACTACAGCACTTCCGCCCCAGGACACTTTCATAATAAAATACTAACGGTTTTTTTCCCCCTCTTCTTGTGTCTTTTTTTTCTTCAAATTAAATTAAAGTGAATTAAGTTCAAATGCCAAACACATACAAATCCCTCAAATAATTACCCATAAATTGGTTAAATAACCTTTATATATAATATTATTATTATATATTTTTGGTAATTTCTGACTTCCGGTCAAGTTAGAAAACATGCATTTAAAACAAGGGTCAGCTTTGACCTTTGTCCCCGGCTTAAATATTTGCTTTTGTGGTGTTACTGATAATAATTTATAGTTGAAATGCAATGTCATTGCTTTCCAGTAAAGGCAGCCAAAGGCAGACCCTGCAGCAAAAACAATATCAGTCAAAAAGCCATAAGAGAGATGCAACAGTGTAATCTGTATAGTTAAGTATAATATATTTTTGGAGCTTCCTTATGTTTATTTGAAGGATTATTTGGTTTAACCTCCATTCATTTTTGCACATAAACAACTGTGCAGCACAGGTTGCAGGTATAATAGAGTTAAAGTTGTACTTCATAACCTCTGAGAGATGCCTGAGTGTGGGAAAGCGCTGGAAAACCCAGCACTGTCCCTGTTTGATCTCCTCCAAGTTTATTTACCCAAGATTTGTTTTCCCAGGTTCCACATAAACAGCTCCACCTTTTCTCACCGGATCAAGTTTCATTAACTTATTACACCTGGTAGGCTTCCCGAGGAGAAGACAAACCCTTTAAGACAAACCAAATACGTTTGAGGCTGTACAACAACAGTCATTTCTTGGATCCTGGAGGCTGTTTTCAGGGTTTTGTGACCTCCAGACTTGGGGGCGTTATCTGAAATCAGAATCAGATGTATGTGTTTCACAGACACAGCTTGTGCCTACACAAATACACACCTATCTAAGAGGAATGAGGGCGCAACCACTGGAAAAGAAGGTGTTATTATGTGAATAAGAGCACTATGATATTTCTTTTGGTTTTAATATAAATTTAACGTGATAAATACTTTGTAAAGACATGAATAAGATAGTTTTCAGCATAATCATATGATAATTCCTTCTGGGTTTATCACTTTGTTCACAAAATGATTAGCCAATTTTATTGGAGGGCATAATGTAAATCATTTATTCCTGTAAATACAAAACTAGGGAGGTCAAAAAGCCTAGTCTGCTCTGATTGGTCAGCTCCAGTGACCTGATCAGGCAATATCAAAAGCAGTACACGCACCTGAATCCAGGATGAGTCAGCAGGATTTAAGGCAACATTTAAGGCAACATTTAAAAATTTAAATGAAACGAAATGAAATTACAATTACACAAATGTTTATCTTTTTTCCTTCTCCTATTTTATTTTCTGTTGCAGAACTGATTGCCTGTCAGCTTGTTATCATTTGATCCATCAGTTATTGAGAAAAAACATGTTTGTTGAATGCTTCTGATGTCTGTTACGTATTTTAAACCCTGTTTTACCTGTACGGTGACATTGGGTGTTCTGAAAGGCGCCTATAAATTAAATGTATTATTATTATTATTAACCCATGCTGATGTTCTGATATGGAAGTTAAAGAGATTGAGGTAAAAGCATATGTCGGCCACAAGGTGTCACAATAAACCATATTAAACTGTAACCCAGCAAAGTGCCCCGTACAGTTAGATGCCCTGCCAATTTTCAGCCACGGTTTAATGGTTCTTGCGAGATTATTTCTCTCCATAAGTACAGCTTACGTCTTCCAAGTGAGGAAACTACCACTTTCATTTACTTACTCAGCAATTAACAAGACAGAGCATGAGGAGATGTGAGGAAAAATCTGTTGTGGATTTGCCCTGAGGCCAGCACATACTGGAGAAAGAACAGTATTTAAATATAGTACACTGTCATTTTTATGTCTGTGCAACATTTGAGTCATTTTTCTGGCAGACTGTGAGCTAATAGAAAGCCTGGTGATGCCAGTTTCATGCCTGAGGTGGATTTGCTACTTATTTCAACTCAAGAACATCAGAAACCACAAAGACGTTTTTGTCATGGCATCCATTTAGTCATTCCTTACGATCAGAATGACTTGAAAGCCTGGGTCGCTGTTAGATAAAAGCATCAAAAAGCCCCAAACCTCCTTTCAGATCCGCATGGACTAAAAATATTTTGAGAACAGGAGACATGGGACTTTGATGCTTTTAAACCATGAAAACCAACTGGAGTTCCCATTTCACATTTGAGCTAAAAATCTTAAAGTGAGAGGATGAAAATGTTTGTTCTGAAAGTCCTTAGCTCTTTGTAACAACTAATTAGTGTTTTACTTCATCAGATATCAACATTTAAACTCTATGTAAATGTAAACAGGAAGTCACTTAAGCTAGCATCACAAGCTAGCATCACTAGTTAACATCACTGGCTACCAAAATGTCCCAAAACCACATGCTTGGAAACTGATTGATCATCATTCATCATTTAACAGACTTTTATAATGATAAACAATAGTACAGGTCAAACACAATACTCTAAATATTTAACATCACTTCCTGGCAGCTTTTTTTATTTTAGCTACTAGCTTCAGTTAAGTCTGATTAATAACTTTATAAGCAGGAAGTTAGTGTAAATAACTGTTAATGGAAATCAAAAAGTGCATTTTCTTCTTTTATTTACATGCAAGTAATGTGTTTCAGACCATGTGATCTAGAGCAAATAGCAATTATGCTAACATAACTGATGCTATTTACTCATTTACTCAAATAGCATTGATTTCTTTGGAGTATGTTTTGATAATTTGGTGAAATTTTATTAAAAATCTTCGACATCTTTATTAAACTGCATTTTCCAAGTGTAAAGTATATGTGCTTGCTATCAAAGCTTTTAGCTCACGTTGTTAGCCAAGCTAGCTAAGATTTGAGTTAGTTAGCTGCACAACCGTGACAGTAATGTTGTAAATAACTCATCTTTAGTTAAATTTATTGACACTGAACTAGTTTAAACTTCAAAACAGCAATTATCTCAAAGTGAACTACAAAAAAATAGGGCTACCAAAATAAATTGTAGAGTTTAGGAAGAGTCAGCCCTGTTTGGCAATTAAATTTTATTCTTTATCATGAATTAGAGCCACTTCAAACAGAAAAGATGTAAATCTGAGGCGGACAGATTAATTTCTGAGTATGTTCTGGGTGTTTTCAGTGTGTTTCAGTTTATTTCAGTCAAATGTTCTCCCTGCATCATCTGGGAGAGTCCCCCTCTGGATTATAGGCGTGAGCCGTGTAATTTAACGTGTTAATAACAAACTCCAACAAACAGTTGCCATTAAAGTTATAAATCTGACGCCCTTTTCTTTTATGAGGTAGGTCCAGACCTACCTCATAAAAGTCAGCTTCAGGAGTGTTTCTTGCATCCTCTCTTGGTATCTGATATCAGTAGCAGCATATCCGTAAATAAAATGGATAACGTAAAAGTCAGCACAGAAAGAAGAATGTGCTTGGGTTTAATTCTGACCTGGAAATTTCACTGAACTTTATTTATGATCCCTCCTTGAAAGGAATATTCATGTTGTCTGCCAAAAATGGGATTTGCACGCATTTAAATATCCTCATTGTCAATGTGTGTGTGTCTGTGGCACATTTGAAATAATTGGCTTTGGCAAAGAGAGAATCGGAGCTCGGCTGCCACCTACACAGAAAAACACATCTGAGCAGATTTCTTTGCTTTCAGACGGAGGCAGCTGTTGCTTCTTGTTTCAGTTCACAGCAGATTTCAGGCCTCATGTTTTCACTCTCTGCATCTAGATATCATATCCACATAGAGAGAAAGATTTGGGGTTTGTATTTTAGACGAGAGAGTTGATTAATTTTGGTTTCCATCCATAGCAAAATAAAGTCGTTCTTGTGTATTTGAGTTTTCCGGTGAGATGTTGCAACGAGACCTGAACTTGCAGAAAGCAAACCCAAATCAGAGAGCCGACTAAAAGGTCAGGATCAGCTCAACTTTATTGTTTCAACAGCTTCTCATTTGATCATCAGTGAAGCCTGTGTTGACTCAACAGAAGACTGACATTAAGACAACAAACTTATGCAACAACTGTTTCTGTCTGCACTGGATCTGGAGGCAAAGCAAGAACTCAGCTTTCTGCTTTCATGGACTGACTAAAACAGCTGAAGTTGCATTGTTTCCACTTAAATTTAAACCAAATATATTCAAAAGGTATGAAATAATCTCACTCGTGCACATTGAGCACCATATTCTAAGCTTCTGCGTGTTGAAACGTGACAGTCCTCCATTTTGGACTGCAAGCATGCAAGTGTGAAGGATTATCGTGCAGGAGGAAGCCGCAGATAAAACACAAAATCTCCTTCACGCCCACCCACAGAAAACAAAAATACCGCTTGAATATAGAGCTTGAACGCTCTGTCAGCGGTTTGAAAAGGAGGCAAACTACACGCCTAAATACAGCTGAGAGATTTGGAAACAGAACCTGGGTGAAGAAAGGACTTGTGTGAGGCTTTAAGATGGCATAAATGTGATTCTCTCGCCGCAAAACGGCCACAATAACTAAAATATATTGGCGTATCTCAGCGATTGCTTTGTGAGTTGCTGAGATTTAGCAGCTTTCAGAATCCAGGAATGTTGAAACGACTATTTTCAAATGGAGATCAATTTGATTTGTAACCTGAAGGGGAATTTTTACGATGATTCAACTGTTCAATTCTTCGCCAACACAAATAAAAATACTAAAGTAACTCAGAGGGCTGTGCTGAACGTCACTGTGGTGAAGTTTAAGCCTAGTGTTTTGTTGATCCAGCCGTCCACCCTGAGCTCTTTTCCTGAAACATAACAGTTGTAATAAAATGCCTTTGTCGCTTAAAATGACTTTTATTTTCTTATTTATGCCAAAAAAAACAACAGAAAATTCTCCCACTTTTCGCAAACATCAGAAATGTGAGCTCCCTGAGAATAAAATGCGCCACTCGTTGCTCACAACTCCTGTTATGGGATCAGATTTAAATCCACCGAGATCCAGTCAGAGCTTAAAATATCTATTTCTGCACACAGACCCTGGATTCCCATGACTCCCATGTTCTCCTCTCAGCTCAGATATTCAGATTAAATCGAAAATACGTTCTTCTTCAACTTCGTCTTCGTCTCCGAGGCAGTTTATGCCGCAGACAACAGCTACACGACACAAACCATAATAACAGTTTAGCTGCAGAAAGGTAACACAGCTGTAAACAACGAGGATGAAAACAAGGACATGGTATTTTAGCCCGTTTTTAGAGTTTTCGCTGCATAATTTTCATAAATTACACAACGTCAAACGTGACAGAAGTTAAATGGAAGAAAGGAATCACCTTCATCTTAAATTATTTACATTAAATAATCCTGTATTTTTCAGTTTAAACGACATTCATAGAATTTTTTTCATGTTGCTTATCCAATAATCAATCTTTTAAACAATGCGATCATAACACTTCCTGTTAGCATGCTAGCACCTTATATTTGCTTACATTAAGGTGTTAGCATGCTAATACTCCATATACCCGCTTAAGCTAGCATGCTAACACCGTGTATACTGGCTTATGGTAACATGTTAGCGTTCTAGCACCACGTATCTGCTTAAGTTAACATATTAGCATGCTAACACCAAATACCTACTTAAGTTGATGTATTAGCATTAGCTGTTAGCTCAAAGCACAGCGAACTAGCACGTTTAGCATGGATTAAACGTTTGGAAACTAAACAGACAACACACACAGACAAGTTCAATTACAAAGAGTTTAATCCCAAAAATACTTTATTAGTTTTTTCTTTTCTTCTCAGTTTGGCATGTTATACATCGTTTGGTCTTGCTGTATCTTTGCTGCAACACGGAACTGTATAACTTACATCATCTGAAGGAGTCGCTGTCATGCAATCTTGAGGTCAGCTGAACTATAATGTCGGGAATATACGACGTTTTGACGGGAGTGACATTCACGTCTGGCCCCTGGTGTTAGCTACGAGTTCAATAATGATAAAAGCATCGTCAAAACACAATCACCTCTAACATGCTGCAGGCTATAGGTTTAAATATTCTCCAAGCTGCAGCAGCTGGATTCAGTTTGTAAGACATTCAGCAGTCCTGTCAGTCCAGAGCTAATGGCATTTTATTTACTTAATCTGGATGATTAAATGTTTGTCTCATCGTTTCATGGCTGTTACTGGAAGACATTTTGTCTCCTTCCACCTGTAACACCTCTGATTGAATCTGATTTCGGCCAAAGTCACTCTATATGTCGACGATGATGCACTTTTACACTTAAGATGGTCAGACAACTGAAAAGTTAGCTAGCGATGAAGCTACTTTATAAAAGTTAAAGTGCTTTGACATTTTAACTCAAAAACATCTTTAATGTTTTTAATGTGACAGGCAACTTTGAGGAAATAAATAAAAGCTTTTAGTGTTAGGTCTTGTTTCAGTTTCGTTTCTGGAGCAAACTTATGTAGTTTAGTTTTTTTGAAACTTCATAAGCAGCGTCCACGTAGCCTAAAGGATACAGTGTCTGATTTAATCTGTGATTGAAAACTTTCAAAATTATGTTCTGAGTTTTGTTTTAAACCGGATTTTTCGCCCTCCTGAACTACAGACCAGAGACCACGTGGCCTAATGGATAAGGCGTCTGACTTCGGATCAGAAGATTGAGGGTTCGAGTCCCTTCGTGGTTAAATGTTTGCAAGTTTAAGTAAAACAAAATTGATTTCTGATCCAGTTTTGTGGATGAAACATCTTCAAATTCTTTGGGATCAGATCCAGTTCAACTCTGGAGCGAATTTTGTAAAAATAAATGGAAATAGTCGCCTTATAAGAAGAGCAGGAAAAGAAACTGAAATCTGTGCAAACGTCAGTCATGGACTTATGCAGCAAAGCCATTTGTTGTGATTTTTGTGAAATATTTCGTGGCCTTTCAGTGCAAAGACTTATTTAACAAATTTGGGTTAAAAGGAGGCTCATGTAGGTCATGCTAAGCTCATGAGCTTTCAGGAAAAGACAACCATTACAGGGACGATTTAAGAAACTGTTGGATTAGTTTTGCTGATGATGTCGAACACTCGCTCTCTTCCAGTATTTGGCAACGACTACAACTCTTACAGACAAAAAATCAGCTGTTCACAGAGATCACGGCCTCCGATATGGCTTCCAGAGGAGGAATGATCACAGGTGGTTGAAACACCAGCCTGTCCATCCTCAGTCTCACACCAGATCAACACTCTTTATAAAATAAAATAAAAAAAAATCTCAGCTACAGTGAAACAGTCCAGGTCAAGATTCCTGCATCAGAGACATTAACGGCCACTGAGGAAGGTCAAACAGTCGACTAACGAGGCAAACGTCAATGTTCTTCCCATAAATCTGAGATTATAACAACTCTTCAGTGACTTTATAGCATTCATGATGATTTAATATGCAAATATATTGGAAGATTCCTGCAGGAAAATGTGGATATTCATGAGTTTATGGCAGGAGCTCATGTGGCATCACTATAAATATATATTCCCATCTTCTAAATGTTCTTTTTTTTTCTGTGAATGGGATCACTGCCTCTTCTTCTTCTGCTTCAGTGACTTCCTCCTCTTCACTATCATCTCATACAGCTTGTCCATTCCCTCATCCAGTCCCTCTCCGATGATGGCGCAGGCTGGCTGGACGTGGTACGGGGTGGAGGGGCTCAGCTCGGCCAGGGCCAGCTGCCTCTCGATCTCCCCGACATCCAGCGCCCGGGGCAGGTCCTGCTTGTTGGCGATGACCAGCAGCGGGGTCCCCTGGTTCTCGGAGAACCGGGTGATCTTGTGCAGCTCGGTCCGGGCCTCCTCCAGCCTCTCGGCGTCCACGGAGTCCACCACGTACACGATGCCGTCCGTGCAGCGGCTGTAGGGCTTCCACAGGGGCCGCAGCTTCTCCTGGCCCCCGACGTCCCAGAAGTGGCAGCTGATGCCCCTGGAGGCCCCCGCTCCGCCCAGCCGGATCTTCTCCGTGTTGAATCCGATGGTGGGCACTGTGTTGACGAACTCGTTGAATTTGAGCCGGTACAGGACGGTGGTTTTACCCGCGGAGTCCAAGCCGAGCATGACTATGTGCAGGGACTGGAAGGCAGCCAGGTTGGAGAAACTGTTCCCCATGGTGCAAAATCAGGAGACGCTTAAATGTCCCGGGAGGGATCCATGGCGGGTTAGTCCCAAGAAAACGCGCAACAAAACCGCCTGATCCGCGCCTCTCCTGTTCAGAAGAGGAGCTGGGCACAGCCTGTGGTTGCGCGGCGGCACTCCGGCAGCCAGACAAGCCGCAGCATCCCTGGACTCACTCCAAGGCGTCCAGGAAAATGTCAAATCATGGCGCATTCACGGACGCATTCGGCACCGCTCTCCAAATGCCTAAATTACGCGCGGCCGGGCGTCACATCATGTCTCTGCTCGCGGCTGTTTGTCTCCAAGTGTGCAGCGGCTGAACACACGCAGGAACCCAAACACGAGTGATGGAGTGTGACGCGTGGGTCTGAACGATGCCATGTACAGGTGCGTAAAGTTACACCAGAGAAGTTCAGTCTTCCGGTTTGGCGAAAGATTTTGTAAAATAAAAGCCTGTGAGTGTCTCTTGTTGCTCACATTTACGAGATTAAAGGAGGATCTTATTCTGAAAGGTGTGGATGCAGCGTTTCCTCTGCGCATTCAGACTCTGAGCTGTGATACACGGACACCTAGTGGTCATAACTACACCTGACCACCAACAGGAATACAAAAATCTAAATACTTAAACTTTGATTTACATATTTTATTTACGTGACACAGTCCTAATGTTACAGATGTGGTCACTTTTTTGTGATAATTTAACTATGAACCCCTTTGTTAGCCATGTTCTGTACGTTTTCTCCCATTTTTTTTTTATTTTAAAACATCAAATCAAATCAAATAAAACACAAAGTTACGTCTTAAAAATTAGTCAGATTCTGGTTTGAACAGCTGATTCGTTTATTTTATTGCTCTGACAAAAACGAGCTACTAGAGAGAAGAACGAGAGCTAAATGAAAATGAATTGAATGTGGTCATGTGGCGTTTGGACCACTAGATGGAACCAGAGGGTAAGAAAAAGATAAAACCACAACTCTGGTTGCTGGACCATCTTCTTATTCATTAAATAAAAGTCTCCCTCACTGTTTAACCCTTTTGATCTCTAATAATTTATAACTTAAACTAAAACGTGAATTAAAATAAAGCAGCATGTTGTTGAATTTGGGTTTGAATTAACATACTGACATTTTAAAGCTTTGTTTCCGTTTCTTCATCGCTCTCAGAGACAGATAGGATGAAACCAAACCTGGCCTGGGTTTCCACACGTCCTCCAGGAACTCCAGGAAACAAGAACGGATGAAACGAAGCGGCGGGCTGGAGCTTTTCATCTCGCCACCTATTTTGCATTTTCAAAGCGGCTGATTGAAGCTGGTCAATTTGAAGCAAATTAACAAAGAGAAGAGAACAGATCCTGTTTCCTCTCACATTCAGGTGGTGGGTGAAGCTTGCTTAAAAAAAGACCAAATAAATCAGAAATAGCTGCAGAAACTCCATATGCATGACCCTGGTTGGATCATGCACAGAGATGCGACTGAACCCAGAACTGGACCAAGAGTTCAAAGCACATATGTTCTACCAAGGTTTTAGTAGAAACAAAATGAGGCCAAGTCTCCAAAGATGGGTGTTTACATCTTGAAAGAGAATCTGGCTATAAAATACTACGATTGTTCACACAATTCAACTTTTAAACATTTCCTTTAGCCTGTACGTCATTAAATTCCATGATTGTGCACATTATAGAATCCATAAAAATACCACAGTTGTTCATGCATGTAACTCCCCAGGGAAACTAATCAGCAAGACATGTTGAGATGTCAATGCAAAGCAAACCTTCTGCATAAAGTTCTCTGTGTGATTGTTATCTGTGTCCCCACCAATTTATAATTACATGGAGGCAAAGGTGCGTGCATGAAATTGAAGAGATTTAGCTGAGGTTAGCTGGTTAGCTCCAAATATGCGATGGTTGCCTTTCTTGGGGTTCATCCTTCATATTTATCTTGTTGTTTCTGGGTTCATTTTCCTCAGCATCTGAGGATTTCAAAATAAAAGCTGTAAAAAGCCACAAACAGACAGAATTTACTTATACAGTTATATTTCCCTTGGGAGATTGTGGAGACAAAGCTTTTAGCCACAATCGAAACAATTTTAGTTTCAACAATGACATAAATGCGACACAAATAACTTATTTTGTGTAATATTTTTTGTCTCCTACTGTCATTTAAAAAATAAACAGAGATGGAAAAAAATGTTCTTACCAAGAATTCAGTTTTCACGAAACTCACCCAAGCTTTTAAATCCAACACATAAACACACACAGCCTTGGCTCGAGTGTCGAGTCGTATCCAGGAGACAAGCAGGAATGTAGAGGGTGAGTCATCGAGAGGCAAAGGACGACGGCGTCAAGGTGGCCTGTCCTCTGAGGGAGAATAATTATCTGCTTTAATTAAGTACGTTAAACTGTGTGCGAGCGCGTTTGAGGCGGGATTACGTTCGGCTGGGAAAGGGAGCTGGATCGGCTTCCGTGTGCATCCATGTGTGCTGTTTGTGCATGCCTCGCTACGTGACATTGTTTGTGCGTTCATGTGTGATATGAGAATGTGTTCAGGAATCTGCTCTGACACTCGGAGGGAGAATCATGGCCGGCTGAAAGTGATGACGCTGGTTATCTGGATAGCATGGGTGGGTGGTTGTAGCTCTGTAGGTAGGTAGAGCAAGCTGTCCATGACCCATAAGGTCAGCAGTTCAATCGCCAGAAACACCCGGATAATCAGCATCATTCAGTTCTCCTTCCAGATGCATCTGTGACTACAAAGCACCTTGATTACCAATAACAACAACAAAGAGGTGTTGAATGAATATTTTGTCCTCAGAGTTGATGTTAGAAGCAGGGAAATCTTCAAGTTGAAGGATTTTAGAGGCTTTGACAAGGATCAAACCGTGGTGGCTACACCACTGGGTCAAGGAACTGCAGCTCCTGGTGGATGTTTCCAATCTGCAGTGGTCCGATCAAAAAACAAGTGGTCCAAGGAAGGAATGGAACCAACCAAAGAGACCAAAGTCATGGACCAAGGCCAAGGTTGAGCTACTGGAGCTTAAACTGATGAAGAAGTTCAGACAGAAAGGATTCCGCTAGGTCCTGACATTCATCTGGTCCATTGGAAACCATGTCCATCCCATCATGGAAATGGTATTCCCTGATGGCAGGGGCCTCTTGGTGATTTGGGGGTTTGAGGAACAGGTATACAAGATACAACCCCAGAGTTTCTTGAAGACGTTTCACAGGTTTTCACCTCTCTTTTAGGATCAACTGGATCTCAATCCAATCCCATTTTGGTGCCAGATACTACAGGTCAGGAATTGGGTTAGCACAGAGACTGGAAGGAAAGTGGGAAACATTTTTCATTTTGCGGGTTTTATTGATACTTTCTGAACAGATTTCATTTAAGACTGCGTCCACACTCGGTCAGTTTCGGTACAAATATATAAACTCGTCACGCGGTTCTTGTTCAGATCGTATTCAAAACACTGCAGCTGACACACACACACATAAACATACCCAAGAGAAATGAGGCTGAAAGCAGAAACCAAAGCTGATGGACTATACTTGATCACAAAATCAAAACAAAGCTTCTTTTTTTTTAATGTAAAAAAATGACGGTTCTACGCGGAGGTCAAATCAACTGTTAAACATGGGGGAAATGTCACAGATGTGCACTGCAGTGGCTGAGGTCTCCGATGTTGTCCTGAGGGTGAGTGAAAGGAGCGACAAGAAAAATCTGACGATTCACTGAAATGGAAAAGAGGTCAAGACTGAAGGGACGGAGACAGACAGAAGGAGTGAGGTAGAAAGAGATGGAGATAGAAAGCAGGAAAAACAACATGAAGAGAGAGAGAGAGGCAGATCCTCTAGTTTCACTTTGACTCATCCAGTGCCAGAAAATGTTTCGATGCAAGACTCCAAACAAAATACTAGGACGTGCACTTGTTCCTGAAAGCTTCACGGGACTGCCACGGTTAATCCTGTCCACGGGGCGAGCCTCAGAACTGACCTCCAGTCGCTCCCACCGCCACTGGAAGACAACTTTCAGACGGCAAAGTCTCCATAGCCGGTCGGACAGAAGGCGGCGCTGCGGAGGGTATCGAGGCAGTTAACGAGGATCAGCGTGCCCGTCAGGTGCTTCCACCTCTTGGTGATGGGGTTCCTCATCTTGTCCAGGCCGAGGTGGAGCTCCTGGATCACGTCCCGGTAGCTGTCGCCGACGTGGGCGGCCCAGGTCAGCAGGAAGTCATAGGCTGGTTTCCACATGGACTGCAGGGGCAGATAAACAAGATTTGTCCATGAGCCGAAGCTTAAGAGACTGAACTGGGTCATGCAGCAAGACAACGAGCCCAAGAACACGATAACGCCTGGTCAGCAGTTACCGGAAATATTTACTACTGGTTAGTAGTTACTGGAAACATTTAGCTGGTCAGCAGTTACCAGAAACATTTAGTTGCTATTATTGCTCCATAGTTCACAGATATAAACAGTCAAAGGTCATTTTTACGCAGAAATGTAGAAAAGTCGCTGCACATGATCTCTCACCTCGTTGTCCAGTAGACCGTTCTTGTCGCGGTGCGGAGCTTCGTACGCCTCCATCTGCTGCCTGGACACCCGGGCCAGCTTCTCAGCCAGCTCCCTCCACCGGGACGCCACCTCCACCGCCGTGGTCAACAAGACAAAATCAAGGACCAAGCGGGCGACCAGACCCTGGCAGTCCATCTTCAGCAACGCCTGATGGTTAAAAGAAAAATGGAGCAGAGTTTTAATTTGGGTTTTTCATGTCTGAGGCACTGAGAAGAAATATTTGTACGTAGGAACGGATCAGATTGTCTAAGTGTTTTATTTTTGTTGAGGTTTTCTGGGACCCTGGAGAAATTGGATCTTATCTGACATGGAAGCTAACAGAAGCTATCACCAAAATACCAAAACCAGACAGAGCAGATATTATTTGGGACAGCTGCTAGGTAACCATCTTACTTACTGCTACCTGTCTGAGCCTTTATTGACCTTAATTCCTAAACTCTAAAGCGGAAGTCATCAATCTAGTCCAGTCGGCCTCTTGTTCCTTCATATGTCAGGAAAAGATTTAGTATCTAAATCAACTTTTCACAAAAAAGCCAACAGTTGAGAGTTGAGGAATAAACAAGGCTCTGTACGTAGTCCTGGCCCTCAGGCTGCTGCTGAGCTAACCCGGTTAAATGAGGGCTAAAGAGTACTGATTTAATAACAGCAGCTGACAGGGAAATAGACTCCAGGCAAGATCTCCTCCTCCTTCTTGAAAAGCAGCGCCAAAATCCTTTTCACGTCTGTCCAGAGATATAGAAAACGAGGCAAACAGCTTCTTCACAGCTGGAGGTTTTCCTTCATGTTTGCAGATGTGCGTTTAAATCTGCAGAAAAAGCGAAGCCTCAATTTGTAATATTTTTTTTTTTAAAGCCTGTAGCCTTATTGTGACGGAGGCGCCGTCTAATCGAGGCTGAACATGCCACAGCTCCTCTGTTCTCCAAACATTCGGCTCATTAGCGGCCTCGTCGGGTCACATCAGCGTTCGCCGCTGCGCGAAACGCCTTCGTCATCGAGGGTTTTCACAAAAGATTCGTCGTAACGGCCTTCAGGCGCCTTGAACGCAACGTGAGTCATCTCGAGAGCGTTCTCCAAAAATATTACTTATATACTGTATATATAAAACATAGAGAGCGTGCACGTGATGAGAAATGTTCTGCAGTTTGATAATCTTTAGGATTAATTTCATGCTCCTTCCTGTTTAACTGAACAAATCAAAGTTTTGTTCTCACGTCTCTTTTCTGCAGAATCTAAAAACCACACAGAGGCGATCGCGGCTCGGCAATGCGCGGCAGCACCACAGCAGGAAAAACTGATCTTAAATTTTTTGCCAGGAAAGCACACTGGGCAGCAGGCAGCTTGGCTTTGAGATCAGTCGCGTTCGCAGAGCTGCTGGAGAGGATCAAACACATGAAGCTTTGTCGAGTTGCGTTACGGAGCTAAAGCCAAAAAAGCATCTTAGCCCCCTTCAACGTCGACCCTCGAAACAAGAGTAGCTCTACCACCAGATATACTGGACCACGTGTGTGTGTGTGCATTAGTCTGAAATGGACGCTCCACACACATGTAATCGAGGTAAATGAAACCCTTCACACTGCTGTTCCTGGAAAGCAGCATCCATTGAAAGCCACTGAGCTGATCACCCGATGCATTAATTATTCACGTCCAGACTGAGCTCCTACAACTCTCTATGAACACATAACAAATATGAACAGTTGTTTCACTGTTTTCTATCCATAAATTAATATTTGATTTGGTTTAAATTGAGAAAAATGCACAAAAATATATGATTTAACTGTAAACTCATTGTCTGATCTGTTTTTACACCTTTATCTCTTGTGTCTTTTTTTTCTATTACAGCTCTGCAATAAAGTTAATTAACCTACAATGTCCAGGTCAGACGTTTCTGAGATCATTTTCCCTCCACCACCTGCCCGGCCACTTCTCTGACCTTCTTCCGCCCTCACACAGGTTTTAGTCTAAATATAGAGGCGGTCAGGACGCTGCCCGTCTGGAAACGATGCGTTCAAATGCAAATCAGCATCTTGCTGTGGGTGCAGGAGGTGTGTGTGTGTGTTTGTTTGTGCTGTTTAAGCCGAAAAGGATTAAAAAGCAAAGAGGCATGACAGGAAACGGGAAGGAGTCGGTGCTTCAAAATAAAGGTCCCGGGGTCAGATGAAGTGTCGTCACGCTCAAACTGGACGTCGTAGGTCGGCGTTTAGCTCAAGGACGCTCGGTCAGCTGTCGTTTTAGTCCCAGCCGGTGTCATTTACATTTCAGTTACTCAGCCTAATCTAATTTAAAGCTTGTCCTCTCTGCAGATTTGGTATTTCTTGCGTTTTCTGGACTTAATTTGAGATAATGCTGCTCATATAAGTTAACGCGCATTCCTTTAAATGCCTGTGATATTTTAGACGCACAGCAGATTCAAACCTCTTTGAGCAGGAATGAAGAAAGTTGCTGCTGAGTTGCCACCAAAGGCCCAAAGCTGCAAGTTTGGAGCATGCATGCAGCACCTTTGGGTTATTCTGGAGAATATTTGTCATTGCGTTGGATTTCTGCAACAATAATAATATAAATTTGCACAAAGAAGGCAACAAAAACAACCTTAAAAAAGTTTAAACAGATGATATTTACAAGTTAAAATGACTTCTGTCTCATTTTAAAACTATTCCTCCTCAATATTTCATCTTTTTATCTGGACTTGTTAAAAAGTTGCATTAAAACGAGCACATATTTAGGTTTTGTGCTAATATTTACATCCCGAGCAATAGCTACTAAAAAGGGGGCGGGGCTTAACTAACTTTAGACACCAAATATGGACGTAGGAAGCAAAATACATAAGTAGACAAGACTTAAAGGAGTGTTATTCACACAGACAGGGATGCTGATGTGCTCATTAAGAAGAAAAACATCACATGTGTATACTGTGAATAGCAGCGGGCCGAGAATAGATCCCTGAGGAACGCCGTCGCTCATTTGTATGAGCCATGCTGGTCTTTCCGTCTCGTCTTTTCTTTCTCTTCTCTACCTGTCAGTATTACCACTCTCCCTCTTAACTCTTCCTCCTGTTGAAGCTTTTTTTTGTTAAGAGTGAAGCTCATTTAGCTGACAGCCGCTCGCTCAGCTGTCAGCGCCGTCTGCCCGTCTGCTTTGGGGCTTCCTGCATCTCAAATCGCTCGGACGCTTTAGTCTCTCGTGGAGCGCAGCGTTTTCTATTTTTAGGCCTTTAACGCACGTGAGCTTCATTTATTTTGTCGTTAGCTGAGATATGCCATTAATTTTCCTCACAGAAAAAAAATCACTAAACAAAAAAAAGCAGACTTAATGACTTTTCTTTCCACACTGGGCTGCAGATTATGCAAACCGTTGTTAATTAACTGAATCAGTCATGCAGAATGCACCAATCTGTGGACAAAACGCTGAAATCCTTTACGTTGAAGTCAACAAACTCGACCTTTCCGACGGCAGGACTCCTGAACTCGAGCGCGCCAGACATTTCAGTATCAGCGGGGGGGAGATTGCGGCGCTGCATATTGATTACCATCAACGAGACTCAAGTTCTGGTTGTTGCTATTATCAAAATTAGAGCAAAGAGGTGGAAATTTTCTTAGATTTTATTGACGTAACTAGCCAAAGTCTTCAGAAAGTATTCTCTGGAGGCTGGTGTTCATAAGTTTCCTGTAAAAAAGGCTTCCTTCATCACTTTAGCTGCAGAAGATCTCATGTTTCTCGGATACATTTCTAATCTGTGCACTGATAAATCTGCTGCAAATCCTTTACATTAAAGTCAACAAACTCGCCCTTTCCGTCGGCATGACTCCGGAACTTTTTCGAATCAGTTCAGGGACTTAAATGAGGATTTATTTTTTTTAAAGTGTCTCCGTGCAGACTCAACTCTCTCCTGCAGAGGATCTCATGTTTCTCAGATCCACTTCTAATCTGTGACCCAGTAAAACCTGCAGCGGGCAGGTCTGAATAATCAGGCAGGCTGTTAAATATTCATCGCTTAATTAACTTGCTGATTTTATTGGGTGTCACTGGGGAAAGAGAGTGGCCGTGCATTTATGGAGACGTCTAATTTTCCGAGCTGCGGACCCTCTGCTCGCTGCGGTGCCGTTACAGTTGGGTTTTATGACTGAAGGCTTTGGTTTTCTATAATAGGGGTGGGGTAGGGTGGGGGGGGATTGATTACGTCCCCTGCAGGAGTGATTCTCGCCGCCTCTGTGCAGGGATCTATTATTAAACGAAGCTCCCCTCCACTGACAAGCACAAGGGACGGCTTTCTCATTTCGTCCTCCGCCTTTGTAACTCGATACGCGGCGTTAAGAGATCTGCCGGGGCGGTGTCGGATGCCCCCTCAGGCCTCCAGCTCTGTCCTGATCGATGCCTGCTCACATTTCACATGGGAACACCTGTCGGCTTGGAGGCTGCTGCCGTAAAAAACCCTAAACCAAGAGTGCTGTCATTTTAAATGCGTCTGGCTGAAAATAACTTGTTGCCTTCCTCTGTATAATTTAATGTCTTTACCTCGCCGTCTGCAGCAGCGTAAACCGATTAGCACATGTGTGGCCATGCAGGAGGCTGGAGACGGATTTGTTTGTGTCGCAATTGTTCAACAAGAATCAGCCTACATAAAAAATACGGAAGCATCTGGTGATTATGTAAGCAGATCAAATATTGCAATGCAGGGCTGGAAAAAATAAGCCACAGGGAAGTGTTTAGATGAAGAGAAGCAGCAGGAAGCTCTCCCCTCATCAAGGTAAAGAAAAATCCAGCTGTGCCAGCACGCCTCGAAACTGCTTACGTCCCGCTTTGCTGCAAACGCTACACCCCCGTAATAATTGGGAGCGCTAAACTCCGGCTGGTGTCGTGAAGCGTTTGGCGTTTGGCATAGAACGCTGGACGCAAATCAGATTAGACAATATTTTATTGGGCTTTGAAACCGCTAAGTTAGCACACTGCTGTAATTACTGAAAGGGAGGCGTGAGGGTTTCTAATTAAAGGTGTGCTCATGTGAAAAGGTCTAAGAAGAAGAAAAAAATAGCAGCTTAATAAGGGACTACAGAGCGCTGCGCTGCAGGGAATATTTCCTCCAAAGCAGCAATATTGTTTTGATTAGCGCGGCAACGAATCATCAACTTCAGTTGCAAAAATACGTTTACATTCATCTCCAGCTTTAGTGGCTAGTATATAAGTATTTCCTCAACTAGGGACCCAGTATGTTGGTCACTGGTGTTTCAGACAACAACTCAACAGAGACTCTCTAGAGCAGATGCTAATGCTAATCATGCTAATGGCACTAAGCCAATCATCTCACTGCTGAGGCTCTTTAATGAGCACAAAGACGTAATCATCTACCGCTTAGAGAAGCAGCAACGTCAAGATTACAACTGTAAAGCAGTCCCGCCATGCTAGCCGTTAGCATCACCATTAGCACCTCCAGTAGCATCGTTACTTACTTTAACTTGTACCTAAAGATACCGTCCATCGTTGTCAACCTAATTTGGAGTTTGATTACACTGAGTGTGAAGTTAACACTTTCATTTCATTGTAAACGCTAGCTCATCATGCTAAGCTAATCATCTCCCCGCCAAGGTGCTACACTGAGCATGAAAACACAATGGTTATAGAACTTCTCGTCTAACTTAGAGTGCCACCATTAGCTTTGCCATTAGCGTCACCATTAGCATCAAGATTAGCATCACCATTAGCATCCCCATCAATCCAATCAAAAATCTCAAATAAAATCATGACAATTAAGGATCCCTGTTGCATAAAGTGACAGGAAAAGAAAGAAATTTCCACATAAAAATACTCAAAATGCAAACAAGGGATACAGGAAGCAATTGATCATTTACAGGGTTTGCTATTTCCTCTACAGTGGAGTCACGTGTATGATTTTCTTCACTATCCGTCCCTGGTAACGAGAAAAAAAAACTGCTGGACTTCAGTGAAGGACATCTGAGGACGTCCAGCAAATACTGGAAAAATATTGAGCTCAGTGGAGTCAAGGATGGTTGAGAGATAAAAAAGCCAAGCCAGTCTTTGTGCACGCAGTTGAAAAGCTGTAGACAGCTGCAAGAATAACATGAAAGCCTGCCTGCATCAACATCTCCAGTCACAGTCCCAGTTGAGCAAGACACTTTACCTCCAGCTGCTCCGATGACCGAAACCTGCAAGCGCTGTGCACACTTCATCAAACAGAAGTTGCCTTGCTAAAGTGCTTTCTGAATAATGGCGTCTGGCGAGGGAAATGCCTCGGGACTATTTTGCATCATGCGGTGCGTTGGGAAAAGAAAGAGCGGTTTTCAACAGATGTACAGATGTTAAAGTTTCTACTCTTTGCCATTTTTCATGTGACGGCTCTGTCCACTAGAAGCTACCTCGGGCTGTAAGATAAGTTGTTTATCACTCATGTGACTTAGTGTCACAAGGTTTGACTGATGACGGAGACCAAGCTTAAAAGAATGTGTCTTACCATCATGAGCTCCCGCTGGAAGGACTTCCTCTCCTTGTTCTCCATGTTGGTACACTCCTCTTTGAGCTTCTCCAGAACCGACGCCACTTTCTCCGCCTCGTTCTCCAGCTCGGTCCGGCAAAAGTAATTCAGCGGCAGATTCCCGTACCCGAGTGCGTCTGCGAACGCCCTCCAGTTCCCCACGTTCTCCATTAAAACCGTCCTCACGGTGGCGTAGATGTATGTGAGAAATTTGCAAGGCTTCAGGATCTGCTCCAGCAGCATTGTCGTCGTTAGGTCCGGCCCACACCAGTAAACGGGCTTGACCTTACCCAGAACCAACACGTTCTTGGCGTGGACGAGCCCCATCTTCCCCTGGTAGTATCCAATGTACCACTCTTTGGTTCGCAGCTGCCCTCGCAGTTTGATTTTCTCCTCGCTGAGCAAAGCAATAACATCCCCCTTCTTGTACTCTAGCAGGTACGTACTCTTGTGCTGCCTGATCACAGTTTTGATCAACTTGCCAAATTTCAGGTTTGTAATGCATCGGTCCTGAAACTTTGGATATTTGGAGGTGACGGCGAGCGGCGAGAGGATGATCTTATCCACCTCTTTCTTTTTCAGAAACCTCCTCTGGCCTGTAATCCTCACACCGGTCTTTGGTGGCGGTGGCGGCGTTTGGACACAGAACTGGGTGAGGATGCAGTCGAGGGCGTCCTTGACTTGGACCCTGAGAGTGAAGTCCGAGATGCTGCTGGGGTTGAGCGACGTGATCATGTACAGGAGCCTGCTGACCTTCCCCAGTTTTACCTGAAATCCACGAACAACCCCGGTGCCCTCGCTCGCCTTCACCTGGTAGTTGGACATGTTGGAGTACAATCCAACTTGGAGGTCCTGAGGGTAGCCCAGCACAAACTGGTGCTTCCCCCAGAGCTGGAGCGCCACCGGCGGGGTTGTAGTCGCTTGCCGGCCCACCTCGTTTACCAACAAGTTTTTGGGTGCGCAGTCATGCCCAAACATGGCCACGACTGTCTTGAAGGAAGGGTGAATGTGCTTGGGTCCGTACACACCTAGAGTTACTTTCCTCTGCACGTGGTCCCAAACGGTCGTATTGATGCTGATGTACTGCGTTTGAGCCACAACAGCCACGTACATGCACGGCTCAAGACTGTCCAACTGCACCTGCACGGTGTCTTTGTAAATGTAAGCGTTGGGGATCGGCGTGTACGGCCCTTCCTTGCAATCGCTCCGAACACAAAGCAGGTTGGCTGTGTGGCAGCTCTCTTTCTTCACCGTTACCGACACCTTCATCTCCAGCGTGATGAAGGACTTGGTCTCCATGTTGCTGAGCTTGATCTCCACCACAGGGCTGACGCTGGAGCACTGGTCACTGTTGAGCTCCAGAGGAGGGTCCAGTAAGGCTTTCATGGAGATCTGTTGGTGGTCTCCGTTAGTGACGTGGCCCTCGGGGATGTGGACGTTGATGTGGGTGTCGGGAAGCTGAACGACCCCTCCGTTACAGTCCAGCCTGCACACTATGTTGGTCTCCACCGGCTGTGTCTGACCCCATCCGGGACTTTGACCCAAGGAGTCGAGGTCATGGCAAGACCTGGCTAGCTTTCTGTGGTTCAACCAAGCAGTCCTGAAGTCCTCCCTGCTCTGAAACTGCTCCGGTGAAGGAGCTTTGAGCCCCGTGAAGAAACCAGAGGAAGGTAAAGTTGGATTCGACTGCGCCTGCAGGACGGACAGCTCAGACAGACTATGGGAACGTTTACTCCTGAAAAATGGATTATCCCTGTGGTAGAGGGGTGCAACCTCTTGGCTGGGGCTGGTGGGGTGATTGGTACTGTTAATATGGCAGCTGCTGAACCCATTGCTCATGGTTGCACTGGTATTAAAGTTAGAGCAAGATGATGGCGACGCCAGAGAGTCAAAGAGAATAAGATCTGCTGAGTTCCTCACACTTACGTCTCGATAGTTTTGATCCAGTGGACAGATAAAGGGGTTCACAGAGAAGGGAGTGTTGCTGTAAATCGAGGAGGGCTTTGTGCTCATGCCCGTCCACTCCCCGAGACCTCCAAACTCCCTCGACCCGTCCTCGTACCCCTCGCCAACGCTGTCGATCATCCCACTGTCGCTAAGTGAAGAGTTCCTGAAGTTGACCGGCTGGACGTAGGCGGCCGGGATGTATCCCATTTCTGTGTTGTTGTGCGCGTACCACCACTCTCCACCTGACGTGTCCAGCACATAGAGGCGATCACCTTTGGAGAATTTCAGCGTGGTGAAGCTGCTCGGACAGTAATCCTTTATGGCAACCACCTCCTGTGCAGCTCCGTAGGAGGATGAAGTGTCCAGTCTCAAGGCACTGGGAGAAGGCACTGAAAAGGAAAGAGATGGCAGCTGTGATTTCTCTGCTTTGGGACTAGTGCGCTCCAACTTATTGCAGTCGTTTGCGTCCAAATGGGTCAGTAGTTTATTTGACTGTTGTATTTCTAATCATCTGAATCCATCTATAAATCTTTCAGGTATGTTTGAGCAGACAAGCTGCATAATTCACCGCATAAATTTACTATTTTTAGGTCAGCTCATTAGCGTATGTGGAGCGCGTAAACAAAAAGCTGTAACAGAGTGAAGCCAGAGACGGGAAAGAGAGAATGACACAATTTTACAATTTAATTTAAAGCGCTGAGGCCGACCTTTCACGTCATTGAGACTGGCCCCGGTGACCCCTTCACTGAGGTCGATGAGCGTCCCCTCAGACTTGCAGCGAGGGAGGACGTGATTGTTGTTCGTCGCTCTGATGATTCGATGGGCAGCCATCGCCGATGCTCGAGGAAACGATGGCTCATCTGCAGCTTTTCATCTGGATGGGAAACATCAGTTTACAGTAAAACATTAACAGAACAGAAAAGCTGCTCAAAGTCACATTAGCAGCCAGTAAAGAGCATCATTCAACGAGATGGGCTCATGTGATGCGGTTTTACATTAGATAACGAGGACATTAGAGCGTTTGGATAAATGGTTTCTGCTGCAAAAGCTGCAGATAAGAAATGGAGTTGATTGGTTTATGTCACGCAAGAAAAAAGGAGGGAAGGAAGGAAGGAGAAGAGGAAGAGAGAACATGAAGAAAGTGAGGAGGAAGAAGGAGACAAAGAGAAGGAGAAGAGAACAGAGAAAAGGGAAGAAGGGGAGAGAAAGATGAAGAAGGAGGAAGAAGAGGAAGAAGAAGAGAAGAGAGAAGGAAGAAGAGGAACAGAAAAGACGAGAGAGTAAGAAGACAGTAAGAAGAAAACAAAGAAGAACAGAGAACGAGACAGCAAGAGGAAGATGGAGTAGGAAGAAGCCAAAAAGGAAGAGAGAAGAGGAAGAAGAAAACAAAGAATAGGAATAAGAAGTCAAAGAGGAAGATGAAGGAAGAGGAGGAAGAAGAATTAAACAAAGAGGAAGATGACGAAGAAGAAGAAGAAATGGAGGAGGAGGAGTGAAGATGATGTTCTGCCTGGATCAAGTGTCTGGACACTGACGTCCACATACGTCTGTCCTCCTGTCCACAGCCCGCCTCGGAGGCTTCGGGCTGTTTTCCATATTTATTCTACGTCTCAGATCGTGTCGAGCAACGTCCCGATCCCCTTGTCAGAACTGAGCAGTGATTCAATTTGCGCGTGAAAACTCAGAGTCAGCAGAGGACGGTGATCCGATTAGACGGCCGGCGAGAAACGTCCCAAGAGAGAGAGAGAGAGAGAAAGAGAGAGGACGATTCCTGCGGGACGCCAGCAGGAACATCTGCATCTGAACTCTAATGACGGAGTTTTAATCTGATTAAAGAAGGACGGAGCGAGGGAGACGCCGCAAAGACGCCTGATTAGGACCATTAGACGGAGGAAGAGGAGGAGATGGGGAAAGAAGAACAAATAACAAGAAGAACAAAGAACAAGAAGAACAAGAACAAGAAGAACAAGAAGAGGCCTGATTATCGTCATTTCTCTCAAACGAGACCTTCTTAAATCTTCTACTCTGGAGCAGAGGTGCATTCTGGGAGGAGAAGTCTGGTCAAATTCCTCCATGGTGACATTTCATTTTCCTGCATCCTTACGGAGCGTCCTTCGATAAACACTCCTCCTTTCTCCTCGCTGGGAAAACGAGCGCTCAGCAGGCGGCGGGAGCAGCTTCGATCAATAAGACGCAAACAGACAAAGACACCGTCGCCTGCTTCGATATGACACCCAGACTGTCCCCGATAAATGCAGCAGGACGGGAGCACGGCTCTGACAAAGACTCCTGGAAGCTCAAACTTTCCTTAAAGCAGCAAGAAATCTGAGTAAAAACACCAAATAACATCAACATGAACTCTTTTACAGACAGAAATGCTCAAAACAAAAACCACAAACGACTAGAGGGTTTCTGGGTTCGCCTCTCAGACGTGGAAACAAGGACTGCATTCATATCCGAGTCTGTAAAATAGTTCAGCTTCAGTCAGGCTGACGGAGCGGAGTCGAAAGTTTAATTAGCCACGAGTCGGCCCTCGGTGCTAATCCCCCGGATGAACCGTGCTGTAATAACCGTTTTACAGAAGCCGTGTGCTCCAGGAGAGTTTATCATTCTTCCATCGCAGCTGTTTCAGAGAGAAACAAAACCGTCAGCTCGCAGCGATACGCCGCAATATTAAAACCTTCTGTGTAAGCCCAGATCAAAGCTGGATGCTGAAGGGATAACAGACGAAGCAGAGGAAGCTTCCACTTTAATAAAAATGGAATAAGAGGAGACACCTCAACTGGATCTGGACGGTAGGAATCTGCTTTCTACTGGTCGCCTCTTTAAAGGGTAGAGACGAAGAAGACAAAGGTAGGATGAGGATGAAGAAGAAGGTAGGGTGAGAAGAAGAAGGTAGGAAGAGGAAGAAGATGAAAGTAAGAATAGGAAGAAGAAGACAAAGTTTGGAATAGGAAGAAGAAGAAGGTAGGGTGAGGAGGAAGAACAAGAAAAACCAGAGAAGAAGAATGTTTGGGGAGGAAGAGCAGATAAAGATGCAGAGGAGGAGATTCATCCAAGAGGGAACATGTATAGAGGAGGAAGAGGAGACAAAGAGAGGAGGATGAAGACAGACACAGAGAGAGAGAGGAGAACGCTGCGGCCCCTGCGGCGATGCAGCTCAGCTCCCAGCATGCACCTGGAGGACGTCTGTTTACACCTGAGCCGTAGCTGTGGGTCAGAGACGTCCTTGTGGGTCTGAACGCTGCCAAATAAAAGTGAGGAAGGACGGAGGACGGCTCCAATTAGAGGCTGCACCTTTTATTTCTGTAGACTTCATTTAGTTTAACGAGGGGCGGCTGAGGGCCACGGCTCTGAGGGCCACGGCTCTGAGGGCCACCGCTCTGAGGGCCACCGCTCTGAGGGCCACCGTTTAACATCCACCACGGTCACATTTAGATCATAACTCATGTTTATTTCTAAATGATTTCCCTTTAATGTGGCATTAATGGGTCCTGATAACGCTGCACCAGAAAAGAGGAAGAAGAAGAAAATGAAGATGAGAGAGTAGGATGAGGAAGAACATGAAGAAGAGGAGCCAAAGACAGAGACAAACAGAAGAAGAAGAAGAGAAAAGGGCAAGAGGAGGAGGAAGGAAACAAAGAGGAGGATGACAAAGAAGAAGACGGTAGGACGAGGAAGATGAGAGGAAGAGGAGTCAAAGACAAAGAAGGAGACAAACAGAAGAAGAAGAGAGTAGGATGAGAAATAAGAAAAGGAAGTCAAAGAAGAAGAAGACAAAGCGAAGGATGTTCATAAGACGAAAAAAAGAAGACAAACAAGAAAGTGATGAAGAAGAACACAAGAGGGAAGCAGAAGGAGGAAGACTGGGATGAAAAAGACAAGACAAGTGGAAGTAAAGAAACGGGACAGAAGAAAACCAGAGAAGAAGAATCTACGAGGAAGAGGAGGAGGAGGAGGAGGCTCCATATGAGAGAACATGTATGAAGGAGGAGGAGGAGGAGGATGGAGAGAAGGACGGCGCTGTTAAACCTGCAGGCTGATTATCAGAGCTTATCAGATGACCTTACTGACAGAGCTAAGGAGGCAGGGGCAGGAGACGAGCGCCCGCGTGCACCTGGACGCATGTGCACGCGCGTGGCAACACTCGCTAATTGCCGTTTTATTATTTCCAGTCATTTTCCTCCATCTGCTGCCAAAGCTCTCCTCTGCAAACACCGCGTTAACGCCGGCGCATGTGTATTTATACATGGCAGGCTGCATTTAAAAGCTTCACTATGTTATTAATATTATAAAATCATATGAATATGACACAGTATAAACCAAGAGAATAATAACTGTCACTGTTAAGCACATTAAAGTCGTCGCAGATTCTGCAGAAGCTGTTAAATAGTCAGAAAACACCAGAAAAGTCATCATGTGGGATAAATCCAAATATAAACTCATCGTGACAAAATAAGCAGACATGTAAATAAAGCCGAATTTATCCTGACACCTTGTTTTAGTAGATTAACAAGTAATCTGCACGTTTGCACCTTTTAAAAGAGAATCAGAAGTAATTAAATCTAAAAATTGGTTATAACGTGAACTGACCTCCGGCTGGATGAGAGCTCAGAGAACGAGCGGAGGGGAAGGTGGAGAGAGCTGATGGGGAGCTTCTTCTTCTTCTCCTCCTCGTTGTCTCTCGCGTCATTTGTTTTAACGGTTAAAAAAGATAATAAATAAATTAAATGAAACATAAAATAAAAAGAGTTTCCGGTCGGTTAAGTTTTTTTCTTTTTTAAGGTGACACATGCAATGAAGAGCGAGTAGTCCCGTGCGTCTCTGTTCCGGTCTGCCGGAGGACTGAAGCGCTGCTGGACGAGAGGGGGCGGGGCCACACTGTAGGGGGCGGAGCCGCTTAAGTGGGCGGGGCCACTCTAATGAAAAGCGTTTAATCAGCTAATTAACAGCAAAACACGCCCATAATACAAACAAACAGCAATATTACAAGAGCTAATTATGAATTTGAAAGTAAAACTATAAACTAAATAGTACAAATTCTCAATTAAAATAAATAAAATGTAAAAAAAAAAACAAGAGAATGTGAATAAGGAATTAATTATAGATTAATTGAAATGCAAATGCAAAATAATGGTAGTAAGCAGCAACTCGTCAACTTCTACTGTGGAGTAAAAGCTCTCAAAGCACAATAACATGAACTTATACTACAATCTACAACCAAAAATGATATATTTCATACCCTTGTGTTGTGTCTTGTAGTCCCGTCCTGAAGTCTGGAACGAGCGTCCACACGCCGCAGCGAGGCATCGTCTCCGCCTTTCAGCCTTTCTGCTTCCCTTCAGTCACGCCTGAGGGACGCTGTGAAGGCGGCATCCAAAGTCTCCAAACAAGGCGGCTAATTAGAGCAACCGTCAACTGCTGCAGAAGGACAAAGAGAGGAAATCAATTGAAATGCACTGCCCTAAAAGCACAAAGCTTTATATTTGTGTCTCTGCACTCCACGCTCTGGAGATCTGAACCAACATGAAGGTGGAAGAAGCCTTCTCTGTTGTTAATTCATGAGCTCTTATCTTCTTCCGCTCTCCTTCCTTCATTCGTTCATTTTCACAGTTCAGTCACATCCACGAAAAGCTGCAAGGATTTATCCAGAAGGCGTCTCTTTGCCTTTTTCTGTTTGCACACATGCAGAGAACGCGTGATGAACGCTGCAGCGGCTTCACAGGCCGATTTATCTGACCGGCCCTTCACACGCCGCCTCGTCCTGCTCAGCCCCGGGGCCAAGAGATGGACGCGATGGATATCTGGAAGGCGACTGGAGATCAATGCGTCGCTCTCGTAGCTGCTCGGCGGAGGCAGAGGTCACCTTGGACGTCACACTTTGAAAGCTGAAGATGAGTCTGACAGTTAATTTGAACATGTTTCTGCACAAAGAATGATTCATATTTGTTTCTGGATTTATACTCTCAATTAAACAACAATCCTTTAGTAGAGAGACATTTGTTTTGGGCACTGCGTCGTATATAAACTGGTGACTGACCAGAAACGACGCTCCGTGCACGGTACATTTAGCAATAAGAACCAAAATGGAGGACGGTGAACTGCATCATCGGCTCCTTTTAAAACCCAACTCCCTGCAAGTCTTTAAAAACTGAAAACTTGGAGGAAATGTTTTAGTTTTAGCTTGTTTTAAATAAAACCTGGATGACAGAGCCTTGTTAGCATGCTAACGTTTGCTAACCCTGGCGCTGCTGGATTCAGACTCAAAAACAGAAGCAGTAATTCAATTCAATTCAATTCAGCTTTATTTATATAGCGTCAAAAACAATACAAATCGTCTCAAGACGCTTTACAAGACCCGGCCTGAAACCCCCAGAGCAAGCCCGCAGGCGACGGTGGCAGGAAAAACTCCCTTTTAACAGGAAGAAACCTTGAGCAGAACCCAGTAATGAGATGTTTAAATCTACATAAACATATTTTTCTGCAGGGCATCTTTATTTTCTCGGCAACGCAACGATTCCAGCATTTTTTATCACGACTGCAACTGCAGACAACCCCTGAGAAATCTGAGAAAGCAGGGAGTTGTATAAAGAGATAAATGTTTTTTTCTTCCGTTGGAGAGTAGCCGTTGCTGCCCCGTGGTTCAGCTCTTATTATCAGAGGCCCAGACTGGATTTGAAGCGTCTATTCATCTGAGCTGAATGGGAACTGTGGGACGTTTAAGAAGAGAAAAAAGCCTTCCATTTCTATTCACCGTTTCATCGAGGAGCCCTCGCTATCAGCGCGGCTCGCTTTGCATCAGAATACCTCGCCGTTCGCTTGTCAGCCAGGTCGGTTCTGGGGAGGAACGCCAGGAATTTAAGGGTTTTATTATTTCTGGTGAATAGCAGGCATGGGAATTCCTGGAAAGCGAAGCGAACGAGAGCTTGAAATAGGAGTTTGGTTTGTCCTGTCATGGAAAAAAACAAAAACAACGCAGTGAAACGCAAGTTAATGTACAAAAATGTGAGGTTTTATGTCAGAGCTGCATGGAGGGAGAACATAAAGGGAGACTTTCAAACGTAAAGGAGGAGATCTTCTTTCATAGCACAGGAATTTTGCAAAGCCGTAGAAGATTTGTTTGTTTCTTCCCCCCTCTTTGCAGGAAGAACGAGGTATTTCATCCATAAACGGTCCCATAATGGTCCCGTTCCTCTTCTCGCCTCCGTCTACAACGACTCCCCACTCGAGGCTGCACAACCTGTTCACGGGGAAATTACTTATTCATCACTTTCTGGGTTGTAGCAGCAGGGAAAGGCCACGGATTAAAGCGCCGTATCTTCATGCAAACACACACACACACACCTGAAATGTGCAGCCCCCTCTGTCCTTAGGCAGCATTTTTTAGGATTTAGAGCTCGTCGCTGATGGTAAATTTGCATTTTAGCAAACCATAAATCACTTCAAGAATCCTTTAGGGGCCTGGACAATGGCCAGTTTCATAAATTCTCATGTTTTTTATTTTTTTATTTGGCGTTTTATTCATGCTGCTGATCAAACTGCAAACCTCCCGCTGCTGTTTGAAATACAGAAATCACTCTGTCAACACCGTGAAACCAAATGATGCTACTTTCTGAAGGGCAGGCCTTTTTAAATCCCCAAATCCCTGGTTGCTAAACGATTACCACGCCACTGCATCCTGGATCCTCTGCATCGGGCCACATCAGCCGCGTACAAAGAGAACAAGCAAGAGGAGATCTGGAGTATCGCTCAAGGACGCTCAGTTGAGGATGATCAACAGAGGATAACGAGGTTTAAAATAGACAATAACCTTGTAAATGGAGGTTTAAGAAAACGTCGTTTATCAGCGGTTTGGTCAAAAGGTTGCAAGCGATGTTAATTAAAAAAAGCTGGGTTCAAGAAACGCTCAAGACTTTCAGTTTAACATCATCTGAAACTCTGCACATGTCGCAAAAATCTGTTAACTGACTGATCCTGATTGTTTCTGCACCAATTCAACAAAGCATCTGCAGCCAGTCTTTATGCTAAGCTAAAGCTAAGATAGCTTTAGCTGTCGGGCAGAGACGTAAGAGTAGCGTCAGCTTTTTGTGCAAATAAGTTTCATATTAAGATAGTTCAAGAAATACTGCACAAAACATCTGTTTTTTAAAAATATGCAGTGGTTAACTTGAAAGTTTTGGGTTGACTTCATCCTGAGTCGACGACTTTAACCGATGGCGGCTCAGGTTCCTCCTCGCCTGGACCACATTTCCCATCATTCCTTTGCCCAGCCATCTCTAATGATGAGCTCTTAATCTTCTGAGACGTAATAAGGGAACAAAATAAACAGCAGAGGCTGACAGGCTGCTCCTTTGAGTCCAGTACTTACACCGACGCCTCCGCATTAATCTGCTTCTGATTTGCAAGTGTTCAAACTCTGCTCACTGCACCTCTGCTCCATCCCAGTCGCTGCCATCGCCATTAATCTCACACCTCTCCTCCTCCTCCTCCTCCTCGGTGGCGGCGCTCGGCTAAATGTTTTTTCGGCCTTCATTCGCCCGAGCTTCTCCCGACTGATTGATGAAGCTGCCGAGGAGGCGAGACACGCTCTTTATGAGGGCGGTCGCTTTCAATATAAACTGCACCAACTCGGTTTTAATTTTGTCAGGGGAAGTGTGTGTTTGTGTGCAGTCGTATAAATCTCATTTAAGTGGGTGAAGTTGAGCTGGAAGTGAGAATTAAAGCTCGGCCTAAAAATTAAACGGTTGTTTCAACTCTGGACCAAACACTGTGCACTTTAGGATCGTTATGAAGCCTTAAAATAAATATAATCTGTAGGTTTTGATGGAAAGAAAACAGCTCTTAAGTGAAACATGCATCTGAACATAAAGCAAACACAAATGAATGGCCGCTGAGAGATGGAAATGGCGCCAAAGAGATGCAAAAAAATGTCAAAAAATAACCACAAAACGATGCAAAATAACCACAAACAGGCGAAAAGCAGCACAAGAGGCACAAAAAGACCCGAAAAAGATGCAAAATCATGTCAAAGAGACGCAAAACAACCACAACCAGACATGCAATTACCTAAAATACATGGAAATGCCAACAAAATGACGAATGCAAAATGGGCTAAAGGGGACAAAAAACAACCCCAGAGACAGAAGACCATGCAAGATAATTCCAAAAAGATGTCAAATGACCAAAAAATCAAACTCAGTGATGAAAATGGATGAAAATTACGTAGAAATTGAGACAAAACAACCATAGAAAGGTGCAAAGGCATCCCTAAAAGATGCAAAATCATCATGAGATTCAGAAAAACCACAACCAGACACTCAATGACCCAAAACATACAGAAATGGCACAAATATGTGAAAGAACAAACAGTAAATGATGCAAAATGACAACAAATGGATGCAAAAGCATGAAAACAATCACAAAACAGGCTCAAAGCAACAAAAATGATGCAACACTGTCTTAAAATTGATTCAAAATGATTTTAAAAAGATGCAAAACAAGCAGAGATGGTGAAAGCAACAGGAGAGGAGGTGCATCAGGACTTTCTCCTCCATGACCTTTCAGCAGAAACCATGGAGCTGATCATGATGACAGGAAGAAGACGCAGAGCTCCTCAACCAGATTAAAAACAACCTGATTAACCCGACTGTCCGTCACCGAGCTCCTGCTTAAAAACCCAGAGAGTGAAGTGAGTCTGTTATTTATGGATGAATCAGATAATCTGACAAACTTTTATTAAACATCTTTTCCTTGAGTTTGAAGCTGCAGCTCACTGGACTCTATCTCACCATTAATCCCTCCCTGACGGCTGCTGAGGCGCCAGCGGCTCGCAGAGTTTGAGGCCTGGCGGTTATGACCCGACGGCGGCTTAGTGGACGCCATATGCTGCTGTTCCTGAGTGGGAGGATAAGCTCTGTGAAGAAGAGGAGGAGGAGGAGGAGGAAGAGACTCTTTTAATTTATCAGAGACATGTTTCTATCACAGCCCTGAGAATCTGAATATGAATGAATGTTCTCCTCTTCGTCTCTGGATCAATACGTCTTCAACCTGATCAGTCGCTCTGATCAGAGACGGGCCGTTTCCATGGAGACGAAATCAAATGATCTGATCAACAAAACACGAATCAGTGGAGAACTTTACTGATGAAGAGCTTCCCATCTACAGGAGGAGGAGGAGGAGGAGGAGGAGGAGGAGGAGGAGGAGGTGAGCCAGGTGGAAGGAGGAGCGAGGAATGATGAGAGGAGACGAGAGGAGATGGGAGAGGGAGGAGCGAGGAGAGAGTAGGAAGATGGGGAAGTGTTGTGATGAGAGGAGGAGGAGAAAAATAGCCCTGGAGGAAATAGAAGAAGAAGATGAAGACAACGAAGAAAGGTAGAACAGCAGATAACACGAGTCGTGACCTTTAATCCCATCGCTCAGCTCTAACCTGGAGGCGGAGGGGGGGGGAGGGGGAGAGGAGGAGGAGGAGGGGCTGCTGGAAACCAGGAGCTCCTAATCCCATCAGATGGTGGTGGGGGGGTGAGAGTGGAGGCAGCAAAGGATTATGGGATTAGGGAGGGGATGATGCGACATGAGATGGCCACTCTCTGCAGCTCGGCACCCTGGCTTGTTCCAGGTCGCCGTGGTGACGGAGAGGGCGCTGGTTCAAAACCGGAAACAGAACAGACCAAAAAAACAGACCCTGGAAATAAAGAAAGAAAGGTTACAACAACCAAACTGTCCAAAGACACAAACATTACACCAAAGAGGCCGCACAACAAAACGGAACAAACAAAATCACAGAAAGAGACAAAGAAAGGCCCTGAAAACTAACACAAGTACAACAAAGAGATCAACACGGTGGAGAATAGAAAGTAAACAGACCCCGAGACACAAACACACTGACCCAGAGGGACACTAGAAGCTACAGGACAACAAAACCGCCCAGAGACTCAAAGCTGAAGCGACGAGCTCAGAGGGACACTGTTCCCTCTGAGCCTCAGACGACCTTCACACATCATCCCGGCGGTTTGATTGAAGCCATAACTCAGAGTAAAACCCTCACAGCAGCCCTGACCCCTCAGAAACACTTCCCCTCCTTCCTTATCTGTGTTTATGGCCGGGTGTTTGCCGCAGTGTGAGCGTCTAAATGAGACGGGTGTGATCGGGGTCGGACCGTACGGATTTAAATCAGCACATCGAGGCTGCAGACGGAGAAACCATGAACACAGGGTTTGTCCATGAGGGACGCACATGTTCCCTCAGGCTTTAACGGGATATTAAGTGTTTTTAGTCACAGTCATTATCAATCATTGTCTTCTGTAGTATCACCTGGACGTCACAGACGTAATACAATCCTCAAGGAAGGGAAAAATGGCTCAAAATGTATGTAAAGCAACCACACAAATACGCACAATGGCTATAGATGCAAACTGCAAAAAATGTGAAAATAAGATGCAAAAGAGCCAAAAATAAACAAAATGATCAGAATTAGATCCAGAAAAACATGTAAAATAACCACAATACCAATACCAATAGATCCTAAACAAGCTCACAAATATGGACAATGGCTATAGATGCAAGCAAAACAACTGCAAAAGGGTCAAAATAATCACAAACCCAAGGAAAATAACAACAATACCAAACCAAAATACAAAAAATGCTCACAAATACATGCAAAACAAACAAACAAACAAACATGTAAAATGGCTACAAATGCAAGCAAAACAGATGCAAAAAGGTCAAAACAGATGCAAAAGAACCAAACAATTCCACAAAATGGTCAGAAATTGATCCAAAACCGCTGCACAAACATGCAAAGTGTCTACAAATGCAAGCAAAACAACTGCAAAAAGGTCAAAATAATCAGAAATAGATTCAAAGAACCACAGAAATATACAGAATGATTAGAAACAGAAGCAAACCAACACAAAAAGGGTTAAAATGATCAGAGTGATGCAAAAAGGCCACAATATTATATAAAATAGCCTCAGATGTGTGCTAAAGAACCAGAATGAGTGAAAACTCAATCAATTATAGGTGCAGGGGAGCCACCAGACACACAATGACCACAGAAATGGAAATATCTGCAAAATCTGATTCTCCAATAAGAAGCTAAATGACTCAGGAGACACAAACTGACACCAGACAAGTTCAATCCAACTCCAAAACCATCTCGAGCTCTTTGTGAGAGATTCCTGCAACCGGAAACCAACGCCACCTGTTGCAGAGGGATTTAAGAAAGGCTGGAGTGACACTGCCACCTAGAGGTGACAACAGGGAACTACATCCAACACAACTAACTCATACTTAACCTATTTGACTAAATAAGACTCTGAGAAATAAGAAAATAGTCTTTACTGATTAATGAAAAAAAGTTTAAAAAGGACATTTAAAGTGTTATTAATCACATTCAGGTGTAAGAGGTGTCAGTTTTTTGTGGATGACACATTGCTGCCCCCTAGAGGTCAAGTACAACAATAACAGAATAGTTCCAGCATTTATCAGTGTTGAGGTCAGAGGTCATTTACTTTACACTGGAAACAAAGAAATAATAATAAATGATAATAATATTAATAATAATAGTAAAAATAAGAGAGGAAGAAAGTAAAATGCTCAGCCTGAGTTTGTGTGTTAATGCCAGGTTGTTGGTCGTCTGCCAGGCGGTGACTCAGCGGCATGGACAACCTTTTCTGCAGCCCAGCAGGAGATGCTGTTGACCAGTTGCCACGGAGACAGGCCCAGCCGGCTCTGAGGACGCTCCGGGTCTGTTTGAGGACGCTCGTCTCCCGGGAGAGAGAAAGAAAAAATAAAAAAAATCCTGAAAGAGACACGACAAGAGGGGGAGAGAAGAAAGAGGTCGTCTGAAATGTCTGTCTGGGGTTTGGCTTTGGTTTCTGAAGGATGAGGAAACTGGAACGAAAAGGATTTTAAACACGTCTCAGTCATCACCAGGACGTCTTATAAGTCAATAATACTGCTGAAGGTAGATTTAGAATATACTCTTAAAATTATAAAACAAAAAGAAACAGAAAACTGATTCAAAACAACAACAAAATGTACAAAATAATCAGAAATAAATGCTAAACTACCACAAGATATACAAAATATTCAGAAATAGACACAAATCAAAAATATTTTGCAAAAAATATGCAAAAAAAATGTTTTATTTATTTATTTAAATAAATGTACAAAAGATGAACTAAAATTTAAATGACCCCCAAAAAATAAGGTTTAAGCAATTTAAGTGATTTTAAGCCATAAAATATAAAGTAACAAAATCTAATCGTGTATTAAAAATAAATTAAACATTTTTTTTAAATAATGAAAACAAAACAAATCTAAAATGATATAAATCATAACAAAAGATGAACTCAAAGTCTCTACAAATTTAGCTCTTTCCTGTATTTTTTTCCTGCTTTTTAAAAAAATAAAAAAATAAATTAGAAAGTGGAAATGGAAAACGTTTCCTGTTGAACACAAATTGTCTCCCTCTCTGACAGATGGACAAATGAAGACGGAGATAAATGAAAGACGACGCTCCGTGTCTCTCCGGCAGTCGCGTCGCCTCACAGAGTTTTCAGTGTTTGAGGCGAACAATGAAACGATCTGCAGACGTCCACGTGAGGAGAATATTTACAGTCGGACAAAGACGCCGCTTGTGATCTGATCTGTCAGAGGTCAGAGGTCAGAGGTCAGAGAGGGCGCCTGTCATTTAGGGAATTCAGGACTTAAGGTGGTGAAGGTGAAGGTTTCATTTATCTGATTTAAAGATATGAATATTAGAGTAGCACCACCGATTATGTTCAGTTTCATATTATTAAATTAATATAGGAAATGTAAAAAAAAAAAAATATAGGAAGTGCAAAATATAAAATAAAAAATTGTGATTTACTACATAAAATCTAAAAAGAAAAATAAATAAAATAAGTTTAAATTAAATTTAACATTCAAAATTAAATTAAATTAAATTAAATTTGCACTAATGTTGTGCCAAAGAGCTTAATTATAATATTAAAAAATAGATAACATGAGGAAAAGCTGATGTTCTTGTTTTACAAATTAAGAGTAAATGCAGATTTCTGACTTTTAAATGTTCTGTAAATGTCTTTATTTATCTCACGTATAACTAAAGCCCTAACATATTATTAAATGAAGTAAAAGTCCAATACAAGAGATTGGTTTAAAACTTTCCACAGCTGTTTCTAGTAAATGTTGGACACAGATTCATCCAAATGATATATTAGGAGGTTTTCTAGGATCCTGCACATATGGGCAAACAAAGCGACTGGTTTTTCTTTTCCATATTTACCCCCCGAGATGTGTTTGCGAGCTCTCTTTGTGCTGCCGAGGGCACACGTCTGGCCAAGTGGAGCAGTGAAAGGAGCGTCTTCATTAAGATGCACGGCCAGACGCTTCCTCTGAAACGAGGCCTTTGTCGTCCGACCGGGGCCCGAACACGGCGAAGCGAAGCAGATCCACGATCAAAGGGAGGACGCAGATTTATTTAAACGTCTTAATTCATTTTGGAGCTGTTTGGTAAATAGATATCACCTGGATAGATACTTCAGTGCAGCCAACATGTTTGCATGTTAGCATAAATATATTAATAAAACCAAAAAGCTGCAGTTCTATGACTTGCCACTAGAGGCTTTGTCCGAAAGTGAGTCAGTCCCTGTAATCCCCCATGTTAAGACTGTACAGCACAAATAAACATGTTTACAGCCTGGTTTAAAAACCGGTGGGTGTCCTCAAAGGTTGCTAGTGGCCTTTAGCCTTTAGCCTTAGCATCGCTAATGCTCCTCCTGTTGTTAGATTCGTAAGGAGTTAGCTGGAGGTCAGCCAAGATGGCGGCGACCGGAGACGCCACACTGAGCTTCAAAACTTACACGTAAAACAGGTCTGAAATTAATATGTAAAATTAAATAAATTACAATCATTTAAACGGTTAAGTCAATATAAATGAATTAAATAAATAAATAAAATAAATAATAAAATTTAAATATTCATGAAGAATTATGTGACATAAAATGTGTCTAAAAAAACAAAAGATTAAAAATGTTATAATAAAATGATAATTACAAATAATATAATAAAAGAGGATGTGATGGAAAAATGTTAATAAATAATACAAAACTTAGGAAAATATTAAAATATAGCTCTACAGAGCAGCTTTTTAAAGTTTTTAAACGGTTGCAGTCGTCTACACATCTTGCTGACTCCTATAAACTGGGTGCAGACTGGATTGCAATTAAAAATTTGCATTTTTGCTCAATTTTCAACTTGTGCAAATCACCCAGCATTGACAAAAAAAAAAAAAAAAGCTGTAAACTGCTGATACACGCATCACGATGCTGACAGGAAGGTTTGTGGAGGCAGAGCTGAGCCGTGATGGAGTGAGGGGAGGTGGAGAGAAGGGATTGGTCCAGCAGTTTGAATGACCTCAACACTGACCCCCCTGGCTCCCTGCCTCCCTCCAACGCCACCAGCTACAAACGGCTGCAGTATAAATCCTGGAGTCCATCCTCAGCCTCCACTCTCTGGATTCACAGCCTCTCCCTGCAGCTGCACCACGGTAAGAGCGTCAGTCTTGGTTTTATTTCAGGATTAAACTGAGGAAACTACTCGGGTTTCATTACTTTTTCTGTTGAAAGAAGGCTTGAAGTGAAACTCGTTGATGTTTAGTGGATGTAGTTCTGCTATTTGGGCTCATTTATGCTCTCGATCTGATATTTTCCATTGAGTTTTTCCAAATGTAAGCACTGGTTTCAATAAAAAAACACCTCAGGGTTAGGGTTAGTTTAAAAAGCATGTCTGAGCACATTTGTCTTCCAAAATACAAAATCTTGGATGGATGAAAGTTCTTTAACTCTTTGTGCAACCCTAAAACAGTTGGGATATGGATTCAGGAACTAAATGTGTGTTTCTTTTATCAGGTTTTTAATCTTTGATCCTCCTCAAGAAAAGGCCAGATGACGATGACCGACCTGGAGACCTCAATGGCCACCATCATCGCTGTGTTTCGGAAGTATTCGGAGAGAGAAGGAGACAAACACAAACTGAAGAAGAGCGAGCTGAAGGATCTGCTCAACGACGAGCTCCCAGATCTGATGGGGGTAAAAATAAAAGAATAATAACTAAAATAAAAAGCTGAATTTAAAAAGATGTTCAACGCACTTTGATTTGACCTTCCTCCCACGCAGCACGTCAAAGACCAGACCACGCTGGACAGCCTGATGGAAAGCCTGGACACCGACGGCGACGCCGAGTGCGACTTCCAGGAGTTCATGACATTCGTCTCCATGGTGACCGTGTGTTGCCATGACTTCTTCGAGCACGAGGACGAGTGAGGAGGCGGCGGGCCACGAAAATAAAAAAAAGGGACAAAAGGACGGAGCTACAGTAAATTATAAAGAAGCCTAGCAACGCACAGAACTGAGGGGCGGAGACGAAACTCCAGCTTAGTCGTAGCAACGTTTGACATCAACCTTCATCGTCTATTTGATTATAAATCTAAAAGTAGCTGAGCTAAAGTAGGTGAAGTAGCACCATTCGGGTGCAGAAATTACCCTTTCACTTCTGTCCTTTTTCTTTTTTTAAAGCATAACAACTTTTTTGAAAGTATTTGCTGGATTTTAAGTAAAGCTATCAACTTTGGCTACCTAGATTTGCCACGAAGCAATCACTAATTCAAGTTTCTCCTCTTGAAAGAGACGGTAAAGTCGTATATCTGAGTCGGGTGTGTGAGCCACGCTGTACGGAAACTTAAGGTTTCGGGAACGGCTGCGAGATTTGGCTACCAGGAAGAGGTCTGAAAGTGGCTAGCTTGTTTGTCTGCACCATGTGGCTAATGGATTACATAGCAGGCTAATAATTAATTTGAAATTCTGCAATTTGAGGTTGCTAACACTTTAATCTACTTTTTTGGGGGAATCGTGTCGACTATCAAATGTTCAAATTAGCCTTTAGTAGCAGATTTCATTGGCTAGTAAATGTTTAAAAATGGCTACTGAGTTGTTCGTAGATGACTTAAGGAGTTGAAAGTGCCTTGTAAATGTGTGCAAGCATTAAAAACATTTAACGGCTAGTAAAGTCTTCAATATGGCTTTTGATTTTTTATTTCTGTCTGGTATCAATCGTTTAGAAAGTGGCTAGCGAGATTTTTAGCTAAAAAAATCAACCGAATCTAATGACTACCAAATTTTGACAAGTGGCTAGCAAGTTAATCGAATTTAGCATCCATTTATGAGCATTTCTAAAGGTTAAATGGATTCTCCAGATTAAATGGATTTAATTGGCTAGTAAATTTAAAAAAATGGCTACTGAGTTTTTTGCCGCTCCGCTCGTAGACTTAAGTTGACAATTAAGGACTTGACGGATGAAAGTGCCTTGTAAATGTGTCCAAGCATTAAAAACATTTAATGGCTAGTAAAATCTTCAGTATGCCTTTTGATTCTGTGTGGTATCAATCGTTTTTGGAGGCCACCAAATTTTTTTTTTTAGCCAAAAGAATGAACCGACTATATAATAACTACCAAATTTTGAAAAGTGGCTAGCAAGATAATCGAGTTTAGTAGTCGTTTATTATTAATCACATTTCTGAAGGTGGCAGCGAAATACAATACAACTAGCAATTTGTTTCCATAGTAAAAAGGATTTAATTGGCTAGTAAATGTTTAATAACGGCTACTGAGTTGTTGCCCCTGAATTAGGCCTAGGCCACTAAATATTAAAAAGTGCAAGTTAGTTGCATCTAGTAGTCACAGGAATTAACCAAATTTCTGAAGGTGTTGGGAGAGTTTATCTTTGAAGCTGATATATAAGAATTCGTAAAATAAAAGAAAGTGTTCAATGGCTAGCAAAAATGTTGACATGGATCATGAATTCTTTCAGTCAAATATTATTAATTTGAGATTTCGCTTCCAAATCTTAGGAGACATCAACTTCTAAGACGTTAATCGAGTCTAATTTGGCCGTGAAATTAAGGTGAACTCGCTGTTGCGCCTCACTGATATGTAATATTGGCTCATTTTGCTGAATAAACTGAAAAAACAAGCATAATATTTTTGTCTCGTGTGTTTAATTGCGTTCTCTTTGTCTACTTTCTGTCTTCCAAACAAACGCTAATCCCCAAGAAAGCTGATCGAGGTTAAATATAGAAGTTCTTCTTGATGCAAAATCAATATTTAAAATTTAAATGAGTTGCTCCAATTTAGTTTAAATCTTGCAAATTAAACAAAAAACGATTTAAAAAGGATTCAAAAAGCTCAAATATGCAAGAAGTCAATATGAAAACGAGCCAAAAATCAACTTTCTAGTTATTTCCCCCCTTGAGCCATAACATTATGACCACATGCCTAAGATTGCGTAGTTCTCCCTTGCCTGGCACTAGCGGCAGAAGTCTCACAGATTGCTGGACTGGACTTACGTCTGTGGAACTTGGAGGCCTCGAAAACCTTTTGGTTTTGTGGCAAGAAGCATTGTCCTGCTGGCTGAACGAGGCCTCGATGAAGGTTTGGTCCTTATCAAAGTCTAATCCTTCCACTGGAACATGTTTTTCCTGCTTCCAACATCAACTTTAAGGACAAAATGTTCAACTTGTTCCCTAAAACATCCCGCCCACTGACAGGAGCCCTGAGAGCCAGGGGACCGGGGTTAACAATGATAGTCGTAGCTGCAGCCAAGACTAATTTTAAAGAGCATCGATTTCTAATTCTGAACATGTCTTTGTGGAATTTAGGAAAAACCAGAAGCTCGGTGTAAAAAGAAGGAGATGCACATTATGTAAGAGGCGTGTTAGTTCATTAAACACACAGAGAAATAAAAATGTGTGCACATTAGCAGATGATGCAAGAGGCGTTGTCAGCTGCACAGACATCTGCAGGCTGTTTAGTGTCAGGAAGGTGGAGCCAGCTCCGCTATTGGCTGAGGGGGGAACAGAACCCGGACTCTGGGGACTGACACCACACCCTTCTGTTGAGTGTGTTTGAGTTGTGTGCCCAGCATAAGCTCTGTTGTGTTTCTTCTTCTTCTTCTTCTGGGTGAATGAAGAGCTGCCTGCTGACTCTCAGAGCTGGTGAGTTTCCTTCTGGATCATGTTTACTTTTTGTTTTTCTTCTGTCACGTCCAGTTGCCCGAAACCTCACTTTCACCTTTAATATTCTGTGCAGCTGGGACGCGGCTCAGTGGAGCATGACTCTGCAGACAAACATCAACACGATTGTTTGTCACATTTTCTTTGTAATTTCCTCAAGTTCATGATTCACATGTGGGAAAAAAACAAGGTGCAGGCACAAAGTTGCATTGTTTGGCCAGAATTTAATAGAATGGGTTGTTTCGCAAGAAAAATGTAATTTAAATGTGTCATGAGGTCAGTTTAGACATTTTTAAAGTCACTAAACACATGTTATGTCTCCATTATTTGTGCAGAACTTTCTCATTTGTAGGAAGCTAAGAGGAATAATTTGGAGGAAAAGCAGCTCATCTACATTGATTTCTATATCCTCTGATGGTGTTTCCAGGTGGACGTCATCATGGCAGACTTAACGGCTCCTCCTCCTGCTACTGTGGTTCATGCAGCATCAGAAGCATCCTCTCCTCTTCCTGAATTTCTCACCAAGATCCCGACATTAGGTACGTACATATAGACGAAGATGTGTCTCGGTTTTAAAAGGCCCAGACGACCGACATTTTTATAAAATATAAAATATTAAAGACCGGAAACAGCTACACGTGCAAAGATTGTTTCGTCGGCCATCTTTTTTGTTGTTGTTGTAGCCAACAGTCGGTTGCTAGGTGACGTTTCAGACGCCGGTTGCCTTGACAACCCCGTTAAAATTATTGCTAGCTAACACGTGGCCGGAGCTAGCTCTTCTTCTGTTTGGAAAGAAAATAGACAAGACCGTGAGGAAAATGCGGTTGGTGCAGGCTCTTGTTGCCTAGGTAACCCTCTTGCGGAAAGTAAAAATTTTGCTAGCGCACCGACAGAGCTAGCGCTTCTTCTGTTTGGAAGAATCAGGGATTGAAGATTTGTTTTTTTAAAGTTTTTATTAAACTCAAACGGAGCTTGGTGAAGCCTTTCCCCGCGTTTCCACCGTTTATGCAACTTTAAGCTAAGCTAACCAGCTAATTGAAGTTAAACACACAGGTATTATCATCCAACGTGTCTAATTTACAAAGAAGAGCCAGATTTTTTTTAAAATAGTTTTTAGCATTGACCTGTAGAGATCGAGTCTTGGGATGTGAACACACCCGCGAGCAGGCCGAAGTGTTTGTGTGTTCAGCGGGGAGTGTCTTATCAGCGCCATGTCAGAGAGGAGCATGGGAAGGAGCGAGTGTGACGCCTCGAGGGGTCTGTCGGCGTGGAGATAAGAGCCGCCTCACTGATACCTGCTGGTTTCCACAGCAGGGCCAAACGAGGCCGACGTCGGACACAAACCTCCCCGTTTCCTAGAAGTTACTTTTGCGTGCAGCTGAAAATGTTTCTGCAACCAGCGGCAGTCGGGTTTACAGAAGATTTTAGGGGTTTTATCGGATCAAACAAATCTTGAGCGTGGTCCAGTCTGCATTAATGAAGCATGGATGTGCTATTTGTTGGTTGGTGCAGCCTCTAGAGATTAGAAGAAGTCTTTATGTGGTGCAGCTGAAATTTATTCCTCTAATGCATTGATGCAAACTGATCCTGGACGGCCCACTATCAAGAAAACAACTTGTTCTTATAGATATAAACTATTAGAAAGTCAAAGCAGAGTTTTATTATCTTAAAATGTGTTAAAGTAACATCACCACACTTTTATGGTCATTTTAAACCCTTTAACCTCAGGATTTCCCTTTAACTTTGGGTTTTTCTGTCTTGAAACATTTGAGGATTAAAACGAGATCCCATCTCAGAAAGCTGCGCCCGTGCTGCCTCTGCAAACACTGAGGCTCTAAAATAGACTGAGGGTGTTTGAATGCCATGCATGGTTGGATTCAGAGCTGACAAAAAAAAAAGAATCAGCTGCTGTGCGTCCTCCAGATAATTTAACAGTGGGCGCGGCGGCTGAGAAATGAAAATCTGCAGCCTGACACTGACAAGAGCTGTTTTACCTCCTCTCCAGGCGCAGACAGTGGAGATTTTGCAGCTTTAATCGGAGGTAAGAGCTGTTTTTTTGTGTTTATGCTGCAGAATCACCTCTAAAAATGAGATTTTGCACAATTAAACATTCTCATTTTTCTTCTCATGTTTGCAGGAATCGTCCTCGCCGTTCTGCTGCTGGTGATCTGCTCCATCGGCGTGTTGCTGTGGTGTCTGGCCAGACATAAGGGCTCGTACGACACCAACGAGGCGGACGGCGGCGACTACAAGATCGACGATGACGAAGACGAGGAGTCGGTTGGTTCTGACACGGCGCTGCAAAGCAAGAAACCGCAGAAGCCCGAAGAGGAGGAATAGAGCGCAGACTGTGAAGCTTTAAGATTCTTTATTTTTTCTGAATTAACCAGTTTTGTAAAGCTGCATGACTCTGAAATGTGCAAACTGTTTGAAATGTGAAGTCAAAAAATGTGTGAAATGTGGCAATGAGGCGCCAAAACATGAGCACATTGATAAAATAAAGAGAAGTTTTTAGAAAAAGCATCCAAACACGACTTTTAAAAACATTCTACTCTTATTTTTGTGGGTTATTTTAAATCTTGTGTCGTGTTTTGGCGCCTCCAAGCCTCCAGAAGTGACCTTAAAGGGTCGTGCAAACAGGAAGTGACGACCATTGATTTAATGAGAAAACTTTTGCCAAATGGACGAATGGGAGCATACGATGCACTCACACTGACTTGGTTCCCATCCCCATGCTGATGGAGCGCTGGGTGAATCCAGATGGAGCTGTATTTACATGCGCTGGCAATATTCTTATGCTCTCTTTGTTTCGGTCTGGGGTACCGTCCTTCTGCAGACTTATGTTTCTGATTTCTAAACCTTTTGCAGCTCCAAGCGCCATTTATTTTACTGTCAAACCTTCTGTTTCTTTTTTATAACTTAGAAACTCCCCTGTTGACGATTTTCTACCTTGTGCATGAAAAGAAAGTAATGAAAGTCTTCTTTTTTTAATAAATAACAATAAGTTTTTACACATTTTACTTCCTGATTTGTTTGTTTGTTCGGGTTAAACAGCCAAACTACTCCATCTGGTGGTGCAAACTTAAAACTGCACCTCCGCATTCACTCGTTTCTGCAGCAGAGGAAGCGGTGCAGCGTCTGGAGGTAATCCTCAAACCCACGTTGACCCCGACAGCTGCCCCAAAGCCTCGATGTGGTGTAGCTGCCTCCTTCTATCTGCCCTCCATGATGAGTAACACATCCTTTTTTTTTGGGGGGGGGGGGGGGGGGGTCTGATTGTGTGTGGTCCCGATGCTTTTTTTTATTTCCTTGCCAGATTCTCCCTCTGAGACGATGACATAATTTGGACATGGAGGGATGCTTCGCTTCGTTTTAACTCTGAGTCATCGTTGACTTCCAGTAATTCCAGCCTCCAGTTGCTTTAGATCACGTACACCAGCTACCTGTCAATAAACAACACCCCCTTTTTGAATTTACATACACCTTTAGTCAGGAATATTCAATTTATTTGTTAAATACGGATATAAAACAACATTTATATCAGGTAATAGAGTCGTTTATGCTGTTTTATGCATCGTGCATATGATAAATACCACTCTTACATTATAAAATACGTTGCAGGTTAATAGTAATGTGTTAATAATGCAGGAGTATTTTTGTTAAAAATGGAGCTTTAGTTAATTACATCTAGAATTCAAACTTCATGTGCTTCTGCATTTCTAGATTTAACAAATATTACAAAGTGGAGTCTTAGGCACACTTTAAAACTTTAATCAATATATTTTATCTATATTTTTTAACTTTAAAACGATTAAGCGTGAAGCTGTCTGCGCTGTGTTACCGCTACTGTCCTGCAGGGGGTGCTGTTGGACCGAAGCAGAGATTTACAGTCACTGACTAAGAGCAATACTTTTTTCTTCTAATTTATGATCAATGGAAAATAAAAAATAAAACTGAAGGAGGAGGATTAAAGAGATGAGAGGAAACAATTCATCAAAATGAAAGATTCAGATGTCTAAATAAAGTTGTTGAGTAATTTGATCTTCTAATCTAAACCTGCTCCTTATAAGAACTCGCCTGTGCTCGGGTTACCTCATTAAACATTTAAACACACACAGCCGGAGTGGCAGAGTAAATATATCACGCCTGTGCGTTTATCGGCTAATAAAAGACGCAAATTAAAAGCATGTGACGCCCGTTAATAAACTGCCTTCAAACACACACACACACATACTTCAGCAGCTCAACAGGCCGGGGTTATCTCTGCGAGCTAACTCCCTGCTAGCATGTTGTTAGCATCCTCCTAGCAGCTCTCAGCCTGACTGCAAATGGATGAACAATAATTTAATGTTTTGTTCTGGATCAGGACAAGTTTATATCGGCAATTATAAAAGATTACAACATTTAAATGATATTTTAAATAGTTTAGACATAAAAGTCTTCACTTGGGATTGATATTTGTCAGATTGGGGAAGTCGTCCCCCAAAGCATTTGTCATATTAATGCACCTTTGTTCAGCCAAGATGGAATCGGGCGACAAAATTAAATTAAATTAAATTTCTCTTCTGTCCAGCAACATGTCAGGGCTAACTAAGGTTGGCTTTAAGTCTGCAAAAGGTCTAAATGTGTCGTTCTCTGCTTTTATTCATGATTTTCCACCTTGCAGCATTCAGACTTGATTTGTTGGAGTACTTTTACATGAATACTAGTTTAAAAAGCCACCACAAGGTCAGTTAAGCAGACATTCAACAGTCTAATACCTTATTTAAACCATAATTTCAGTTTTATTTCTCATATTTAAGCAGTTTTTTGCTCAAATGTTTAATTTTTGGCTAATATTCCTTTGCACCTGTGTTACTAGATTCAGTAAATAAACACAGGACTGTCTTAAGTCTGTAGCAGTCTGATTTTAGACAGTGGAGGTGTCTCTAATTGTGTCTTTCTCTACTTTTATTTATGATTCTCCACCTTCTGCATTCAAACTTGCCACCGAGCAGCTGCTAGAGTGTTTGTTTGATCTGAAACTCGCACTGAGCTCTTAATAGCGCACCTTTGAAATGAGCCATGTGATGGTTGATTAACTTTAGTCTCCTTTATTCCGCCGGCGGCTGAACAGGTTAGCACATAAATAAGTCTGGACGTTCTCAGGTTTTTTCCCCCTCTTTAAAAATCCTCCGTTAAAGCCCGGACCGAGCTGGGAAATTTCATCCCTGACTCACATGCTCGCTGTTGTTGTCAAATCAATTTGAGTTAACGGTGCTCTCAGTAACAACAGCACAGCAGCGGCGGCGGCCAAGGAAAGAATGAGCTGCGATTGTTTTGAGGAAAGAAATCAAAGACGTAAAACACACTGTGAATTTCTCTGGAGTGCTGGCTAATTTCTGGTTTGGCAGAGTCCGGCTTCCCGCGCCGGCGGTCCCACAAGATCTTTACAGGAATGTGAAAATATATCAGTTTTAACAAGGGATTTATTTAACCTGCTGCTGAGTCTGAAACTGCAGCGTGGTTGGAGACTGTTGGTGGTTTCCAGGCTTTCATCAAGCTCGTTTAATTGTAGAAAGTAAATATGACAAAATCCTTCCAGGAAAGAAGTGAAATACAACTTTGTTAGTGGGTAGCTAACACGCTCAAAACCCTAAGGAGGAGTGCTCGGGCGTTTTTAAAGCTCAGTGTGGGGTCTTCTGCTGCCACCATCTCCGCTATGTCAGGTTTTAACATGGAAGTCTAGGAATATTAACTCAGTTTTGGTGTCGGCCTCTAGTGGCCGTTTGTGGAACTGCAGTTTGTGGCGTATTGCTAACGTTATTCGGGCGAACAAGGAACGAAAACTTGAAACAAAGATCTGCAGAACTTTAAAAAGCAACAAAAACAAGGAAACGACACGAGAGCCAAGAACGCAGAGAGTCCCAAATGTGGTATTTTATTTTGAAGGGGTGACTGAGTTCATGGGAAGCCGCTGTGAGTGTGAGTCCCCCCACTCACACACAGTTTATACAGTCATACACCACAACTCATGTCTGTGTGTGTGTAGGGAAGTGGTGATGTTAATCAACCCCAGATGAGCCGGAGTCACATTGTGTGTATGTGTTCTTGTTTTTAGTAAGTTGCGGGGGCCAAACTTTTTAGGAATACTATTGTTGTGGGGCCACGTTGTTCCTTGCAGGGCCGTTTCTTTCAACTTTTTGAGGGTTTAAATCTGTTCAGACACAGTTTTAGGGTAAAGATCACTATGTTGTTTGGGGCTGTGGGGAATGAATTATGTCAGCAGAAGGTCCTCACAAAGATAGAAACAGTCTGCACTGGCCCCCAAAACCTTGAGCCCTGGGCCGACACACAAATACCGAATCCACCACCTGAGAATGTCGACAAAACGGCACTTTTGCGTGCGAATGAAGCTCAATGAGTGTGTACTTCACTGACAGGCTCAGTTACAAAATGTTTCACGCTGCATTGAAGGTCAAACAAGCACAGTGGTGAGTTTATACATAAATATTTTGTTGTTGTCACTAAAGCTTTGAAGTGGGAGGAGCTACATCGAATTAGCTGGTACTGTTAGCTGTTAGGTAAGGAAGATAGAATGAGCTAGTCTGAACTGGGATGCTAGGAAGCAAGAAGCGCTACTATTAGCTAGAAGGCTATGAAGAGCTACTATTGGGGGGGCAGGACGTGCTACTGCTAGCTGGGAGGCTAAGGCGAGCTACTATTAGGTGGGAGACTACGAAGCATGGAAGGCTACTATTAGGAGTTAGGGAGCGCTACTAATGACTGGGAAGCTAGGAAGTGCAATTAGCTAGGAGGCTAGGAAGCTAGGAAATGCTACTATTAGCTGGGAGGCTAGGAAGCAAGGAAAGGTTAGCTAGGTGACTAGGAAGCCACAGAGAGCTACTATTAGCTGGAAAGCAAGGAAGTTAGAGAGATTGACTAATGACTAGGAGGCTAGGAAGTGCTACTATTAGCTAGGAGGCTAAGAAGCTAGGAAGTGCTACTATTAGCTGGGAGACTGGGAAGTTATTGAGTGCCACTATTAGCTAGGAGGCTAAGAAGTGCCACTATTAGCTAGGGGGCTAGGAAGTGCTACTATTCGCTAGGAGACTAGGAAGTGCTACTATTAGCTAGGAGGCTAAGAAGTGCCACTATTAGCTAGGGGGCTAGGAAGTGCCACTATTAGCTAGGAGGCTATAAAGTGCCACTATTAGCTAGGGGGCTAGGAAGCAAGGAAATGTTACTATTAGCTAAGAGACCAGGAAGCCACAGAGCGCTACTATTAGCTAGGAGACTGGGAGGTTAGGGAGTGCTACTAATAGCTGGGAGGCTAGGAAGCGCTAATCTCACCTTGTAGCTTAAAAACAATAGTGTTGTTGACAAAGGTTTGTTTCACTCCTGCGTGTGATCACCACAGTCAATATAAGGAGTCATAACTTATTAAAAGCAACACGAATCTGAGCAACACCTACTGAAACAAAAGAAGTTAACTATGCTGGATGCATCATTTCCAACCAACGCCACACTTTACCTGTTAGTCACCACACTAACATTTATCTGTGAGCAGACAGGAGGAGGAGACTAAAACAAAGTGTAAAAGAGAAGCATGAAAAGTTTGAGAACGGGTTATCTAAGTTGTGCCTTGAAGGCTTCGCTGCACCTCAGTGTGTTTTCATCCTGTCCTCTGAACTCATGAAACACATCAATTTCATCACTCAACCAAAAACACTGGTTTCATTTTCCAGACGGTTTTATGTTGGCTGGGAATGAGTCATCAAATCTTGGCGGGTTTGGAAAGGATGGCCGCTGACGGAAAGATTTCCCAGCATGCTTCGGTTAGTCACATAGCAGGATGATGGAGTGGAGGCCCGTCCAGATGAATACACCAAAAACAAACCTCCACTTCCCAGGTCGGCGATGAGGTTTTTATCCAACCCCTATTTATCCAGAGCTCCTTCTTTCTCAACAGTGTCGTGATTCAGTTTCGTAGAGCTGCACACGTTATCATTTGGGAGCAGCCCAGTGCGACCACAGCGTCCCGTCGCCAGCTACTGGGAGCTACCCAGTATGCAACCACAGCCGGCTGCTGCCACCGAGCTAATTGGAAGTTAAGTGTCTCGTTCAAGAGTGTAAGTGTGGTATAGACCCACTTAACGTCTCAAAACTAAAGTAGCATGTTTAAGTAGTAGTAGCACGGATTTAAAGACAGTATTTGTCTTTACGTTTATCAGCTTTGCTTCGTTTCTGGGATCAGCTTCATTGACTTATTTGACTTCTTAACTCTTTCACAGCTTCTTACTCATCCCTCGGACATTTCTTCTGGCTTTGTTTCCACATAATTAGGTCGGATTCTGCAGAAACAAAGAAAAACCTCCAAGGTTACTCCCATGAAACACTCGGCCTTGATATTGATAGGGAATGAAATGTGTGGGGGTCTGATATCTGAGGAATGAAGTGGGAGAAGAAAAATATGCAGCTCTACTCAAAGTCTTCATAAATTATTTTGCTTTCTTTTCTTTTCTTTTTTTTCCTGCAGAAGAGACAGCTGTAACCTCTGGATGTTTTTAAGTCTTCTCGTCCAAGAAGAGCACGAAGAGATGATTGAGTCTGGAAGCTAAAACCTGTGAAACAAAACACCGTCTTTATAAATGTAAAGCACTTTTTTCAGCTTAGCTTAGCTTAGCATGGCTTTGAAATTTGTGTTAGCGGTCATGGTTTAGCTCATATTCCTCAACAAATTTACTGGAAATCACAAGAACATTGCTCAGAGAAGCAAGCTGTTGGCCCAACACTGCACTGTCTATATTGTAGAGATATTACATGATGATTTGAATATCTTCTGATTGTGATTTGCATGCTTCAAAGCCAAATTCATGTGCAGCTCGGTGCCTGATAACTCTTCCCCCAAACAAATTGCTAACAAACTGGAAGTGCACCACAGGAGCAGCTTTAACGAGCGGTAATGCTCGACTGTGCAGTATAAATAGGAGCCGAGGTTTCCAGAGGCTGTTGGGTTAAAGTACAGGGTAGGAGGATGTTAGGTCAGAGGTCCAGACGATTTCATGAGAGGGAAGGCACTGGCAGTCGATCTGTCGGCTTCGTGGGAGGCCGAACGAAAAACTTTCTTTATCTTTATTTAGTTTGAAAACAGTCCTCCCGAAAAACAAGCAAACAAATATGTGGAAAATGAGCCTAAATACAGCAAAGAACTGGAATTAGCTAGCCAACATTTAACTTAACATAAAACAAAGCATAAATTAAAACAAAAGTATAAGGAAGTCTCTTTAATATTCAAAGATAATGCACAGATGTTTGCTTAAAAAAAATCATAATTTTAAACCCATTAGTAAACTTTAAGCTTATTACACTTTTAGCAACAGTTAGCATTGAAGCTAACAGACTTAAGTTTCTAAACATTTTAGAAATTGTAAGCAATGAGGCTAATGGACCTTAAGTAAAAGTTCACAATGTTTTTAAGTTTATTAGCCCTTTAGCAATAGTTAGCATTGAAGCTAGCGGATCATTAGCAGTAACTAGCATTGAAGCTAGCACACTTGGCAGAGTCAAAGTCAAGAGTCAGAGTCTCTAAATTAGGAATATAAAAACATCAGGTCCTTTAGTTCTACGTTAAAGAGCCTCAGGAATGCTCATGTCCGTCAAACATCTTTAAAACAGAGGCATCTATTTATCCTCCTGGGTTGAATTTATTCAAAGACAATAAGCTCTTTTAACATCGTTTCTGCTGTAATAACTGAGAGGGTATTTCTTTATGTCTTCATTTCATTTTTTCCCCCGTAAACAACGAGGAATGTGAAGGTGATGGAAAAACAAGCTCGGAGTGAGTCATCAGCTCACGGATATCTGACACCGAGCTGCAAGAAGACCAATCCTGAAAGCTTCTTGACTCAGATCATTGTCATGTTTTCTCAATTATATCTGAAAATTTTCCACGCTATAATATGTTTTCAGGAGTTTGGGTGCATTACTGCACATGTGGGAGAAGTAGTAGTTGTAGTGCATTGTGGGTAATGTAGATTGTACATTTAGACTCATTTTATGTCTTTTTAGAAAGCATGAATTCAAATCTATTTTTGGTCTCCACCACTTCTTGAAGCTAAATTTTAAGATGCAAATAAATTACCATAGCTGCTTTTAAGCTACAACCAAATGGGCAACTTTAGCTGCAGTTCCTCTAATGTCCACTAGAGGCGGACTCCAAGAGCGAGTCAATAAAACCAAGATGGCAGCCTCCAGAGAGACCACACTGGGCTTCAAAACTGGCCTCCAGGGATGGTCGAGGTGACGGCAAATATACTTTATACACTGCATAAGATCTGATTCTGTTTCACCTGAAGTCATTTACACTTCAGGGCAAATGTCAATTGAGCCTTAGTTAAGTTTCCAGTGGTAAAAAAAAGATGGCTTTCAGGTGAAAGCGCCTTTTAAAAGTGTGAAACACTTTCCTGTTTATGTGCCCATTACAGTAAATACAGGGAATTAGTGCTGTTTCCTAATTCCTCAGATTATACCCTCTGTGGGTCAAAAAAAAAAAAAAGTGCTCATTTCCTCATTTGCGTACATGTTTAACGTTGTATAACATTAAACAGGAATCATGTGTTTGTACATTTCTTCCGTTTTCACAGAAAAGAGAGAGCTGTTCTCATAACATGTAAATCTCTGTCACTGTGGGATGACAGCCTCATGACTCAAATTCTGATGATTTTCTTAGTTATTACCGAGGTTAAAGGTCAAAGACTACACAGTCGGCTTGAGGTTTAGAAAGTTTTAGCACATTTGCGCTAATGAAACTGTTTTTTTTTTTTACAGGCGCATAAGAGAAACACACAGACTCATCAGGACAAAACTGGGAGGGGTTTTTATTTGAATTCCTGGGTATTGAAAAGACAAGAAGTTGCTCAATTATCACACTGAATGTTTTATGTTACTGACAGCATGTGGTGTTGAAATCAGGTCTTGCAGTCCTAAAAACCTCAAATAAACAAGCTGTTGCAGACTTTCCACTTGTGGCGTAGCCTCACGTCACCGATGTCTTGACCAAAAAGACGCTCTTGAATGTACCACAAAAAGTGGCACACAGGTTCTGCACCTGAAAGGAAATAACTCTTCATGTCAGCAGGTGGCAATCTAGTCTGAATCCATCATTCACAATGGGAAACAGGAAGAGCTACTGTTAGCTGGAAGACTAGGAAGCGCTACTGTTAGCTGGGAGGCTAGGAAGAGCTACTATTAGCTGGAAGGCTAGGGAGAGCTACTATTAGCTGAGAGCCTAGGAAGAGCTAGCTGGGAGGCTAGGAAGAGCTAATATTAGCTGCAAGGCTAGGAAGAGCTACTTTTAGCTGCAAGGCTAGGAAGTGCTACTGTTAATTGCGAGGCTAGTGAGAGCTACTGTTAGCTTAGCTGGGAACCAAGGAAGGGCTACTATTAGCTAGGAGGCTAGGAAGAGCTACTATTAGCTGAGAGGCTAGGGAGAGCTACTGTTAGCTGGGAGGCTAGGAAGAGCTACTATTAGCTGGGAGGCTAGGAACCTAGAAATAGCTAGTATTAGCTGGGAACCAAGGAAGAGTTACTATTAGTTAGGAGGCTAGGAAGAGCTACTATTAGCTGCAAGGCTAGAAAGCGCTACTGTTAATTGCGAGGCTAGGGGGAGCTACTGTTAGCTTAGCTGGGAGGCTAGGAAGAGCTACTATTAGCTGAGAGGCTAGGGAGAGCTACTGTTAGCTGGGAGGCTAGGAAGCGCTACTGTTAATTGTGAGGCTAAGGAGAGCTACTGTTAGCTTAGCTGGGAGGCTAGGAAGAACTACTATTAGCTGGGAGGCTAGGAACCTAGAAATAGCTAGTATTAGCTGGGAACCAAGGAAAAGCTACTGTTAGCTAGAAGGCTAGGAAGACCTACTGTTAGCTAGGAGGCTAGGAAGACCTACTGTTAGCTAGGAGGCTAGGAACAGCTACTGTTAGCTGTAGACTAAGAAGCTAGGAGAAGCTACAAACCCAGCCACTGAATCATGTTTAACAACATTCATTCATTCGTCTACTGTCACCGCTTATTCCTGGTTTAACAACATAACTTTTTCAAAAATGATTAACTTAATTTAAAGAGTAAGGTAAATAATGTCGCTGCAGATCTAAAATCCTCTCTCCATGTGACAGAGGATTTCTTCTGTAGCTTTTGGGAACGATCACAATGACAAAAATAAACGTTCAGCGCTGCAAACCCTCCAACCCACAATTTCTACTACTTTAGGAAAGTACAACACCCCAGAGGAAGCTTTTTGTTGGGGGTAAAAAAAAATAAATCTCCCTGGTGCCATGGGAAACATTGCTGCCATGTCAGCGCTCCCCACCACCATCGCCATCACAACCACCACAAGTGAGGGAAGGTCGTTTGAAGAAGAGGAAGGTCTCTCCAGTACAGTTTACCTCGCTCCTCAAACAGGGATCATCAAAGCATTTCTCTCTACAATACCACAGGAAAGAAAGAATGTGACTGTGCAGCGAGGTTTGTTTTGAGAGTAAAACTTTAAACGTCCAGTTCTGCACTGCTCAGTTTATTAGCATGAAGCATTATATGAACTCTAGAGCAGAGAGGATTTTCTTTATTGAACCCTTTCCTCTAACTCTCTGCACTTTTTGCAGGTTAAATCACATCACAACATGAATTGACCTTCTGGCATCACGTCTCTTTGGTTTATTATGAACTTGGGCAAACAGAAAGAAGGTCTGAAAGTAATTTTTCCAAAGTGCTGTCTCTTCTTTTAAAGTGCCCTTTCAGATGCTTAACGACACAGTCAAAAAGAAATATGATTAAGGCATTAAACCTTCTCAAAATATACAACCATAAACACAAAGTTGCTGCTGGTTTCCAGTAATGAAAAGCTGTTTTAATTCTCCACTTCCACAGCCGTATGCGAACCGACGCTCTGCCTCCCAGATTGCGTCCAAATCTGCCAACATCTGCCACCAATTTACCAGAGCACGCCTGTCCCGGATACGACTATTAACCAGGGGTTGCAGCCTGCCGTGTCTCCTCCGGCTGCTTTCACCACTAACCAGGGCTGAAGGATGAGCCACAGGTCCGAGTCCTTCCAGACCGGCTTGACATGGAAAATAACACGACGGCGACAGGCCTGTAATTTGACGTGGCTGCGACCTTTAATCGTATCTTGATCTACATCCTCTAGCCCCGTGTCTGTCGGTGGCCTCGATGCTAATTCGAGACCTCGTGTGTCTGAAAGTTTCGAGTTTCCGTCCCGTGATTCGCGGACTGGAGACGTGTCAAGGCGGCGAGGACGAGTCAGTGCGTGACGAACGTTATTCAGAACCACAACCTTTGACCTCATGTTCCAGGTGCTGGAGGAGGTTGGGATCAGTTGAATTCGTCTCTAGGGAAGGAAATGAGCAAACACAGGCCGCTGATTGAAATTAAAAATGCATTGTTGTCTAAAAATATCACAGAAACCAAACGGCTAAAAATACACACAAGTATGCATGACATGGAATTTCAGCATCCCAATAAAATGTTTGTGTCTGTTTGCTCCTTGGATATTTCACTTTGAATTTAAGGAGAGCGGCATCTGGATTTGAAATTGCACCATAAAGTTTTTTTGAGTAGAAGTTTCTCGCATCTCAGTCATTCTTCCAGACGACAAACCTCAAGCATCAGCTGTCATCAGCCCTGATTGACGACAAAGTTCACGAGTGGTTTTAGAAACTCATTAGTCATGCATTCATTTAAATATGGTTGCCTGGGCTTCCTCTTGCATGACGAGGCGCTGCTTCTCATATGTATGTGCGCTCTCTCAAACCCAACTTTAAAACATGACGCAGAGAAAGTTCACAAGTTGTAGTCAGGAGTTTGGTAGCAGCTTTACTGCTGTGTAAACGCCACCTCTGCATGTCTCTATAAAACGCTGCAGCAGCCTGCGGTGGCACAGTGGAAAGTTACCGAGGCTCCTCAGCCTATTTCAGCGCTGCCAGATACATAAACTGGTGGAGTTTAGTCATGGAGAATGCTAATGATGAGGAACAACGGGTGCTGGCTTCCTAACTCCCTCTGTTCTCTGTACAATTTAATCCCAACGCCAGAAAGCATGAAGAAAAAGCCCTGAAAACGACTGATTCATAACGCTTTCAGCCAAGGTTTCAATCACCTATCATCTTTTAAAAACAGCCTATCATTTGCTTTAATTACCCGCTATAAATCATTTAGTGGATGTCTCAATTAAGACCAACAAGCGCTCAGCCTGACAGATCACAAAGCCATTAAATTAAGGCTTTGCAGGCATAAATCAGCTTGTCATCTTCCTCAAAATCCTCAAAACTCGAGCGTGGCCGAGCTGCAGAAACAGAAAGTGCTCATAAAGAAAAGCCAGCGCGCCGCTCCGCTGCCAGGTGCTCAGGGCCCGAGCCAAGGCTGCGTTAAAACCGGCTGCATTTTAAACAAAGGTTGCATTTAAACGGGGCCGTGAGGTGGCATATCGCGGAGGGCCGCCGCAGACGTGTATCTGCAGTGTTTAGCGTCAAACACAGCGCCCCTGCCATGGCAACACGGATGCCAAAAGTTCCCCCCTCGGCGCTGCCAGCCAACCTGCTTTATATGCAGGGCGCAGATTAGAAGTACTATTTAATTACAGGCAAGGGAAACAAATAATGAAATAGCTTTACATAAGACGGTTTATACAAGTGTTGCAGATCAGTAAGCGCAGAAATTAAATTATGGAGCGTTAAAGATGAAGCTGGTCTTTAAATCTTCATGTCTCCAGACAATAAATGTCTTTTTTAGCTAAAAAAAATCCAAAATGCATTATAATTTCTTGTTTTAAGCGTCATCAGTAGTCACTAATAGGTAATATAAATAATGATGATTTATAGTTGTCATGAATATGCAGCATTAAATTACCATTATACCATTAGCATTAGCTTACCGTGCTAAAACAAGTGTAGTTGCTAGCTAGCTAGTTGCAGCAACCGTGTTAGCATGAATGCAAGTCAGAGTTTGTCGTTTTTGTCTCTTATAATCTCACTTTATATTCCTCACATGTCACATCTTTAGGGAGTTTTGTCCGTCTCGCTCGTCCCAGCGGTGGATTTTCTGGAACTCAAAGCAGCCCTGAACTTTCAACTCCAAATAAAAACCCGCCGTTTGTTTCATGCGGCTTTTCGTCATCATTTCCGTCCAAAACAATCCCCATGTGTGACAGCTCATATTTACAACTGCAATCTTGGAAGTCGGCAACACATTACACAGGCCGAACTGTCATGGCGAGAAGTCACGAATGAAAAACAACCAAAACCCTCCAGTTTAAACACAGAGGATGTTGTAACCGAACCAGTGGGCCTCTCAGTTCACGAGGAGTGAATTTGTGTCTTTGGCGTGCTGAAGCAAGTCCCTTTCTGATCACAAAAACACCATGATATATTGCGCTGACATTGGCTGCACTGAACACAATGAACAATACAAGAATCCGTCACCTTCATCACCCTGCAGAGGCCGGCTCACTTTACTCTGACAGAGCGTAGGAGGACACGGTGACTCACCGCCAAATGACCGAAACATTGAATAAATATGTACATGCACCTTGTTGAAACTACAAACTTCTGCCAGCGGAGACAGAGCTCAGCCACATGGGAAAGAAACTCGGCCTTCACCTGCAGATAGCCACCCAGTATTAGAGTGACTCATTTGCAGTTTGTGCAGCCAAAATCATGTGTTTTTACACAGAATCTGACGGATGGTAGTTTCACCAGACATGACGGCATAGTCCTGGGAAAATCTCCCAAATGTCATCTTTTCCATAAAAGCTTTTATTTTGTTTGGACCTCTTGGCTATTTTTAAGGCTGTGTAAACAAGATCGCATCCCCGCTCAAGATCTGGATTTTCGGAAGGATGCAATTCAAGATTTAAGAGGAGACGAAGCAACCTGAATCAGGGGTTCCTCCTATCCTCCTAAAATGAGAATATACATCTATATTATTCATTCATTCATTCGTTTTCTGTAACAGCTTGTCCTGTGAAGGGTTACGGGGGCTGCAGGGGCCTATTCCAGCTGTCATGGGGCGAGAGGGGACGTACACCCTGGATAGGTCGCAGCTCTATAGTAGGGCTTTACATTTTATGATTTATATATTATTAATTAAATTATTATTATTATTACTTATGATTTTAATAAATTATTTAAATATACAAATATTAAAACAATATACTATTATATAAATAACAATAATGATAACAATGTTGTAATAGGTTTATGATGCTGAAGATTATTTTTATATATTTTATATTTATAAATATATATAATATGATATTTGTAGATTTAAATAATTTATTAAAACTGTAAGTTTTTTTTAAAAAAATATGTATTTTGAGTGTGTCTTCTTAAATGTATAATAAAGACTAATATTTGTATTAAATACATCATATATTTTAAAATAAAAATTATAATTTAGTAAAAAAAAAACACGGAAAACAATAATATTTATTTCCGAATTATTATTTTATATAAAAAATATTTTATAAGAAGAAAAATATTTTTCCAAATATAATTGTTTTTGTTGTTATTTTTGTGTAAATATAATTATCCAAAATTAAACTGCACCATGACAATGAAAAAAGTACTTCCTTAAGGTCATCCCGGCTGGAATGTTGTCATTCCCCGCTTGCGGAGTCGGCCCACGTTCGGACGACCTTAAATATTTCTGCTCTCGCATGACTCTGACACACATACACAGTGTACACACACAAACCGCGACGGGAGCGCGCCGCCGCGGCAGCAGCAGCACCTCTGTCAAATCACAACGGGGGTGACGCGCATCGGAGGACTTACATAAAAATCCTCCGGGGACTTTCTTGACTCTTTAAACGCCTAAAAGTCGCGTTTTTTCGCGGCATACCCGACCGGGAACGCTCGAAGCTCCGGAATATGACAAGTTATGAAAGTTTAGTAACGTTTTTTGTCGCTAACGACGACAGTTAGAGTAGTTTTTCTTCCAGGTAAGAAGCGACCGAGACGCGACGTAGCAGCCGACTGCCGAGGACTACCGAGGACTACCGAGGGGATTTCTAAGCGTCTCGTTTTTTCGGCTTTGTCGCTCGTTTTTTTGGGGCATGCGAGTCCCCTGAACACGTCTGGGCCTGTTAACGTGTTCATAAAAGCCGGGATAAAGCCTCGTCAGTTTGTCCTCTGTGAGTCCACCATGCTGCCGAACACGGCGCTGTACGCGGTGAAGAAACGGAAGAAGCCGGTCCAGAAAATGTAAGTCACCAACCGAAAATCACAGTGGTACACCCCCGCACTGTCTGATCAGGAGATTTAGGGTGCTTAAAAATAACAATCTTTCAATTTATTGCACTTTATGGTCGCTATAACGTCCCTGGCGGCGCTTTTATTGTACTTTTTACTGTTTAACTAATGTAAAAGTACAATGCAGCCGCTATGAAGAGAAGCCTGTGGTGAAATAAACAAAACTGTCCATGTAATCAAAGCATTTATGATTTTTCCAGTGCACATTTCTGCTCATTTAATTCCCAAAGCATGCACACGAGAATATCTTTGGTGGTTATTTTAAGTGCAGCTGTGCAAACATCTCCTGCACTCCAGTCTGTGTTGTGTAGTAATAAGATTGTAATAAGTACAGTAGTTATATTGTTTTATTTTTTTATTTATTTAATCCCCAGCTGTGTTTGTGCAGTGTTTGACCAGAGTTAAACGTGGAAACATATATTAGATACGCGCTTAAATTCCACTATCTGAAACATCTGGGCTTCCCAACACACACACAGATGTTCGTGCGAAAGCTAGTAGACGTGAACTTTATTCTCTTTTTGTCATGGTTTTTGTTTGAGTGTGCCGTGTAGGCGGGGAGGTTAACAGGGGAGAGAGTGAAACCCCACATCAGTAAAATCTTCATACCACCTTCTTGTGATTCTGCCTCTGATTAAAGAGAAAAATGCATTCTGCGAGTTACCCGTGGCAATCTACGCTCGGATTCCCCTTCGAGGACCCTCGGAGGGCCCCCTCGCCACAATTTGAGAACCACTGTTGCACACTGTGGCAGCAGAAATCCATCCTTCAGGGTTGTGTGTGTGCACAAGAATGGATCTGCTGTTGGAGCGTTTAATAATCTGCGCCTCAGGAATGATTTCAATCAAGATTCAAGTGTTGAAGGTTTATTTTTAGAAATATTAGGCTCTTTGCCACCAAACTGAACGATCCTGAAAGTTCCTCTTAGAACCCACCATACTCTAAATGTATGCGTTTGTTCTCCAGTGCCTGTGGAAAGAGGTTCTCCAAATACTGTTCCCCAAGCACCCATCCTGGGACGGTTTTCTCTAAAACGCCACGTTCAAATCTAGGACACACGCAGAACGTTGAAAACGGTGAACAGAGAACCTGTAGACGGGTTCTCTAGAGGATGAGGGAGTCCCAGCAAGTTATCACGGTCAAATGATCCAATCTGATAAGAACCTGTGGGTCACTTAAAACTCTTAAACGTGAAGAATATTTAGAGGAGTTCTACTAAAGCACACTTTTAAAGTTCTGCAAAGAACCGCTAGGTGTGTTCTTTATAGCTTCATGCTATTTCAAACCGTTCGGAAATTCTTTAAAGAACATTTAGAGGCGTTCTAGCAAAGCGTCATGGCGACATCTTCAAACTGAACCCCTTCAAAGTTCTGTAAGGAACCCTCACGTGGGTTATTTAGTGCATGATAGTAAACTTTAAACTCTGCAAAGCGTTAATAATGAATGGATGTGTTCTTTAGGGGCCGATGCGTCATTAGAGACATTTAGAGGTACGCTTTTATAGTCCTGTGCTGAAACTTTAAAGCGTTCAAAGCGCAGTGAAGAACCTGTAGAGGGTTTCTTTGAAGAACCGTCCTCATATGTTTTATTCTAGATCCTTGTGGAGAACCTTACACAACGTTTAAGGACTGCTCTGAGTCAGACTGAGATTTCTTTCTTTTTTTTTTTTTACCTGCTTCTTTCTGATTTTTAAACACAGAACCACAGGCCCAGAGCGGAGAACCTCGCCCAGAACCGTGGTTTCAGCGTGTGTGTGGTACTACCTGCATTAATCATAATCAGGACGTGGAGCGAGAGCGCTCTCACGCGATGTTTCCACGAGGGAGGAGGGAGCGATGGAGGATGGCGTAATCTGAGACTCGCTCTGTTTTTTTTCTCCTCCTCCTCCTCCCGACTGCCACAACATACTTTTTTCCTGTCTTTCCCTCTGTCTCTGTGTTTTTTTCGGCGAGGGAGGGGGAGTAGGAGGAGTGGGGTTTGGGGGGGGGGGGGTTGTTTTTTTTCCCCCTCCCTCCCTCGACTCAAATTAACATAGTTCTGTGTCACGCAAACGGTTACGTAAGTCTGCCATGTTCGGGTTTTTAGGAAAAGTTGCTCTCAGGGAGTTTATCTTTTCTTTTAAGGGAAGTGCTGTGAGTTATGAGTCGTGTGTGGGAGCGTCTGTTTAACCCTCAGACAGATCCAGAGCCCGAGGCGGTGTACCTTTATGTTTACACTGCGCTGTAAAAGTACAACTTTTAAATTTATGGTAATGTCCGAGTGTGGAGATAAAGAAAAGGAGGACAAAGCTTTCAGGATAATGGCTGAAAAAATAAAAGTGGGGACAGGCAGCGTTTATGTTTAAAACACTCCTGAGCGTTAAGGTGACCCACGTTGTCAGTCGGTCGGTTATTTTGTTCTCATGCATACAATTGTTTTGTCTGCAACAGTTTCCTGGAGATCAGACAGAAGTGAAGTTCGCTAGTACACGTTTTTAGCTTTACTCTAAGTTTAGAGCCAAGCAGCGTGTTTGTTTACGTCCATAATAACAATCAGGTCGTATCATCGCAGACACCAGACGTCCTCTTTGCTATTTTAAGAGTTTTAAATTTGGTTCTCGCACATTTACGTTCGCACCTGTGGGCCTGCAGATGAATTCAAATGAAGCGACAGGAAGGAGTCGTTGAGTAAACGGGTCAGACGTTTCTCTCGGCTTTCACCTCTCAGACGTTTCTCCTTTTTTCTCCTTTTCATTCTCACGAGGGAAGCAGGGATGACAATGCGGCGTGGACGTTTTGTTGCTGCTGCGATTGTGAGGCCAGGTTTTAAATGTCAGGTGTTTGGATGTCGACGGAGCTCTGTGTGCTTCCTGTATCATAACTCCAGCGGGGAGCAGGCGCCAAAATCGGATTTGGTTTCTTTTGTTCTGCAGAGGTGTCGTTGCCCCGCCGGAGACAAAGTGCCTTTTGTGCAAAATGCAGGGGAGTGTTTCTTCAAGTCTAATACATCTCTCACTTTCTCCCCTCCCTCCCTCCCTCTCCCTCTCTCTCTGTATATATATGTATATGTGTGTAGTATATAGCGTACACGCCCCTTCCAGGACAGATCTGGCAGATAAAGCGAGCAGCAACAACACTGGCCGCTCATTGTTCTTGCAGGGAGTTGTGCCGTCAGGAATGCAGCGATAGCCATCTCGCCTCGATTTCAGATACGTCGTATTATTGAAAGCAGATGTCTTATTTACAGGAGTGGAGGGGAAGGGAGGCGTTTTTATTTTTTGTTTTATTCTGCACATTTCACACATTTACGTCCCGGCTACAGCTCAGACATTCAGACCTTAAAGAACGTCTTTGATTATGTTTTTACGCTTGTTTCAGCTTAACTCTGCAGTGATTTGATTAAAGAAAACAATTATTTAATCTTTATGGTCATGAGTAGCTGGGAGGCCTGGGAACTAGGACAAGCTACTGTTAGCTTTGATGCTAAAACGCTAGGAGGTGAAAGTTTGACAATTTACATTTGATTTACATCCCAGACACTCAGCTAAGAGTTTCCCAGGGAGATTTTTGATAAAGGCAGAGGCACAAAATCCAAACAAAGAGGAAGGAGGTGCGACTGATTTATTCTGAGGCCGTCTTACGCCAAGAGATAAAACTATACCGTAGCATGTGAGATGGATTCAGGAAGCTGAGGGGTCAGACGTGTCTAGAAAGTGTGCAGTAACGCAGGTGCACACGCAAACATGCAGCGTCAGCTCCGCGAGCGGCCTCACCTGACCCGAAATCCCAGCGGAGTCGTCGGCAGGAACATCTGAACCTGATTTAACTGGAGGCTGCAGCTGCTCCGTGTGAGGCCGACCTGTAACTGGGAGGTCACAGGTTGCATTCCCACGGCAACCGGCGCCAAAACTTGAACTGGAATGAAGTTTTCCTGCGCGTATCTATAATATTTAGACAGTGTTTGTTTCACGGGGATCAGAGAAGCATTTCCTCCGCTCCACAGATTTGAAGTTGTAAATCTTTTATTTGTATTTTGCATCTGCAGACAATAACCCGTGGTTTGTGTTTGAGCTCTTCTGGACCGTGATTGACAGGAGGCGGAGCTGAGCAACCGCAGAGTATGTTGGTTATTGACTAGAAGATTTGTTTTGGGAGGGGAACACAAAAGCGACTTGTTTGGTGGAAAGCAGAGGACGACTCAGATAACAGTTTCTGCTCTGATATCTCCTGGTTAAAAACAAGCGTCCTAAAAACCGAGCCCGTCTCCAGAGCGTCACACCTCTCGCTGAGAAAAGAAGAGCCCCTCTGTGTGGCGAAGGTCTGGTTTGAGTTACAGACGAGAGGCCGTCGGGTTCACCGCTGGTCATCGGAGTTCAATTACAGACCCGCTTTCTCGCCGCGCCGCTTCAATGGCGGCCAAGCTGTGCCAGCGATCTGGGATTTTATTTACCAAGTTAAAAACAACAACACGTGTCGCCTTTATCGAGCTGCTGCAGCCACGGATTTTCATTTGAGACGTTTATTTTAATAAGACGTGAGTCAGAAGTAGAAACCGGTATCGTTCGGCTGCTTCAGGCTTTGTTTTCAAGACGTTCAGGGAGCAGCTATGGATGGGTTTGGTTCAGATATTTGCCTAAATAAATACCTCTCTGTCTTGTTTGAGACTAATCTACGATGTTCACACTTTTATAAACTCTCCCTCGTGACGCCTCACGTCCGTCCAGACAGGTGTGATTTCCTGCCATCGCTGCCTCTTTAAGTCTTGTTTTTCCATCCGACACGCTGACAGAGAGCTCAGGCTCCAGGTGATAAACAATTCCCAGAACAGGTGACATCACCCCCCACCCCCCTCGCTCACCTGGTTCCCATGGCAACGTGGGATGGCACCGAGGCTGCCCCTGGAGAGTCGAAGGTGGTCCTCAGCGGGGGAAAGGAAAACAACACGTGATTGGTGTTTACAACTTATCTTTGAGCAAAATAAATAAATAACCTCTAACCTTCATATTTATTTATTTGTCTCAGCGCTGGCGTTTCTCTTCTGATGCAATTAAAAAACCCCAACTAACACTTCCCTTACCGGAATATTAAGATGAAAAGTGCAGAAGAAGAAGAGCGTGGGACAAGGAAGCTTTGGTCAAATTATTGCAAAACATGACGAGAAAAAAAAAAAGCGTGATTTATAGCAGCTGTTCCACAAAAACAAAGAAAGAAGGAGATCAACTGTACCTCGTTTTATCTTATTTTTATATTTTACATGTATTTTGGGGCCATTTTGCATTTTCTAGGGCTTATTTACTATGTTATAATGTTTGTTGTCATCTTTTGGTGGCAGTTCCTCATGTTTGTGTTGTCATTTTGCATCTTTTGTAGCTGGATCTGCTTTGCCTTTTCTTATTTTGGTCCGTTTCAAATATCTTTATGGTGTTTGGGGTCACTTTGCAGGTTTTTCTGCTAATTCTACATATTTTCTGTACTTATTTTGCATCTTTTTTGAGGTTTATGCACGATTTACAGGAGCAATTCCACAAAAACAAACATTTTTTATGCATCTCTTGTCTGTTATCTCAGTTTACAGCACATTTCTCCTCCTATCAGTCTCATCATGAGTCGTCTCAACATCAGTTCATGTAGAAATAGTTTGTTTTAACGCCTTCTTCTTTTCTCTCTCTCTCTCTGCATGTGCAGCCCCAAACCTCCACCTCCCGATGGCGCCAAGTCCAACCCCTCCAAACGCCACCGCGACCGCCTCAACGGCGAGCTGGACAAGCTCACCAGCCTCCTGCCCTTCAGCGAGGAGGTCAGGGCCCGGCTGGACAAGCTCTCCGTCCTCCGCCTCAGCGTTGGCTACCTGAAGGTCAAGAGCTTCTTCAACGGTGAGGATCTGTTTTTAGACACGACGCAGAGACGGGGAGGTGGACATGTTTATAGCGCGTGTCTGGCTTTCTAACGTGTGTGGTTATCGTCCTGAATAATGGTGGCGCTTGAAGACACCACCTCTGCTCTCGTTCTAAACCAAACCGTCTGCCTCAGCCCTCATGTGTTCAGCTGAGAGACACCAAGCTCACCTCAGCTTCTCCTTTGTGGCTGATGCTGGCACTAGATAATTTGGTTAAATGACTGAAAGGCATGTGTCTACGCTGCAGTCAAATCCAGAGCACAGGTTTTCACACAAGCTGTTTTTAAAAAAATAGTTTTTGATGAGGTTATTTGAGCGTCCTCACTTCCCTCTGCAGCCTCTCTGTGGAAATGTATCCGCTTCCTATTTACAGCAGTGTGTGTTGGCCACCAGCTGGGAGGCTGCACCAAGAGCAGGACTGTGAAATGTGGCGCTTCTGGCTCACTGAGTATTTGGATCGGGGGCTCCTTAGCAACAGGAGGTGTTAAGTGGGGTCTTTAAATGTTGTCCGGCTCGGATACGATGTGTGCAGACGCTGCAGGGCGGCGCACCTGTCGGCCTGAGCGTGCTGTCGGCTCAAATTATACCTCGCTTTGGATTGGTTTGTGCGCAAGCTTAAACAAATCAGAAAAGAGTTGCAGATTTAGTGAGAAGTTTTATGTTTTAACCCAGGAATGAAAGGATTGGAGGTTATTGTGCATCTTTTTATGACTCCAAATCCTTTACTGTTCTTATTTTGGTCCATTTAAAATGTGCTTGGAGTCATTTTGCATTTGTTGTTTTTAGTTTGTGTTCTCGCTTGTTCGGCATCCCTTTGTGGCCTCCTTGGCATCTTTTGTGGTAATTTTGCAAGTTCTTGTCGTCTTTTTGCAGCTGCATCTTCTTTATCTTTCTTCTTCAGCGTCAGAAAGCAGGAGGTGATCTATTGCCGTGTGCTGGAACAATCAAACCCCTCTCTCCATTAGCTTGAGAACGAGGCCTTAAACGCTTGAATCAAAGGGAGTTTTTGTTCTGAAATCTCCTGGCGAGTGATCAGTGAGTCAGTGGCATTGACTAACAACCCCATCAACCCCCTGCAGTCATGTTATGGTCGATTTCTTTAAAGCGTGTCAGCAGAAAGTTTCGCGTTTGAAGCCGGCTTCATCAGACCAGAGGTTGGCTTTTTCAGTTTTCCTACCGCCTCGACCTGTTGCCAAAGGAAACACGCGGCGGGGCCCGTTGCTTTGGACTCGTTAATTATTTGGCAGCGGCGGTCACTTAGCATCAGCTGAACAAATGCATCTGAAGGCAGCGCTGGGAGTCTGGTTACCTTCACGCTGTCGTTCGCTGAGGACAGGTGGTGGCTCCAGACTCTTATTTTGAAGGGCTCGGACGAAACTCTTCAAAAGTGTTGATTTATTTATAGAAACGAGTCATTAATCAATCGTTTTGCCTCCTGACAGCCTCACCCAGTAGTTGGTAATTTGATTGCGACACCCGTCCTATAAATCATTTCTTTTCTTTGTAGTTTTTTCAGGTTGACGAGTCGGGAACAGATTTATCAATATGTAGAAGAGAGAGCTTAGATTTCATCGTTGCTCCATGCTCCTTCCTCTCTTTTCTCCGAGCTCCACCCGTTTCCTGTGGCGGCCCCTGCGGCACCCCGGGGGGGGGGGACCCTTTTCCTTCGACTGTTTTGCGCCTTTTTCCTCCTCGTCTCCTTCGTCTTGATGTTCGCTAGCTCCTCTTCCCCCCTCCTCCCCTCCACCTCCACCTCAAACAAACGCTGCAGGACTCCAGTTTGTTGTTACAGCAGCGAGGCCTGTTCGCACGGCAGAGCTGCACCGGGACAACTCAGGGCTTTATGCATTCATAAAACTCTGCAACACACACACACACACGGAAAGATCTCCCTCTGCTCCTTCAAAGCTCTCTTTGAACGTGACTTTAATGCATGCATTCATTTGAAGTGCATTGTGATGCATTTAAGTACTAAAAAAGTCCTCATTACTTCAGCTTTTTGAGGTTTTACTTCCTCGTTGTGTAATGACAGGTTTGTTTAGGCGAACATGAGCAACATGTCCTTAAATTTCCTGCTATCTATTTCCATTTATAGCTGGATTTTATTAGGGTTTGTCTGCAGAAAGAACACGGCGTCTCTGTTATAACCGACTATTTTTTTTTGTCATGTGATGTATAATCTGTCGAAACAGGATGTTTGGGTGAAACAGAGCAAAGGGAAGTCACCTGTAGCTGTGAACGCGAGTGTGAAGCCTCTTTGTGCCGCTGCGCTCTCCAGCAGAACAGCTTTGTCGTTATTTCTGTCCATTTGCGTCTCGATAAACCTTATTTGCATTGCCGGCTTTTAAAGTGCCGTAACAGCGCAATAAAAGCGCACATCAAAGTCGGGGAATGATTAGAAGTGGACTAGATAAAAGCACGCAGACAGAGGTATAAAAATAATAAAACAAAAGGCCATAAAATTAAGTTTACGATTTTAGAAGAGGCTGTGCAGCTGCTCTAGATATTTAGGCTAAATTGAAGCCGCCTTCTCCACCTGAAGTCTGTGTGTGAGTCCTGTTTCCTGTACGCGTGAATGAAAGTGGACAAATCTTTGTGTAGTCGACCCTCCTGAACGGAGAAGCACGTCTAAAAAATGTCTAAAATCTGGACGTAAAGGCCAGAGATAGAAGCGTCTGTGTCTTCACCACATTTCCCAAAGCGCAGACATGAAGATGTCCTTTGTGTGTGGCCCGTCTCTATATTAGATTATTCTTCATGAGGAATTCAGATGAACCACAAGACCTCCGAGGCGGCTTCCTCTCCCAGCGTTTAGCGGCTGTGAGTGAAGTCAACGTCTAGGAAGTTTAAAATCTCAGAATGCAGCGGCTCTGATGTCAGTGTGGTCGCGAAACAACGCGCAGATATTTGCAAAACGGCCGTAAATAGAAGCTGCAGAACCACAATAAGATGTTTAATGATTAAAAAAGATGTTGAAGAACCACAAAAGACGTGAAACCTTTCATTGTCGGGGTAAAAAATACAATTTACTCTCCACATTGTCTCTGTCGGCTTAAACTGGGGTTTGCAGGGAATGCACTAGCTGCAGTGAACGTTGGAAGCTCTATAACAGGTCGTGTTTTAAAACATCTCCAAGGTCTCCTCTATTTGTCGGCTGATGATGTCTCTTGAGTGTCTGCGGCCGTGGCGACACCAAACACAAACCGCCAGCGCGTGTCTTACGGTGACTTTCCCATCTGAGCGAAACAAAGACGACCCCGGGAGAGTAGAGGCTCATGGGAAAGCCGGCGTGCTGCGTCGGTCCGGCAGGATGTGGCTGAGAAAGGGGCGCTCTGTGCTCCGTCCTCTTGCCCTCGTCTCTCAGAGCCGGTCGGCGGGACGGAGACGACGGGCTGCTGGGAAATGCCCGGGGCTTCGATCCCATTTCCAAACGCTCACAACGCTGGCATTGTTCAACATTTTCTCAACCAGACCTCCCTCGTGTTCAGACACGGTATTTGTTCTTATGCTCCCCGTCTGTCTTTCTTTCTTTCTGTCTTTCTTTCTTTCTTTGCCTCCACCGACTACAAAGCTCATTGTTCATTCAGTCTGAGAAACACTGGCACTGCTTTTACTATTTTTCATATACGCAACACCTAGCGTCTGCTATTGTTTGGCCACTTTAAATCAGCGGAAAGGCCACAAATAGACGACTAGTGATGGATAAGATGCCAAATGACCAACTAATACAATGAAATGGACTCAAATTAAGAAGGTAAAGGAGACGACCACCAGCAGGATGATAAATGACCACAAAAAGATGCAAAATGACAAGAAAAAGACGCTCTATGAGCATCAAATACACTAAAGATGAAGATAAATATGTGTAGCAGAAGGTAAAGGAGATTCAGAAACACACTGACGTCAAAATAACAACGAAACCTGCAAACAAAGATCCAAAGCGAGCACATGAAGTGCCACAGGTAAGTTTTCATGTCCTAATGAGAGTGTGGACAGAGCTGCTGACGTGTGTCGCTGCGTGGGAGGACGTGTTTACTTTACGCAGCGTAGATAAAGACACCTGGTGGTAATGACGGGAGTGAAAGTGCAGGGCGACATTTTTCCTTCTCGCTCCTCTGCCGTCGGCGAGGACCCGGCGAGGAGCTTTCTGGCCGCGGCGGGACGTAATTTGTGGTCTTATAATAGCTTGGCTGAGCTTCCCTCCTCCTCCTTCGCTGGGCCTCAGGAAAAACACACACACATCCATGTATGTACACACTTTTTTCTTTGTTACACATTCATTTTTTTCTCTCGACGTGCAGCACACACCCTTCCCCCTTCGTCCTCCTCCTCCTCCTCCTCCTCCTCCTCCTCCTCCTCCATGCGTTTTCCAGATGTGTTTCCAGTGATCAGACTCAGGCCTCGGTCAGTGTTCCCAGATTAATGCTTCCTCTTTATGAGCCTTGTGACCTCGTAGACGACCTCTGACCCGTCTCATGATGGAGGACAGAGACGCAGCGCTCCTGTAGGTCGCACATATCAGCCAGACACTCCGTTAATGTGCAGCCGCAGTGAACATTAAAACAAAAAGATGCTACGTGACCAACAAATGCAATAAAGATATTGAACATGGATACAAGATTTAAAGGATAAAGCAGATGCAGCCACAATATGACCAGAATAAACAACGGAACATACTGAAAGACCACAAAAGAACTACAAGCACATGTTAAGTAACTACAAAAACATATTAAATAACCGTAAAAAGACGCTAAATAACTACAAAGCATGCTGAAAAACTTCAAAAATATGCAGAATTACTACAGAAATAGGCTAAATAACTACAAAAACATGCTAAATAACCTCAGGAAGATGCCAAATAACCACAAAACATGTTGAAGAACTGCAAACAAATGTTAAGGAACAACAAAAACATGCTAAATAATCAAAAATATTCTAAATTACTACAAAAACTTTAAATAACCTTAAAAAAAACCTGAATAACTTCAAAAATCTGCTAAATTACTACAGAAATAGGCAAAATAACTACAAAAACGTGCTAAATAACTATAGAACATGCAGAATTACTTCAGAAATGTTCCAACTTACTACAAAAATATGCTAAACAACTATAAAACATGTTAAATAACTACATAAATGTGCTAAATAACTACAAAAACATATTAAATAACTGTAAAAACATGTTAAATAACTGAATAAGCTGAATAACTTCAAAAATCTGCTAAATAACTTCAAAAATGTGCTAAATAACCACAGGTAGATGCATAAAACATGCAGAATTACTTCAGAAATAGGCTAAAAAACTGCAAAAACATGTTAAAACCACTGGAAGATGCTAAATAACTATAAAACGTGCTAGATTACTACAAAAATATGCTAAATAACCACAAAACATGCCAACTAACCACAGGAAGATGTCAAATAACCGCAAAACATGTTAAGGAACTACAAAAACCTGCAAAACAACCACAGGAAAATGCTGAATAACTACAAAAAGATGTTGAAGTACCTCAAAATGTGCTAAGTAGCTCCAACATGAGCGACTAAGTGGACAAGAATGAACTTTTAAACTAAACTTCAAACCCAGCACAAATAAAAAAGTTGATAACATAAACGAGCAGGCGGACGTTGAGTGGAGACTGTTTACGGCGGCGCTCCGTGTAAGCTTTCTGCTCATTATTTCCTGACCTGTAAACATTTAAATGTTTGTTTGAAACACACACACACGTAAACCGGCTTTGTTAGATATAAAATAAACGCCTGAACACGCCGTCCCCGCTGAGACGCTTCCGCTTTTTCCTGCTCTTCGACTGACAGGCTGAGACGAGCCGTCGACAGACGCCAACGGGTGTTGTCGTTAAAGTGTTGTGGTTTTTCTGTGAGGTTTCGCACACAGCGACGATGTACGACAACACATCAGCAGCAGTAAGAGCAGGAGGAGCAGCGACGGAGGCTTTAAAACAAGAGTCCTGCTGCAGATTCTGTGTTTGGCAGCCGTCCGAGCCGGGTAACCGCTGTCAGGAAACAGATGCCTGGTTTAACGGTGCTTGGAGGGACCTGCCCGTGTCCTGGGGCGAAGTGAAGAGCTAAATTAAAGCTAGTGTTTCTGCTCTCAAATCACAGGACTCACAAACTCCTGGAATATTAGGGGCTTTTACTGATCAGAGGTCAGAGGCGTAGTTTTCCCCGCTGGTAAACAAGAGAAGTTATAAGTAAATAAGAAATGCCGCCAGACTCGAGCGCGTTCCTTTTATTTTTGCACAATTTAAAAATAAGTTTACAGTATAATCTGCAGTGCAAACAATAATATAACTACATAAAACTAGAAGAAAGGTTTCGCTGCAAGAGAAGTAATTATAATAGAGGAGTTAATGCCAAATGAGAGAAGCTATTCCGTGATTTCATTTCCCTTGAATTCGTAATGAAACTTGACCTGTGCAAGTTCAAACTTCTGGAAGACGAAGAGACAAATTTCAGTCGTCTCTGTTTTGTTTTCTACAATAAGATTTGTTTTCTTAGCTCTTTTTTTGCTCGCCGCTGAAAGAAGTTCATCCATTGTGAGCGATGAGGAAGGGGAAGAGGATTATGAAAGAGAGAGAGAGAGAGAGAACTGGTTTCGAGTCTGAGCATCAATATTTGTATTGGCAGCGGAGACAAAAGTCCGACGAGGAGGCCTTTAAAGACACGGCAACAAACCGGTTCTGTCAACGCACGAGTCGACAACTGAGCAGAAGAGGTTCCAGGTTGTCTTTGGTTGTGAAACCTGGAATAATAAGGCCCTGGAACGGGTCCCGGGATGTCTCCAGTGTGTCCAGCGTGATAGCATCGGACCTGCACGCCCTCTGCTTGGAGGACCGCAGTCAAAACACAGCAGACAGGCGCTCGTGTAGGAGCCTGCCCAGGCATCTGGGAGAGACCGGAGCGTGTGAATCTGTGTGTGTTTGTGCAGAGACGCGAAGCTAAACTGTGCAGCAGATTGTCTCTTATTCCTGTTTTAGTGATTGCTCTTCAGATTTGGGTGTTTTCGCGCTTTAATCGACGAGTCAGATGATGAGTCTGAGGCATCGGATCGTCTTAAAGTTTAATAAAATGCAAATAAACTAAAACAGATTGATAGAAATTTATAAATAGTACAATGTATGAGATAATATAACAGACATAAATATCACATAACAGTGTATTAAAGTTATGGAACACATGATTTGCTTAGAGCATAAACAGAAGTGCAAAAATAAATAGAAACTAACTCTTAAGGTAAAAGTAGAAGCTTCTAAACGGAAACAGACAAATGCAAATGTTCGTTTCCGCTCAGGTCTCTGTGGCAAAGCGCCAGACATCGCTAATCGATCACAGATGTCCTGCTAGCGCGGCGTCCTACTATCCAGTCAGTGACGACGTCTTTGTTGTCGTGCCACGCTGTTGTTTCTCTATTCCTCACACAGAGAACAATCATAAAACGGGCAAACTATGAAACCACCTCCGCTCTTTCATCTGTCCGCTCGCCGCCGCTGACTAAACTCTTACTCAGGGCTTTAATTTTTACCCAGAATTCCCGGCGTCTCTGGCACCTTTGAGGTCCGTGGACCTGTTTGCGCTCGAGATTTGTCCTTTTCTTTTTCATTACTTACTTCTGTTGCTCGTTTCGAGGTGAGAGGTGGCCGCAAAGCCTCGCTGAGATCTTTATCGCTGCCATGCAAATGATTGATTTGCGTCGCCGTCTCGCTCAGCTGTCACACACAGACGGATGGGACGGTGAATGAAAAGTCAAAATAAACTTGTGTGCAGTGGTTAAAGCCGGGGAGGACTGATTTGTGCAGAAGTCTGAGCAAAGGTCAGACAGCTCGGTTTTTAACGGTTCTCAGTTGTCACCGAAACTCACAACCCAAAAACCACAGCCCACCTTTCACCCTGAGCCTCCTCATGTGGAAACCCAGCAGTGAAACTTGGTACTTTCTAGCACGAGTGACGCTGAAGCAGAAGACTGAATAAAAAGATTTAAAAGAAGCTTTATCTGGGACTCCATGTGCTTGTCAGTTAGTCGGAGCTGAAGGGGGGGGGGGGGGGGGGGGGTGAACCTGTAAAACACGTTGACTAATCTCTACTCGGTGTCTTACAGGAAGTAATGTTTGTCAGAGGAAGTTAGGGGCGGGAGGAAGCGCCTGGGGCGAAGCCGCTGTGGAGAGAAAGGTGTCTGCTAACCTCCCTCTGGGCTGAACGGGGGCCCGGGAGTCGCCCGAAAAGACAGAAATGAAAAGGAAGCGCAGGGCGTGACCGTCCTAGCAAAAGACAGAGCTGATATTGAGCAAGTGGAAAAGCGAAACTGGACATCAAAGACGGCATTTGTGCTGGATGATTTGTTCTTATCGTCTTATTTCTTTTCATTAATGAGCTTTTTCCAAATTAATATAAAAACTGTTACAGGTAGACGTCTGACTAGCTCCGAGTTATTTTCCTCTATGTCTGAGGTCAAAGGCCAAACTGTGGTGTCCTACGTGGACATGAAGGAGGCTGAACGTCCACTGCGTCCATTAATATATCAGCAGGTTCTTGTGGCGTCTAATTAGATGTCTAATATCAGTCAGGTTCTTTAGATTGTTTTCCAGAGTGAGGATACCGTCCTGATCTCATCTTCCTCTGAGGAACAAGCTGCTTCCTGACTCCACTTCCCCTTTCACCGACCCAAATGTGTCCGTCAGAGTTAGCCTTTCGTCAGGTCATTTGCGAGCTGTGGACGGATGCGTCGCGCACAGCGGCGACGTCCTCCGGCGCTAATTTCCCCTCCGCACACGTCGGTCGCCGATGCCGTTGATTTAAGGCGACGGCGTCTTTGATGTGACGGGATTAAGCCGCGCTGCAAATCACTTGACAGGACGCCTCGCGCGCTCTGCCTCGCTTTCATTTCGCTGCCGCATCTTGAAGCCATTTGCTGCGTTTCATCCTGTGATTTATTCGCCATGTACAGCTCAGTTTAATTAGCATTTCCACCTGTTACTAGACCAAAACAGGAACATAATTCAGCCGGAACAGCAGTTAGGCATCAATTTTTCTGTGTCTACATGAACTCAAGACGAAACATGACTTATTTGTGTGTTTACCTGTTTCCTTTAATAAGATTTTATACGACTTTTCATTAAGTTTTCAAGGTAAACAAGAACCAGGATCTTAAAGTTTGAGTTTGTCTCTGCTCCTGCAAAGATCTGCTGAGCCAATCAAATCGTTTGCCTTCATGCAAGGATTTTGAATTATAGTTTAGATAGCTCTGATTGGTTGGAGGGCGATCCAACGGATGCGGAGGTTTTCGCATCGGTTCAAACTTGCCCAATAAAACAAACAAGTTATATTTTAGAACCCCATCCCGCCTAAAATAAGTAAAATGATCTCACAAGTAGAGATAATAGTAGTGTTTAGGGGATAAAAAGAGCTGATATTTAATCAGAGGGGATTTCTTTGCTACAGTAGAGAGTATCCAGCATTAATTACTGATGAAACAGGCCTGATTAATGTGTGATATTAAGATCCGGGACTCCCCTTACACGTCTGGAGCTGCAGCCGCCTCCGTAATGACAGGGAAGAGAGTTTGGTTCGATCTTCATGGTGGAAAATTACTGGCAGCCTCCGGGCCCCGCCTCTCTCCTTATGAATGAGAGTTTACATAGGCAGCGAGGCAAGTATGCATCGGTCATTAGGAAAACAAGAAGCTGCAAAAGAGACGGTTTGGTGCAGCGGGAACTACGGCGACCTGCAGCTTAGGAGCCTGAATGATGGATTTACCAGCCGTGATCTGCTGCTGCTTTCTTTTCGTTTCAGCGGCAGAACTGAAAAGAGTCTTTTTGTTAAATTTATCATCCTCTTTATCCACGCTGTAATATGAATAATAAAATAACGCTGCAGCCCAGAGACTTTCCTTTAGAGGCACTTGCATGAAAAGACTGACTGATCTAAATCCCTCCCTCCCTCGTGTTTATGGGAGTATTTTTAATCTCTGAAATCAAAGTTGTGTAATCGATAGGGACATGTGCCCGATCAAGTGAGGGCTGCGTCATCAGCCTTTGTCGTTTCTTCTTGTGACAGTGAGTCTTTGTGATCGGAAACAAAACAAATATCCGTCGACCGAGAGCAGAGGAGAGTCGTGCTTCAGATGTGTGAGGAGGTCTGCATCGTATGTCAGAATAAAAGAAGCTTAAAGCTGCAGCTAATGCTTGTTTACATTACTGGGCTGTGTCCTGATCTCAGTCTGGTAACAGGCTTTACGATCATCAACTCATGAACGTGATTTAACCCTTTGATGCTGGAGCCCATTTTATTACAGAATAAAGATGTAGGAGTGTAACACCGTTCAGGGAGAGAAGTGAAATGACTTTAAAGTGCAACGTCTTAGATTTCAGAAATCGCTGGAATTTTTTCCGATAGTGTAATTACGGTAATCCAAAGTGTGCCGGCGGCGACACATTTGGTTTTAAAGGATTAAGGTATATGTAGTGGAGCTCAGCTGAATGTTATCCTGCAGTATTTTTATCTGATGAATTGTTCATAATCTCTTCTGTAGATAAATGGAGGATCTTCTAGTCAATGGGACGTCGAGGTGTTCTGTCCGTCCGGCCCGATCTGTAGCTGCCGGGTACAAATAAAACGTTTCTAACCTCAAACGTTGTTCATGAATCAGCTGTGCAGGTGCATGTGTCATAGTTTGTAGTAGATTATCCTGGCTGTAGGTGATGGCGTGTTGCAGCACGATTCAATCCTGACTCTTAAAATCAACATCAGCGAAATTAACGGGATCGATATCCGGTGGTCTCGTCGTTTGTTTGAGTCTCTCAGCTTTAAATGTGACGTCTGTTCATCTAATGAGGAATAAAATCTTCATATAGTGTCTTAAAGTAAATGAAATAATAATCAAAACGCTTCCTAAAGTGATTTAGCACTTTATTACACCTAAAATCAGGACTTTATTTGCACAAAATACCCAAAACAAAGTCTCAGCAGATTCATAAAAGATTATTTGAGGCTAACTCTGACTGAAATGGAAAAGTTTTATCATTTTATTAAACTGTACAATTATTTCAGCCTCTTTGTGTAAACAAAAAACTGGCTTTTGAAGACGTATAAAGATGAAACCATGAAATGAAGTAAACTCAGTAATTAAGAGGAGTCCATCTGGAGGAATGATCTCACGTCTCGTGCCGTTCAGCCGCCGTCCTCCTCGTCCCGCGCTGCTTTTTCTCGTGTTTACATATTTGGGCTCCTGCTCGAGATGAAAGAGGAGCCGGCGCCTCCTTCCAGCTGGTTCAGACATGTCCAACTAACTGGCCTGGTCCTCGCCGCTGGGCCCAACCACCAAAACAATGGGTCTGGTTGTGTAATCGGTAAAAGAGAGGCGGCTTTAACCCGTCGCTGGACGCGTAACGCCACGGGACAGGTGATAATAATAAGTGGAAACGCTTCCAGGGCGCCTGTTTTGCAGAAGTAGCTCCTGAACTCCTTAATATGTGCAGATATCACAAGATGTTCCACCTTTTAACCAAAATAACAGGAATTTCCCCTTTGCTTCATTCCATCTGAAACCCACAAACCTGCTTTATGAAATCTGATCATGAAACTAAAAGTCTGAACTGTTGTTTACACACAGGCTGCAGGGCAAATGCACAACCCCCCCGTCTTCCGCCTCCTCCGGCTGTTTAAAGGTAGCCCGTCATGTGTTTCCTATTGGGCTTCATGCAGCAGCAGCAGCTGACCGAGCCTCTTGAAGCGATCAGCGTCCACGTGCGCCGCAGTCCCAACGCCAGTGAAATATTTTTAGCCACGCGGCGTGTATTTTTAGGAGCCAGTTGGGATCGACAAATAAAAAAAAAAAAAAAACCTGTCGCCCTCGAGGCGAGAGATTCCCGGCTCAGACGTGACAGATCCAGTGTCTCATAGTTGGGTTTTGCCCAGAGATAACACACAAGAGTCAAAGTGCGCTGCTAAATATTTGCTGGGATTCATTTTTAATAAAGACTCGTGGCTCTGATCTAAACTGTGGCTCAAAAAAGGTCAAGTGAAAGTTTTGGATTTTAACTGCTTGTTATCTGGTTTATTACTTTATTATTTGTCTGATTAATCATTAAAAGTTCAAATGATGCCAAACCTGAGTCAGCTACTCTGTAATAATCAGAGGAAACGTTGACTGAGCGGTGATAGTTTTGGCAGAAAAGGTGAAGAATCGTAGTTTTGGCGGCAGAAAGTGTCAGAGAAATGGAAAATAAACAGAAGACGTACACAAACAACCACTTCTAACTCCCACTCTTCCTATTGACGGCTCATATTTTCCACAGAAAGCATTTACGTTTCCGCTTGATGAACCGTTGCAGTCCAAAATAAACACGGCGAGGAGCTGAACTCTGTATGAGTTTTTATCTTTACATCAACCTCTCAGTTTCTGTCTTTGTCTGACTGATATCTGAGTAATTTAGGTACTGGATTGATAGAGCAGGAAATATTTCACATTTAGAAAGCAAGCCAGGAAATAACATGAAATATGAATCTGGTCAGATAAATTCCCCAGAGCAGTGCTGCGTCGGTTGAATTTTGCAATTCTCCGAGCTTTCACTGTTTGTTTTAACGAGGAAGTACGAGATCTGGTGAAGATAAAACCAGAAATCAAACTGTTTCAGGTCACGGTTAAGTCCAGACGTAAACCGAACACAAATAAAACCAGGTCACTTCAGTCCACGTAAACATGCTCCATGACGACCTGCACAACCGGATTTCTGAGTGACTTTTGAAATGTGAGCTTGACTTTTCGCTGTTGACACACATGTTCTTTCTCTTTCATGTCTCGCGGCCCGTCCTGCTTTCTTTGCCCCCCCCCCCCTCCCCGGCCTCCTCCCCCCTCTACAGGTAAGAGAACGAGCAACTGTTTACCTCTTCTCACCTGTTTTAATTCACTTTTAGAAGCCGAGGCGCTTTGGTTTCATTTTAAAGCGTGCTGTAGTACTCGAGTCACGCAGACGTGCAGGAACAAACTCACCGAGCCTGTTGGACTGCATTCACCTTGTGAGACTTGTGTGAATGTCCTCACATGTGCTCATAATGCAGTTAAACCAGCAACTGATTTCTTTCTCATCAGTCACTTCCCCGGGCTGCAGGGAGGGCGATTAAAAAACACCAGTTAAAAGTCGTAAAAGTTGCACACAGCGGCTGCAGCTTTGACGGCTAACCCTGCTAGCATGCTGTAGATGAATTAAAAACCTTTAACTCTCTCCTGATTAATAAACTTAATACTGAGCGTAAGATTAACGTAACAGTCGAGGTGTTGGTGCTTTGTGCTGCAGCTGCTAGTGGCTCACGTTATTCAGCACCCAGGGTAATACAAATACTCCTGAACACCCACAAATCCTTCGCTAATTTAATTGTTTAACAATTTAATTTGCAGTGAACTCAGCTGCTCGTGTTATTCAGCGCTGAGCGAAACCAAAGTAAAAAAGAAGATCAAGTGTCTCGTTTCCAGACTGCAGCTGTGGCCAGAGGTGGATGGCGTTTAATGAAGCGCCAGCGTTGGCTCGACGCGTTCCGTGTTATTCACAGCTGTACAGATGTGCTGTCTGGGTTCGGTTGTGTCTGCGGCTGCGGGGAGTGAACGGCAGGAAAACCCAACACCGATGCTGATAGTTGCTCAAACCCTGTGGTTGCCCCAGAGAGTTAACGCATTTATTATATTTTATTGTCTCGGCGCGTCAGTGTTTTCATGGTTTGCAGCTTCCTGCTCACGAGGCTCCACTTCCTGCTGAAAGGTGAAAGCTGCTGTATTCAACCCTCACCTCTCGCACAAACCGCTCGGCATCGATGGAACTAATGAACCGTCACCAGCGCTTACGTTGTGTGTGTGTGTTTCACCACAGCGCCACCACTTCCGCCTTGTGGCGCCCGCGACACGTGGCGTCACTGCCAAAAAGAAAGCTCGTTTTAGGGTTTTAAAGTCGCAGGCAAGCGTTTCATTTATTCATTTTTCTGAATCAGTCAGCCGAAATGTCGACGTTTAAGACTCGCTTTCGTTAAAACTCGCTTTTTTACAATGAGATCTGGCGCAAAAAGTTAAGCTCAAGCGCGTCTGCCGCCGGGATCGTAACTCTTCGGTCCACCTTAAACGTTCCTAAATGTCAGAGGCAGGTGAAACCCGAATCATGGCGTCGGTGATGTCACTTGGCGGAAGCTGCTCTGGGCTACGCCGCCCACCGCCGACGCCGAGGCAGGAAGCTGCTGAGGTCGGCTGGGTTTTCCTCTGATTCACCCGGGTTGAAAAATGACGCCACAGCTCAGAACACGAGTCACAGTACCGGGAAAAACGTTTCTAATATGCAAATACGCCGAACGCTCCTCTGACGTCCGTTTTCCATCATCAGGCGGGAAAATTCAGGATTAATCCGAATCGAGCAAAATAAGTAGCCTGGATGCACAATATCTAATAAACCTAATAACTGGTTGATCTACTCCACACTTCCTGGCGTTTTTCAAAGTAAAAGCCCAAGTTCTTATTATGATTTTCTAGTAATTAGTCACAGCGATCAGGTCTGTCCTTAAAGAGTGAGGTGAAAGCAGAGGACATGATGAGACACACCGCAGAGAGCAGGTTAAATGGAGCCAACTCCTCTGATCTAACCGATAGTGTTAGTATGAATCACATCATACTCGGTGTGTGTTTCTGGCACATTCATGTTTCTATTAGTGCGTGTGTGTCTGCAAGCCTCCACAGTTTACATAGCTCGGTTTCGGTTCTTAGCTTTCATTCGTAGCTCTTGAATCCTGACAGGAGTGAGACCTCTTCCCGCTCCGCCGCTCAAACGATCCCTCAGGCCTGAACAAAACAGCTTTGAAAAGCCAGCACCCCCCCCTCCCTCCCTCTCTCCCTCCCTCACCCCCTCTACTCCTCTTTCCCTCTCGCTCTCTTGTCTAAATAAACTCTTTACACGCAACTCCGCTGGCCGCCTGCCGAGCCTGTCTGCTGCAGAGGCCGCCTGTCAGTCAGCGCTCAGGGTTACAAAGCAGGCACGGCCAGATCCTCCGTGGCAGGTTGGCTCGTTTACCGACTGCTTTTAATAGATTAACCCGTTGACTGACTGGTCATTTTAGTCAGTTTTAAAGAAATCTAAAATAAGTCTGTAAGCGTATTGTTTTTTATTTCTGGTAAGTTAGTGTTTTTTTTGTTTTTTGTTTGTTTTGGTGGAAAGAGGAAGAAGAGAGCAGATAAAACACTGAGGGTGCTAATTCTTAAATCTGAACATTTTTGAACCAGGTTTGGTGCAGACGGACGTGTGTGTGTATAAAAAGACTGTTGATTGCTGTGTGTGTGTGTGTGTGTGTGTGTGTGTGTGTGTGTGTGTGTGTGTGTGTGTGTGTGTGTGTGTGTGTGTGTCAGGGGTGGAGGTGGGAGGTGTGGGGGGTGTTTCCTGTCCTCAATGGCTCGATTGCACGACAGCGATAAGAGCACCGGAGCTACATTATGTTTCAAACTCCATTACAGATTACAGCCTGTTGCTCCCCCTCCTCACCTCCTCCTCCTCCTCCTCCTCCTCCTCCTCCCCCTCCTCACCTCCTCCTTCTTCTCTCTCTCTCTTCCTCACCTCCTCCATCTCCTTTTATTACTGCCTCCCTCCTCCTCCTCTTCCTCTTTGCATCTCTGTCCTCCTCATGGCCCTCCACCTTCCACCTCTTTCTCTGCTGCACCTCCTCCTCCTCATCTTCTACTCCTCTTTCCTCACCTCCTCGTCCTCGTGCCCTCATCGTCCCACCTCCTGGTTTTTTCCTCCTGCTTTTTACAGATCTCCCATTTTTTCTTCATACCTTTCTTTTCTTGGAGCACCCCCTCCCTCCTCCCTCCTCCCTAATTCTCCCTCCCTCCTCCTCCTCACCCTACATTCTTGCACCTACCAAACTTTTCTCCCTGTTTTTTTTTTATCCACCAGATCGCTTCCCGTCAGCTTTCACCTCCTACCTTTCTTTCCATTTTCTCCTCCTCCTCCTCCTCCTCCTCCTCCTCCTCCTCCTCCGTCATCAGTATCTCCTGTATAATAACATTTAGCAGCTCCAAACTGGGGAACATGTAATCATGCAAACCATTCAAAAGCCAGTGAAGGCATATCAGACTCTCTGGCAGCTCGGACCATTGTGTGTATTCGTGTGTGTGTGTGTGTTTATGTTGTGTGTGTGTGTGTGTGTTCCCACAATAATCATGCTAAATGCACTCTCCCTCTCTCTCCTCGTCTTTTCCTCCACCGGCCTCCTTCCTCTCCTTTCTCAGCTCAGGATGCCGGAGGTTGAAAGTTCGCACGCGAGGCTGAGTGTGTGATAGTGTGTGTGTGTGTGTGTGTGTGTGTGTGTGTGTCTTTGTGTGTGTGTGCAGCAACTTACAGCAAATTAGCCGTATTTCCACAAGTTGTGTTGACGCGAACAAAGTGCCTTCCTGAGCCTCAGACGCTTTGTTTTCTTTCTGGGAGTAAAATTTGATGCCTCCATCTTCAACAGCAATCTTCAGTTTTTAGTTTTTGTTTTTTTTATTTCTGCACTGTTTTCCGTCTCTTTCTTCACATTTCCACCCAAAAAATTAAATATTAAAGGCTATACGACATCCCAGAGGTCATCAAATACGTGAGAAGAAAGAAAAATGACCCCTGCCTTCCTTGTTATTATCTGTAAACTTGATTTAAGACTCTGAAATGAACCTAAATGTGTTTATCTTAAACTGCATTTAGCCTCAACGTGTCCTTTCGCTTCTGCAACTATAAAAGTGTGCGTTGATGCAAGAGAAGTGGTAAAACTTCTGCTTTTTGTTCTGGTTATAACTCTAACTTTGATTCATTTCCATTAGATACGTTTAAGAAGTGAATATAAGGGTAGATTTTCACATATATCAGTGTAAGTTTTGCTCAAATCCTTTTGTGCAACTTATTTACATGCACGGCCTGCCTTATTTGATTGATTGAGCCTTTACGTACTGGACCAGCTTCACAAAAGATGAACTCCAGAGCTCCAGTCGCCCCCCTCCTCATTTAATGAGTGATAGGTATGATCCGTGTTTGTGTTTGAGGGTGTGGTGGGTCGGCACCCGAGGACGACCAGCCCGCTCAGACAGGGGAATGTAAACGTCGAGACGTCTCCAGCAGACGCAGCCTTATCGTAGCATGCCAAGGGGTCAGGGGTCAAAGGTCAGCCGAGGGGCAGGTTCGTGTAAGTGTGCGGGCGCTTGGGTTTTTACACGTGCGCCCGCGGCTGCGACGATGGATCGCTCTGGGAAACGGCTGACAGCGGGGGTTAGTTTAAGGCCTGCAGCGGCGACTTTCACTGGATGTTACTGCTCAGACCAGAAGGCAGGAAGATTTTAGAGGTTTTTATTAAGTGAACGCACTCAAAGCGCGCGGAAAGTCTGATAAAACAAACAAAAAAAAGCCAGCATGTCAGCGTTTAACTGAGTCGGATAAAACACTATTTAGATTTAATTAAGAGACGTGTTTTAAGCGGGAAAAAATAACCAGTCGGAGACGTTTTGTTGCTTCAGATGATGTTGCTGTCGCTGCATGAAGCCACGATGATCTGACTGAGTCATGATCGGAGGTTAAATGTCCAAAAGTCTTTCCTTCTGGTCGTCCAACGCTGCCTAACTCCTTGACGCTGTCTGCAGGAAACTTTTCTCTTCTTCTTTTAAACGTTCAGTTTTTGTTTTTATTGTTTTTAATTTAGCCTTTGACTGAGTGGATTCTGTTGGTAGTATTAAATAATGATCTCCTTCTATCAGGTCACCAGACAAGTGAGTTTTCTATCCCACCGGTGCTCGACATCTTTCCCCGCTCAGCTGCCAGGTCTAAAATATTAGCACATTAGTTATTATTTTCCCGTATTTGCCTTTCGTGTTCTTTTCGCGGTCGTGGACGTTGGCTTGTTTACCATTTTCTGTGGGTGCGGTCGTCAGTGGAATAGTTGTCAAAGTGAGACTTCTAACCGCGGAGCAGGAAGTGGCGCTAACGACAACGGTGTCGGTCGTGGGGCGATGGGGGGGAGGAGGAGGGGAGGAGGGGTGGTGGTGGTGGTGGCGTAGGGCAGGAAGGCATGCAGTTAGAACAACAGCGTGAGCATGATTGCCACATCAGCTGTTATCAGTTGTTTGTAGAAGCTTCATTGACACGTGGTTGACGACACACACAGGACTCAACATGCTCCGAATAGTTTCGTTATTAGAGTTTAATATTTAATATTGGTTTATCTAGCAGGCTGCCTTTTGATTGTTGCGTCACTCCTTATGCAATGCACATCGTTATGTTCAGTGTTGGAGCATAAATTAGAGTTTTTTTATCATAAATGTGCATTAAGCTGCTGTTTTAGGGTTTTTCAGCTTGATAATAACAGCACACGATGAATCAGGATGTATTAAAACATATATGTGAAATACAGCATGTCAGCATGTTACAGCGCCGCCCTAATAGACAAATAATGGCCACTGGTGGAGCAGATTACATGCAGTCTGTTCCACATTGAGCCAAAATGTCGCTGATCAAAGGGGACAGTAACGCAGCCGGAAACCAAACGCATCAGACGGCAGATGATACGCGTTAGAAGCACCGAGAGAGAGACCGTTTAAAAGTCTGAAACCTCGTCTCGATTTCCAAACCAGACAAGCCCAACTTTTTTTTTTGCAATGTCCTCGCCGTTCGTGTCCAAACCTGCCGAGAGATGCGTCGGGGGAGATCGAAGACGAGCGGGTGAGAGAGCGAGCCACGCCGAGAGAGAGAGAAAAAAAGAGAGAGAGAGAGAGAGAGGGAGGGAGTGTGAGTGTCGGTGATCCCGATCTCCTCCTCCCTCCCCCCTCCCTCCCCCCTCCTCCCTCCCTGCCGTCCAAAGACATGGAGAACAATGACTCCATTCAGCTCTTGGGTTTCAAAGTCAGAAAGGAGAAACCACAAAGTGCTAGAGAGCGGGTGACGGGAGATGGAGGGATGAAGGGGGGAGGAGGGAGTGTGTTCACAAATATGATAGAGAGAGAGATGAGGAGGAGGAAGGGGGGCGGGGGGTGAAGCGGGTGTAGCAGCCTAAAATGATGTCCTGTGGGTTTGTGGGTCTAAAAAGCTCATTAAAGAACAAAGAGGAAACTGTTATTTAAATGAATTTAAACAGTTCAGTCTAACAGAAGAGTCCTGCTCTAACGTCCTGCTTTAAATCGGCCATGTTTGTAGTTTGTAAAGTAGCCTACAAACGTGATTTAATCCCAAACTCCCTTAAAGCTCAGTTTGGAGACATCTAAGCATTAGACGAAGGGTTTTCTCTGCACCAGAACGCCCCCTTTTTTTTTGGATCAAGCTGGAGATGAAGGTCGGAGCGAGCGCCCCTGGGCCTCTTCTTCATTAAAAAGCCATAGAGGAGTAGAGGAGGTGGGTTTTGGGGGGGTTTCTCTTGTTTTACGAGGGCTCTGGCTGTTTGTAGGAGTCAGCTGTTTCTTGTTAAGTAAAAGGGGGAGTGAATGAAGACAGAGCTTGGAGTTCCCCAGGGCACCTGCGGCGGTCCTCTCAGGTTTTATCACACTTTTCGTTTCAGTTCGTTTATTTTAAATATGATTTCTTTCTCAGCCCCTTCGCACTTAATCAGACTTTTGTTTCACCCCGGACTAAAATAGCTCATTGTTGAACCGATAAACCGAGTAGCCTCCAGCGACGAGTTAGAGGCCCTCGCTGTGAGCATGCCCAGACAGACACCCCACCTAAAACCTAAAAAACGCTCTAAGACAACAGTGAAACCGGAGACAAACACTCGGCGGCGCAGCATACATCTCCGCCACATCTTATTTGTGTTGTGGACAGCTGCTTCGCATTTGCTCTTATATCTCATCAGCCATGCAACAAGTTCCATCCTGTCCCGTTTCTGTCGAGCCGCAGCGCGTTTCGTTACTGTAAATGTCACCTCTTTTTTCTTTCCAGGTCTAAATTTAGAGTCTTTATGTGTCATCTATTGAGGGAGGGATGTCTGTCATTCCTGAACTGTGAACCGATGTTTGTGTGCACCGATGTTACAGGAAGGACGTCAAAGCGTGAGATTTAGTCTGAATGTTTTCATTTCCAGTGGATCGACCCCCCCCCTCGTCCGTCTGTCGGGTGATTTCAGCACAAAAGTCAAGAGTTAAAAGTCTCAGAAAGCCTCAAATAATTAAACGAAGCTCAGACGTTTGCAGCCCAAACGTTTACTAACTCCTCACAATTAATTTCCAGGAAAAAAAGCAGAATATTTGTTGAATTTCATCCTAAATTCTATTAATTCAGTAACTATCTGATGGAAGGATGAATCAGGCAAGCAGAGGAGGAGTCTTTGGATGTTTTTGGATGTTTCTAACGTGCATTATCGCCGCTTATTTTCATGCCACGTACAAGAAACTGTCCCTTTAATGCTGCAAGAATAAACATCTGTAGTCCAAAGTCAAACATCTCTAAATGGAGTCGTCATTGGAGAGTTATCATCTCCTGATTATGCACTGCAATGATCGTCTGGTCGGAGAGTGCGCCGCCGGTCCATCGAGCCTCTCCACTTCACACGAGTCCTGCTCGCCAAAATGGCCGCCTCCCCGCTGCGTTCGCTCCGCACGGGGGAAACCGAGGCCAACGGGTAATTTTGTGGCTCTGCCTGCGATCCTCGTTTGGCCTGGAGGTTTTATTTTAACGAAGACGGAGCAGCAGCAGCAGCGGCCTTCATGCAGGCATGCAGCTAATTTTTAATCAGTTTCTTTATTAATTAGTTCCCGTTTTAAGAAGATGCAAACATTTCTGCTTAAAAATGGAGGTTAATTAATTTGTTTTTAGCTTTATCAGTCCATCCGTCATCATTTTAAAAAGGCTTCCTCCTCCAAAAACCAAAAAAAAAAGAAAGAAAAACAGCTGCTTCCTCTCTGGAGGATATTTTAAGGTGGCTTTTTTTCTCATGTTTTCGAGCTGCTGCGCTTTCAGTGATAAGAGGAGGAAGAGGAAGAGGAGGAAGAAGAGTTGAGTGACATGAGTTGTGAGACGACAGGAAACATCAGGCGACTCCACCCTGATAGAACGAAGCGGCGGAGATGTGCGCTTCCTCTTTTTTTTTCTCATATTTCATCAGATGTTGTTTTTGAGGAATTGTGCCGTAGACGCCAAACATGGCCGCCATGAATAAAACGCTCTGTCTTCTTCTTCTTCTTCTTCTTTGCCTGCAGCCACCATGAAGGCCGGCAAGAACAACTCCAGCTGGACCAGCGAGCGCAGCCTTCTGTTCGGAGGCAACGTCCCGAACACGCTGACTCCCTCATCCTCCGCTGCTCCTGCCTCCGTGACCACCACCTTCTCGCCCTCCAACCACGTGGTGACCTCCATCGACGGCGTCAGCTTCTCAGAGGGCGACCTGCTGCTACAGGTACGACCTCGCACAACGTGAACGGATGTTAAAAAGAAAATAAGCGAGCTGTTTTAAATAAAGTTTCCTCCTGTGGCGTGCAGGCTCTCAACGGCTTCGTGTTGGTGGTGACGGCAGAAGGCTACGTCTTCTACACATCCCCGACCATCCAGGACTTCCTCGGCTTCCATCAGGTACAGACGATGAAAAATACTCTGACAGGAATCAAGCGTTGAATGTGTGTGAAGCTCGCCACGGTGTCTCTGGTTGGTGGTTGACTCACGTTTGGATCCGGTGGAGATTAGAGGAACTGCAGTTTTTGTAATTTAGATTAAAGTTTGAGTTGTTTCTTTGTATTATAAAGTGATTTTGAATGTATTTGTAGTTGTTTTGGGTTAGTTTTATGTATATTTTAGTCGTTTTTAATGTTTTAATGAGATTCTTAGTAAGAAAATCTGCAGTTAACCGACTTACAGCTTCTCCAGCGCCTCGGTAAAGATGGACGCACAGAGAACTGAGCAGCTTGAACTCTTGACTCGTAAACACATCCGTTTCACCCGGGGTTAAAGATGTCTGCAGTCTGGTAAACACAACCTGAAGTGAGGATGCTAATCAGGGCAGGAAGCCGCTGTTAAAACCCCTGAATTCACCAGCTGCTTTGGCTATTTATGACCATTAAAGTGTATTTATAGAGCAGGAAGAAAACTGGATGTTGACCGTTTGACATTGGCTTGAAAACCTCTCGCAAAGCAACAAAGCCCGAGGAGCAGTTTGAAGCCATTTTTCAGCGCCGCTCACAAAGGAGGGTTTTGTGTGAGCTTTGTTTGTCGACGGTTGAGTAACAGAAAGAGGCCCGGAGGTGTGGTTCGCTCAGCACCTCAGCCTTTTAGCACAACGGCGTCTCTGTCTCCAGCCCCAAGTCGAGCCGACGGCGTGTCAGGGCCGAGAGCATTGTTCCTCGCCGAGTGTGTGTTTACACCTGCATCATCGGGCTCGAACGCAGCTCGCCAGTACAAACAGTGGACTGAGGGCTGAGCTGGAGGACGGCCAGAGCCTTTCCCTGTCCTGACACATGTGTACTGAGGATGCATGATTTCATACCAACCGCATAAATCACTCTTTGTCAAACTGAGTGAAGGAGTATAAAAACGTTTCTAAGAAAAGCGTTAAATAAATAAATAATGAACTCGTTTGTCTTGTTTCAGTCGGACGTCGTCCACCAGAGCGTCTTCGAGTTGATCCACACAGACGACCGAGCTCTCTTCAGACGACAGCTGCACTTCTCTCTCAGCCCAAACTTCGACGGCAATGCCAGTCCCAGTAAGATCGTATGGCTTTGTTTCTGTGAACGGCCGGTTTTCCCTCATTTTTCATCATTTAGCATCCCTCTGTGGTGGTTTAGGGGCAGTTTTCTGCATGTTTTAGCATTTGTTTTTATTCTCTTTGCGATCGTTTGGGGTATTCTAAAGTAATTTTTAATGTCTTTGTTGTTGGTTGGCCTCAGTTGTAAGTATTTGTAGTCATTTTTGACGTTTTTGTGGTTGTTGGGATAGTTTTATGTGTGTTTTTCATTTTAAATCTCTTCAAGACGCAAAGAACTTCTTCTTCTTTCAGACTTTAAGTTGAGCCTCTTCTCTTGGTAGATTATTGCTCATTGGTGCATATTTTCTCGTTGCTGCAGGTGAGCAGAACAGCGCTGATGTCAGCACCAACTTGGTAAACTACGACCCGCAGGTCATCCCTCCAGAAAACTCATCCTTCCTGGAGAGAAGCTTCTGCTGCCGTTTCCGCTGCCTGCTCGACAACTCCTCCGGCTTCCTGGTAACTCGCACCTCGCCGGCACCGGCCCGTGGTTTTGGGAACGCGTGTAACGGCTCACACTCAGAGATTTAAACCCTCTTGTTCTTGTGCGTGTTTGTCCACAGGCCCTGAACTTCCACGGGCGGCTGAAGTTCCTCCACGGTCAGAACCGGATGTCGGAGGACGGGACGCTGGTTCCCCCGCAGCTCGCTCTCTTCTCCATCGCCACTCCTCTGCAGCCGCCGTCCATCCTGGAGATCCGCACCAAGACGCTCATCTTCCAGACCAAACACAAGCTGGACTTCACGCCCATGGGCATCGACACCAGGTAGACACATGCACGCGGCAAAATAATGTGAAGAATCTGATCCGTAGGAAGGAGCCTCTAATGAAAACGTCTGCTTGTCCACAGAGGGAAGGTGGTTCTGGGTTACAGTGAGGTTGAGCTCTGTATGAAAGGCTCAGGCTACCACTTCATCCACGCCGCCGACATGATGTACTGCGCTGAAAACCACTTGAGAAGTGAGTCAGGGAGTAAAATCTGAACAATAATAACGCCTGCTGTACGTCTCAGCTTTTTGTTCATAAATGTGACTCTCTGCGTCTCATCCAGTGATCAAAACCGGTGACAGCGGTTTCACCGTCTTCAGGCTGCTGACCAAAAACCGGACGTGGGTCTGGGTCCAGGCCAACGCCAGGCTGGTCTTTAAAGGAGGGAAGCCAGACTTCATCGTGGCCCGGCAGAGAGCCCTCACGTGAGTTGATTTCTCACCTTGATTCATTGAGAGTATTTCAGTCCGGCAGCGAGTTCACACTCCTCTGTCTCTCCACAGAAATGAAGAAGGAGAAGAACAGCTTCGTCTCAGGCGGCTGCAGCTGCCGTTCAGCTTCGCCACTGGAGAGGCTTTGCTGTACGACACGACTCCGGCCATCGACATCCCCGACCCGTGCTCCGCCCCCAAGCAGAGGAAGGTCGATGGCCTCTCCGATGAATCCATCAGCCGAGACTCCATCCTGGGGTGCATGCTGAGCCAGGACCAGTCCATCTACTGTGAACACAACAGCGCCAACACCTTCAGCTCTCTCAACGACGTGGCCTTCAAGGACACCCACGCCACGGTCAATGTTCCAGGAGACACCGCGCCCAAACCTGCCGTTCGAGGCCTGGTGAAGACAGAGGCCACGGTTCAGGACATGATGGAGACCCTGCAGGACATCCTCGGGGACAGCGACCTGGCCGAGACTCTGAATGTGGGGCCTGATGAGCTGAAGAGCTGGGAGAGCACCCTGCTGAAGATGAACTTCAACAGCAGCGAGTTCAGCGACGACCTCAACGACATCCTCAGTAACGACATCCTGACGTACGTCGAGGAGCAGCTCCAGAAAGAGGGCGGCCTCAAGCTGCCAGATACGCTGGATGACATCCCGCCTGGCCTCTCAGTGTTTGACATCCAGAACGAGGATCTGGACCGAGGAGAGCAGCAGAACTTCAGCTGGTCTCTGGAGCCACAGAACCAGCTCATACACAACGGAGGGCAGATGATGGGGAGACAGTCTACTCCAGTCCTAGGAACCATGAGACTGAGTCACTTGGACTTTCCTCAGTTTAATTCTTCTGGGTTAAACGGTCCAAGTCCGGTGACCTTTAACCCCTCCCTGTCGGACTCTTGTCTACAGACACAGAATCAGCTGAGAACCTCTCAGGTTAACGACCTGGGAGCATTCTCGCTGAGGCAAACTCCAAACAGTCAGGCAAACCCTTTTCTGACGAGGACGGTGAGCCAACCGGTCCCAGACCAAAACTCAAACAGACAGTTAAACCAGGTGTTTACCTTCCAGGGTAACAAGTGGAGCCCCTCTGTGTCCAACGCCAACCAAGTTGACAGCTTTGTAGAGACATTCGCCCCAAATATTTCAAACCAGACACCAGGTTTTTCTGCAGATCCCGTCTCGTCCAGCTGCTTGCAGGGTCAGTTCTCACTGCAGAGACAGTCCTGGGCTCTGGAGCAGCAGCAGCAGCAGCAGCAGCAGCAGCAGCAGCTCATCAACGCCGGTCACCAACAGATGGCCGCCTGCCTCAACCAGATGCCAGGACTTCAAAGCAGGCCGGCAACTTTCAGGACTCCGGAGACTTCCAGCGCTCCGGTTCCTGTCCAGCAGGACGCCCAGCCGCCTCCTTCTAGAAGCTGCATGTTCAGAAACACCACCCCGGCAGTGGCGCCTCTGAACGGGTTTCACGACAACCAGGCGAGAATAAACGCCGCCGCCAACCCCATCTCCTCCAAGTCGGCCTGCTTCTATCGGACTCTACCCGGAGGCGCCTCTGTGCCGGGGATGATCCCGAATACTGACGAGGCAGTGATGTCCTGCCAACTGGCTGCTGGTCTGAACACGAACGGGCTGCTGGTGCAACAGCAGCCGTATCTGGACTTCAGTGAACAGACGCAGGTAAACTGAGCTTCAGAGCTGTAGTAGAATTAAATTGAGTCGTAGCTTTAATCAGTAATTTGACAGATGCAGAGCCAGTATTCTGTTGGTGATTAATAAGGAAAATAATCAGGTTAATAACATCGGACAAATTAAATACTGATCCAGGTTGATTAGAGACTCAAACTGTCCTCAGACTGAAGCGTCTAACCTGCCGTTCGGTCTTTTCACAGATCAACAACCGTCCTGTCATCGGAAACGGAGGCTTCCCCTTCCCTTCGCTGCCCAACGGGAACACATGCTACTCAGAGAACAAATAGGAACCAGCCGCTGTGACGTCTGGACGACGGAGGAAAAGAAACTAAAGACTCCTGTCTCTAAAAACGAAAGTGGAGCAGACTAGTGCACAGGAACGTGTTTGGGAAACAAAAGCACGAAGAGGCAAAAACAGGACGAGATTCTCCTCTAGATTTCTGAACCGACGATGGAAGCAGGAGGTCGTGGACGGCTAGTCTCAGCGGGACGTTTGGAAGTTTTGTCACAGTTGGACATCAGTCAAAGGAATTCCTCGTTTGGAGCTGGCTGGATTATACCAAAAGAAAACTAAAGAAATCATTCTGTAAACTGTCACGATGATGACAGTGATCAAACAGATCTGTCCCCATTATTATTATTTTTTTTTAAGGAGCTTGATCAATGGAAAAGATTAATTATATTTACTGCTTTTAATTTTTTTTGGGACATTAATTAAAAAGAGTAGAGGGATGAGTTGTTGGAGACTAACCAGTTGGTCCTCATCTATGTTTTCTCTCAAAAAAAGCCAATTAATAAATGAATCAGCTGGGTAATTGTCTGTAATCCTCCCCAGCTAAAAGCAGCTCTTCCTGTTTCCCCTCATGAACCATGAAACAGACTACTGCCACCTGCTGGTATGAAGAGGTATCCTGTTTGTACCAGCTGGTCCTTGGCTGTAGTCTTTGCGGTGCGTTCAAGTGCATCATTTTGGTGCATTGAGGCGCAACAAAGAAAAACGATGAGGACCAACTATTTGGTTTTTCATCTTCTACCAATAAGAAGCAGCCTCTTCCTTTTTGTCTTTATTATTTTTTTTTAAAGACACTCCTAAACTGGGACAGACCAACCAGGAAGTGAAAGGAGAAAAAATCTCCCGTCAATCCTACGCACACGAAAAACAAAACAAACACGCCTGCTCGGAGAAGTGCTCTGAAAGGAATCTACTTTGAAAACGCTCAGAAGGATAAAATAAATCCCCTGGATTAGATTCATTTCAACTCTTCACTGTCCCACTGAGGCAGACAGGGTATATAAAAAATAAGAAATGATTAAACATAAATGAATAATACGCACAATGACAATCTTCGGCATCATCCTACTAACAGATGACTTTGTGAGATTCAGTGAAAACAGCTGCTTGTTTATATATTTTAAAGCTTTGTCACTGAGCCAGTTTTGTTTCTCCTTCAGTCTTTCTCTTCTGTGTCGTTGCTTTGTTTGTTAGGACACGGTGCCTTAAACCGACAGAAACCTTAAAGGGACTGCAACTTTAAAACCAAAGCCATTCTGTTTGTCCTTTATTTTTAATTTTTTTTTGCACTAGTTCTTTAAAGTCTTTGACTCGCCAAAGATTCCCACGTTAAAACACATTGACAGATATTGGGTTATATTTATGCTTTAAACTCAAAGCTGAGCGTTGCCTTGAGGATTTTATTTCGCTGTGAACATTCACATCGACGAGGATGTTTATCAGTAACTTCCGTCCTCTTCCTCTTTCCTGTTTCTGTCCTCTTTATCAACGTTTCTTGCTCGGCGTATCGACAAACCGTCCGGCAGCGAGACGCAGAAGTAAAACAAGTTAAAGGCAGCTATTGTATATTTTAAAAGAGGAATAATTAATGGGGGGCAAATAAATCGCATACATTTAAAGTGCCTTTTTAATCAAGTGTCTGTTTAAAACAAAGCAGCACGTGGATTGAAAAGATAGCAGTTGCTTCAGCCCCGTACTGAGCCATCGAATCAGATTCTTGTCCAAACAATCAGCACTTCTGTACTTTTTTAAATAAGAAACTTGAATACTTGACTTAGATACCAAAAAAACTCTTGTTAAAGCCATCTGAGATGTTTTATTCTCAAGGATACCAAAGGGACTAACCAGAACTCACGCCTGCTGTCTGCTTTCTAGTGGACATTTCTGTGAGTTTTATGGAAACGGAGCCAAATTTGTGCAAATTAAAAATGATGATAGTTGTCATTAATATTCACAATTACACATTCAAGGTCCTGTGGGAGTTTTCAGTGTCTGACCTGTAAATATTTTTCATGCTGACATCCAGAGCCTGTTGTATAAAGTTATAGAAACCACATTTTCTGAATGCGAAAGTAAACGTATCTAAGGTGAATGTGGCAGTATATGTTTTATATCAATATTTAAACTCATATTATTTAAAAATATGAGTTTTTTTTTTATCAAAACCGCAGCTTGGATGTTGACTAGAAAGATATTTGTTAGCCAGAAATTGACGCTACCGTAAAAAGGCATTCTGGGAAACGTAGTAAATCACTAACTATATTGTGTTTTGCTCTTGCTTTGGCTCTGTTTTCACAACAAGATTATTGCTTGATAAAAGATTTTATGGGCTCATAATCAGCCTTTTGTCTTTGTTGTAGATAAAAAAATCTTTAAAAACAGAGTAATTTCTTGCATTTTAAATGACAAGGAGTACATTTTTATTCAGTGGATTTTGTTTATGCCCTGATATCGGAGCCAAAGCAGCTGTAAAATCATCTAAACTGAGCTACAGAACTCTGAATCTGTCCTCATGCAGCTCCGGCGTTTGGTGAGGAAAAAAGTCACAAATAAAACCAAAAGTATGGATGGAGACTCAGTACAGAATGAAGCGTTTTATACTGGTTTTTCGCAGTACTACTTCTTCTTCTTCTTCTTCTGCCTTTTTAAATCTGCTTTGAATCAGCCTTAACAAAGTATTCTCCGTATATAAATATAAATGTTGCTTGCACCTCAATTTAAAAAAGAAAAAAGAAAAAGAAAAACCTTATTATACTTTTATTTTTCAACCCCTGAGGAGACCAAGACTCCTAAATGCAGTATCTTTGTGTAACTGTATATAAATATATATATGTTTGTCTTTTCCATCATACTTATTGTCATATATTATGTATTTTAATATTGCCTTAACCTGACTCACACCTATCTGTTTTTGTACATTTTCTGCACAGCATACACATTTATAATCTCTTGTAATGATGTTTTTTTTTTGTAACGTTTGAATCTTACCATATCTTGTGGATTTGCTTCAAACATATTTTGCTTTTAACTGTGTATGAGTGTTTCAGTCAATCTTTACATGCTCACCGCAATAAACCGGTGATCTGATCACTGCAGTGGTTTGAATCATTGAATTTATTTATTTTTTTATAGCCAGTCCTATCAAATCTAATTTTCTTTTATATTATTATTTGTATTCTCTATTTTATTTATTTATTTATTTTTTTTAAATAATATCAGTTTTACAATTCTGATCAGTGCAATGGTTTCCAGTGTCCACTGGGTGTCAGTGTAACCCTGTTTTGGTTGGTAGTGACCAGAAAGTGACTGCAAATGCTGTAAACTGCTGAAAAAACTAATCTATAATTTCTATAAATGATCTATAATTTTTACATTACTTTATTAAATAATAATAATTTATTTTTTATAACATTTAAATATACTTTTATATAAATAAATAAGCTATTGAAGTAAGTTGAAGTAATCATGTATTTAATATTTCATTTAACAACACATAAGGTGCAGTTGGCAAAGATGGAGATTATTTTAAATGTATATAATACAAATTAGTCTTGTTAGAGACAAATATATACAGAACATGTTTTGCTGTAAAGTAAAAAATAAAATAATTCTTTTAAGAGTAAAAAATAAAGTTGCTGTCTAGAGCAAGCTAACAGCTAGCCACAGTGAGCTACTGGTTGAAGTAGATGATTACAGGTATTTTATTTTATTTTATTGTAGTTATGATAAAAATTAAAACTACTGTAAATATAGATTACATATATAGTTTTTATGTTTATTAATTAAGATTCAAATTAAAAGTTTGACCGTTCGTTAACGGTCACCTTTGACCCGCTGCGCGCTCTCAACGTCAAATCAGTGCCCGGGAAGCGCGCGCTGGTAGTGCCGGAGAGAGGGAGAAGAAGGAGGAGAAGGAGGGTGAGCGACAGAGAGAACCGAGAGGAGAGCAAAGGAGAGGAGAGGACCGGACCAGAGGGGGAGGAATAAAACGTTAATTTCTCTAGTTTACGTTCTTTTTTCATTTTGGTGACGGTCTTTCTCACAGGATGTAAAGTTTAATCGGTTTTTATTGGGATTTGACGCACCAGAGGAGGAGCGCCATGGAAGGGATAACCGGACGACCGGCAAACACTTTGATATTTCTGACAGTTTGACACTGTGTTTAAACGGTGACATTGCCCATCTTAATATCTATAGTTTATGTCATTTTATTATCCATAGTTATATAAAATATTTGAATTAGCTTTATTGTACAAGTTCAAACGTTTTTTTGTTTTTTTTTCTAGACGTTTGAACTAACGGTAACGGTTAGGGATGTGTTCCGTTTAAAGCTAGCTTAAAGCAGCTTCTGAGTCAGTCGGTGAAAAAAGACCAGTTCTACTGTCTGTACAAGTTCATGGATTTACCCCAGCTTCACTGCGAGCAGTGATAAATGAGCAACAACATGTATGCTGGACGGAAACGGAGAAAACCGGCCCAGAAAGGGTAAGTCACGAAGAAACGGTGCTTTAATTAACGTTATTTAGGGACTGGCCTTATCAGTAACTCTGTTTAGCAGAGATATAAAGTATGTCAACCCCGAAACGACTTTTATAATGAATAAACCTCGTTATTGACATTACAGCTTGACTGATATTAGATAAATTTAACCTCTATCAATATATATATTCATTTATAATATCTGAGAACATCCCATCATCTGTGATTGTCACTGCCTGGTTCTGTGTGGAAAGTAAATCCTTATTTATAAGACACATACTGTTTTTGTCATGTGCATCAGTTCTGTGCAAATTTCAGCTGTTTTGATCAAATATTAATGACAACAATGTGAGAATCTGCTTCTTTTGTCTGACTGATTTAATTGTGAAATAATATTTTAATGTGTTCAGTCGATATAAACCCAGAATAAGCCCTTTCTTGTAAGGTGATAACTTGTCATTTTCAGAGTCAAACCGACGCCTGTCGAGGGCACCAAGTCTAATCCGTCCAAACGCCACCGTGACCGCCTGAACGGGGAGCTGGAGCGTCTGGCCAGCCTGCTGCCCTTCCCTGAAGAGGTCATCTCCAGCCTGGACAAACTGTCCATCCTGAGGCTCAGCGTCAGCTACCTCCGCACCAAGAGCTTCTTCTCAGGTAGGAAAGACTGCCCCACTGCCCAACCCTAAAAAAATCTGATTTGTTGGGGTTGTTGTTTGCCCTTTTTCTCCCATGTCCACGGAAACACTGCAATAGCTTTTCACACCTCACAAATGACCCGAAGTCACAAAGGATGAAAAAAAATGCATAAAGAGAGAGAGTTGGGGTGTTTCAAGGAGACAGTAGTAAAGTCAGAGAGAGCTTCTCGAGGCCAAACTAAATGGGTAGGTTGATAAGTGGGTGTTTGTTGGGATTTAAGAAAGAATTTATGGAGCAAAACAAAGTGAAATGTTATAACATCAGAAACTTCATATGATTTCAGTTGTTGGTGGAGAGAAGTCCAAACCATGTGTGACGAGTAGAATCATCAATATTTCAGTCATATCCTTGTGTTTATATTTATTTACCCTTTAAAAACATCATGTCCCATTCTTCACCTCAGTGTACATGTTCCTGTTGTGATTTTTATGGATTAATGTTTGCGCCTTACCACAGCAGCTGCTCGCTGTTAATAATTCAGCCACAATGAGCCTGAAATCATTTATTCACCAGAGAAAAGCCAGTGTTTGTTTTAGCTTTGGCTGGTGTTTGGTGGAGCTTTGGGTGGAGGGGGTGACCTCTGCGTTTGGCCTCTACGTGTTTAAGAAGGGCAGGATTGGCTTTGTCGAGGAGTTAGCAGGCTTAGGGGCATAGCAGATGGATTTTTGGGATGTAGAAGTCTGTGTGTGGGTGTGTGTTTGTGCATGTGTGTGTTGGTGGTCTTGAATGTGTTCACAGATTTGCTATTTGAAAGCAGATTTTACATCTGTTCAAATGCAACAAACAGAAATCTGCTCAGAAAAATCCTTTAACGTGGTGAACATGAGTGTCTCTGTCTGCAGGTTCAACAGACTTCACTATGAGTTCACTTAGATCTGCCCCCAAGATTAAGATTATTCAGAACAGTTCATTCTATAGATACGCTTATTTTTATGCCATTGTTTATTTTCAGTTGAAAAATTATAATGAATCTTGTATTTGATCTATTTTTCTTAGGTCAAATACATATATGTTTTAATCAAAAAAATCTCACTTTCACTTGATCTAGGCTCATGTGTTAGTTCAGCTTCATATTCTGATTGTTTTTAACTCCGATTAAACCCATCAGACCTCTGTGTCACATGTCGACCCTGCAGACCCGACTCTATCTCAGTGTTTGAACCCTGGACGACCCCATCTAATACTAATATCTTAATATGAGACAAACCTATTGTAGGTCAGATCCTTTTTTGCCCCTGGCCACGAGACGACCCTCGTCTCAAAGTCTCAGACGCACAGAAATGTAGGTCTGAGGAGACGACAGCGTTACAGAGGAGATGAAAGCCTTGGAGGATGAAAACACGGTGGGTTAATCCACTCACTGACTGAATCTACTTCCCACATCTTCTAAAATAAAAATCTTCACATGAAACAATAAAAATAGAAGCCTAACTTTCCCTTCAAGCTCTCAGGTTGTGACGTTGTGAGGTTCAGGACGTCTCTACAGGTCATCATGTTTGCTCTAAGAAAGAAACACAACTCCATTTCAAGTGTTTGCTTTACATTGCTGAGGGTCCAGTATTTAGTGGCTGGAGTGGTGTCAAAGTGTTCAAGGTTCTTCATGAATATTTAACACAAATGCCTTTATGCCCAGCACCCACAAACACATCCTAGTTTGCAGACAGCGCCCTCTGTTTTGCTCGTGTTGTCATTTGGGAGGCGCTCGACCTTCTGAAATATTAATGTTGGTCACACATCCTGCAAACACAGGACGGTGGGGGATGAGATTCGATGGATGATGGTTTGTGTCATCGTCTCAGCTTCTGAAATACGAGTTTCATCTGCTTTAACGCAATCTTCTTCACTGGAAGCTAGTTATATTTTGGTTTCGCTGGATGTTTGAAAATTCATACAGGCTGATAAATGAAGTTTTCAGTCTGAATAGTTACTGTTGTTGTGATGTTTTTAAGTCCCTTCCTTCATTCATGATGTCAGGGTGCAGAATACCCCATCACCCCTTCCAGCTCTTAATTACTGATAGTCGTCATGCTTTTTTTTAAAACTCTCTCTGAGTCACTAACAAAGATTTGGGGTCATTTTTGAGTTGACCAGTTTGTTTGAATCTATCCTCTGAGGCTGCTGCTCACAACATCTCTATTCATGGATTGAGGTTTATTGATTCCTGTGGGGAATTTGGGTCGTGATCAGAAGAAACTGTTTAACCGGTCCAACCTTCGGCCTCTGTATTGTCAGAGACTTCCTCTTCCATTAATGTCTCCACTGCTGCTCCAGAAAGGCTCTTTGTCTCCTTCAGAGTCTATCCACTCTAAGAGTTTTCTCCCTCAGGGTCAGAGGCACACTGCTGGCCTCCATGTTTTTGTCTCAGGGGGGTTATAGGTCACCCTTGGGGGCTCTTTGTCTGCCTGACTGTACAGGAAACTCTTTAAGTCACAATAACTCTCTTAACCCCCCTCTTCCTCTTCTCACCTTAGCCTCAAAAGATGAAGTCAAGGGCACAAAATAATTCAACTTTATGTTTATTTCAGGATGTTTGTGACCAAATCAAAGTGGCTGACTCACATGAAACCATTTCAGAGGCCAACTATTGTCTGTAACCAACTTATCCTCTCTGTTTCTTAAGTGGCTTTGAAGAACCAGCTGTCTAATGGCATAAACAAGAGTAGTGATCACAGCAGTGGCAGCAAGACGGCAGACGGACGAATATCTGAGGGAGAGCTGCTGCTGCAGGTTGGTGAGAAGCCTCCTCCTGTTTTTTCCCCATCTTGTTTCTTTGCTCATATGTGTATACTACATGGCAGCTAAAGCCCTGCTTGGGGCTTGGAGTCAGGTTGTGGGTTTTTTCCGTGCATCATGCAGAGCGTCTGCACGCTGTTTTAGGTCAGTTGCAACCTTCTGCACAGCAGGACAGGAGGAGAGTTTTTTCCTGGACTTACAGCAGAGATGTCTCTCCTTTTAGTTGTGGACTAGAGAGAGCTGGAGTTGAACACGGCGGTCGGCCATTTTCCAGCAGAACACAACTTCCATCTCATACGATCTATTATTTTTAAATTTGGTGTTCACATCACCAAAGGATGCACATGCGAAGCTCACGTATTTATTACAGTACACATGTTGTCAGTGAGTTCTTGAGACACGTTCCTCTGGCCTGAATCAGTTTATTGATAAATGTATTGATCACAGAGGAACTGATGGCTCACTACAACAGAGAGGAGGGCTGCAGCTTCTTCTCTGTTCCATCACAGACAGTGGCCCATGAATTATACAGAGCCGGTGGACACATTTATTATTGAAGTGAGGGGGGTTTGGACTAAATCTTAAACACATTTGCACTCATAGAGACCAATGACTGGTTGTCCATTGATTGTGTGTGACAATGAGGTCTGGCTCAAACGCGACAGATCTGACAGAGGTGAAGCTTTAAAATCCTCCTTTATGATAAACACTGAGACAGAACAGAGACACAGAGAGAGTATTCCTGTGTTTTTCCTGTGGTTTGCCATCACTAGGTTATCTTCTTTCAACAACAAACATCCCCTCACTCTCTGATGGCAGTGTTTTCTGCAGACAGATGAATCCACAGTAAATATTTATCACAGGGCATGTATGTTGCTGCACTCTGTTCATGTCTGGGTGGGGTCACAGAGCTCCGAGCTTCTTGTAGAATTTTAAAGTGATCCTTAATTCAATCCAGTAGTTGTTGAAACAGTCAATAAAATGTTATAAATAGGTAAAATAAGTTGTGCAGTAGATTAGACTAAATATTTTTGTTGTTGTTCGGTGCAGATGAATTTTAACTTCTTTAAATAGAAATGTTGTGTTGGCTGCTTCTTTTTTAAACCCTGAAATACTGAGGATAAGTTTGTAAGGATGAATCCTGACACAATGGTCAACCCTCAGCTCCTCAGCTAATTATAATGAAATAGTACAAGTGCACATAGTGGATGATGGGTTTATTTCCAGTGAGACCATCCTGCCTCCAAAACTTAAATTATTCAACAACTAAGAGAAGCTGCCTTGTTTTAGGTTTTAGGCCTGGTGTATTTTTCTAATGGATGATTTTGAAAGAGGTTTTAAAGCTAATGAGGATGAGTATGAGCACGTATGTGTGCTCAGATAAAGATTGTTTTCTTATCAAGGTCGTAAACATCATCGTCTTCCTCATCAGAGAGGATGATGGCAGGATGCCGTCGCAACTCTCTCCAGCTTTGGACACAGTGTCATCACCTCCTCACAGAGCCCCGAGGCTGGAGGAAGCTGAGGAGGGAGAGCAGGAGCGATGATGGAGGTGTTAGTCATCCAGCAGTAGCAGTGACCTCCTTCTCCTCCTTCTTCCTTCCTCTTCTTCCTCCTCTCTGTGACTACTCTTTGAACTGACATCCACTCGGCTCCAGCCTCTCCTCTCCGCCCGGGGGAGAAGTCTCATCTCTGTATTTTTAGTTTCCTGTGGCTTTTATCCTCACTCATCTCCTCTCCGGTCCCATTTCTTCTCTTACTAGTTTGAAAGCCTTTGTTCTTGTAAACAACAATAGAACAAACAATGTGTTTTCTCTCTGCAGGCTCTGAACGGCTTTGTGCTTGTTGTGACAGCCGAAGGAATCATCTTCTTTTGCTCTCACACTATCCAGGATTACCTTGGCTTTCACCAGGTATTAAATCTCTCCGCTGCATCAAGCAGCTTGTCCACCTGTAGTTTGACTGGAAGCTGGTTCACACTCATTAACTCCAAATATGGACACACAGATTTATGGCTAGATAAAGGCAGATATGCATAACTCCTTAGACTACTCATTACCGTGCTGCAAATCTTAGTGTCTTAGGAGTAAGGCTGAATTGGATCCTCAGTGAACAGAGGATTGAAAGAAATGCAAACACCAACACTCTAATCCCATTTCAGACACCTTCACATACATGAATGCAAATCCATACTGATAGTCTCACACTGTGCACAAACACATCTTTCCCTGCCTTACAGACACACACTCCTGTTGTTGTTGGGTCAGGGTGTGAACATCACCTTTCACCCCCCATTTCCCCGTCCACCTGAGGCCCGTCACCTCTAGTTTACCAAAAAAACCTAAACTGATGATAAAGCTGACGTTTCTGCTCATGTTTAGCGTTTGAAAACAACCCAGGAAATCCAAAGGGAGCACCACCCATGAGAGAGGACACGGAGAGGAGAGACAAAGACACGGTGCTTGTCTGTCTCATTGTCCTGTGCTAAGCTAAGCTAATGGCGCTCTCTCTCCACAGGAATGCTTCATCACTTAGCCACCTCTAGCTTAGCTTTAAGCATTGATCCAGACACAGCTAACGAGAAAAATTACTATTTGAAAAGCTTTTCATCTAACACTTGTTCCTGTCAGAATTCCTCTCAGTGACCCTGCTCTGACCCTCCCCACGCTGGGAGGGTAGTTCCACTCTGGTCCTCAGCCAGGTCATGCTGCGTCTGGACGACAGATACGCAGTCACAGCAGCTCTTTGGCTTCGCTTCAACTATTTGAACTAAACATTCAGGGACACTTGATTTCTTTTGGCTCCACTTCAAGGCAAATGGAGTCAAACACACCTCACAGGGCACCTGCTGACAATAACTGCTTCACACACTGCAACACATCAACCTATTCTCCTGTAGTCTTATATGCAGCCTGCGGTTTAAAAATACTATATAGTGTACATTTATTTAAGCCATGACTGTTAAAATACAGTTGTTGTCTTGGTTTCCTGCCAGACTGATGTGATGCACCAGAGCGTGTTCGAGCTGATCCACTCCGAAGACCAGCAGGAGTTCAGGAGGAACCTGCACTGGGCCCTCAACCCCCCTGCCACCCTCGGATCCTCTGTAGATCCCTCAGGTCTGTTTACTGAAGGCACACCCAGCTCAGCTCAGAAGTATTATCATGCTGTGTGCAGAGGAGAATCTAAACTAAACTGAACTTACTACAATGAGACATGTCAGAGCCAGAGCAGTGGTAAGCTCATAGGTGCCTGATAGGAGGCATATCATATCTACAGGCACATTTCAGCTTTCAAATTCTCCATCAGTACTTTAGTGGCCTGTTATCAAGGTAAGCAAGCTAGGTAGGCAGCTGATTTAATGTCATCACAAAAATAATGATTTGATATTTGTTGTATTTGAACTACAGGCTGTGGTGAAATATGATATAATTGTTTGAATCCCTAGTAGCAGAGATAACTGTCAACAGTAAAAAACAAAATAGATTTTTAAAGACATTTTTATCCTTCTGAGTTGAGGCCAGAGAGAGTGACCTTTGAAATAAACCTCCTGAGATGTGGTCTAAATGTTATAGTACACACGCACACATATACACGCATCCCTTGGAAAAACAACACAGCACATCAGCAAGAAAAACCAGCTCCTAGTAGCTTACTGTACACACACATTTACACACTTGTCATTTTGAATTAGACCAGGGTCAGTTGACAAGTCAGCGTCACCTGCTGAGAGGACACACACACACAAACATAAAAACACACTCAAAAGCAACAGATCTAGGTCGAGTCCTCCTCTGATGTAAAATTAGTTTTTTATTTAAACACCATAGTAAAAGTATTCTTTAATGTCCTCTCAGATGTTGAATTGGTGTCGACCTCTTCATGCGTGGTGAGCTACAGCCCAGACCAGCTTCCACCTGAAAACTCGTCCTTCCTGGAGAGAGGCTTTGTCTGCCGCTTCCGCTGTTTGTTGGACAATTCATCTGGCTTCCTGGTAGGATTAAAATTTATTCTCCAGATACAGTTCTGACTGATTTAGAGGCATTTTCCTTTGTAAATAAAGTGGTGAATTGAATCCGTGTTAGTGCGTTCTTCATGTGTTGAGGCCTGTTGGTGCTGCCGGTGGTATGGCGTGCCACCTCAGTCCCTCAGCGGTCAGAAGCCACTATTTACTCCTGTAATCCGCCTTAAGAGAACCTCGGGGTCGTGGGTAAAAGGGTCTTAATCCTCTCACCACCCATAGGAGATGAGAGCAGAGCGAGAACTTGCTTAGTCAGGGTTGTTAGTTTCAGACCAGCTACTACTGCTCACACTAAGGCAATGATCTGCAGATGAAGAAAAGATACTGTTAGAAAAACTAGTCTCCACATGGTGCTTGTGACACTACAACCCTCTACAGACCCTGTTAGGAAGACTCTGCCACGTGTCAGGGAAGTTATATTTACTTGTAACAATTGAGAGCAGGGATGATCATATGGTTAGGGTCAATTCTTTTATCATCTCGCTTTGAGAAACTCCAGCAAGTCTCACAGAGGGGTTCAAACTTGCATCACTCTTCCCTTCCTGTTTGCGTGAGCAGTAAGCCAGGTTCCAGCTTCTGTCTACCGGTCGCTATGGCTTTGTTTTTCGTAATCCCTCCTGCTATTCAGGGCTAGATTCCTGACATCACGGCTGCAGGCTCTTAAACCCACCGAGGTCAATTAACCAGAGCTAACAGAGGAGGAGGAGGGAGTCTTCACACGGGATGCCATAGGGTGAGGGGAGGACAGCAGATGGGAGAAAGTGTTTTCAGGTTTTTGTTGTAAACCCTCTCTTGTCTGGTGACCCGAAAAAGTTCATGAAATGATTGTGTGACATGTTTAAATGTGGAGGAGGGTAATCAGTCTTATTATCTCATTAAAGTTCCATGGTACTTAAATACTGCACAGAGCCATGTGACCAGAGGGAGTGTAATAACTGTGTTTCAGTCAGAGACACCAGTTCATCTGCAGTGTTTACAGTGTACTCTGAAGTAGTTTTGCTCTAAGCATTACCCAGCAAGATAAATAAAACTGATGGAGCTCGACAGGGAGAGAAGAAACAGCACTTACATGTCTGCTGCAGAAGCTTGATGCTAAGAGGGAAGGAGGTAGGGCCGTCTCACTTGTCTCATTTCTTTCATATTCAAAATCCTATCAGGCTCTGAACATCCAGGGCAGGCTGAAGTTCCTCCATGGTCAGAGCCGTCAGCAGTGTGACAATGAGGGAAGCCCCCCGGCTCAACTCGCCCTGTTTGCCATCGCTACGCCCCTCCAGCCTCCAGCCATCCTAGAAATCAGGACGAGGAACATGATCTTCAGGACCAAACACAAGCTCGACTTCACACCTATGGCTTGTGATGCAAAGTATGTAATGTAACCTGAAACTAAATGACACTGAGCTCAGTCCATGTGTGGCTTGTAACTCTTGAGTGTGTCTGCTGTTTTCCTGGGTGCTCAGGGGTAAAATAGTTCTGGGCTACACGGAGGCAGAGCTGAGAGTCCGAGGGTCAGGGTACCAGTTCATCCACGCTGCCGACATGCTGTACTGCGCCGAAAACCACGTCCGAAGTAAGTCACAGCTGTTATGTACAGTTACAGTTCAGTTTGTACGTAGTGGAGACTGAATGACTGGAAGATAATATGAATATGTTATTCAGATCGTATTCCACTTATCAGATAATTACTGCTGTCCAGGCATGCTGGGGGGAAGAGCTGATTTATTTTAGCACCACAATATGGGACCTTCAGCTTTAAACTTATCTAAATTCTCTCTATAATATGAGCTGAAGTGTATTTTCCTGTGTCATGTTCAGCGTAATGTTTGTACATTAAATAAACCCACAAACAAACCAACTGCTGTCGATGGTGGAAATCTCAGAGCGAGAGTCAAGTGTCCTACTTAGCTCGTGTACCGGATGACCCGGTTAGTGGTAACCATGGCGCCCTCAACTCCCGCATCACCGCTACCAGACACACAAACACATACACACACACACACACACACACACACACACACACACACACACACACTGTATGTAATTAGTCATGCATACACAAGTGGAAACAAATGCATATGCGTTTGGAAACATACAACAAAAGGATAGATGGCAAGTCTAACTGGAGAAAAACTGGTGACAAAAATTGAAGTACACAGTGTAGGTAATTATCCTAATAATCTGATCACTCATAGTAGTGCCCGAGGTTTTGTTGGGTCAGAACAAAGAAAACAAGTTAGAGAATACAGACGGATATTTACTTCTGTGACTTGCATGTACTTAGCAGGGATTTGTATATCTCTATAAAACAAAAACAATGGATGCAATGAAGAATATGAAAACCTAGCATTACTCTACAAAATCATAGGGCGCAAAGTTGAAAGTACATTATGTCCCCACTGGTTCCCATGTTGCCGTTTGTTTTTCCTCTTTCTCTTGTAAAATCAAGTGAAATTAGTCACAAATACACTGTTAGTAACTTTATAGACCACAGTCTTGGAGATGCACTCTGTGTTCTGTTTAAAGATAAGAGTTTGTACACAGCCATAAATATTGCAGTTTGCCCTGAAGGCCAGCAGCTTGTAGCTTTTACTGCTAAAAATATGCAACACTCTGAAACCTTGTAAAAGAAAAACAGTGACTCAGTGTTCCTGTTTGGTTGCAACAACAACAACAAGGCAGCGATAGATTGGCAATATATTCAAAGTAGACATTAAATGCCTGGATAAGGACGAGGGCTCTGACAGAAATCATCGAGTTTTGGAAATGAGGGACTGGTTGAGATGAGTTTGTGTGTTGAGCGACACAAATGTGTGCAAACAGACCTTGTAGCATGTGCATGTAGCCAAAGTGAACATCAGCATGTAGGCTCCATCCCAGCAGCATGCCTCACTGAGCAAATGCATTGTGAGTGTGTGTATGCTGCAGGGCTTCCAGAATGTAAATAGCAGTGACACAGAGCCTCCAACGTGTCGTTTGATATGATTCCAGTGATAAAGACGGGCGAGAGCGGCCTCACCGTTTTCAGGCTGCTCACTAAGGACAACCGATGGAAGTGGGTCCAGGCCAACGCCCGACTCGTCTACAAGAACGGCAAGCCGGACTATATCATCGCCACCCAGAGGCCTTTGGCGTGAGTGATTCTTGTTTCCATTTAATTTATGAGTTTTACAGTGTTAATCTAATAATTTCTTCTCTGCAATATATTTACTAACAGGGAGGAGGAAGGAGGGGAACACCTGAGAAAGCGATCTATGCACCTTCCCTTCACCTTCGCCACCGGAGAGGCTCTTCTTTACCAGACTGGTTTTCCACTGCATGGTTTCCCTGACTCCTTCCAGGGCAAAGCCAAAGGCAGCAAGTCCAAGAAGGGTAAAGTGGACAAGAGGTCTGTAGATGACCTGGACCCAAAGTCCCTGCTGGGAGCGTTGATGAGCCAGGATGAGTCTGTGTATGTCTGCCAGCCGGACACAGAGCCTAAGATGTCCTATCACGGCAGCATGTTCAGTGAGCAAAGTAAGACTGATGGTTTGGATGGTTGGTTAAGTGACGACAGCTGGCATATTGTATCTAACGGGGAGGCAGGGAGAAACAATGGTAAGACACCCAGTTTTGACCCACTTCTGGCCACCTTGGACTCTCTGTCTCTGGGCGGAGAGGAGACCTGCTCCAACAGTGAGCTCTTCAGCGCCCTGGAGAATCTGGGCCTGAATGCTGAGGACCTGGAGCTGCTGCTGCTTGATGAAAGGATGATCCAAGTGGAGCTGGATGCCAACCACATCCCAACACTTAGTGACCTTCTCACCAACAATGAAATCCTCTCATACATCCATGACTCTCTGGAAGGTGGGACAGCAGGAGAGGAACAAGGTCACATAGGTGGATCTGCACCTTTAAGCCATCCATCACATTCAGACTCAGCTCAGAGTGTCCCCCAGCAAACATGTTTGACACCTGCTGTTCTTCCAGCTCTTCCCAGCAGCAGGCAACCCATCATCCAGCTGTCGCAACAGATGCAGCAACACATCAGTTCAGGTGAGCTGCTGAAAGCTCAGCCAGGGCACATTCAGTCTGTCTCATGTCCTGGAACAGTGAACGCTAGCAACCTTACTGGTAACCCTCACCCTAACGGTCTCTGGGTGGCAACGACAGACACACATACTGCTCTCAAACCCACAGGTCTGAATGGTGAGCACAAACACCTAACCTCTCCTCTGGAATCAGGTAAACAGTGGCAGCTCCAGCAGGACCAGCACTCTCTCCACCTCCCGTCTCAGTCCTTTCAGAATCAGCTCGGACCAACCATGAATGGACTTAACATCCTGAATGGACACACAACCTTTCCAAATGTGGATGCTGACCTCTCAGATTACAGCATTTCCAACACACCACACGCAGGTGCTGCAGTTCTAAATGGCCTGACTGCACAGGACTTTTGCCACTACGAGAATTTGGTGGCTGCCACACAGCCCCACCAGCTGTTGCATCCCCAGAAACACCTGCAGACTCAAGTTGCTCTGTCTTGTTTACCCCAGTGTCCCTCACAGAGCTCTGCCCTTGAGTTAGAACAGCTCCTGGGTCTGTCACAGCCACAGCACAGCCTGCCATCCTTAGAGGCCTACAGCATGCTCAGCAGCACACAGGACTCTGTCCACAGCAAGGTAAGAAAGACCGGTTAGCTACTCTGTGCTTAAAATATCAGTAGCTAATTACTAGCTATCGCACACTAAATCAGACAGCAGCTGACAGATTCTTGATTAAAAGAGAAATGTGACCATAAAATCAGTCAAAGGGGTAAATAACACAATCATCTTAAAGTAAATATAATGAGGAAAATATGCTTTGTCCAGCTGTCATTGTCCTGCATCAAGCTTCATTAAACACACATGCTGGCGGGTTATTTTCTTCCTTTAACATCTCCATATAATACTAGTCCCATGTCAAGCGTAGGTGAGTAATGCCTTCCCCTCCCTCCACTGTCATTCTGAAAATTAATCCTTCTAAGACCTTGTGTCTGTCTGGTGTCAGGCCGGTTCTTTCTTCGTTCTTAATGTCTCAGAACAACTAAAGCTGCCAGTCTCCTCAGACCTGTTCTGTCTTGAAGTCAGACTGTTGGCTCCTGCCCGCTGACAAGACTTGAAGTCTGCGTCGCCCTTGTGTATCAGTGAACGTCAACAAACCAAGGGCTGCAGGATCTACGGTCTCAACCCTTCAACCCTGTGCTGTTCTCTTTCACTGTCATGAAAGTGGATTTTTTTCCGAGTCAGCACACAAAGACCCGGGGCTTTCACGAAGCTCAGTGTAAACTGTGATGATGCGACCAGACATGTAAATAAGATGAGATGAACAACACAGCCTGAGAACAGAGTGAGGTCAAATGAAGGGGTTTTATTTCAGGAGAGATTTTATGGGATGGTTGTTGTGTTTGTTGTTTTACACCTTGATTATGGGCATCGTATAAAAGTAATTGTTAGTATCATGTTGGGCTGCTGGAGCTTAAACTCACAACCCAGTAACATTGTTTGAGTTTCTTAATGAGACTTAGGAATTTGTCTTTAAAATCCAACTAAAACTTTTTCCTGTAATGCCAGTGGAGTGAGGGCTGGGGAATGTCACCCTAATCAGTTGGAGTACAAAGGGGCGTCGTTAGAGGTCTGCAGAAATTCCCATCGTAAACTGTAACAGGGTACAGAGAGTTCGCCAATCAGCACTGCCAGGTTTAGGTTTGAAGCAGGAATGTTGGAGGAGTCTTCCCAAACAGCAGCTCTGGTTTATTTTTTCCAAATCTTCATTATTAGCTCAGCTCAAAATCCCTGACAAAGGTAGTTTACAAAGGCATTATAAAAACACACATTAAACTAGAGTATCTGCATCTTTTCCCATCATTGGACTCTACTCTAATGTTTTCTGTGTCGTAGCATTGTTTCTTCAAGCATGAAGAGCACTGCTGGTGTTTAGAAAGAAAAAACAAACTCAAGAGTTAACAAAAGAGATATAATGAAATATGAGAGAATGGGCCTGAACAGAAGAGAGTACACTAATGAATAGAATAAGGTCGAGATGGCTAAACCCAGCAGGCATCCATTCATCCCCGCCCCATTCAGCCTGCACTGTTATTCTTCAGGGTCACTGACTGTCGCTGAAAGAAAAATACTGGCAGCCTGTCCAGTCAAGCATGAGCAGTGCTGACCTACAATTTGACTGTCATCATTACCTAATGCTGTGAACGCAGCATGGAGGAGGAGTAAGCTCTACTCTCAGCTCTACTGTTTGATTTATTAAACAACTCTTTACACACAGTTTCACTTAACACACTGCAGAGAACAAAATATATCCTGTGTGTGTCGTATCATGAGCACTCTTAGGAGATGTTTTATTAAAATGGAGGAGGAAGAATTAGAAATATACTTGCTGAAATAAAACTGTGTTTGAAAACTTAACCAATCAGAATGAGCCCATGGTGATGTCCTTATATTCTCAACTCTTTAGTAGCTGTAGTAGACAACATTTGAGAAATTAGATCAGTCAGATAATTAAGTGACTAATTGTTGGCAGCTAATAGTCATGAAATAATCTGTAACAACCAAAATAAAAGTACACCCAAGTCTGGTAAACAATTGTAATTATACAGTTATAAGATCAAAGAACAGTAGCTTTGAGGATGAACATGACTTATTACTCACAGGACCTGTATATGACTAATGCTTGTTGATTCAACAGGCATGTGAAGACGGGCAGAGATAGCAAACTCACACAGAAGTGTCAGATTTAGTAGAAATAAAGGTTTTAGTTAAGCTGTTTAACTTGTTTATTAAACTGAAGATGTTATATAGATCAGCATGTGTTTACCAGCAATTCCTTTACATTTTAGAGCCTCTCATCTGGGTAAAAAGTTGGTGAAAATCTACTCTACACATTCAGGATTTGCCTTGTGAAATCACATTAAGTCGTGTATATTTCAAATGCATCAGGGAAGACGTTCAGTTTGTCTCAGTTTCACCTGAACTGCTTTAGTGCTGACTAGTGACAAACCTAGGGGAAGAGGATTATGTCTTCTTCCCTCCTTCTTCCCTCGTCCTCCTCCTTCTGTCACGGTGTCTCTCAGGACTTCAGGTCTGCCCACTAAACATCTGCTGCTTAGTGCTTTCTGCATGACCTGACCTGCTTCATGTGATTAAGGTCAACGGTGACTCCGTGACAACAGTGCCTGTAGTAGTAAATAGAAAAAGTAGTTTATCCGATATTGCAGGTACACAGTCATGCACATATGAATCCAGCTTCAGAGGCTCTTTATCAAAGTCTAAACCATCTCAAATGTATTGTCAGTGACTATCAGGCTGATTGGTTTATAAGATTAGTTTGTTTTCTGAGGGTCAGGACAAGATTCTTGATTTGTATGCTGCCTGCTTTATAATGTGAAACAGTTTTGGTTGTTTTACTTGTTTTACTTGTCTTGGTTTTATTGCTGCAATTAGATTATTCAAACCCTTACCATGTGACCATGTTGTTTGGTTTCATAGCTGGAGAATGGTGGCCTCGTCAATACCGCCAACACAGCGTACGTCAGGAAGTGTGTGATGCCCAATGGAAATGGGGTGATATCAGGAGACACCCCTGTCTCATGCCCAAACGGACTCCCTGCCCTACAGGACCCCCAGAAATCTGGATTTTACCTCTGAAGGGATGAAGGCCCAGTGTCAGAGACGACTAGAGGAGAAGGTAGACACCGCGGATGAAGACATCAGCTTCTCTTTCATAGCATTTGTTTTTATCACATAGTCAGAAAACCAGGGTTACACAAGTAACCTTTCACAGAATGTTACATCTCCATGTTAGGATAAAGTTTGTGTTGCCAGGTTGCTCGTTCACTGGAACAAGAACCTAATCGGATCTTTGCCCTTAAACCAAAACTCATCCCTTTTTGATATTTATATCAATCATTATTTTCATTTTCAGTCTAATATGATCTTTAAATCTTTCCCTGATGTCACCTAATGCAAAAAATACCATTTTCATATTTGAATCAGTAGAAATCATCCCAGTTAAGTGAACTGAAACCAGTGGCTGCCTGAAAAGTAGGAATATTCACCTTTAAGGCTGTCCTCCACAAGAAATCATTTAAAACATACAAAATCACTGGTGGATTTAAATGATGTCCACAGTCAGCAGTATTTTAAATATTTTGTGCCCCATGCAAGTGGAACAAAAAACTATGCTGCTTTCACCGTTGTAAAGTGGTGAATGAATATTTCTCAAAAGACATTTATACAGAATCACCAACAGAGTATTTAAACATCAGTGTTTGTTTGTCGCCTAGATGTAGATAGGCTGTAGGCTTATAGGTTTGTCCTGATTTGTCGACAAAAAGCATTTCTCTCTGTCGTTATTATTGTTGAAATGAGATTTAAACAGACAAAAAGGTTCAAATTAGGAAGGACCAACAGTGGCAAGGCTTTTATTTATTCCTGCTGCTGCAGACAGAACAAGCAGCGTCTTAAATTTAATCTTAATGCTGCATTTTGGTCTGTTTGAGGTTTACAATGATGTTGTGCACTTATATGTACGTTACAGAGGTAATCAGAGCAGATCTGATTGGTCCATCAATAGCACTGAACTCAAACATCAAAAAGCATTTTTGTTTCCTGACCAGAGACAGTGTGAAAATCTCCCGTTAATGCCTTGTCTGGGCGGCCTCGGCCAGTCAGACTCCCACTGGCTTTCTCCTGCAGTCGTGTCGCCTAGGAATCACTGAATGCTCTTACACACACACAGCAGGCCATTAACAGTCTAATTGTAAATAATTGATTAGAACTGAAGGCAGAAGAGGAAGTGCACCGAAGTTATTCTTTAATCCTGTTTTAATGTACAATAAACCCAGCAAAGAGAAAATATCTGTTAGAGACAACCCAAAAATCACAAGTTTTATTTTAACATATAGGATTAAAACATGCCACACTGACTTACAGTTTAAATGTTGAAGTGAGTGTGATCAGCAGTATTAGTTGGAAACTCCAACCAAACCATTGTACTGTAGATGGGACATATTTGTGAAGCTGCTACTGTTTCAGCTTTGGAAATGTCCACGCTGCTTCTAAATACTATCAGAGAGACTGTGATACAGCTGCCCCAAAGACAGGTCAGCGTCTTTGTTGTTGTTTTTGACCTGACTTCCTCTTTGCTCGTGAAAGCTCAACAAAAGGATTCATAACCATGACTGCTGCTGCTGTCATTCATGTCAGACTGACATATGTGTATACGTTCTTGTAACATTTAAGAAAACGTCCACATCACTTCGATCAGCAGCTGATCTGTCCACTCTGAGGGACGACTGGCTCTGATTGGTAGATGTTTATCTGTGATGATGCTCGGCTGCTGCATACGTAGTTTGTCAGGACCCAGTTGGTGCTACTCTCTCTAGGGCCCCCATCACAAAACAGACCACCTATCTGATCGGCTTTTATAGACGTCACAGATAAAACTAATTAGGTGGAATATCGGCTGATGATGTTCAGTGGCTTATTTATTGCAGCATCATTAAATTTGACAACCCGTGTGCTACAAGCACTCCCAACACAACGGAACCTAGGGGACACCAAAGAGCGATGAACCTGCAGTGACATGCATGTTGTTCAAAGCTTTATGACCTTTGGAGCTGTTGACATTTGCTGCTCATCATGCTACACAGTTCATTTGTGATTTACAGCATTGAGAATATTGGAAATGTTCTTGCGTTGATGCATTTGGTTGTGTTGTGAGTGTTTGCAGCTTAATTTAATTTAACTGTAGGTTTGGCTTTTATTTGTGGACATGTGCAGTGATTATATTATCATCAGGTTAAAGAATTAAGACTTCTGCACCTCAGTTAAATCTTACATCTTGTCAGAACACACGCAAGACAAGATCTTTGTTTCAGTGCATCACAAAAAAAAATATGAACGTATCTACAGTGATGTGTTAATCAGGAGTTATTTTTCAGTCTGATTCCACCCTTGTGTTTTAATCATTTCAGTTCTGATGTGACATGATCGTCATTTTGAAAGACTAAAAGAAAGAAAGAGCTTCTTCACTGTCAGAAGCTGGAGGGTTGAGGGGACAGCATTTAGCATTTAGCACAGACTCAAAAACCAAATGAGACACGTGTGTCTGCAGTCGCTCCATTGTTGAATGTCTTGTGTATAACCATTAACATGAAGCTTTTATTTCACAGCAAGGTGCTTAAAAGTGAATCGCAGATATAGGTAGCGTTAGATGACGACACAACAAGGAAATGCATTTACAGTTCTGCCTCTTGTTTTTTTTTTTTCCTTTTTGTAAACTGACATTTCTTATAAAACACTTATTTAAAAATCAGTTTATGAAATGCTGTATGAAAGAAAAAATTATAAAGTGACGATCGTTTTTAAACAAGTGTGTGTGTGTGTGTGTGTATAGTGTGTTTTTAATGTTGCAAGCACTACTTTAAAATCACTTCTAAACTCTTTCTCCAGCACTTAAAGTAGTCTTGTAGAAAAAAAAAGCATTTTATGATGTGGTATGAATATTGTTCTGTAAAGTTTAATGTTAATGTTTTATCTTCTTTTTTAAAGACACTTTAGCTCAAAACAGTACGGTGCCATAACAGTAAGCCAAGACTTACACAAATGCAGGCGTTCATCTTTTATTGTCTTTAAAATTCACTTATTTTCTGACAGAGTTGAAACTTTGAAACCAAACTCTCAGTGTTTTGTTGTGGTTCATATTTTTTTTGTTTTTAAGGCACACAGACTTTATTTTGCTAATTTCTATCACTGACGGTTGTAGGTGTTCTGTATGTTAACAAACTTTTTAAAAATGCAGTTTGTCTTTGAGCAGTGTGTTGAAATGTGCTCTTGGATCCTGGAAATAAAGGATTTCGTGCAATCACACTGAATGGTTGAACTTTTTATTTGTCTGTCTGTGCTAACGTGTCCTGTATTTCAGAGCCTGCTGTTCCCCACCTGGAACACTGTAGTCACTGTAGTCCCCACCTCTACATCACCTGTTACCCCAGCTGTTCCTTGTTACCCAGTCAGCAGGCAGGCAGTGTAGAGATAGCAAGCTAGCCAGGCTTCCACCTCAGTCCGCTGGAAGGTTTGAGCTCAGTCACTGCAGGAAAGTTAGGTAAGAAATGAAGGATTGTGTGAAGTCATTAGAAAACATATATATAAACAGTAGTTTAACAGAAAATCTGTTGTATTGATTTCAACCTGACGTGTATGTCAAGCTCTATACAGTCATTTCTAAGCAGCGAGCACCAGGCAGTGAAAAGGCCGACAGATATATTGAACCTAAACCTGTTAAGTCTCTGTTGATAGCAGGTTTGCACTGAGCTGCACTGAGACCTTAAACCCTGAAGTGATGCACGCCACCAACAACCTGAGGAAGCTTTTAGCTGCTCTCCCTGAACCAACACACACACACACACAACACGACCGTCCATTTCCACCCCTCCTTTCTTACACTTTTTGCACCAGCAGATGTGTGAACTCACGCCTGGCCCAAAGCAAACAAACACACACTGATACCAGAGGCAGAGACTGAAATGTCTGACTGACCAACAGCAGCAGTTTACAGACAAAAAGAAAAACTGAACTAAGGCCTGAAATACTTACCACATTTAAATATTTAGTTATTAGTAGTCACCTCCTTTATCTGATTTTATTCATTTAACATTTACAACATCCTGGGTATCAAAGTTTATTCAGGAAATAAATTAGAACAGGACATACAGCTCAGATTAAAAAAAAAAAAACTCCCTACATCTTACAAAAATAAAGCTATTATTAAAAGAGAGACGTCGCAGTAAGAAGGAGACACAGCGCTTCCTGTCCGAGTGCATAACGCTGTCTGCTGCCGACTCTACATCTTTAATGACGCGGCCAGAATCATTTATGAGAGTTTTTTTTCTCCCGCAGTCTTCATGTGGTTAACTTTGCCTGCTTGTGACGTGATCAATCATCCAAGCAAGATGTTGTGTGTCCCACTTTAGCTTCCTCAGGTCACACAGCCCGCCGCCACAGGCTGCTGGCGAGGCCCACAGGGAGAGTTCAAACCTGACGGAGGATGGCGGAGCAGCAACCGAGAGAAAACACACCGGTGTTGGTTTCTGAGATAATTCACATCCGTATAAGTGCGATTATGTAGATAAAATGTGACTGGTTTGTGTTGCTGCTGCTGCTGCTGCTGCTGCTTAGAGACGATGTGAAATATTTAATGACCATCTATAACCACTCAGGCCTTTCCCCTGATGGAAAATATGGACACTGCTGTTTCTAAGGGCGAGTGTAGAGCTGCTGACCTGCTTTCAAACCGCCCAGGATCACACTCCAGACTACACCTGTTCAGCATATTCAGATGTCCTACATTTCCCACAATGCTTCTTGCAGCCCAGAAATGAACAGAACATATCAGTAAATTATCAGATTTTTCATATTTAAGAGGAAAACTTTGATCCCTGAACCTTTAAATCTCAATAATCTACTCAAGTGTTTCTGTTGTTGTTTCTCCTCTAACAGCAGTGAAGCGCAGATCGATCGTTGTTCTTTTTTTTTCTTTGTCCTCATCAATAAGCAGAGCTGGAGCTGGAAACACTGATCTCTCTCTCTCTCTGAGTCTGAGTGCCACGTCTCCACCCAGTGGCCTGCCAGAGTCCATTACCTCCACCCCATCAACCAGAGACGCCTGCCCTTCCTCTGCTCCCCCGCCTGCATCAAGGTAAAACTCACTCCTGCTCAGGGATGAAAGAGCTCCATGAATAATGGACGTCCACTTTATTTGTGGCAGCACTTCACAACATCATGCAAACAACAATAAATAAAATGAATGAATAATAAGTAGGGTTAATTAAGAGTGAACATTTTTGTAATGTGAGACTTTCTTATGTGAATGACACAGAAATGTCCCGACAGCTGAGCGGAGCACAGTGTAAGCTGTCATGAAGGTTTAAACGGAGAGCTAATGGCTGGTGTTAACAGGCTGGGAGGCTTTTAGGCAGGAAAACACCCTCTGTCACAACCTCCGCCTCCCGTTAGTGTAACCCAGATCTGAGCTGGGACTTCCTGCAGGATGTGATTAAATATTTGCTGCTTGTATATCAAAGACATTTACATTAAATCTGTTCATTTAGATTTAAACGTAGGGGAAATAGTATGTCACCTACTAACTACACTAGGCTGTTAAAGAAATAAAATATTTGAGCACATAGTTGCAAATATAACTTGGAATAAGAGTCAATAACAAATAGTGTCCAGAATGACCTCCAGAATAAATACATGTGTTTGAGAGGAGGAGCCCCAGTTTGATTTTGGAACAGTTTGAATGATAATTTGGTTCCAGAAATCCTTTCCTCTAGTTTTACATCTTACATGTATCTTTGCTTTTGTCCAGCTCTCCTCTGTTGTCGTACTTTTTAAAACCAATCACCTTCCAGTCCTGACGGTGCTCTCAGAGTAAAAGCTTCTGTCATGTTTTAGATCTCTGTCACACGTCGACTAATCTCGTTTGATCTGAGGATTTTATGACTCAATATCTTATCTTTTAAATTCAGTTCTTCAGTAGATGATTAATCATCTGAATCACATCGAACCAATGAAACCGTTTCAGCCGACATCTAGCGAGCTGAAGCATCACAAAGCCTCCAGTTGTGGAGCCCCACAACTTTTTGAGAGTTAAAACCTTGATTTTAGGGTTAAGCTTAGAATCAGGTTATCGTTAGGGGCACTATTGGGCCTGTTAGGAAATGCATTATGTCAAAGGAAGGTCCTTTCATATATAAAAACATGAGTCTGTGTGTGTAGCTGCAGGACTCCACAGTTGACTGTCCTGACCTTTACTGAGTGTCGGTGTTCAGCCCCAAGCTTCGACCTCAGCGTGACGCTCGGGTCAAACCGCCACAACTTCTGTGTGGATCAGACATTTGATTGACAGCTCAGTGCAACAAAACTCATCACACTGAGCTTTCACTGAAACAAGTTCATTAGAGAAAGAAAGAGCTCATGTGGTTAGTTTTAAATATGTCGCCATATAAACAAACAGATGAAGACTTATCATCTTCACCCACACGGTTTGACCTTTAACCTGCACACACTCCAAAGATGTGTGTTTGTGTGTGAGACGTGGCTGCCGTTATCTTTTCATCCATGTCAAAATGCCAACACGAGTTGCATCAGTGCGTTTGTTTTGGTGGCCTCAGTGAGTCAGGCGGGTGGAGAGGTCATCAAATATTGATGCCAGAAGCTGAAAAGGCAACTGGTCCGATGTAAAGGAACAGAAAACTTTATCTGTGCTACAGCAGGATTAAAATGAGATCTGATCCGCTCTTTATAAAACAGTCTGGGTGAAATCAGTGTCAAGATCAAACTGATAAATCTACTAATGGACAGAGTTTATTATTGTGCAGTGATTTTTTAGGTTGCGCCAGACGTTTTGTCATCAGAGTAGACGTCATGTTTAACCGACAACAAACACTACATCACCACAAACACACCACCACTGTGAAACATGGTGGTGGCAACTTCCTGCTGTGGGGACGTTTCTCAATACCTTCAATTCTGCAGTGGTTACGTTCAAGTTTACTATCAAGTGCTTTTCTTCTGCTTTGGTGGATAAATATGTCTTTAACCAAGCAGCTGTAACTTTATTTAAATCCTTTATGGGACCAGCATAATCTTTAATTCAGTCTGTGTTCATTAAACAGTCGTTGTTTCACGGTGATGCTGAATAATTCAGAGTATTTTCAGTTTTTCCAGGAAGCTGCTGAAGCTCATGGATCTGTCTGACCTAAAAGCTCTGACATCTCAAGGGGCGATCACACACTGAGCTGCCAAAAATACTTTGTGAGTGTGAGTGTGTGTGTGTGTTCAGACTAGAAAGCAGAAACACAACCTTGACCTACATACTGAGTACACTACCAGGACCAGGTTCAAGGACTAGAGCAGGAATACAGTACGAGGAGGACAAGATGAAGTCATCAGAGGACGTGTTAGAGGAAAGACGGAAAGGAGAGGAAGAAAAAGATGGATGAAGGTGTTGAGATAAAGAGAATAAAGAGCAGAGTAAAGGGGAAAAGACACAAACTAGTTAAAGAAAGGAAGAAGGTGGAGGGGAAAATGAGGAGGTCACAGCCTCCCGTTGGTCTGATGGATCCACATTGACAACCAGAGACCACTGGAGACTGTGTGTCTTCACGTCCTGAACTCCTACACACTTCTTTTATCAGCGTCCCTCGGGCCGTTTTTCTCGACTATCGACTATCTGGAAACGCATTACATTCAGAGGTCAAAGGTCACACGTGAAGGACAGGAGGACACTTTAAGATGTGGAGACACTCAACGTCAAAGAACTAACGGCACCAGAAACCGACTGACTGACAACATTTACACTTGAACGCACCACGGAGACTAAGGACTGAGTGCTACACCTGAGAGGAAACAACTCTTATACCAGCAGGTGGCAGATTAGCTGGGAGGCTAGCAGGCTAGGAAGCTAGGAAGCTAGGAAGCTAGGAAGCTAGGAAGCTAGGAGGCAGCGGCCTTTTCCCCCAGGTCTACCCTTTTCAGAGTTTGGAGCATTTTACATCTTTGTTGAAAACTCACTTCTTCTAGCTGGCCTTCGGTCCAGAGCAGGATATCTTGGATTTTATTATATAAATGCAGTTTTACTTTTGTTTTATTTCTTATTTATTTCTTTTATATTAACAGGGATTGTTGATTTATTTACATTTGTTCTGCTTTTACAACACTTTAGTTCATCTGAGGCTGTCTTTACAAAAATCTGCCCAATTGTCCATGTAGTTCTGAACTGACCTGTTAAAAATAAGACTGTGAGGATGATGATGGAGGTGATGATGCTGACAGCCGTGATGTTTATGCAAAGGAATGGTTTCACACTCGGCGAGGAGTCGTTAATGTTGATGGAAGTGTGTGATTTCATTCACTGGAGTCAGACCAGTTAGACCAGTTTGTGGATGAGGCTGATGAATCTGACCTCTCTGGCTGCAGCAGTAATTAACTGTCACCACCTTTTAGATCCGAGGAGCTGATTGATGACTCGACAGCAGCAGCGACAATCTGTTGCTTCCTTGTTTTCCTGACCTCTGCAAAGCTCTTCCTGTCACTGAGTCCAAGCTGCCGTGTTGGATCAGAGGAGTGGCGTGAATGAAGCTGCGTTCTTTAACATCTCTGAATAAACTGGGATTGACTTTATTGGACTGAGGTGAGTGACAGCTCTGTTAACATGACTACTTTATTTAGTTAGTGTACTATCACAGTTACCACTATTATTGATCGTATTAGGCTACTATGAACTACTTTTAAAGCTTTTTTACTGCTGCATGTAAACATTACTGTTGATGGTGTTTCTACCAGGAATCACCCATATCCTTGTTTTCTGACAGACCTGTTGCGTCCCCTGCTGGCTAACACTGCGAACTACAGCTTCAATTCAGCAGAGCAGACTCCACCAGTCCACAAGCTGCAGTATGTGACACATTGATGAGTGCCATAACATTACGACCACCTTCCTGACCCAAAGAGGCATGGACTCCTCCAGACCTCTGAAGGTGAGCTGTGGTGTCTGGCACCAACATGTTAGAAGCAGATCCTGTTTGTCCAAAACATCCACTTTGATACAGACCACTGCAGACTAGGAACACCCCACAAGAAGATGCTCTCCCAGTTGTCTAGTCATCAGAGTTTGGACCTTATCAAAGTCAAACTCTTTTTTTACATTTTTCTGCTTCTAACATCAACTTTGACGACTAAATATTCACTTACAGCCTGATCCACTTACAGGCACCATGAGAAACCACATAATCACTGTTATTCACATTCAACTGTCATAATCTTATGGCTGATGGATGATTTTATACTCCTGGATCTGCCAGGGGAATAAATGTAAATGTAGTGGAGTTATGTGATGGCATCATCAGATAAGCGGCGGGCAATCCACTGGAGAAAGTGATGTAAATAAAGAGAGAAAGTGAGACTTTAATGTTCCCCTAGCAGCGGCAGAACATTGAAGGTAATCCTCGTCTACAGGGATTAGCGTCTTCGTCGAGGCCGGAGCCGCTTTTCATGTGCTTCACTGTCGGGGTTTCCGTCTTACTCTAATCCTCCTGCTCTCTGATAACACTCTCACTGCTCTCAGCTGGACACATCTGTAGCTGTAGAAGGAAGAACAGTTGTAAAAGTCTGTGAAGACTGGTGCGGAGTTTGGGTTTTATTAGAAACATCTGTACGTGTTGTCCACCTGAATGTCACAGAGTCTATAACACCCAGATACTCACCTGTAATTATAGGACTTAGTTTTGATTCTTTCCCCAGTGAACTTTTTATTCTTCTCTTTCAGACTGAGTCAGATTGTCCTCCAGAATTTTCCTACATTCATTTTTATCCTCTTCTTTTTCAGGCTGTTTAGGGCCTGCTGCAGAGACGCATCTCTGAGGCGTAATGCTGCCACCACCATGCTGCACAATGGTGACGGTGTCTAGTCTGATGGACAAAAGACTCAGCAGCTGGACTTCGGTTGATGTAAGTCAGTCTCTTTGAGTTATTACGCTACCTGTTGTTTTACGTGATAAAAAGCTTCCATTTATGAATACAAGTCGCCTTTCTGGAGCATTTGCAGCTGGACTGATTATTTTATAAATATGAGATTCTTATTTCTCAGGACACTAACATCTTTAACAATAATCATGTTAAGTAAGAGCAGGAGGTAACTGAAGTCGTTCCCAACTGCTGTTTATTGAGCAGCACAATTATTCAGGTCAAGTCAAAGGCCGCTCTGAAACTGGATCCCTGCAGACACCCAATATCAGAGAGAGGAAACTCTACTGTACCATCACTGCCATGTTTGTCTGCAGGGAAGATCTGAAGAGAGTCTGACACAGCCGTGAGGAGACGCATAAAAAAGTGTCTTCTGTATTAAAAACACGAAGAAACGTCTGACTCGGCTAAAAAGCTGAATGTAGGACAAACTGCACTATGAGCTGTGATTCCTCAGTTAATGGACGGACACTGCAGAGTGTTTTATCTGTGGCGGGGATTTGGACGTATTAGTGTAATCTTGTCTCTTTGTGACCAACAGGTCCAGGCATCATCTATCCAATACGTCCCTGCTTCATCCTACAGATGTAAACAATGTCACATCTGGGCTGCAGCTCGTCTCATATGTCAGAAAAGACAGAAAAACACGCTTCACTCACTTCACGTTAAACCCTGCATGTTTGCTTTAGTCCTGATCATTTTCTTCTATTATGAATTCTCTTATACTTTAATCCAACAGCTGCTCATCTTTGACCCGACAGATGATGTGGGAGATAAATCATCTCACTGATATGACTGACATGTTAAATCTACCTCTTTTAAAATGAAATCCACCCTAATCAAGACAAGTGTTAGCGTTTTATCAGCTGAACCGACCTGATGCTTCTGATGTTTGACACTTTTAATTCGGGTTGTGCAAAAGCTTCTTCTGATGAAATATTAGAAGCTTCACTGCACATTAATAATTCATATTTTCATCACAATATTAGGTCTGACACACAAGTGGTGGAAAAGCAAACACGCAGGCCATTAAAGAGATTACATACCAAACTATTTGAACATTTTAAAATAAAACTTGAGCTTTTTTGACTCAGTTTTAAAGTCATTCTTGCCACAGATGCTCATCCTGATGAGAACATTACACAAAGAACAAAAAGAAAGAAAAGAAACCTTCGACCTTTTAGAGATTAAATGTATGACTCTATAAATAACCAAGAACAACGTGGAGATAAACACCCCTGTGTCTGCAATCAATCAAATCTGCCCAGACCTTCTAATTCTCAGCTCTGTGGCCCAGTTCAATCTCTTAAAGCTCCCCTCTCCTAACCCCCCTCCCACACTGCAGCAGCCCTGCATGGTGAATAATTGACGAGCCCTCCCTCTCCTCCCCTCTCTGTGTCTCTTTCCATCGCTCTGTCTTTGTGGTGTCGCTCGTCGGGTTTTCCAGGCCGTGACAACCCGCCCTCCCTCGCCTCCATCATGTCCACTTTCCACCTGCTGCTCGCTGGATGTTGACGACTGTCAACAGGTAGACGCACATAAAGGCAGGAGCAGCAGCTGGTGAGACCAAGCCATCGTGTTATGATAAGAAACCAGAGGCAGTTTGGTGTTTTTACCGGAAACCGAGCAGAGAAACAGCAGCTGGAGACGTTTTTATTCTCGTCTTTAAACTTCTCTTTTTCTTTCTTTTTCCTTTTCTTTTTTTTTTAACTGCTCGACTTATTTCCCGTCTCCTGCTTTAAAGACGGACATTTCTTTTCATCAACGGTGCATTAATCCTGACCAGACTCGGAACTAATCCAGGTACTAAGCAATGGAAAAGTATTTCATAAAGGTTGTGATGTTGTGCTGCTTCTGATTTTCTTTAACTGCGCCAGTGGTTTTAAAACTTACAGCACACGTCATATAACAGAACAATCATTTCTGATGGATTAGTTACGTCTAATCTCTACTTTCAGACTTGATGTTGTTTCTTACAGAATATTTTATACAGGGCTTTACTGTGATTTAAGGATAATCCTAATTCAAAGTATCTTTTTTGTTTTTTTATTGATTGACAGTTCAATCCCTTTTTATTTGAACTCTTGTGTAAACGAAGGCAGTCATGAGGGTTTTTAACTTATTTTGTTTTGTGAATGTTTAGATTCAACAGAAACATGGAGTCAAATACAAAATGCTGCTAATAATAGTAAGAGATAGACTCACAGGAAATGGACTGGAAGCAGCTGATTGTCAAAGTAAAAGTCCACTAACTCTGATGTCAGTGCTTTTAGATCTATAGAGTCATCAAACCTTCTCTTATGTTTCAGAGAGCCGTCAAACGCCATGAAGGAGTTGGTGTTGCTCCTCCTGGTGCTGACGGAGGCCTCCTCCAGGTCTCACAGCATCCAGTGTGAACCGGGCTGTGACTGTCCAGGAGATCTTAGGTTCACTATCTGCTCCCGGGCTCTCTTCACCGAGCTGCCCACCAGAGTGCCCTCCACCACCGAGCTCCTCGACCTGTCGGACAACCAGATATCAGTCATCCCCAAAAACTCCTTCAGCAGCAACCGCAAGCTTCGAGTGCTGCTGCTGCAGAATAACAACATCACCGTGGTGGAGGACGGCGGCTTCTCTCAGCTGGAGTTCCTGCAGAAGCTGGACCTGAGCTGGAACCAGATCTCCACCCTGACTGAAGGGTTCTCCGTCGGCCTGGCCTTCCTGCGGGAGCTACAGCTGGCCCACAACCACCTGAGCAGCCTGGACAGCCGCAGCTTCCTGCACCTGGACGGCCTGCAGAGGTTAAACCTGACCAGCAACAACATCCACACCATCCAGGTGAGGTCGTTCTCCTCCATGAGCACGCTGCGGCAGCTCCACCTGGAGGACAACCAGCTGATGTCTCTGAAGAGCGGCATGTTCTCCATGCTGCGCTCGCTGGAGGTCCTCAACCTGGCAGGAAACCAGATCAGTGACACAGAGATAGGCGTCTTCAAGCCGCTAACCAGCATGACTTTACTTAACCTGGCCAACAACAAGCTGTCCACCGTCAACTTCAAAAGCTTCCTGAACATCCACACCTACAGCACCCACATCCTGCTGGAGGGGAACCCCTGGAACTGCGACTGTGACCTGCAGAGAGTTTTCAGGAAGCTGCGAAGCATCCAGAGGCTCTTCCTGGACGACTACTACAACCTGAGCTGCAAGGCTCCGCCCGTCCTCCAGGACTATCTGGTGATGGACGTGGACAGCGAGCTGTGCATCGCGGAGACAGTCACCGTGCTTATCATCACCGTCACCGTGGTGATAACCGTGCTGGCCGCCATGTTGATGGGTGAGAGGAAGAGGAAGAAGAAGAAGAAGGCGATGCACTGGACGCAGCAGGAAGACTTTTCAGACGAGTCGGATCACTGAAAAAAATCTCTCTTCTTTCTACCTGACATGTTTGTTCAGTTTCTGTGTTTTTTTATACGCTGTATTTTCAGACAACTGTTGCATAAATCACACAGATTCAGACGTTTCCCATCTGCTTCACACCACAAAGATTAACTCAGACTGAACAGTGACTTACTGCAGAACATCTGCTTCTTCCTTCAAATGCAGTATATTTATGGAGCTATGTCCTCTCACTTTAATAAAAAGGCTTAATACTGAAAATGGCTGTTTATATGAACAGATGTGTTGAAAATAAAGCAGTGGTCGTGTGTTGTTGCATTTTATATTTTTAAATGTGCAGGACATCCTGGATGTGGATGGCTCCCCCTGCAGGTAAAGAGCTTCACTTGCTTAAAGCAGCTGCTGGGTGCGGTCTGCTTTTTCTTTCTATAATAAGTTAATCCACTTAAATAATTAAACCTGCCTCTGCACATTTGTTAGAAGTAGCAGGTATTATCTGACTCCCCCTGATGTTAATTCACAAGATTTATCTGTATGATAATTCAAGTATGAGTCAGTTGTGATTGATTATTGTAATTATATGTATATCTCTGTAGGGACAGCTGTGAAGTCTGCTCTGCTGAGTGGTGAGTTCAGTCCTCTTCATTCTGTTTTAATTATTTATTTTTTAAATGGATAATACATATATTTATTTATTTATAAATGTTTGTCCTGCAGGTCCTGAGTTACAGCTCTGATAGTTGAACTGTGTCTCTTTAAAATGAACCACAGGAATGTTTTTTCCATGTTGTGACTGTGATTAATGGCAGGTTCCCCTTTAATTGAGGCACAGGAGACGTTTAGGCGGAGTCCCTCTGCTGCCTCAACGAGTTAGTGTTTGCCACTGGCAGTGCACCGGAAATGGACAAAATAAAAGCACAACACAGAGACATTGAAAGCGAAGATATTGGAAATTCTCTTATCTGAAAATATGAAACTAATGTTTTCCTATTTTTCAGAAATTTTCACGTGTGTTAAGATTATTTAATTGAAAAAGGAATCACCTAAAGTATTTTAAAAATGTTATTTGTGTGCCTTTCAGGAAATAAATATATATAAATACAGATAACTTTCTTCTAAAACTTTAAATATTGAAAACTATTTAATTAAGACGTCAAACTATTATTGTTATGATTTGGAATTCAAATTGTTTTTATGATTTGATAATAGTAATTAAAAACGTAAATAACGAGGTTTATTTTGAAGGTTTTAACCGGAAGCCGTCACGGTCTAAACGACAGACTTGACAGTTGACGTTTCCTAGAGAGGACAGGTGGGATCTCCGGTTTGACGAGCTGCTGTTGTTCACAATACAAAGAGAGAGCCGGAAGAAAAAGGAAACACTTTAAATTCGAGCTAAAATACAACATGAACGCGACACGGTACATTTAAACATTATCCGCCAATTAAAAGTAGTAATTATGACGTGTTTTGTGTGAAAAATGCCCGAGCGAGGAAAGGCAAATTCAAAAGAAACTGCGTAGTCATAGTTTAATGGGAGCGGTGACCTGAGCAGGTAAGAACGTTTGGTGTAATTTCCTCCTTTACTCTGATCTTTATTTGTATATATTTCATTTACATTTCGGGACAAATCCTAGTTTAAGTTTAAGAGTCACTTCCGTTCAACGTATTTTTAAATTAGCAGCGACATATCGGATTAGATTCTTAAATGTCGACGTTAAATGTTTTGTATTTTGTTTGTTTTACGTCTAAAATAAAGAGCGTCTTTGTTTAATATGTCATGTACTTCCGCATGGGTCTATCAGACAGACGGACGGTTTCCAACCTGCGGTCCCAGGACCTCCAGCGGTCCTCAGACGCTCGTCTCATGTCCTTTTATTCTTATTCATTTATATCCATTGATTTGAAGCAACACAGTATGGATTAACTGTTATCTATACTTAACAGTTCAGCTAATCGTCTGTTTAAAAGTCTGCCGTTTATTTAAAGCTGTTCTCATGCTCCTGCACAGACACAACTATTAATGCTCTCAGTGGCTGTTTGATTTTTGCCAGACTAAGAGAGCGATTGATGTCGTCTCCAGAGAAAAAGGCTTTGTCTATAAAATCTCCTTTGTTGCCAAAAATTGTCGATGCTTTAGTGTTTTTTCCACCTTCCCTCTGTCTTTATTTGGAGTCTGAACCTGCAGCCACTCTCACCTTCATTTTCTTATCTTCCAGATATGGCAGCAGATGACAAGGTTGCCATCCTGACAGACGATGAGGAGGAGCAGAAGAGAAAGTATGTGCTGGCCGAGCCGTTTAACAGCGTATCCATGGTGCAGCAGGCAGGTGTGCTGGCGCCATCTCCGGCGCCATCGTCAGACACGCCGCCTGAACAGCTACCGGCCTCCCAGCCGACCTCCATGGACTGCTGTGAGAGGATGTGCCTCCGCATCAACAGCCACCTCCTCATCTCCAAAGTCTTCTACTTCTTCTTCTACGCCGCCTATGGCTCTCTGCACCCCCTACTGGCCGTTTACTACAAGCAGCTGGGCATGTCGGCCAGCCGCAGCGGGCTGCTTGTCGGCATCCGCTACTTCATCGAGTTCTGCAGCGCCCCCTTCTGGGGCGTAGTAGCCGACCGCTTCAAGAAAGGGAAGGTCGTGCTGTTGTTCTCTGTTTTCTGCTGGTTGGTGTTCAATTGCGGCATCGGTTTTGTTCAACCAGCTGAGATGAAGTGTGAGGAAAAAGGTGTTCCTACTGTGGCCCCGACGACGACTCCTAACGTCACAAATCCAAGTAACTCGTCCAACCACACCAGGAGTCGCCGGAGCATTCTTGAGTTGACTGAGCTTTTCTCCAGCCAACTCTACAGGCATGAACGGAGTGTTGACTCCAACACAACATCATCTCCCGTACAACCTCTCAACACCACCCAGTTCACTCCTAACACCACTCTGCAGACCACCACCACCACCACCACCACCACCACTACTGCTGGCCAAACGAAGGAGTACCAGATCATCTATAACCAGGACCAGGTGGAGAGGATCTTCCTCATCATCCTGCTCGTCATCATCGTGGGTGAGTTCTTCAGCGCCCCCGCTGTCACCATCGTGGACACCGTCACCTTGCAATACCTTGGGAAAGCCCGTGACCGCTACGGCCTTCAGAGGATGTGGGGCTCTCTGGGTTGGGGTCTGGCTATGCTGCTGGTGGGCATCTGGATCGACCACACGCACATCACCGTCCTCATCGACGGCGTGGGCTGCATCATCCCTGACTTTCGCCTGCATAATTACCAGATCGCCTTCATCGTCTTTGGTGTGCTGATGGCCATTGCGTTCATCGTGGCCACTCAGTTTTACTTTGAAAAAGGTGGCGAGTACCGTCAGGACATTCCAGAGGTGGTGGAGGAGACGGAGGGCCCTCACTCGGTATCTGACTCCAGCTCCTCAGACCAGGCTCCCATCGTCCCTGACTCCACTGAGACGTTCCAGTACAGCGACCTGTTAAAGCTGTTGTGTAGCGTGCGCTACAGCTCCGTCCTGTTCGTTGCCTGGTTCATGGGCTTCGGCTACGGCTTCGTCTTCAGCTTCCTGTACTGGCACCTGGAGGACCTGAAGGGGACCACCACGCTGTTCGGGGTCTGCTCCGTTCTCAGCCACATCTCAGAGCTCGCTGCTTATTTCACCAGCCACAAGTTCATCGAGCTGGTGGGACATGTCCGGTAAGATACCAACTGGACACTCACACGGTTGATGTTTTTATAAATGTCAATCAACAGTCAGCAAAATTTATAATGATGAAACCAGGTTTTCACTAAAATTAAATTACTTCAAGTTGGTAAAACATCCTTTTATTCGCTCAAACAAACAAAGCCTTTTGATAAACGTTTCCAAACTAAACATGAGATTTAAAATGTCTGCACCGTGTCTTATTGGCCTGATGATAAACAACCTAAAGTGTGCGTTCATCGCTTTAAATGAAGCCCATCAGCTCAGTCTGTCCTCCTCTCTGCTGCAGTGACGAGTGAATCTAATTCTCTGAGACAACGCTGTCATTGATGCTCTCGGTTTCTGGCCGAGTTGATTCAGGGCCGGACATTTGAGAGCGAGGTGTTAGATTTCAGGCTGGAGCTCTCGTCAGACTCGGTGTTGACTCTGAAACAGCTCTAGAGTCAACAAGGGTCAGGAGAGGATTCAAACTTAATGACTTATGAAACACAACAGCTTTATAATTCTTCCAGTTTTTGTAACTCTGCAGAGCACACATCTTCTACACAAACACCGCTGTATTCAGGATGTGACGCCCTACCGCAAGCACACTTCCTGCTTTCATTGCAAAGTCTGAACCAGAGGGGTGCAGGTGTAGCATCCTTTCTGGTTGTTAGTTCTCTTTTTATAAACGGGGGATGTGTTAATAAGTGACTAGAGGCTGCAGACGTCCTCTGTTGACACTGTTTAACTACCCGTTAGCAGAGGAGACACCATCTGCTGTTGCTTTCCTAAAAATGTTCACTACGTTTCAATCTCAAAGTTTATTTCCTCAAACTTTCACTGGTTCTTATTTCTAAAGGTTTTATTGTGTGTTGTTTTCGTTGTCCTCCTCCTCCTCCCTCTTCTTTGTTCTCCTTATTTTCTACTTTTCCTCTTCCTCCTATCTCCCTCTCCTCCTCCTAATTTCTCTCTTCATTTGTCTACTTTCTTCTACTTCTTCTCTTCTTCTTCTCCTCGTGCTCCTCCTTCCCCTCTACCTCTGTCTTCTCTTCTTCTTTCTTGACCTCCTACTTCTCCTGTTTTACTCGTCTTCATCTTCCACTTCTTCCTCCTTCTTCTCCTCATCCTCTAGTTTTTCCAGAGCTGGGTGCATTGACAAACCTCTGTTCCATCCTTGTAGCTTTTATTTCTTAACGTATATAAATGTTTCACTGTTTTAAAGCTGAGAAAACAGCCTGTCCCCGTTTAAATCTGTCCTGTAATCAGCTGACTGTAGCTCTTGTCCTTCCTCCTCAGAGTGCTGTACATCGGCCTGGCCTGCAACACCGCTCGTTACCTGTACATCTCCTACCTGCAGAACGCCTGGACTGTCCTGCCCATGGAGGTGCTCCAAGGTAACCACGTCTTTGTTTTCAGGATGGGACTCTAGGACCCTGGGGACACCACTCAGGAACAGCGTGTATTTGTCTAACAGGACGCTTATCGGGTGGCCTCCTTCCTCCTGCAGCCCCATTCACTAACGGCACAGAAGCCGGATCACAAATACTCTTTACATCCCCCCAGACCAGATGGGGCGTGTCAGGATCAGTTGGAAAATTTTAAATTAGAAACTTGTTTCTGCAAGCTTGTTACGTGTGAGTTATTCTTTATGAGATGGAAAACAAGGGTGGAAACATTCATTTCACATGATGCATTAACCAGATTTATGTATATAAACCCAACTCATGCTGTAAGAGCCGGGTTGGTTTATTAGAGACGTCCGCCCTGAGAAAACATCGCCGCCTAGCAGGATAAACAAATGAGAGCTGCTTCAGAGCCTCGCTGCCTGTTTCACTTTGAAAGCAAGCAGACCAACAATTGAAGACGCCGACAGTGACTGTGTTCACTGTTTCCACGTCTGATAACATCATAACGCAGCAGAGGATATCAGGAAGAGCCGAGGCAGCCCTGCTGTTTATCCCCAATGTTCAGTGTGTGGCTCTTTGTGAAGGCGTCGCGTTCATGTGACGTTATACTTCTTAGTCTTCAGACAGGAAGCTGAGCTGAAAGTCAGATTACGACATGTTTTCATATAACGTAAACTAAAACATTTGCTTTTTGTGACAAGAACAGTCTCTTAGGTTTATGTATCTGAAATATTTGGTTAGAAATAAATTTAGTGAACTAAAACATTTGGTGAGGCCTACACCACAAAAACTTTGGGTTGGTTTTTGGAAACATAAACACTTGGTTAAATTCAGGCAACATAAACTTTGAGGTTAGATGAGGACGCCAAATAAACCCGGTTAGGTTTACATAGCTGAAATAGTTTATGTTAAGTAGCACGAATAAAAATAGTAAATTTGCACTTAAATAAAAAATATTTAACACAAACGACAAAGAATAAAACGGCTCAGATTCAAAGCAAGAACACAACAGACGCATAGAAAATAAGATGAGGTGAGTGTAGGCAGTGCCATAATTAGGTTTTGTGTGATTATTGTGTATCACTGCTGGCTCTTTGTGGCACGTTGTGGTCTCAGTTTTAGTAACCCTGATAAATGAAGTGTGATTCTCGCTGCTGAAGACAAATGTGGAGGCTCAGCTGTTCACTCAAACATGTGAAATATTAGCTGGAGGCAAGTGTGAAAAAAAAACACAGAAAAAGAAAAATCCATTTTCCATCCATTTTTTTTTGGAAAAGCATTCTTTTGTTTAGTTTATGTGACTCTCTTCAGCTTGTGACCCTCCCGTGTCTCTGTGTGTCCTGCAGGTGTGACCCACGCCTCAGTTTGGGCAGCCTGCATCTCCTTCCTGAGCGCCGCCGTCCCACCGGCGCTGAGGACGTCTGCACAGGGAATCCTGCAGGGCCTGCACCTCGGGCTGGGCCGCGGGTGTGGAGCCATGGTGGGAGGAGTGTTCGTCAATTACTTTGGTACGACATTCTTATCCGTCTAAACAAAAGCATTGTGAAATCTGTGAGTTAAATAGGTTGAAGTCGTTTTATTAAGTTTCCCTGTTTGCTCCGTAGGTGCTGCAGCGACGTTCAGAGGAATCGGCATGGCCTCCCTCGTCATCCTCCTCATCTTCTCCTTCATCCAGTGTCTGACTGGAGAGAATGAAGGCAAAGGTGGGTGAATATGGTGACAAAGATCCTACGTTTAGTTTGTTCAACAACATCAAAACGTTAAATCTAATCTCACGTCTCTCAGAGGACAAAATGCTGGCGGAGAACATCCCGGTTCCCTCCAGCCCAGTTCCCATTGCCACCATCGACCTGGTGCAAAGCCAGAACGCCGCCGGCAGCCCGGCCGCAGCGCGCTCAGCAACTTTGCCCGTCAAGAAGACTAAACACCAGGAGGATCAGGAGGACGTGACCAGGCCGGCCTGGGTGCTCTCTGGCGCCCCCTGGGTTACTATCGCCTTTGCCATTGTCCAGATCAGAGAGATGATGAGGATAACGAATAGCAACGGCCCGCCGCGGGAGACTCAGCCGCTGCAGGTAAACACAGTCAGCTAGCTTCTTCTAACATTCAGCATACTAATCATTATTATAGCCTTAGCATTATGCTAATAGGAGATTTACAGAGTTTGTTTATGTTCTTACTGAGATTAACTGAGGTTGTTGAACACACACGTTAGATGTCATATCATTATAACGTACTGTTTCCATCTGCTGACTCTGTAAGAAATGTCTCTTAACTTTCACTAATCTGACACTTCCTCCTCTAACCGGCTGCCCACTCACACTCTGAAGAAAGGTGAGACGTGTGCGTGCGAAGGTCAATGGAAAACTATTCTGTGTGTGTTCTGGTGGTGGGGGGTAGTCCAGGGTTTGTGTGTGTGTGAGTGTGTGTTGATGCATGTGGTGATAACAGTGACTCATCCATACCTGTGTGTGTGTGTGTGTCTGCGTGGGTTGTGGGCGTGTTCATGCATGCGTACGTCTGTGAGCCTCCCACACCTGAGTCCTGACGTCACATGAGGTGCGTGAGTTACTCCTCAGTGACATCAGGTCTGACCCCGCCCACTGCTCCATGTTTGACCCCTGATAGATCTGATTGATGTAATCAGTCAGATCACTTTAGTCATGTTGAGTGGTGTGTCTGCTTTAAGGCTGTAGCTTCTCTCACTAAACTAATTAATAATCAGTTTTCTCTTAAAGCTATGAGGCCATAAAATCAGACATTTAAAAGAGAGGGTTCATTCTGTTACTGATTAAATTGTTTGAATTTGGTGAAGAAGCTTTCATGAACTGGGAAGCAGGATAAAACGTTTGTTATTTTAAGAGCATCAAAAGGTCAGTTTAACAAAATAAAAGTATCTTGACAGAACTGAACACTGATCTGAAAATAACACAGTTCATAACCATAAATTAATATTCTTAATACGCTGATTTAATTCAATAACCTGGCTTCTGTCATTTATTTGGACTTTCATACGTACCACCTCCTGAACGTTGTTTCAGACCCAAGTACTCGCCCAAATCCTTCCAGTTTTCAGAAAATGTTCACCTGCTGCCTGATGGAAACGGACAGTCGGTGTTATTCACTTCACCTGCCAGTGGTCATAATCCAAAACAAATACTGAAACAATGACAACTATATGGTTTCTTGAAGACGTTTCACTCAAGTCTCCAGTTCTAAAAGACTGGTGGTGAGTTTAGGTTTAAATAGGAACATGTCTGTGTAACTGGGGTCTGTTAAAACCGTGGCGGTGAGCACAGGAAGCAGCGTTTTAATGTCATCAGCTACGGTTCAGAAACTCGCAGGATCCTCGACACGATGAGAGATTAGACCTCGATCGATTTACAGGACAGAGCATGGAGGACTGAAGACGATGGAGGTGTAGTCAGAGTAGAGCAGCTGCTGAAGATCAGGGAAGTCCTCTTTTATAATCTACTTTAGCACCGTTGGTAGTGTTTACTTTGTCGGATAGTAGATGGTTTGTTTTTCTAAACCACAAGCAGGTTTTTCAAGCCAGCTCTTAATGACAATTAGATCTAATTTAATGAAGACATGAGATGTAAATAAACTTTTCTTGTTGCTAGGTACCTAAGGAGCAGGCCTCAGCTGAGTACGAGGCGGTGGCGACGGTACACGGAAACCCAGCTGATGACGGCTCAGACTCGCCAGCATCCACCTCCAGAACGCCCACGCAACCAGACGCCACCCAGCCACCAACGTCAGACTGTAACAAAGACCAAACACACCCTGCCTCAGACGGAGGAGGGCCCAAAGACGACACGGCCACTAGAGCAGAAAACACGCTTTAATTTTAACCTTTGTCTCACATCCAGTGTTAAAACCTGCTCAGCTAGTAAAACGCTGTATATAAATATACAAATATATATATGTGAACATTAATTTAGGCTAAACAATTTAAGTTATTGGACATTTTTTGTAGCAGGGACATTGGAATAAGCTGGAGCTGCATTTAGTGCACTATATTAACGGCCGGTGGAGTGTGAAGGGAATCCCCTCAATGTAAACGTGCCTCTTGATAATTTATTGAACATAAATGCATTTAAAAAAAAAAAGAGAGAGGAGATGAAAGCTGACAAAACTATTTAAACCCGTTTTTATTTCACCTTAATGTACAGCTTTAAAGCGACAGAAAAGATGTTTTACAGCTTTTTAATGGCAGTAGGGATTTTTCATGTACTGTAAATGGGTTTTTATGCTGATGATGGTCCTGGCCACGATCCCCATCTTTAACGCTTTTATTTTGAGCCGATAAAGATTTAAATAGATGCCAAAACTGTTTAAAAGATAAATACAGACAGAAAACATGTAGCTGACAGATTGATTATCATCTGTACTGGTGATCTGCTAAGACAGAAGTCAGTGTTAAACATGCCAGTGTTACATGACACAAACAAACTGAGTAACTTGTGGAAAAAAACAACCTGTAACATGAATCATTTATCGCCTGCTCGCGTATTTTGCAAATCCCTTAACTGAATTTGTTCCGTTTCCACTCGTGTCCTGTTCAGTTTCAGATTTCGTCTCTTCTCTTGAAAGATAAAGTCAGATCTTTGAGGACTAACAGGACGAGCTGCTGCCTGAGTTCACTCAGAGCACGCTGGAGGAGCTGTCGTGACTAAGTGCCTCTTTATAAACCTCTTAATCATCGTTATTGTTCTAACTTCTCGTGACGAGAGGTCCGGCGAGGAGCCCTTGACTGTACTACACTGTCATTTTTATGTGGAAGCCTCCGGTATTTGATTTTCATGCCAAACGAAATCAGTGTTGAGCAGTTTTTCTGTGTAGGAAAGTCTCACTGTAAACAATGAAGGGACCATTAAAGGACGTTTGGGGGAAAAATTACGCACATGTAAAGCTTTATGTTTTATTTTTTTCCAATAGCTATTGATGTCTACTTCTATCTTTTCTGTTGTAGGAATATTACTCATTAATAGATTTAATATATTTTTGAACTCAAGGTTCACTTTTCTCATGCAGTAAAAACACAGGACTCAGCTGAGATAGACTCTGAGATTTAGCTGAAAGCTAAAGAGGTAAAAAAAACAACAAATAGTGGTAGTTGAGTTTGTTTTTTTCTGCTCTTTCTAAGATCTGAAATCATTTCTTGTCGTCTGTTTCCAGAGCTTCCAATCACGCCTCATTATCTTCATCCTCAGTTCTCCAGAGGAAGATGATGGGGTGTAATTGAAAGCGAATGCTACTGTTCTAGTTTTTAATTTATTTTACATTGCTGTGTATTAAATTACCAGATAATACATTAATGCGTCCGTCCACAATGTTTTTTTCTTCTTCTCTTACTGTGTGCTGTGTGTAGAAGCAGCCTCTTGGTGGCAGTAGCGCTCTGGGGGCCATGCTGGATTTTATGGCGTCTTAAATGGACTCTGAGAGTGTGTGTGGAGGGTTATTGAGGTCGTGGTGCGCCTGCTACTGATGGGTGTGTGTGGGAGGACAGTAATAGGCTTCCTCAAAAACTAGTCTATGTGCTGTCGTATAAAAAAATAAAAAAATGAATAAAATCAAAACCGTCTTGGCACAGTCAGTCCGTGATATCCGTGGAGAAATGTCCTCATCCCCTGTGCTGTTGATGTTTTGTGTTGCGTGCGCCTCAATAATAAGGAGCATAATACGGTTGTTTTCCTGACGAACAGTGGTGCACAGTTTCATTTAGGTGTCGCGCGAGGTCGAGGCGAGATCAGCTCTTATTCTCTGACATGTCTCTGAAAATTGCAGGGAATTACTGCAGCGTTGACCTGCACACGTCTCCAATCACACCAGAGTCGTACTTGGAGCTTCTTTCTTGCTTGTGGGCACTTTGGCGGGATGTACCCTCACTTAGCTGATTCTTTATCTGAGTCTGAGTCTAATCTGTTGTGAAAGCATCAATAATGCAACTTATTTTTAATTTCTGCTGTCAGAGACTGAAAGAAATATGTTGTGCCTTAAATTAGATGTCATTTTCTGAAGATTTCACACCTGAGAAGAAAGGACGTTAAGGTCATTTTCCACCATCTCAACTTCTTTAGCATCCAGGTTTTTATTCTCTTGTGGTTTATCTTCCTTAGAGGCAGAACATGAAAACGATTCATTTTTTTTAAAGGCGTGAATGTTCTGTTAATCAGCCGCTCCTGGCCGACGGCTGCCCAGATACAACCTGAAGCTATTTTTAGCGTCTTTGCCTCCCTGTGCCGTGTTGGCGCGCCGAGCGAAGAGACACCCAGAGGAGGAACTGTTGAGTCGAGGTGACGATGGCTGCTGGTGTCCTCCCGGACTCTCCTCAGGCATCAGGAACAAAAACCTGGTCCTGAAACCGAGAGTGGCATTCTGGTAAAAAGCCTCTTTTTCCGTTGCAGGAAGTTTCTGAGACTGTATTTTCAAACTAAAGACATGTCAGTTTAATCCTAATCAGGCCTAAAAATGGACCTGAACTGTACTTCAGTCCCAGAATGTGTTGTTCCTAACATTTTCTTGAAACAATAGTGCAATTTGTGTAAGTAAAACACTTTGATTTAAGACTTTCTTGACTTCACCACCTTGAATTCTATTTTAGGAGCCAAAATTAGACATCTGGGATCTGTAATTTGGTCTTAGTTTGCTTGGAAATGCCACATTTTGAGGACAATGACCGCCACTTGAAACGCTTTGCTTCCTTGTGTCAAATGCTTTAGCTTGTGTCTCGTTAAGTTTTCCTATTATTTCTCTTTTTACAATGTTTGTGAAAGTATGAAGCAGATCAGATTCAGAGCACGTCTCTTTTGATGAGATTATCAGTAATGTCCTTAAATGTATGTCAACCTAAAGCATATGTTATTTGGGGCTTTCTGTTTTGAAAGTGGCTGCTTCGGTGCGTGCTCTCAGCAGAAATCTGCAGACACTGTTGCGCTGCAAGGTGAACTGCAGGAGACCACCGAGCTAAATGACTAAACTGTGAAGTGTAACCGAGCAGACAACAGTCAGGGTCACGGGTTAAAGAGGAGCCCGGCGCTGACGCTGTTCCAGAAAACCCCCAGACGACCCCAGCTAGGCTTCCTGCAGCGCTGCGATCAGGACTACCTGAGTCAAGTCTGAGTCAAACTAAAGTTCACAACGAGTCATTTTATTTGGCAGTGTGCTACAGACTAAATATCGTATGACTGAATGTGTTGTATTTTGTAGAAAAAGATTCTCCAAATTCCGTTGGTAATTTCTATCAATTAATTTTGTTTGATTTCATGACGCAAACATAAAATATTTGTTATTTTTATTGGACTAACAAGTAGCCTGTAATACTGAGTATAATAAAAATGTATTTGAGAATGAATATAGACAAAACTCAGCAAGTTTAAAAAGCTAATGAAAGACAAGAGCTTGTTAGAAATGCATTTGCCACAATGAAGCTGCAAAGCCTCTGCTGATCTGACATTTACCCCCCAGACTTAACATTGTTAGCACCTCCTGTGTGGTTTTACAGTAACATTAACAGTATCTGTGTGCAGAGGAGGATGAGCGCTGCAGTGTGAACTGGGTGCAGCAGACTACGATATATCAGAGCAGACAGCTGTCATGGTCGCTCTGGCGTCACCGCGCTGGCTGTGTTCAGCCTCGCCTCCGTTTACGCAGTGAGGACGCTGTGGGGTTGCTGTTACCTATCGCCACACTTTGTTTTACATTTCACCGAATGCTGACCTCATTCTGCATTTATGATCTTTATTGAGTTGTTCATTTAATTTGTTTTCTTTGCAGGGAGTGTTTGGCTCCACATCCAAACAGTGCATTCATGACTGCACACTGGACAAAATGGCTGGTATGTATTTGAGTCAGCTGTTGAGCAATTAAGGGGTTTATTAGTCGCCTGCCCCACCCAAAGTTTACCTGAGAATGCAGGTCACATGATAAAGTATAAACTATTGCAAAAGTATTACATCCATTTGATAAGTTCAAATATAATAGACTTATGTTAATGGTGTCGTCTGGTTCTTGTATTTTAAATGCAGCGTTACTCACTCATCTCAGAACCAGCGCAGCTAATAATCCCCCTAAATGTCACAAATACCTCAAATTACCTTTGTGCTTTCAAACCTTTAATCCCGGTGTTCCTCAGGGAGCTGCCCCGGGTCCCCCTGTGCTTTTAATCTGAAAAACCTTACAGATTACCCTTTTATGTTTCACAGTGTGCCGGCGCGGTGATGCATTTTAAAACATCTTAAGCACATTACAAGCGTGCTGCACACCATTCTGTTCGTGTAATCACATTTTGGAAATGACATGCATCATTATCAAGGGAAGAAATTAACATTTTCATCCAGCGGTCACAATAGTTGGTGCCTTCCAAATTTTGCCAGAGCCTTTCAGTGTTTCACCAGCCAAATATGATTTTTAAAAAAGCAGACTCAGCGGGATGGGAGGTTACCGGCGTTTAGCTGCAGGCTGCTGGTGTTTTTCTACTTTTAACAGATTAGTGATGGCACACACGGTTGGTTCCCTCCAGTTTATATTGATCAACATGAATCGATCAAGAGAGAAAACAGAGAAATGATAACACAGAATCATATTTTAGTGATTTCTTTCTCTGCTGTATCTATACGCCCTGATGATGTGGCTCAGAGAGCAGACAGTGCTTATAATGCACATGCATTATTAATCATTAAAAATCAATGAGCGCAGGCTGGATGCGAGGGGCAGTGAGGCTCTACAGAATGGTTAATGACGGATTATGATGATAATTACCACGAGATGAGAAAGCACCGGATGAAACGCTACAGAGTGAAGTGTCACTAACAAAACCTCTTTTTCCCAGAAGCATCAGCGTCTTAAGGCTTCAGCAAAAGCCGCCATGACAGGGAGGAGATGAACTGCATCTGCACCAAAGTGAGGTCATCAAGTTAGCAAGTATGTGTTATCTTTAACTGCTTATTATACGACAATAAAGCAGTTTATCAGTTTATATGGAGTAAACAAAAAAATTAGTCACTCAGCATTTCCAACTAAAATGTCGTCCTCGGTCGTTGCTGGTGCGTTTAAACCATGAAATAAATGGTAAAAGTTCAACTTTATTAATCGACTTTCCTTTGTTTTGTGAAGAAAATCTTTCACTTTGCTGCGGCTGGTTTCCTGGAGGAGCAAATCTCTAATGAACTCAACACAAAACTCTTTGTTTCTGCATCAAAATACACTTTAAGGTCTCTCATATGTCTCCTAAGGAGAGAGACGACTGCTTGAGGTAGACAAGACACATAAGTGCACATTAAACCTGCTGGAAAACATAAGACAGCTCTACTACTTCTGTCACAACCCTAAAACCAAAGAGAAAACACTTTCAAAAGCTGGAATGAGCCTAAACTGCAGACTTCACTTCAACTGAATGTCTTACTTTCCCCCACTGTGGGATAAAGTTCGAGAGCGTCCGTGGTCATACGAACGAAACATCTTTATATTATTTATTAAATCTCCTGCAGTGAAAATGTCTTTGGAGAACTTCTCTCCAGCTTGAAAACATTACAACGTATATATCTTCAAATACTTTGTGGTGCATGAATGATTTATGTATCTAGCTCTACTTGATGACACCAAATCCTCCGTGCAGCTTTGCAGTAATTCAAGTTTTTGACCCAAAAGTTTCCAAAACCTCCTCAACGCATAAAAGTCAGCTTGAAGCCCACGTCGCTGAAAATCTACATTTGCTTTTTCTTTCCCTTCCTCAGCAGCTGATAAACAGCTCAGACGCCGGTTATAAAGCGTAAAAGATTCCTACTCTGTAGCTGTGACCTTTCCCCCTCTCCAGGCGAACACCTCCACACCAAACCCACAGCAGCCGCCGCCCGCCCGCCGTCAACCACGGCTGCCTGGACTTCAAAGCAGAAGAGTGGTGTGATGCTGAAGCTGTACCACGGCACCATGTTTGCCTTCTCTGCCTCCTTTCTCGCTTCACATTTTCCACGCAGCGTCTCGCACAGCGCCACTAATTAACGGAAACTTCTAATGTTTATCTGCCAAAGATAAATGAAAGACTTCCAGGAGAATTTATTTCCATCTTCTTTGACCTCTGACCTCCACCGTCCCGCCGTTTCATCGGTACCAAGAAATATTCAAAACACGACTAAGCAGCTTGTAACATGTATTGCTGCGTAAGATATAAGAGCATGTGGCGCAGCATCCGAGGAGCCTGCACATTCCTCTACAAGCTGAAAACACCTTTAAGCATAAGTTGCTTTATGAAAATATCATTTGAACTGAAGCTCAGTCCTAATTCTCGTGTCTTTAAATCTGGACGTGCTGCAGCGGGGACTTTTTTTTCCTGCTGCTGCCGCTCGAGCAGGACAACAGGGAGACTTTTTGTCCTGGCCGGGATCAATCGCTCCATAGATGACGCCCACCCAGCCAGGCCTCTCCGTGGGCGGCTGTAGCCCAGCAGCCCAGCAGGCCGGCCCGGTCCGGCCCCGCCTGGGCCCTCCTCCGGCCCCCGCAGTCTGCAGGGCCACCGCAGCAGGAGGACTGAGCTTTACATCTGAAAGCTTTCAGCTGACTCTCCAGAGAACTTTAGAGTCACTGAAGGACAGCGCTGACCTTTAACCAATGGGATGACAGGAAGAGAACAAAAGACAGCCTGATTGGACGAGAGGTGACAGTTTAAAAAAGCAGATTTCAGGAGAGAAGGTTTGTCAGATGTATAAAGCACCAAGTAAAGTTTGATATCAGGAGTTGGTTGGATTCTCTTCAAGCTTTTCTTCTTATCACACGTTCTTCATCAGGGGATGTTCTTTGGGACATCCCACCCTCGTCGGCTTAAAAGTTGAAGATCAAGGTTTATTCTCGGTGTAAACACTAAAGGAAAAGTCGCATATTTACAATGACATACTCTCCTCTTTGTCTGAGTCAAAACTGTCCTTTTCAAGGAGGAAACCCTCAAACATTGGTCTCGACGCCACATCCAGTCTCGAATGCTACAACTTTACGGCTGAGCGCAAAGAAAATTTAGCTGACACCGATCAGATCGACACGTTGAACAGAATAAAGGTTAAAGACAGAGCGTACAGCGTGCAGAATTTCCTCGCTGCCCACAGTGGATTATTAACATTTACAGATGAGTCACTTATGTTAAGAAACTTTTATATCATGCAAACGTTCAGCTGGTTCTTCAGGTCCTTGGTCTCCTGCTTTTTTCCATTTTTAATTTTTAAGCCGTTTGTTTGCAGCTGCCTCTTTGATTCAGGATGACTTTTCTATTTAGAGAGACATTTACATGCATTTGCATTCACATTTTAGTTGTATTTATTTCAGGATGTTGACGTTTTATTTACTTTTCACGTGGAGGAACTTCCCGTAAGTAACTCCACTCCACTTCCCAGATCACTGAATTAACAAGGAAGCAGTGACGGCTCAATCCAAGGTGATGGGAGCTGAATGTGAGATGATTTTAACCTCTGATTTGAATCATAAAGCTGAGGGAGGTTCTGCTTTCATACTTACTGTTTTGGGAAACAAAATATTGCCTGCTGCTGCCAGTAATTTACCATCATAAAGAGGAAGTGTTTTACCAAACCTTTTCAGCGTTGTTGGGGCTCAGAGTTTGGTGATGTCAGGGGTTTTTAAAGTTTACATATGACAAACATGGCAAAAGAATATTAGCTTCAGTAGCGTACATGTTGCTAGCTGTCGGTAATTGACGTTCGTTTGTGTTTTTGCTCCTCCAAAAAGTAAAAACACTCATCTTTGAGACTAGAAACAGTAAAAATAAATCTGACATTAGCTTAATTATATCCATCCAAGTTATTCAGGTGTGTTCACGTGCAGGATTTGAACATCTGTAGTTTCATAAACATGTCAACGTTAGAAGGATTAACTCATCCCTCCATCTGATGACACACTTGTCAGAAGCGCTTTTTCTTGGAAAACATTTAACTGTTTAATCAGAGGTTTTTAAAAGCTTAATCCAGATTTGGAGATGCAAATCAAAATTCATGTCCTTGCTTTAAAGCGTAGCAGCTAAACCAGCGAAACACTTAAAACATCTGAACGAAGACTCTTTTCTTATTTCTCAGTCAGTTTACGTGCTCCTCTGTGGAGGCAGTCGTCTCTGAGGATGATATCTGATATTTAATTAAAGGCAGATAAATCTTTATTTCCTCTGTGAGTTCGGCCCTGTCGTCTCCGTACTGTCTTACCCGTGTGTACATTAGTTGTCAGCACGTCTCCGCATTAATGTCACCAAGACAAATCCCTGTGCATTCATTGTGCTCGGCGATTAAAGTGATGCTGGTTGTGATGTGCTGCAGGGACGTGGGCTGGGTGATGTGGGTACTTGTGCGTGAGGAGCCCTAAGTTGCAGAGGTTTTTTTCTAATTGAGTCAGGGACTTATGCTGGCAAGGTAGGCGTGTGAGTGGGGGGGAGACTAATCCCAAGCTGCTGTTGTTTTTCGTGCCTGCTGGCTCGAGATCAAAAACTTAACAGCAATAATCATGCAAAATGTGTGGCTTCACTTCAAAGCCTGCCTCAACTTTGCTCACACCCTTGTAGCTCGCATTGTTTCATCATTTCTATCAGTTCTTGTCTTCTCTTCTCCCTCCTCTCCTGCGAGGGATTTTTCCCCCCCATCAGTGTTCATCTTTTGTCACATCTCTACATGTCAGCGTGCATAGTTTGAAGGTGATCTGATGATCTGTTGTCATGACCTTTCTCCCACTGCCCTAAATTAATGCACTTAACAGATTAATCACACCTTCTGATAAGCTCAGAGCTGAGGTGTTCAGTCGTGCACAGACACGCACCACATCGAAGGCCGCTGGTTTCTCTCTGACTGCAGTGTGTGGTCGTGGCTGAGGGAGCGTCAGCCTCCGCTTGGAGATAGCAGACAAGTCAGACGTCAGCAGCACTCTCGGGGTGAAGGCGCCGTGGGCGGTGAGGGTCGCTGAGGCCTGTACGTGGCCAAAATGGGCAAATCCCCTCCACGTCAGCCCACAACATGTCAGCAGGGAGCTGCAGGGCTGCCCACTGAAGCTTTAAAGGTGCTACTCATACAGTAGCATTTTAAAACCAGAGAAAACTCCAACTCATTAATGACGCCGGCTCTATTTTTTTCTCTTTCTAAACAGTAAATGATGCAGCTTTTTAACTTGAAATGACCTTTTTAATACGCCAAGCCCAACTGCTGTACCGTTTACACACATGCATTTGATTCTGGATGTAAGGATTCTCAGTTTTCTTCTTAGTTTAAAATGAGTTTGCTTCTTGTTGTTTTGCACCTCATGATGCACATTTAGCTCATTCTCTGTTTCTGAGTATGCCGCACGGTAAAAATTTACAGCGTACACAATGTGAGAACAAAATGAGTGAATGCACCGGGCTTGTCACGCACAATAGCACAGTCAGGGATGTGGACAAGATTAAAATGAAATCCCCCAGAAGAACCCCACCCACTTAAAAAAAGTTTTGATGAGCTGCCAGCCGAATTCAGTACAAAGTACAAAACCTCACATTTTTAAAAAGGTGTGTGGAAAAAAACAGAAAATGTAAATGTTTGTTTTTGTTTCTTTTAATTGCAGAAATATTATAAAAGATGGGACATGTGCATAAAAATAGCGTGTTGTGTTTTAATTCTTAAACATGTAGCTCCTGAACCTCTAACGCTGCCACTAATTGACCTTCGTTCTTGGTTTTTCTCTTAAAAAAATCATTCATCTTTGAGACCAGAAAAATATACAAAACCACCATATGTATCATGTTAGCATGACGGCTAACACTAGCTTATAGCTTAAGCGGCTGTGCAGCGTACAAACAGCTAGCACCAGATACATTTAGGTTGTTGACTTTCACGTGTTTGTAAAAGAATAAAGTCAAATTCAAACTTTTAAAGCCGTGAAATAAAAATCTACACGTGACGTCTTAGCATCAGCTAAACCGTTAGCGCTACAGCTCCTGGTTCATGATAATTATTGAGAAACACTGAATAAATGTGAGTAATTCAGAGGTGTGAGTGTTGTTTGACACGCTGCCTTTTGTAGCTGTTTCTATTACACTTATGTCTTATTAACCACAGAGCCATGAACTGAGCTCAGTTGAGAGAAGCGTGAGTCATTTTCAACACGTGTCAGGTCGCGAGTACGCTACGTGTAAAACTTCTGACGTTAAATACCTGGATGTTAGCGCTGAAGGTGAAACATAGAGCGTATATTTTGATTTGATAACACAATCCGTTATATTTATTACTAAAAAAATGTTTTTGTTGCCTCCCAATTCATTGTATGTTTTTGTTTTTCTTTACTTTTCTTTGTCGTAGCAGAGGAGCCGTCATGAAGGATTCATTCATTCACAGGTAAAACAAATGCTTGCCTATCCAAATGAGCACCTTTTGCATATTCCAGTGGTTTTGTTATTTCTATGGACTGAGACGGTCTTTATTTGTCTTCCCAGAGAAGTGAAATGTACATAAATGTAATAAAACAAAAGCCTCTTATTGTTGCTGTTAATTTGTCCTTTGCAGCACTTTGCCGTGACCCATCCTGAGCGCGTTTCTCCACCGGTGGTGACTTAAAGAAGACGAAGAAAAAGAAGAAGTAAGCGAAGGCAGCAGATTTTCACGCTGGCACATGTGCAGGCAGCAGGGTCCCTATAGCTGTTTCTACCGTCCACACTCTGCAGTAAAGTTTCACACACATAAACACACTGCAGGAACACTGCAGTCTCTATCTGTATGTCACATAACCTCCGCCTACGCGCACTACGCCCACACACATCCTTGCCCAAAACGCCCACGCGAGTGTAATATGTGCAAAGACGCACAGACACACACACACACAGACACACACACATCGCCCCTATACACACTCCCTGCCCACGCATGCACACACGTGTTCAGTCAGACATAAGCCGCTCATTCCATCCCACACTTTCTCAACAGACACAAAGTAAGACTAACCAGGGAGGCTGTGCAAACACACACACACACACAAGCCGAGGCCGCGTACTGCATCGTAAACTCAGAGAATATGTTCTACTTTTATAGAAGGAGAACCTGCTCGGCTGACCAGATTTTCTGATTTCACAATGTTTTTTTTGTTTTGTTGTTTTTTTTTTTTTCTTTCTACCCGCTGTAGTCACCTCCACGCCCGTCTAAAATGTGTCTGCCTCCCTAAAACAGCAACACAACTCTGGGTGGAGACGACAATAGGAGGCACCAAACTCTCTTTTTATTAAATTTAACTAACTCCTGCTTTTGGCATCACAGTCATCCTGTAACCCATATTCGCTCCAAATGAAAAGGGACACTCCATGACAAGCGCTTCCACCGCCTGGAGACTGAATCATGCCGCTCTGTTGTTCCTCCTCTCTTTTTTTTTCTCCCTTTCTTTCTTTCCTCCAAAAGAAGAACTTGGATGAAAAAAGCTGCTTTTTTAGAGCGCAAAGTGTTGAGGATGTGGGCTGGTGGGAAAGGGAGGAGAGGGGAGGGAGAAGGGGAGCAGAGCAGCGTGGGCGCTCTGACAGGGCGAGGGGCTGACAGGCCCAGGCGTGGGCGTGTCATTGAAATGTGTTTCTACTCCAGGGGGGGAGAAGAAGAAGAAGAAGAAGAAGAAGAAGAAGAAGAAGAAGGAGGAGGAGGAGGAGGAGGAGGAGGGAAAAAAAAGTTACAGGGAATAAAAAAAGGAGAAGAAGAAGAAATAGAAGGAGAGAGCTGCAGAAATTAAACGAGCAGACGTCTCGTGAAAAGTGAAATATGAAGCGGCTTCTTGCCAAATGAGATACATCCACTGTTTGGAGGCTTGGAAGGGAAAGGGAGGACACACGAAAATATAAAAGAAAAAAAAGTGACGCCTACTCTCTGGGAATGATTGACAGGGCGACATGAAAGCAGATTGCTGCTGTCATGTGAAAACCGTCTAACTCTCGCTCTAGGGGGAGTTTAATATTTCACGACTAAATTGGACGAAAAAAAAAATCAAACTTGAGGACAATCGATAAGCAGCTAGTTTCCACGTGCTTTGACTTGTGCTTTGCCGTTTGTGATTCAATGAGTTACGCCATCCAGGATGTGACTGGTCTAGCCGTGACAGTCAGAGAAATAAAAACTCAGCGGTGCTTTCTTCACGTTGCAAAGGTGCAGACGGCAAAAACAAATTATTAGTGGATTGATGTTCATCTACGGTTTCTACAGATATGTCCAGAAAAGCTGCAGTCACTCATTTAAGTAGCTGCATGTATGCAGATAAACAGAGGAGACATTTACACAGTCTCTCTATGAGCTAGACTCCATATATTTATATTGTGTGAGAGCAGTCATGATGCTAAATGTGATTTCTGTTGATCAGTTTGATTCAGATAAACCTCCACACAGCAGCAGCAGCAGCAGTAGGAGAGTAAAGGAGCAAGGCAGCCGTGTAGAATTAGGTAAACTGGGAAACTGGGACTTGTGGGAACAAGCAGCCTGGGTGTCAACCTACCTCACAGTGTGGGTGGACATCCTATTTCCTGCAGCTCTTTTAATTTGTCTTTGTTTGCTTCGTGTTCTTAGATATGGAGTACGGCGGTGAGAGGGGAGGTCAGAACAGACGGATGCGGGACTGATGTTCCTTCTCTCCTTTGCAGAGGTTGATTTGATCCCCGTCTGCTCAGAGGCTGATCCATGAGAACGCCGCTAGAAGGTCATATCTGCATAATTACACACACACACACACACACACACACACACACACACACACACGGACATGGGTTTAGAAACTGAAGGTGGGCGGACTGGAATCTGGAATCCTACCTGCCGACCTGCTCCATGTGTGCGTTTGGAAAATGCATCATGAGCGCTGAGCATAAAGTTTCTCTCTTGACGTCAGACATACATCGTGTGACAAAACGGTGCAATAAGGACTTCCTGTCTCAGCTTTTAATGGCAGATATATTGATGATAACCATCTACATTAGTCAACTGTTCCCTGGTTGTGTTCTTAAACTGGTTTATCTGAATACATCTTATGGATTAACATCTCTTAGAAATGTAGAAGTTTCTTAAGTAAAAGGATGAAAACAGTATTTTATTTGGTGCACTTCTCACATTTTAGCTTCTAAAACATGTAAAATAATCCTCAGCTTTATTAAATGTTATTATTTTTGAAGGTCAGAGGTATAAGTTGGAGCACAAACACTTAAAAAGAGCTTAGCGTTAGCACAAATGCTAACAGTCCGGCTTCCAGTGCCATCATTTCAGTTATTTTTGTCTTTAAATTATGCAAAAACTTGTGAAAGTAAATGACAAGTTGTGGTTTTACAGATGAACAGGTCTGTAGCTTATGCTAAGCTAATTTAAATTTGACGCTACATATAGAACAGAGATGAGTTTGTCTTCCTCAAACCAAAATAACCTGAAATTAGAAAGTGTCAGATTTAGTCTTCACTGAATCTTTAATCATGTGTGTTGGGCTCAAGATTCATTTTATATTCCAGCATAATCTGCACTCTGAGATTATTTTTCCTTCTCATATTAATTAGAAGACACGTACGCTCTCTCTCACCCTCTCTACAAATCGTTTGGGCTCTGACGATGTAAAAGGAGCTCCATCTTCTGTTCTGCCGCTGCGTTCTGGGTGTGACGGTGGCGGAGGTGGGAGGCCAAGGTTTCTGGGCGGCGGGGGGGTTTGACAGAAGCCGTTCCGGTTTTGTCCCCAGGGTGTTGCTCTGGTGGCGGCTGGCCTGATTCCCCAAAATAGCTCATTGATAGGGAAGCAGGCAGAGTGGAGCTGCTGCTGCTGCTGCTGCTGCTGAGGGCGGCGCTCTGCTGTCTGTCAGGAGACAAACATTTACAAATATTAAAGTTTCTTCAGGCGGAGGCTGGTCTGGCTGGAGTTCATGTTTCTAAATCACATCTTTGTTGACCTCTGACCTTTGACCTCCTTCTTTGAGGTGAAGCAGATGATTCAGGAAGTGAAGTTTCCTCTGACTCTACTGATAACGACCGATTCTACTACAGGTGTGTGTACTCATACCTCTAACACTAATACTAGTACTGAGACAACTACTTGTGCTGATGCTGCTACTAACTCCTCAACTTCTGTTATTATAGACGGACTTTCTGTGTGTGTGTGTGAACGTCACATTTGGGAAACACTCGGGCAGAGCAGCCGAAAACAAACCAGTAGGTTCACACACTCATACACACTGAGTGTTCAGAGGGCTTCCTGCTACCCACTTCCCTGTGTTGGAAACCATTTGCATGCCCTGTCACATCGCGGCTGATTGTAAAATTGTGAATCTGAATGAAGCATTTGCATACAGGCGGTTTTCATTGACGCACTTGCGTGGTTCTCAACTTCAGGGACCGGCACGTGACCAAAACTGACATCACTAACTGCAACATGTCACCGTCGTAGTCATAGCGCGCCGCGTCTCAAACACAAACTCAGTGTTTAAACACATGTTAGAAAGGGACTTCTGTACTTTTATCTGATGAAGGGAATGTTTTCTGTTTATTTTCTTGTTTTGCAAACTGAGCCACAGTTGGAGGGTTTCCACTAACTTCCTGAAGAGGAAGAAAATTTCCAGTTTACTCATTAAGGAGGTGCTGCTTGTTGTCATTGCCGTAAAGCAGGTCATATGTATTTTCCTCCAAATGTTTTCAAGATGTGTTCGTTTTCACGTTGCTGTGCATGTGACACACGGGCTGAGACATAAAAACACAACAATATCTTATATATTAATCCATTAACATACATAAATATAAACTTAATAAATAGTTATACATACATATATGGTCTTTATATATGTCATATTTGTGTAGCTAATGTATGTGTTGTGCATCTAAACACTTATATACATATATATGTTGACATAAGACATATACAACCTTACATATAATAGATATAAACATATATACACATAGAGACACTGCGTACTTATCAAACACACACTTAATGAGTAAAAAATATCTAACACGTTATAATCACACACACATGGACACCTTATGCATGATGTTTATCAGTTAAAACGCACCGTATATGTTTAATATACATGTTTAAACCTCTTATATTGCACATGTACGTCAGAGTAAATGTGCACTCACACAGCTGTAAATATAAAACACATTTATGTAGCTAAAACAACTGTAACAGGGAGGGAAAGTGCAGCAATGGTCACATTTAACAGGCACGTAGTTTATTTATACATATTATAACATAACTATAAAACAACACAAAATGCTAAAAGCAGGTTTGAGTGATCAGCTTTAATGTTTCCTGATTAAAGATTCGCCGCCGTGGATAAATAATGAAATCCACAGTTTAGTTTGAGAGCATGAAGTGTGCAAACTGCTGTGTCTTTCTGGCGCTCTGTGGGTGTTGAACCTGCCTGTGTTTGGTATTCCGTGCAGAAAGCCTCCCACGCCCCGTGTGTCCGCCCACGCGCGGATTTGCGTCACGCAGGGAGCAGCGTGGGCGAGAGAGAGAGAGAGAGAGAGAGAAAGAGAGAGAGAGAGAGACTGTGGCAACCGCGCCGCGGAATATCCCACTCTGAGAATAAAAAGCTGTAAAGCTGCGCGCAATCAAGACCGCACAAGACCGGAAGCGCTTACAAAATAAAAGCACCTTTAAAACAAACGATTTTTAAAATGTAAAAAGACACGTGATTAAATTAGACAAAACACAACAATCCCACGAATAACAACTTTTCTTTGCATCATCCTGTTTGACGCTTTATTTTTTGTTATATTTCTTATTAATCAACATTATTATTTGTTAAATGGTAGTTAACTGCAGCTACTGGCAGATTAGATGGTTACAAACGAGAATATAATGTGGATCTGTGTGCGCCAAAGTGTTTTATCTTTCTTTCTGAAACAAGACTAAAATGCTGCTTACTCTGTTTTTGCTTAAACATAATCCATGATGAGCATCACACGCTGGTTTCATATCTTTACTAAATGTGCACTCGTCATTCAAAGCGCGTCCTCCACTGGTGCTTTTATTTTGTTCCCAGCGGAAGTGTGCGCGCGCCGCTGCGTGCTATCTTGAATGCTGGTGACTAGTGCAGGGGAGCGCTGGGAGAGGACTCAAACACTCACACACACTCACACATACACTCACACGCACACTCACCATACTCGCACACACACGCAACACACACTCGGAGGAAAGAGACGCACCAAAAGACGCACGAAGGTCAGCGGCTTTTCACTGATAGTCTGCGTCTTTTCTCTCAGCTGCAGGAGACAGAAAAAGTTTCCGGAGAGGGGAGGAGAGGCAGAAGAAGCTGGGTTCGAGCGAGCAGAGACGATCAGGCTTCTGCTCTCCCGCTTCATCTTTGTGCCCTGGAGATAATTCTTCCCAATTTTTTGAATTCAGACTTTTAATCACACTCTTTCTCTCCGTGTGTGTGCGTGGAATCTGCGCATCGCGGACTTTCTTTGTGCGCAAACGGACTCCCTGGGTTTGTGTTGACAAACAGTGAAGAAGAGGAAGAAGGAGCGAGCGAAGAAGAGGACTCGAACCAGGGCGGACCAAAGGGGGGCAAACACTCACCAGGTAGGCGCAATTAGACACGGATTAAAGCCTGCATCTAACCTGCTGCAACAGATTGAGTAAAAGCTGCAGCCTGATGAATACTGAAGGAAAATACCTGAGAATCAGACAGATGTTTAAAGAAATAAGAGCTCAGCGCGCGAAGGAATAAATATAAAGGGGTTTGTGCGGCTGCTGTCTGATTATAGGTCTGTGTTAAAAGGATATGAAAATGCATTAAAGGGAATTAAGAGGCAGCATTTAGGTCTCCACACTGTAGACATCTTGAATAGGATTAATGTTATTTTTATTACATCACTGTCAAGTTACTACAGGCACATTTAAGGAATTATTGAAAGGATTTCCCATTTGGATCCACTGCCATGTCCTGTGTCATTGTCAGCTGTGCTGCTTGGCTCATTTGGGCTATTTTTAGCTGCTGCCAAGACGTTTTTTAATTCTAGGAGCAAATATGAGGTTAAAATGTTTTCAAGGTGTATGAACACATGGCTGCTCCAACGTGAGAAACCGGGAAATTCCTCCTGAGGCAGAATCAAAGGATTCCTCATTTTGCAGAGGGAGTGCTGCTGCGTGGCACTTCACCTGGAAAACCAGCCTCTAGATCTGAGCGTGTGATCTCTGTGTGTGATCCGTCGTGGTGCCAGCGCACGCCTCTCCTCTCCAGGTGAAAAGGCGAACTCGCTAAACTCGCTTTGTGAATCAGGACTTCAATTAGAGCCTGCCATTCACAGCCGGATTACACCCAGGACACACACACACACACACACACACACACACACACACACACACACACACACACACACACACACACACACACACACACACACGTCTGCTGTGATAAAACTAGAGTAAGATGGCTGTTATCAGTCTGGTTTGTGCAGATGGACGATGAACTAACACCGAGGATCAGTGAAGCTGTTTCTGTCTGTTTCTGCTCTCAGAGCTGAACAAAATGAACTCCTGATTAGCTCATTTATTATCTGGAGTCGTTGGGAAATCACCTTTGACCAAACCAACCTCTGCTGGTTTGTTTACTACAGTTATACGTGTCAAAGTTCATCTCCTTTTCATGTGATCATCATTGAAATTAGTGAAACTTTATGAAACAAAAAGTTGTGAAACGCTGTCAGGACTAAAATCTTAATGTTCTCCACAAGCCTCCATGTTTATGATCATCTAATGTTTCTCATCAGATCGTAACGTTATGAACTTCCACGCAGGAATGTGAAGCTGCAAGTGTTTACATCTGATCGTAACACTTTAAGATTGTTTCTGGAGAAGTGTAAAAGTCACGATGAGCTCAGATCTGATTCAGTCACACAAACTGTTTGTTTTAAATTCATTTCTTTAAACGTCTCTGTTGTTGTCTGGGATGACGTCAGATTAGTGACCTTTGTTTGAGTTTGGCGTCTGATCGTCTCGATGCACGTGAGGAACTCATTTCTGTCCCAAAGAAAGTGATTCTGCTGCATCACTGCCTCCAGTCACAGCTGCTCTGCTGCCTAGTGAAGGTTAAACAGCAGCGGTGACATCTGTGTTCTCATCAGGTGATGAGCATTTTTATTTTTATTTTTTTAGCTTTTGAGATAAAAAACTGAACCAGAGGCTTGATTTGAATTTTTAATGTTTTATCTTTTATTTTTCTTCCCTCGTGTGAAGTTGCTTTGAACAGCGGTTTTATTAGTGAAGTGATTTTTCTAATCAGCGCTGTTCAAGGTCAACGTATTCTCAGCGACGGAGAAGCTACAAAGTTGGAAGGAGCGTTGGTCGATCGTGTAAATATGGAAAATGATGTGGATAAACTGGAAAAACCTCAAGGGAGTGGCTGTTTTTTTGATAAATGTAGATTAATGACGGAGAACTGATTGAGACGGACATTTTAGAAAGTTACAGACGCTAATCTGCCGCATTAAAACGGCCCATCTTATCGTTTTGTCTGCATCCAGGTGATGGGTTGACTCTGTTTAGTCTCAGGCAGCTTTTTGTCTTTGTCATTTCCCCGCCTGTCTGGCTCCCTGGGCTCAGACTCTCTGGGCCTATTCTGGGCGAGGCGAGCCCACCACCTACACATCCTGCAGGGGTGGAGAGAGGCATGTGGTCCTCCCAGCAACCCGGGCCTGCTGACTGCCACTCCTCTGTTAGCTAGGCCTCCGCAGGGCCTCACATGCACATAGGAAGAGGCAAAAACAACTTTCTGAGCTGCTCTTGTGCTCTCTTTCAGTTTAAGGTGGCAGGCGTTAAGGACGGCGTCGCCACATACAGGCTGAGACCAGAGACACTTTCTTTACAGAGACGGTTAGCAGATAGAAAAGAATAATATATTAAATCACCGCAGGGAACAAATCGCTAACGAGTCATCGACTGGACATGGCGCATTCTTTGTCCATTCAGAAGTTAAATCTTTTCATTCACCTGTCCAGGCGTGACAAACTGAAACTCTGCACCTGCCAGCGATCACATGTCTGTCCTCGTTGGTGTCACATCGAATAATAAACGTGGAGAAAATGTAGGATTAGGTGCCGTTACTACTTTATAAACCTCAGTGTGACACGATGAGACTAAATCAGCTCCAGTGAGTCTCCCCGTCTGGATCGCTGTTCCTGTTCAGCTCAGTTTTTCTCACCTTGAAGGCGTCCAGCGTCTAAAACATTATCTGGACTGGTTAGCTTAGCTTAGCTTAGCTTAGCACAGAGGCTCTAAATGACCTTTTGCTCTTCCTCTCTCAGGTATGGCAGCGGTGTTGCCGAGAACCCTGGGTGAGCTGCAGCTCTACAGGATCCTGCAGCGGGCAAACCTGCTCTACTACTACGAGGCCTTCATCCAGCAGGGCGGCGACGATGTTCAGCAGCTGTGCGAGGCCGGCGAGGAGGAGTTCCTGGAGATCATGGCGCTCGTGGGCATGGCCAGCAAGCCGCTGCACGTGCGCCGCCTGCAGAAGGCGCTGCGAGACTGGGTCACCAACCCGGCCCTCTTCAACCAGCCGCTCACCTCGCTGCCCGTCTGCAGCATCCCCGTCTACAAGCTGCCCGAGGGTTCCCCCACGCTACTCAGCGCTCAGGACCGCGCCAACACCGCCAGCGTCAAGCTGCCCAAAGGCGTCGCCGCGGCCTGCTCCGACCCGGGGAAGCTGGACGTGGCGAGGGACAAAGTGTCGGCCGGGTCGCCCCTGCAGGGCGGCAGTGAGGCGCGATTCTGGTCGGGCCACAGCAACGACAGCGAGCACAGCCTGTCCCCGTCAGACCTGGGCTCCCCGTCCTCACCCAGAGACGCTTTAGAGGCTTTGGATGCTGCAGCGGTGCAGTCGGTCCTGGAGTGTGTAGACAGGATGGCTCCAGGACTCCCTAAGACGGACCCCGCTGAGGTCAAAGAGCAGCTGAAGAACAACAAGAAACTGGCTAAGATGATTGGACACATCTTTGAAATGAACGACGACGACCCGCGCAAGGAGGAGGAGATCCGAAAGTACAGCGCCATCTATGGACGCTTTGACTCCAAGAGGAGAGACGGAAAACACCTGACGCTCCACGAGGTGGTTAAACATTTATTAGCTCAGCTCCTTCCAGAGTCGCCTCTGAGGTTTGTACGTTGTGTAACTCCACTCATCGCTGTGTGATTTGCAGCTGACGGTGAACGAGGCGGCAGCTCAGCTCTGTATGAGGGACATGGCTCTGCTGACGCGTCGGGACGAGCTGTTCGGACTCGCCCGGCAGATTTCCAGAGAAGTCACCTACAAATACACCTACCGCACCAGCAAGTAAGAGCTGCCCTCACCGCTCACGCTCAGGCTGCCTCCTAGCATCCAGCAACAACGCTGACCGAGTCTGTTTGTGTTTCTGCAGGTCTCGGTGTGGAGACAGAGACGAACCGTCCCCTAAAAGGATTAAAACTGAGGTAAGATGATAAAACATAAAGATTGTGATCATTAAAACGTGAGGGCCTGGCAGATGGAGCTCCTCTGCTTCATCAGAGTCTGAGAGGACAAAGCCGTCTCTCAGCGTTCCTCTCCTCACACACTTGGCTGAGAGTCGTCTCTGAAAGGCTCCTCTCAGTTTGTAAACCCAGTGATCGAGAACATGTGGCGGCTCCCAACTCTGTGGGGAGTTTAGCCAAAACCAAGAACCAGCAGATGAAACAAAACCTGCTCTCAGAAACTACTCGTGGGGAATTCCTTATCACGTTCAGCTGCTTTTCCAAATAAGATCCAAAAGTGTCCAAAGTGTTTGCATAGAATAATAAAATAAAATAAAGACGTAACCTCGTTCCTCTTTGTTTCCGACACCTTCAGGAGAACTTCTTCGACATCCAGGAGGCGCTGCAGGCCATCCACATGAGGCAGGAGATGCTGAGGGAGCAGCTGGCGTGCGCCAAGTCGAAAGGAGAGGAAACGGTCGGACGCAATCTTCAGGTACCAAGACCGTCCATGTGTTTGTGCTCCTGCGATCAGCATCGTTGTTTCTTCCCTCATCAGTATTATTGTTGGAGGGATGCATGCTCTGGTCCGTGGCAGCAGGATCCAGTCTGATCCCAGTAATGCTCTTTATTGGTTTCCATGCTGCTCAGCCTTGTTCCTAATTAGAGTCGAGTGTAGGAGGAGAGCTTTACGATAACTCATTACCCTCAGAACATGCACCCTCTCACTTCTTCTTCACGTGTGCAGCAACATACGTCTGTGTGTGTATATATATATGTATGTGTGTGTGTGTGTGTGAATACTCGGTGTTAATCAGCCTCTGTTTGTGCGGCTGCAGTTACACTTGTCACGTTGATGTGATTTCCAGAAATTGCATTCAGGAGAAGAAGGTGATTTCATGGCTGCGTTTGCGCTGCAGGCCTCATATCGCCGTCTGAGGATGTAAAGCACGTCCTATAGTAATTTAGAGCGACAGTGATGTGCAGACTGACAATGGGCTCACGCCGCCGCCGCCGCCGCCGCCGCCGCTGCTGCTGCTGCTGCTTTAATTCTCCAACATCTCAGTCTTTACTCTGTCGTCCGTCGTAGTAATGCTCCGGGCTGGACTGACGGTTGTTTCTTGTGGCCGTTTTTCTGAATTCTGAATTAGTTTAAGACGTCGTGGAGGATAAAACGGAACCGAAAGTTTACACAAGTTTATTTCAGGGCCTTTGTTAATATCTCCTGCCTGGTTAGATAGACAATAAATAGCTTATTAAAAATAATTTACTGACTATATTTTGATGATGTTAAATGGTTGGTGTCCATCAGATGCAGCTGGAGCGTCTCCTGGCGAGGCAGATGGAGATCCTGCAGGACGCCGCCGTCCAGGAGCGGCTCCAGGCTCTGGACTGGAGGATCCCCCCCGCCGCCTTAAAGTTCCTCAACGACGCCCACAACACCAACGGAGCCGCCGCCGACGCCAGCAGAGACAACCCAGGTAAGGAGACGTCATTTAGATCCTCATGTGCAGAGCTAGGATAACTAGAGATACGCCGTTTAAACAAAGAATCACAAACTAGATGTGGTTTCTCTTGAAGCTGATTGTTCGACCGTAGCATAAATATTTGGTTCCATCTTCCACCGGCTGCCTGGCTGCTGCCCCCTGTGTTCAGGCTCCAGCTGTGGCTCCGGTTTGTTCCATCTTTAAGCTCAACGGGAAACAAACCCATCCCGTTTAATTCGACTCGATGATAGCTGAAGAGCGTCAGGTTGATCTTCAGACGTACCTCGTGTCATAAACGCCACAGGATGTTTGCGGCGGATGGAAACGACACCTATAGGTGCTGATTCTCCACACCTAGCCGCGGCAGCTGTCACCTTTTCTCTTTTCATCTCCATTTTTCTCCTGCTCTGACTTTTCAAACGCGCACAGAGACGGAGGAGAAGAAGCATCATTACTGAGGATCTTACTTCTCCTCCAGGCCTCATCTCATTTTCATCCTCCCTCACCCACTACCGACAGCTCATTATATCGCTGTTCCCACAAATCCCACAATGCACCTGTAATTATCACACCCACGCCTGTTTACCTCCAGCCAGTTGCCTGGAGGGGGGCGTCTCTTTCTCCCTCTCTCTCTCTCTCTCTCCTCCCCCTCTTCTTCTCTGCTTTTCTTACTCTCGTCCTTTTGTCCCCCCTCTGTCATTTGTCACGTCTTTTCTTCTCCCTCTCGTCTGTTTCAAACTCTCTCCCCACAGGTTTACACTTCTTTTTTTATCCTTTCATTTCCTGCGTTTTAAAATAAAATACTGAATTGTCTCCATCCGTCACAAACAAATCAGAGTTTGTTTTTACACGTTTCTGCAGATTTATTTTACATTTTCAGGTGTTTTCTATTATTTTAAATTCCAGCTGGATGGAAATGAAAAGTGGAGAGTAAACAGTGAGTGAAGCTGAAGATGTTTGATGTGAGATTCAGTCATCAATCCGCCCGTAGCTTCCCTCTCTGGGAATAAAATGCAAACACAAGGATTAGCAGCTTTACGCACACACTCGCCTTTCACTGGGAATACTGAACATGTAACACAAAGCGGCGTTAGATCAACATCTGGGCTGATGTTTACCTCTACCCAGCTGGGTTCACTTCACTTTAATGTGGCCGATAATACGTCTATTTATTCTCATTTTCTTTCAGATGAGCGGCCAATCAACCTGCGGGTTGTTAGCCAGAGCATGCAGGAAGGCGACCTCCCATTGGGCAAACAGCTAGCCAATGAGCTGAAGCGCCATCACAACCACCACCACCACAACAACAACAACAACAACAACAACAACAGCCACACGGACGAGACCAAAACACCAGCAGCAGGTCAGTGACGAGGCTCCGGCTTCTCACGTAACGCCGCTTCGTTCTGAGCCGCTCCGCTCACCACGCCGTCTCTTACCCCCGCAGAGAACGGGACGACGCAGCGGACGTCCAGCAGCGCAGAGAAGAAGACCATCAAGTCAGAGCCAGAAGACTCCACATAGTGCCTCCCGCCTCTCGTCCCCACTTCATCTACTCACACTTGACAGTATGCAGTTATTACCCGTCAATAGATACTAAGCAAGCACAGCCACAGTAGAGCCTTAACAACCAATGTTGCCTCATGAATAGCATTTATTTTTCTTTGATTATTTCCGTTTATTTGTTTCACAAGGTATTTGCCAAAGCACCTAGAGAGCATCCGGAGACGGCCCTCGGTGCTCCGCGGGTCTTTGTCCGTTGGTTAACTGTACACGTTAGATGTACATTTCCATGTGTACACTCTTTACCTCTGCCTGGGAGTTGCTTTCGTTGCTTTCTTTGGACGGCCAGGCTGCAGGCTGTGACACCGGGGCTGAGTCTTAACATCGTGCGTCGATTCAGTTGCTCCGGCTTTAGTTTCATCTAAATTATCCACTAGATGTTGACATGCTCATCATGGCAGCGTGTTGAAGCGTTTAACGTAAATGAAGACATCCATACTGGATATTTAAGTCCCTTGTTTCATAATACAAGTAGATATGAGTATTTATTGTGGAACAAGTTTAAGTAACACATGTAGTAGTGTGTAATTATGAGACAGAAGCAGCAGGAGAGGTACGTCTCAGCTCGTCTCCTGTCCCAGCGTCTGAGCCTCCATCGCTCTCCCAAACCTGACTGTCAGCGTTCATACTGTAACTGAGTACTGTAGGGAGACGGAGTTAAGACGCAGCCCCCGGAGCAGGTTTTTATTTTTAAACTTTCTGTCGTTCGCTTCAAATGGGAGAAAACAGGAGAGGCGGGATTAATCCTTCCTCCTCGCTCTTGTCTTGTGTATATTTATGGGAGGTAATTTAAGAAGAGGATGTACAGGAGCTGTTGTGGAGCAGCAGCAGGGGCCCAGCGTCGTCGGTCTTGGCAGAATGGCTGGGCTGGCACGCCGGAGGCCGAGCTAATTGGTTCACTTCACTTTGTAATTTAGCAAAACACTGCTGTTGAAGCGAAACCACGCATCTGCACGCAGCGAGTATTTCAGGAATAAAGATCCAGCGAGCTCCCAGAAAATCCACATGTCACGGGTCGCACCGTGACAGCGTGAGTTCACTGGTTTCAGACGTTAAAGCTCGCGGATACGTGGCTTCACAACAACAGCTGTTTGTTGCTGTTGTTCACTGAGCGGCAGCAGCAGCAGCCCGGCTCTGTAAATAGTGATAACACATAGTGCTAGCCTAATCTCTCAACCAGGGTTTTCCTTTGTCGAGTGTAACCTTGCTGTAGATTTTTGGTGTCAATACAGTGTTTATGTACGTAGAGCAAAAACGAAAAAAGAAATCTTAAGTGTCATTGAGGAAAAACTCTGTGTCTGGTAAATATAAAAACACACTTTACGAGATGATCATGTTGTTAGCTCTTAGCTCTTAGCAGTGTTTAATCCACCTGTGATGGCCATCAGTGCATATTTGCTGTTTAGAAGTTAGAAACATAACAATTAAGTGTTCTCTGTGTTTTCACGTCGTGTAAATACGTCTGTTTGGTCCAAGATGATGATAACGTCCCTGCAGATAGTTTAGTCTCACTCAGCGTACTCAGAGACCAATGCAATATTTATGTAAGTAATAAGTCTGTTAGCATACTGTATGGATTCATCACTCTGTCATGTGCTCAGTAACTGTACGTCTGCACTCAGTCGCCCTGAGTCGTCTCACTTTTTGTGCACAAGGCACTGTATTTGTATTTAAAGACATTTTTACAAAAGTCCACGCGGCGGTTTTGTTTCAAGCGGCCGCTGCGGCGCCAAACTAGAGAGGAGATCAGGCGTGGGAATAAAGGCCGCCGCCGCCGCCATCATTTCTGGAGGAAATGTTTGAGAGCTCGTCTGACCTGCCGTCTCCACTGATCACCGTTCTCCTCACTGTTTATTGTAAAGTGATAGATTAGGCTTCACCTAGTTATGCACCTGTTTTTTAAACACTAATATATTTTATTTGTTATACAGCACATAAACATTAAACTTTATTTTTTTGAACTCTATGGTGTGGTGCGTTCTGTGATCACTCTCATCTGGTTTGATATATTTTATTAAAGCTAACCGTAGCTAGCATTCATTCACAGGTGTAGGCTCATTTATTAGCATGTTAGCATGGCCACCCTCCATGACCTCTGGAGCCAGTGTTTTCTTCCTAACACAGCTGTCAGTTAAAGGCTACGAGGCTGCGCTCTGCTGTTTCTCTTCTTCCCAGGTGCCTCTGAGCAGCCAGACAGGTGAGAGTTTGGCTTCGTTTGTTTTCTTCTTTTTGTTCCTCTCAAATGAATCCCTGCGAATCTCGGCCCATTTGCATCAGCGTCACATCAACACATTGTGAAAGTGGCTGATGACTCACTCTGACGCAGGTCCTTTTCACATACCTCCCATCATCCTCTCCTCCTCTCTCTCTCTACACTCACCCCCTCTCTCCCCCCTCCCAGCACACACACACACACACACACACACACACACACGTAGACAGATTTTCTCTGGAGAATAGCTCAGCTCATGAACACCCACGCCGGTTGCTGTTCACAGTGGCAGCCCTGCTCCCCTCCCCTCCCCTGTCCTCCGCCTCCTCCAGTGCAAGTCACTGATGATGATGATGATGATGATGATGATGATGTGTTGCTGTGGCAACGGAGGGAGGTGGGCGGCTCCACGGGCGGTGGGCGGAAGCCAGCCGCTAAGCAGCGTGGGAGGGATCTGCCGAGCGCACCCATCACCCTCATTTTGAAAGGAGCAGGAAGCTGACTGCTTTTGAGAAGGTGTGGGTGTTGGTGAATTATCGCCTCTCCTCCCTGCAGCTTCGTTAGGGATCGCCTTGTTTGTCTCTCCTTCCTTCCTTCCTTTGTTTTCTGCTGCATGCAGACGAAACGCAGCTTCTGGACGACGTTAAACTTTGAGATTTGATTTGAAAAAGTGGAAGAATGGCTCCAGCTTCTGTGCATTTTACCAAAGATGACAAAGCAAGGCCTCAGCCCAAACTAAATGAAACATAACTAATAATAAAAAAAAATAACTGCAGTGCCCTTTATCAACCTTTATCACAAATAAATGCAAACAAAACTTTGGGCAAACTGAACTAAACGCTAACCACCTCCACTCTTTGCAGAGGCGTCCATGCTCTGTAGCAACATCCACTCTAGATAAAATGTTTGGTTACATTTTCTTTCATCTCTGCCAAAAGGGACTGTTTCAAAATAATAAAAATAAGTAGATTCCTGTAAAATAACTGCCCTCATGTAAATTTACTCGGAAGTCCCCTTTAAGTCTGATCACATGGAAACCAGAGCCACTGCAGAATTTATTTAGGCCAAATTCATGAATGTTTCACTTCAAGTTCAGCAAAGCCATTATTAGTCAGCACTGGTGTGTTTGTTTTATCCTCCTTGGCGCTCTGGGTGGGTGGAGTTGTTTTTTTTTTCCAAGAGAGTCAGATAAAAGTCAGATAAAAAGTTGGGAGCCACAGATAAGAAAGTGAAGCAAATGAGTAATTTTGTTTCTGTGTGTCTTTAGTTTATTGCTGGGGGTCTAACTCCACCCACACGAGCCGCCAAAGTGGTCAAAACAAGCATCTAAAAGGCTTTCTCAGAGTGGAATCTGTTTAATCTCAATAAAAGCTGTTAGGATATAATTCTTTGATGCACAGGCAGATTGCTTGGATACTGAGACACTTTGCCTTCTATTATTGGCTTCCTCTTTGTCTCGTTTTGTGCCTGATAGGTATCATTTCTCACCAGGAGGTGGCGCTCTGGGAAAACCTTAATCTGAATGTGTGCAGTACCAAACTAATCCACACGGTGGCGGTGCAGGACAACACATTACCGTTAACACAAACTTGACTGCTGCTTTAAACCATTTTATTTCTATTTTTATTGTCTTTTTAACAATAAACTATAAGACTTTAACATATTAACGCGTTAATATTCACGGGCGGAATTTAAAATAAATTAAAAAAAATATTTAGCGTAATTATATCACCTGTATTCCCGTTAAATTTAAAATTTAAATACAGGATTATTACGGTTCTTCTGTATTATTATATAAAGTGTTATAAATGTGCTTAAAACGTTAAAATAGTGATTATATGTTAATAATTAGTGAAATTATTGTGAGTGATGGAGATAAACGATCAAAACAGAGGGAGACGTGATTCTGATGATTGACAGCCCCCTTGACCAATTAGATTAAGATACGGGATGGCTTAGACCAATCAGATTTCGCGATACGTGGTAGTTTGGTTGAGTGCCAGGGAGGAAAATTTCCTTCTGTTGTTGAGTCACCGGGAAAACAGTTACTCGACATTCTCATCCGGAGCTGTCCTCCTAGGGTTTCTAGATTTCTTTCCTCGGTTTCACAGTAGTCACACCGTCCAGGCTAATCTTCTCGACGGGGTTGAAATGTTACATTTTCGGTCCACGGTAGCGCTCAAGGAGTTATTTCAAACCCAGCTGAAGCGTCCGCTGACAGGTAGAGTTGGTGTGAAAGCGGCACCTGTACCCGCCGCCTGCTTCAGCACCCTCGGTGTGGATGGGAGGTCGCCGGGTAGAGGGAGGGCGTTTGCCGGGTGGAGAGCCCCGCAGCACTTCGGCAGAAAGCACGGCGTGAGAGACTTTTGCTCCAAAGGTGACGGACACAATGAAGCCGCTAAGGACTCCGCAGCAGAGAAGTGAGTGAACGTTATCCCGCTGTGTGTGTGTGGGAAGATGTTAGCGGTTAGCAATGCTAGCCCGAACTCCATAGAGAAAAACGACAATTTAGCGTAGTAGTTTATTTTATTTTTTATGCGTTTTTACGTGTTTTAAAGAAATAAATCTGTATTTACATATAGCAACGATGCCGAATTAAAGAGTAACATTTAAACTTGCGTAATTATTAAAAAAAATCTCAACTATCTCAATCTTACTCCCATGATGAAGGATTATTATAATTTGTCGAACTTTACATATACGTCACGCAAAGGGGGCTAGCCGTTAGCTTGGTACTGCTCAACTGTTCAGATAGCTGGAAGCAGCGAGACCCATAATCGGACAAGTCTGCTAATTCTAACTAGATCAAGTAAAATCCAGCCAAGCTTTGTTTGTGAGCAGATACTAACTGCCTGTAATAAAAATAATATTTGACCAGAATTTAAGCGTGGAAAAATAGGCTGATATAATCTTAAAAATGCAAATTTGTCCGGAAATGGAAACAAGCTCGTACGTTAAGTCGTGACCAGCTTTAACAGCATCCTGGAGCTGCAGCTTTTCATGTACATCCATACAAAAACTCAACGTGCCTTTATGATCATGTGATCACCTCTTTAGTCTTTAAATAACAAAAACATGTAAACAGAAGCTGATGCGCCATATTTATGTTCCCCGAAATAAATCACAAACCAGGACTCGGCGTCTAGTGAAGGTCATTCATGGCTGCATCCAGGAAAGCAGCTGTTTTATTAATGAACAAGATAAATTATATGCTTCACAGTATGGAAATTATATGAAGATGCGGTTTGCAGTGCAGTTTATTGCTAAATGCATTTAAAAATGAACTATAATTCAAAGATTATTGCATTAGCTGTGTTGTTAGGTGAGTAGATGAGTGTTTCTGTGCAGCAGAGAATTATTGAAAGCTGACAGAAGAGAGTGTGAGAGTGTGAGAGTGCCCCTGGTGATGGATGCAGGTTAAAAGCATTTAATGACTGACATCAGTTAAGACAACAAGCCTCAGACATCTTTGACTGAGCTCATAAACGACTCATTTGAACTGGAACGTAGAAAACAGTCCCTAAACATTCAGAGCAGCTGTGCTACCAGCTAGCTTGTGTCGTCTCTTCAGACTCTCCGTGGCAATAAAATGCCTCATTGCCCCCCGGAGGCCAGAGTTGCCCCATTTGTTTCCATTCACGGACAATTTGCTTCAACTATCAGCCATGTTTAGACACGAGTCGCTCTGCTCTGCTCAGCTCAACGTCTCGTTTCCCCTCGAGGCTCATTTCAGTTTGTGTTGAACGTCCACAGCAAAGATTGCTAGATAATTCACCGTGAGCTAGCAGCTTAAGCGTCTACTGTCGAGGGAAATATTTCACTTTGAGCTATGATGAGGCCTCAACACAACTAATATGAGTATTGGTCTGCAGTCAATCACTTCCTCATAAAGAGTCAGCGGTGGAGTCGGTGAATCAGGCTTGAACAAATCAGTTTATGTTTGGAGTCCCACAGGCTCAGACACCACTTCAACTCCAGTCTGGTTACGAGGACCCCGAGGCAGAGCGCCGGCCACTGCGGGGTTAAAAGTGTTTGTAATGCGGCGGAGATTATCCCGCCTACATCATTTTTCCACAGTTTTTTTTTGCTCTAAAGCCTGCGAGCTGGCGAGCTGGCGAGCTGGCGAGCTGCCCGGCAGTTGTCAGGACCTCCGGGAGCAGACGAGCCACCGATTGATTTGTGCAGCGCCGCCTCTCGACGCCGCTCTCTCTCTCATGTCGGCCTCCACCCCACAACAATTTATCATGACATCTGGGAGGCAGCGAAAGCGTCTGCATCGATCAGATTAAATAAACCCAGCAGATACTACACACAGACCTCTGCTTGTCAGTGTGAGCGTCTCTGGCAGCCTCTTGAACTGTGTCTGTTAAATCAAACCACATAATCTGTAGTGGGATCTGTTCTACGTGTTTCACTGAAGGTGTCAGGGCACTAGTTTGGGTTTTAAGTTAATTGAGCGACGGTACGGAGCCGTGTCTGAGCTGCCTCACGTTGTTTTCTGCTCATGACTCACGGCCGACCTTTACAAAAACCTGCGATGCTGGAGTGAGAGGTAGATTAATGAGGCTGGTCCAGATGTTCCTGATGTTGACGACGATCCCAGAGGTGAAATCTCTCTCAGGGCTCATTAACGAAACAGGAATCTAACGTATTATTCATTTTAAGAGTCACTGTGTTGTTCTTGTCCTGACAGCAGCTCTGCATTGCTCCAGTGTTTATAAGCTAATGAACTGTTTTGATAAATGTCTGATTATACTGTCACTAATTCAGTATTCTTCCCTCTGCACACTCTCTCCCTCTTGTTGATCTGCTTGCTTTACATTTGTAAGTATGTTTCTATTTTTCACTTTTTATTTTAGTGATTTCTTTTTCTTTAACTCCAGTAGACGTAGAGGTTTTCTTACGGAAAGCCGTCAGCCGCTTTTACCTTGACTTTACCTCACTTCCTCCCAGTGGCTGCGCTTGAACCCCCCCTCATCCTCTCTACCTCACCCTTCATCCCTCCATCCCCCACTCACACACTCTCTCTCTGATGTGTGCTCCTTCCTCACCTGCAGGCACAAACACATGAGAGGACGCAGCGACATGCTAAGTCAGCTAGCGTGTGAACTGTTTTGATGCTGGGTTGCTCGCGTGTTGGTTTAAAGTCAGTTTAAAGATAAAGTCAGGATATAACGAACACCTCTGACGTCCAACACAAAAGCTAGAATAAATAATTAATTATATCTTGGTCCCAGAGGCCTGGAACCTCCCGCCAGCTTAAGCTTTACCTCCAGACATCCTCTCCTATCACGCAGGCCAAATGCCCCCATGATGCATTGCAGGACATGGTGAGCCCGGGCACCCGGAGCTTTGCACAAATCCAATTTGGTGTTGATATGAATCATAGCGGAGAGCCTGCTGTGAGCTGGTCGTCCCGTCAGCCTCCTGACACGCTACTAACTTTCCTCCCAGAGACGACAGCTCGGTGTGAAAACGCTGCTTAGAATACCAGCCAGGCCTCAGAGCTACGCTACGACGGCTATCAGACACAGATAAGACCAACGTGAAGACATTTATTTTAGGAAAACAGTAACAAATCAGCAGTTTAAACCTTTCGCTGCTGTCTCTTGAGGGAATAGACGTCTGCTCAGGTGGTGCCACTGCAAACACCGTGTCAGAGGCCTTAGCAAGCGTCATCACAAAGCCCAGACTGCTTTTATTCAGCTGACGTGCTCTGACGCTTCACACACACTCAGGGAACGATGATGCCTCTAAGGCGGCGTTATTTCTTGTTTTTAAATGCAACAATCATTCACGGTGCAGCTTTTTAAACTCATCCCTGGCTGGTATTCAAGCTAAACAGACTGTTAACAGTGTACATTACTCTGGCCTTACGGCAGCATGTTAACCTATGGAACAGTAAAGCTTTTCAGTCAGAGTCTTTGCACTGTAAAAGTCTTTTCCACCGGTTCAGATGCTGAAGTAAGGTCATGTTTTCCAGTGCAGTATTACAGCTGTTACTCACTGCTTCTCCTTGCAGTCAAAAAGCCTTTTCTCTTCCCTGTGCTGCAGCTCCCTCCATGTTTCCACCACACCAGGCCTCACTGTGGAGTTATCTTTCTCACTTTTCTGTGGGTTTTATTTTTGTTTCCTGCAGGAGAAGGAAGGCGGGCATCCTGCCCAGCCTGGAGGACCTGCTTTTCTACACCATCGCAGAGGGCCAGGAAAAGATCCCTGCACACAAATTCACTACAGTGAGTTTTAAAATGTTCACGAACATCCTGAACATGTTGGGAAGGAAAACGTGAGAAGGAAGCCCTAAAAGGAGCCAAGAGGAATGCTTTAAATAGATGATGGAAAATCATTTCACCATCCAAACAGACAGAAATAACCTGGAATGAATGTGTTTGGCAATAAGAAAACACAGTGAAACCTTTGAAAAGCAACAGTAAAAACTACATTTTCAGCTCATTAAACCTGAGCGCTGCGTATAAACCATCATCAGGTTAACAGTCAATCTGTCTTGTTCCTTGTCGATCACGTCCTCTTTGAATCACGGGCGCAGCGACTCCCCCGTCTAGAACCGCTCACGGCTCGTTGCTTTATCGATTTGTTGTCAGGGGGGGCGCTGTAATCCTGATGTTCTCCTCTGCACAGGCTCTTAAAGCCACGGGGCTTCGCACGGGGGACCCTCGGCTCAAAGAGTGCATGGAGATGCTGAAGGTGACCATGAAGACGACCTCCGATGGAGCTCTGGACCGGCACCTCTTCAAAAAGTACTTTCATTTATGTGTTTTGCAGTTAAGCTGCTTTAAGAGATGCATGTTTTAAGTCTTGCAGGAATGATCTCTGTTTCCAGTGGTCTCTACCCTCCTTTATTGTCCTGCTGTTCCCACTTTATCAATCTTTCATAATAGTCTAGGAATTATTAACGCTGGTCAGAGTCCTCTGCACTTCCCTGCTGCAGAAAAGGGTCACCGTGTTCCATTAATTATTCATCACTCCCCAGTTTGCACGTCATCGACTTGTTGTTGAGGTTTTCATGAAGCCGGGTTTGTTCAGGGACACAGCTAGGACGCTTTAATAGCTCTAAAATGTGCAGCATAAATGCACTGCTGCAAACAAAATGAGGATGAACCCCCCCCCTCTCAGCCTGGTAGCACTGCAGCTGTTTGCCCCCCCCCCAGTGTGAGGACATGATACTCAGACAGGACAGGCTGACAGCTTGGGACCCTGTGCTGACTGTGGGCACATGACGGCTCGCCGGGGAGCTGAGTCCACACCGACCAGACCCCGGTGCCAGATCCCTGGCTGCGAGCCATCACTTCCGCTCCCCGGGCTTATTTATAGAGCTCAGCCTCTCGGAGGGAAGCACGTGAGCGTGTGTTTGCTCTGCAGGGATCCCACGCCACAGGGATTAGCCGGGGTTCGATGTAGTGAGAAAGCTGAGCCGCAAATCCCTCTGCTGCTGGAGAGGCACTGCTTCTACCTCACCTCCTAATTACGTGGGGCCGAGGAAGGCGTCAGCGTTTGGATACAAAGTTAACCTGAACCTGCTCTTATCAGGGAGCAGGAGAACGGAAGTCAATCAGAAATGAACTAAGCACTTGTAAACGCCTTAAAGGAGGTTAAGTCCTAATCAGTTATGGTTTGAAGGCTCTCTGTGGTCCTACATCTGTGTCCCCTCCTCCTGTCTTAGATGTGTCCAGAGCAACATCGTCCTGCTGACCCAGGCCTTCAGGAAGAAGTTTGTCATTCCAGACTTTCAGTCTTTCTCCGCTCACATTGACGAGCTCTATGAAAACGCCAAAAACATGCCAGGAGGGCAGGTGAGTGGCGTCCGCAGAGACACCAGGCCTTGTGTCCACGTCCCAGTCTCTCTTTGATTTATAAGTGTTGCTTCCTGCTGTAGGTGGCTGACTATATTCCCCAGCTGGCCCGGTTCAGTCCAGACCTGTGGGCCGTCGCTCTCTGCACCGTCGACGGGCAAAGGTACGAGTGGAGCTCATTGGCTCTGTGTTTAACTTTCACCTCTACACGAGGAGTAACGCGTCTCTTTCCTCAGGCACACCGTGGGCGACACCAAAGTCCCGTTCTGCCTGCAGTCCTGCGTCAAGCCGCTGAAATACGCCATCGCCGTCCACGACCACGGCACCGAGTACGTGCACCGCTTCATCGGCAAAGAGCCCAGCGGCCTGCGCTTCAACAAGCTCTTCCTGAACGAGGACGGTGAGGACGCGGCTTCCTGCTGCTCTGTGTTTGCTCTGCCATTCAGTCGGCTGAACTTTTCTCTGCTGGCTCGTGTTGACGCTGTAAGAGGATCCTTCTCCAGGGCCTGGTTGCCATGGAGCAGCAGAGATCAGTTGTTAATAAGAGGCATTAAGACGTTTCTGATGCTGTTTCAACATCACAGAGGAGGGAGCATTTACTGGTGTACCTTTTATTGCTCAAACTCAGTTCAAAACTTGATTTTCTCAAAGTTTTAATTCTAAAGTGTAATATACATTTAACTGGATCTACTTCCTGTTTGATTTACTCCATTAAGGAGAATTTAAACTGTTAAATGTGACCAGCGCTGGTGTTTTCTGTGTAGTTTGAGCTGTTGCTTGATCCTGTGCAGTCGCTGTCAGCGGCAGTTTATTTATTTAGACGTAATCTGATGAGAGAAAGTTTCCTCTCTTTGTTGTAATCAAACGCAGCAGAGGAAACGCTGCTGGTGGAAATATTCCAGCTGTTTATTTTTACCTTCTTTTAGTTTTAAATGCTGTTGCGTAAGAAGATTAAAGCGCAGAGAGGAAGCAAGGTCACCTTTTTCATATTTTACGTGTTTTTTCGTTAACTCTCTCTCTCTCACAGATAAACCCCACAACCCCATGGTTAACGCTGGCGCTATCGTCTGTACCTCCCTCATTAAGGTAAGCTGTGTTTACATCACCACATCATGACGTGTGTTTATTGTGGAAGAGAATAAAAGCAACTGCAGGGTCACTGTTGTTTCTAAATACTAAAAAAATAAAAAACAGTGGTGGCAGAACGTATATCTGGCAGATTACTGCGCACAGGGAGATTAGGTTCTAGATAATCACGCTGAAAGGGGATGTGGTTGAAAGCAGCATCGCCGCTCAGACTCTCAGGTCTGTCAGGTCAGCTCCACCACATTAACCGTCCTGTCGCCGCCATGCTTCATTAAACGTCCTCCTCTGAGCGTCACATGCGCACAGGGAGCTGCTTTCACCTCTCTGACGGATTTCAGACTCAAATTAAAGACTTTTAAACTCTGGTGGCCACTGAGGAGCAACAGGAGAGCAGGTTAATTAATGTGTCGCACTATTCAGGAGTGAGAGGAGGGAGGCTTCTCTATTCTCTTCTTAATCTGCTGGATTTTCATCTTCCTCCGTTAACATGTCAGTCGCCTTTGTTTAAATACGCTTCATTTGCTGCAAATTATTAAAAGATAAAAGGATTTCTGTTATAAATGTTATAAATTACTTACTTTAAACTAGGGCTGTCAGTCTGTTAAAATATTTCTAAATCTAACTGTTCTCTAATCCTCTTATCAGCATGAGGCTGGACAGATCTGGATGCTTCATGCACATTTATGTTCTGATTATTATTATTATTATTATTGTTGCATCAATCCAACACAAATTACTAAATATTCTCCAGAATAACATAAAAGAATAAAAATACGCTGCAGCTGTGTGCATCACTTCCTGGTTTCCCAAAGTACGGGTCAGGACGAGGGTCAAAAAGGAATTAGTGGTGTGAACTTTGACAGCCCTGGTTTAAATTCAAACATTACTCCACGTTCTGAGAAGAGATGCACTGAAAACTTTTATCAGATAAATCAAAAATGCTCTTTTTAGCCAAAGTTGCTGCGTTTGTTGCTTACACATGTTATTTTGGCAATAAATGTGAGTTTATCGTCTGAATAGCATCAAACGCAGCAGTTTTTTCGGTGCATCCCTAGTTCTGGTTGTGGTTTTTAATTTTCCAGTCATGCCCTGCAGTCACCATGAATAGAACATCTGTGCAAAGCCTCAGAGCAGCTGTTGTGTCTCTTTCCTTCTCTATCAGCAGACGATTCATGCGTCTTGTCTCATTATTAACGTCGTATGGGAACGACGGTCCTGGCCGTAATTAGCTTTCATGTTTCTGACGGTCATTCCCATACGACGTGAGAGCAGTCGACCAATCACAGCTCAGGTTTCTGATTGATAAAACCAGGTTCAGTTCTGTGCATGCCCCCCCTCCCCTCTGATGTAATGTACCTGTTCAAGGCTCGTTGTGTGGTTTTATGTGTTGTTGCATATTTTACAGCATTAGGATCTTTGGGATATTATGACCACAGCAACAGGTCAATGACGTTGGTAATTGTTCCTTTTTAATTATTTTTTCCCTTCTGGGTTTGTTGACAAGCTTTAGCCTCACATGGCTGTTTATGAATGTTTCAATGTTTAAACTGTTAAATACGCTTTCACCTGCATTCTCCAACTGTTTATACGCCTGGATTATAAACAGAGTGGCTCTGGTTTTATGTCATTCTCCATTCTTCTGTAGAGGAGGAGCTCTTTGTTTGGTTTAGTCAGATTACTTCATTAATACGTAGTTTACATCTGTAACATGATGAGGAGGCGTCATGTTGATGGAAAATAAACTTTAGAGGCTTTTGTTTTATGTTTTTAATCATTATTTCATCAGTGATCTGTTTTCAGATATTAAAATATTCTTTTAACTTCTTTTAAAAATACTTAAGTTAATATAATTAAATGAACAGCGAGGTATTTGCTCCATAGTTTAAGACATTTTACTTCAATAAAACTTTTATTTTTGCTTTTCCTTTTCCAAAGCCAGAACCCCTGCGTGGATTAACAGTTTTCTACGTCACCTCCTCCATCTCCAGCTAGTTCTCCCACCTCTAATCTAAACTCATCCGATGTCATGTGACTGAATGGGCCTCTGTTGACTGGTCGCATTAGTAGTCATGTAAACTTGCACCGTTTTTCCTGTCGTAGCTTTTAATCCCATAGAGACATGGATTATATAGAGTAGAGCTAATATCATTGGACGTGGGTAACTGTGGTTTGTTTTTACATGTTTTATGATGTTAAATTTGTTTTTATTTATAATGTGATTGCTTCTGTTTGTTTCAGCAAGGGGCCAGCAACGCAGAAAAGTTTGATTATGTGAGTATTCATTTGTTTTATCTTAAATTAAAGGCTTCAGGTTTCTAAACTGATCAGATGCTGGTTTCACGTGTCTACAAAGATGAAATTACACCATATGCCAACCAGCCATAGCATTATGACCACTTACGTGTGAGGTGATGATGATTATGTGGTCGTCATGGCTCCTGTCAGTGGATGTGATGTGCGGAGTGATTTGACTTTGACAAAGACCAAACTGTGACGGCTAGAAGAACTGGAGTCAGAGTCATGTACACATCGTTAAAAGGATGCACGCTTGGAAGAAGACGAGCCGGAGGAGGCAGCGTGATGGTTTAGGAGACCTTGACTTGGCGTCCAGATTCTGGGACGTTCTAGACGAACGTGTCCGATGCACAGAGGCTGGATTACTGCACACCTCTATTAGTCTATTTGTTAGTCGGTCAAACATAAATATTTTTAGTGCATGGCATGGACACGTGTTTGCTGCTGAGCCATAAATAGATGCCTCAGCTTCAGAGTGGTTTATTGGTTTCCTTTGCTCTGCAGGTCATGAACTTCATGAACAAACTGGCAGGAAACGAGTACGTGGGCTTCAGCAACGCAACGTGAGTGCAGCAACCAGATAAAACCACTTTGATGCCCCATTGATTTACTGTGTCACTGAGATGTGAAGGACTCTTCTGTAGCAGCTGAATTTGCTGTTAAAGGAAATAAAAAAAGGAAAGAGCTTATATAACAGGAGCTGACTCATGAGTTTAAAGAACAAACCTCGTCCTGTTCTGTGCCCCAGTTTCCAGTCAGAGCGAGAGTCTGGAGACAGAAACTTTGCCATCGGCTACTACCTGAAGGAGAAGAAGGTGAGGACAGAGGTGGACTGTGACTGAGCCTGACGTCAGATCACATCAGATCCGTTTCCTCTTTCTTAAACCACAGTGATGATCACTTTATTATCTAATGTAGAGAGGACAGAGCAGTGAATGTGTTTGATTCATCATTGTTTCTGTCCTCGTAGTGTTTCCCAGAGGGGACGGACATGACGTCCATCCTGGACTTCTACTTTCAGGTGAGCAGATAAACCCTGATTTAACTTTTTAGAAGTTAAATTATTATTTCATTCATAAAAAATAAGAGGCAGCAGGAGAGTCTTCATTTATTTGGAAGCAGCTTTATTTATTTTCTACATCTTTGTCCGCCTCCGTCAGCTGTGCTCCATCGAGGTGACCTGTGAGAGCGCCAGCGTCATGGCGGCGACTCTGGCCAACGGCGGCTTCTGTCCAATCACAGGCGAGCGCGTGCTGAACCCCGAGGCGGTGCGAAACACTCTGAGTCTGATGCACTCCTGCGGCATGTACGACTTCTCTGGACAGTTCGCTTTCCACGTCAGTGTCTCCTCATTTCTCTGTCATCACATGTTTAACGCTACGTCAGGTGTCGTGTGAGGATGTGACGCTGAATCCTCCTCCGTTCTGTTCCAGGTGGGTCTACCGGCTAAGTCTGGAGTCGCTGGCGGGATCCTGCTGGTCGTTCCCAACGTGATGGGCATCATGTGTTGGTCTCCTCCGCTCGACAAGCTGGGAAACAGCGTCAGAGGCATCCAGTTCTGCACGGTAACCTTTAACCGAGCCGATGAAGCTCTGGAGGCGTCATGGTGAACATTGAACCTGAAGCTGAGTGTCTCCTTTCATTCAGGACCTGGTGTCTCTCTGTAACTTCCACAACTACGATAATCTGAGGCACTTTGCCAAGAAGCTGGATCCTCGCAGGGAAGGAGGCGACCAGAGGGTGAGTCCCAGCAGCTCTTCATACTTTATAGATCCAAACTGCTGCTGGAGCTTCTGTCACATCATGTTGTTGTTGTGTTTCAGGTGAAGTCAGTGATCAATCTGCTGTTTGCTGCCTACACCGGAGACGTCTCAGCTCTGAGGAGGTACGCCAGCTCTCTGACCTCCGGTGTGATTCGAGGATGATGTTGCTCTTCATCGTTTACTAACTGTTTCTTTGTGCAGGTTTGCGTTGTCCTCCATGGACATGGAGCAGAGGGACTACGACTCGCGGACAGCTCTGCACGTGGCGGCCGCTGAAGGTGAAACAATGAGAGAAAGGTTTTGTTTTCACGAGTTCATGCAGTGTTTGTGTTCACTGGGCTGACGGAGCTTTGTGTTTCAGGACACGCTGAGGTGGTTCGCTTCCTGCTGGAGGCCTGCAAAGTCAACCCGGTTCCCAAAGACAGGTAACGATACTCGGCTTTAAAACCTCAGCTGTAATGAAAAAGACAAAGACGGTAAACGGGACGTGTGTTTGCTGCAGGTGGGGGAACACGCCGATGGACGAGGCGGTGCACTTCGGCCACCACGACGTAGTGACCATCCTCCGCGATTACCACAACAAGTACAGCCCTCAGGAAAGCAGCGAGGACAAGCAGAGCGCAGAGAAGAACCTGGACGGGATGCTCTGATCGGGACGGGAACGTCAGGTTGGAGAACAACAATCAACAACTGCACCTAAACGACACTAAACCATAAACTGTACAGTGAATATAAAAACCTTTCCAAACATCTTAGATGGAAAGAAATCCCTTATGAGTCCTCTTAGGTGCCGGGCAGCCGCACCCCTCCAGTGTAAGTAAAAGCTCGTCATCATGTGAGTAGACGTTGTTGGTTTTTGTACGATATCACTGTATGTATTTTTATTTTCACTCCTCCCTCTGTGTTTTGTCGGAGGTTAGCAGCTGCAGCGTGAAATGATGGGCTCCATCGTTTCACGCTTTTCAAACCTTCCTCACTTCATCATCACAACATGGTGGGATGTATCTTCTCCCGAACACTTTAATGTGTGTGTGTGTGATATTTATTGATGTATTTAAGATGTACATTCATGTAAAGTGTCTGAGGATCGATCGCTGGGTGAAACTGGTGAACAGTCGGAGCTTTGTAGTCGAGCAGCTCTGATCAGGAAGCGTCAAGTCGTTTAAAACTCTGGAAACTGTCAGTATTTGAATTATTATTTTTATCTGTTAATATTATAATATTCAGCTTTTAAACGATTTCTGTTTGTTTTCTAAATGACATTTTTGTTGTTTTCTCCCTAAAACCACCGCTCTTTAATTTAAATATTGTTTTATGTGCTCTTTGTTTGTTTTTTTTAAACAATTCGTTAATGTTCGTTAAAAGAGTTTCTACATATCCGACACTCCTGCAGAAAGACTTAACTGTTGAATGACGAGCAAAGATGTTTTTATTCTCACTTTAAGTTCCAGCAGAAAATGACGGAGCTCAACTCTGATGTTGTAAAATCACAGTAATCCGTGAGAACATCTCCCGTATTTATGAACAATACAGGCAGGAAGACCAAGTAAACATCCTGAACACCCTGAATACGCTTCATCACAAAGATAAAAATGTTAGTCACATAAAAAATCCAGAGGAAACCAAACAAACTCAAGTTATTGTTGATCGCTCGAGTCATTTGATGCTGTAACAAATGAAAGATGTGAATTTCAGGGTTTGTCCCTCGTGGGGTCAGATGCAGCTTTACGATGCAGACAGATTGTTTTCATGTCATACTTGAAGAGTTGTGCGGTTTTTCCACATGTTTTGTGTTTGTTTGGATGTTTCTGCTCAAACTGAACTCCTCCTCAGGTCGAGGGTCACTTTGTCCAGTGAAAGAAGCACAAAGCTGTGTCTGAAAACTGAAATATTTTAGAGTAATGATTGCAGGTTTGACTTCTGTCAGTCAAATCAAGTTGCGTCTGTTTGTGACTAAAATGCAAAACGTTTGCTGTCATTGTTTCTTCTTCATGTGTATTTATGCTGAGCGTCTCAGGCCGTTCACATATTTATTCACAGATTTAATAAAAGTCAGAAACACCAGCTCAGTGTCTGTACTTCTGTGGCATCAAAGTGATCACGTAGGTCAAGAACAGTTTGTGTGATCTGCATCAAAGTGGTCCAGTAAGAGTTCAGTCCTCAGAGCTACCAAAGTCCAACATTTAGAGTTTGATGACGGTTTGATCTCTTGTGTCTGAGTAGAATATCCTCTGTGTGGAAGAGGTGGGTCCAATTTTGAATATTTTGCCCAAGAATAGATGCTAAATATACCAAACATGGAGGTTAGGAGTGTGACTGAGTGGCTCAGGGAGTAAGACAGTGGGATGGGAGCAAAGTGTTCACAGGTTTGAGGCTGAGCGGTATCTATTGTGTGTTTTTACATATTTTTGCATGTTAATGTCTGGAGGTGTGGCAACCCTGAGCAAAAGGAGGAGGAGACTTCTTGAAGGCAGTGAGGACGGATCTCAGCAAGTCACTGAAACACTCCAGTCTCCACAAGCTTATGTCAGACCTGGAATCTGACTGAGTCATGAAAACCTCAGCACACCTCAGTTACACGAAGAAACACTTTTAAAGGAAACTTGGACATGTTATTTAGAAAAGCAGCGGTAGACACCAGGCTGAACCCTTCTTCAATAAATAGTTATATGATGAGCCGTAAGAAACGAATACAGAGTGACACATTGTAAAGGACTGAAGGACAACCATGAAATACAAAGTTAGAAAAGATGGTTTAAGATTTTTAATTGAACAAGCAAATGCATTGCACAATATGACAACAGAGAGATAAACTGTAAAGAAAATAAAAACACTATGTTGAAAAAAAACAAAAAATGTCATAGTATAGTATGTTGAAAAAAATGTTATACTATATATATAAAAAAACATAAAAAATAGTATGTAGAGAAAAATTGTGGAGAAATGCAATTTCTGTATGATCGTGTCCTTGGCTCGTGCCTGTTGCTAACTCTCTGTATAGCATCAGTATATTGGTTGTGTACATTTTTATCATGTGTCCTAATCTTCCATAGCCTGTATTTCATATATGAGTGTAACATATTCAGCCAGTGAGGCAGCCAGTACTTCTGCCTCATGGAAGAGGGCGCTAGTGAGCCACTGGTTCATGCTGTTGCTCTTCTTCTACGCTGAGTCATCTGTACTGTCGCGGTCCGTTGTTGGATATTTTTCTCTGTGTGAAAGCCAAAAATAAAATCACTAATAATAATGTCAATCATTATGACAAAGACGAGTATTTTTTGAAATACCTGAGGCGTTTATTAAACTTTTAGTTTTTGGGTATTAGCATTAACCGGAAGTGCTGAACAGGTGTCGGCTAATTAACCTGATGAACGCTGAGCATGCAACGTACTTTAGTCTCGAGTTTAGATTTAGTTTGTTTTAATATAAAATAACCTGCGACTCTATGAAGATGAATTACATAAGACAATAGACACGAAGACATCGAGAGTTATGTCCAGGTACAGTAATATTCCGTGTTACAGCAGCTACCTGCCCTGATTACCTGTTCGTGTTTACCTGTTAGCTTCGAAGCTAATAGCGGTGTAGCTTGTGTTGTTTCTCTAAAGTCAAGAAGAAATATTCTGTAGTTTTGCTTCATCTGTATTATCTGTATTAATAGTAATCACACAATTGAATTAAATGATATTTATTAAAAATATCATATTTTTTAAATAAAATAAATAAAATAGAACGTAAACCGGAAATAACTCACTGACTTTATTGTATAAAGGATTACGTTGATGAATAAAACATTAGTTTACCTGACAGTACAAAATCACTAATATTTACTGATAATTGATATAATTTAGGATTTGAAAAACAAAGATCGGTACTTTTTGGAAAAACTTGAGCAGTTTATTTTACTTTATTTCGTTTTTGGATACTAGCACTAACCGGAAGTAGTGAACAGGTGTCCGTTAATTAGCCTGATTAACGTAACTTCGGTGTCGACGTGTTGTTTGTCTTAAGATAAAATATTTTGTGACTTATGAAGAGGAAATAATTAAAAAAAAACAAAAAAAAGACACGAAGACATCGAGAGTTATGTCCAGGTACAGTAATATCCCGTGTTAAAGTTGTTAAACTACCTGCCCTGACTACCTGTTCGTGTTTACCTGTTAGCTTTGAAGCTAATGGTGGTGTAGCTTGTGTTGTTTTGCTGAAGTTGAGAAGAAATATTCTGTATAGCTTTGCACCTGTTTCATCTAAAATAGCATTATTATCCGTAATATTGTTATTATTTTATATTTTTAACGAAGTTGAAGGAATGGTAACGTCTGTAATTATATTTAAGAAATTGTTTTATGCACTTGGAGATGTTACATTTAGCTGCAATGCTTTCGTGTAACTCAATCGAAGAGAAAAAAATGAACCCGAAGCAACTCACTGACTTTAATGTATAGATGATTACGTTTATGAATAAAACAATAGTTTACCTGACAGTACAAAATCACTAATAATACTAATATTAATAAAATTAGGATTTAAATAACAAGTACTTTTTTTTTTGTTTTTTTTAGCCTGAGGAGTTAATTATTATTTAGGTTTTGGTTATTTAGGTCTAAGCATTAACGGGAAGTAGTGAACAGGTGCTGGTAATTAACCTGATTAACGTAACTTCGGTCTCAAGCTAACGTGTTGTTTGTCTTAAGATAAAATATCTTGCAACTGTATGAAGAGGAAATTAAATACATAATTAAAATAGACATAAAACAGAGTTATGTCCAGGTACAGTAATGTATGACTACCTGTTCGTATTTACCTGTTAGCATCGAAGCTAATGGCTGACTAGCTTGTGTTGTTTTGCTAAAGTTAAGAAGAAATATTCTGTAACTTTGTACCTGCTTCATCTGAAATTAAACTAGTTTGAGTATCGATTCAATATTAATCGTAATAGTTTACTGTTAATATTTTATAAAGTTGAAATGTTAACATGTCCATACAGTACCAAGCCAAGACTTAAATGTATAAATATATTTAATAAATGATGTTCAGGAAAACAGTCAGTGATGCAGTGAGTTTCCACCAGGACCAAGTCCTCAGAACAACCATGTTACTCCTGAAATGCTGCTCAGAGGTCAGAGACTTGAAGGTAAATCCTGCAGGGATTCAGGATTCATCAAGACATTTTGATTTCATTTGACCCTCGTGCATGTCCTCATCTCTGTTCCAGATTCATTTCAGAGTGGACTCATGGAGAGACAGATCTTAGAAGTTATCCCTCCTGACAGATGATCTCTCTGCTGCTTCTGGGACTCAGAGTAAAGCTGTGACTGACCAGGACGCTGGAAGTGTCCAAGACCAGTTTGGTGTGTCCATCTGTAGGAGAGGAAGCAGCCTGTGTCCATACTTAGTGCAGGTGTGTTGGTGGCTTTGAAGATGAAGGAACTGAATGCTAACTGTTAGCATCAGCTTAAGCTAAAGTTTGATATGTCTGTCACTTGTGTTTCAGATGAGGCTGCTGGTTAAATCTCCTGGTTGTTCCAAGTGTTAGGCATCATGTGTTGGTCTCCTCAGCTCAGCAAGCTGCACAACAGTGTCAGAGGCATCCAGCTCTTCATGGTAAGCTCAACTTTTTGTTGTCTGACACTTAGTTTATGATAAAAATCAAAAGTAGACTGGAACAACAGAAATGTGCATTTTATTAATTTACTGTCAGGAACAGTTCTCAATAAACTGATGTGTGTTTGCTGCAGGTGAGAGAAAACACGATGGATGACAGCGCTGCAGACAAGACGGAGAAGAACCTGGACCAGACGATCTCTGAGGGAAACATTCAAGCTGAGGAAGATCAAGATGTCAGAAAGAAGGAATGTGGATTGTTGTAAACCGTTTTAATAAAAAGCATCATTGTGTCAGTATTTGTGACTTTAATAAGATCAACATCAGTGGAGTGGCTGTTATAAGGTTTAGACATTTGGAGGTGAAAAAACACTTAGTAACAAAAAAGACAGATGAAGCGTTAGTAAAAAACTGGGGTTTGCCCTTCAGGGGGCCCAACCCCTCCTTGCTTCATCTACCCATTCACTCACACAGGTGCCATGCATTGGGTGCAGCGGATACTTTGAGCTTGTCACAGTCTGGGGATTGAACTCCTGATCTTACGGTTGGTGGACAGCTTGCTTTACCTCCTGAGCTAAAGTAAACTGAAATAACTCAGGTGGTGAGGACCATTCTTCTTTAGTGACACGGTACACGACAGACAAACGTCCTTTTAAAGCCTCAGACTGATGTTTCACCACTAAACCTGGCTGCTGCTGAAAACACTTTTACAACAGGGACAAAATGTTATGAACAATCCAGATAAAAAATAATTCATTCTTTAGTTTGATAGAAAAGCTTTTATTTTCTCCACAAACATTAAATCACATTTTAATAGTTACCTGTTAGGCCTCACTGTGGAAGTACATGTATAACATACATCACTTAATAAAAATAAATCTGTCCAAAGAGTTTGTTTTATTCATGGATGTTAATATATATATATATATTTAACCCAACATCTACCAATTTGTTTGCTGCTTTCAACCTCTGACGACCACTGTACCTTTTCACCTGATGCACATGGTAATATTTTTGTACATACATCTTTCGTATCTATCTTTATCTGCACTGTTTCCTGCCGCTGTAAAACCTAACTCACCAGGATGATAGTCTATCTAGTTCTCTCGTTTCTGAGGAGACTGTGCTGACCTGAAGTCAGAAGGTTTCTCTGTGAAGCTCATGATGAGACGAGCTCTGAGGAAAGGAACAGCATGAGAAGGTGACGACGACTCATCTTCAGTTTTCATCTGGAACACGACCAGTCCTGGATTTACTGGAGGAGGAAGAGGAGACACAGAAACATTTAGAGGATTTATCAACGTCCACAAAATTCAAATTAATCTGAAAAATGACTGAACTCCGTCTAAATGACATGAACAGCTACAAACAAACAAGAGGAGGACGTTCCATGTGGAGTCAACCAGGAGTTCCCACCTCAGACGTTGATCATTTGTTCCTGTTGTAAAGTTAACATATTTATTTGATAGGGACAGTGCACATTAATGAACATCTATTCAGACACAAACAGATTATAGCAACAATGCTAATTTTCATCTGCAGTCCAGAGGCAGGCAACACAAGAACATGATAAGACATAGGACAGGACAATAGATCACAATAAGAGCACGTCACATGACAGGACATTAATTAATATGTGATGGAAAGTCCAAAATATTAGAGACACTGAGACACTGTTTATCTAATTAGAGCTGCTTTTACAGACGGAGCCTCAGCATTTTAATTTATAGACCAAGTATTGATTTAAACGCTCCATCTACATTATTCTTCTTATTTACAGTCAGATTTAACTCTGACATGACTGTATGTAGACAGCTGTTTCATTTTTATTAGTTTATATTTCTGCTGCATCACTTTTAAATAAAGGTTCATCTTAAATAATCATCCCATGTTTGTATCATTTTGAGATGATCAGTAACAGACTGAACTGTCAGGACATTTGTTTCTGCAGTGATCAGATCAACAACTTTACTTATTAGTTTTATTGTTGATAAAATACAGAAAATCTGCTTTAAATCAACATTTATTTTGTCAGTTTATCATTTTTCTAAATGCAGGTGGATTTCACCAACGTGTCTGAAATGTCCGATTTGTCCTGAACGCAGCGGATTTAGCAGGAAGTGGAGACAGCAGAGCAGCAACACGTTGACTCTGTCCGTGTGTTGCTTTAATGTTTCTACAGTGAGTTGATCAACTGTCAGTCAGTTCAGTGACTTAGTGGTGAACACTGAGACTGAGAGGAAGCAGCAGGTCAGTCTGCACAGTCTGTTTTTACTCTTTAACAGTCAGAGGCAGGAGGACGCTCGCTGCTCTGAAAACAGACTCACCTGCGCAGGTGAACGCAGCCTGTTCATCAACACAAACACTGCAAACAAAGCGACACCAGAGTAAAGGAGAAGAACGAGAGAAACGCTTTTACCTTCAGCAGGAGAGAAGAAGCCACGACGCTGAGACTGAGACATCCAGAGGAGGAGGAGGAGGAGGAGGAGGAGGAAGCTCAGATACATTAGAGTCACACCTGATCCTGATCCATTTAATCAACACAGAGGACAGGAAGTGTTTTTAAACTATCGCGATGACTGCCCTCCAGTGGTCACTGCCAGTAACTACATAGATCTCCTAGTAACTCCTTGTTCTTAGCTCCTCTCTTCTCAGAGTCTCTGGAGTTTAGATCATGATGTGAAGCCTTTCCTCAGAGATTATGAAGGATTGAGTTAAAGCTCTGGATGAATAAATACATTTTAAATATTAATACCAAGATGACAGACTGAAAAGATGTGAGAGCTCAGAGAGGGACAGGAAGAGACTGAACAAGCTGGTCAGACGTCATTTGTCACTGTTTTGTATATATATATATATTTTTTTTAAATATAACAGTTTTAAATAGTAATGTCATATACCTTTATGGTGTCATGTGTTGCCTGGTTCCTGTTGTTTGGGTGAAGTCCTGGACATCATCATGGCTGTGTCCCCTCTCCATGTCCTGGACCAATAGAAGGACGAGGTTAGAACAAAACTGACTAACATTTACTAATGTCACTATTTTATTACTATCTGTTCCTCTACTATTATAAAAGAAGTCATAAAGTCATAGGATAGGATGGTGAGAGAAAGTTAACATTTTAGTAAAAGTGAGGTAACAACAGAAACACAGAGAGACATGAAGACATCTATTGGTGCTGGATGAAGGACGACCAGAGTCTCCAGTCTACCTGGTTATGTTACAAGCTTAAAGGCAAATGTTTTCATTCTTTAAACTTTATTCAGCTCAGATATTCTTTTAACTTTAGTTTTTTCATCAAGAAAAATCATATGAATGTCAGAGCAGTATGTGCACTTTGCATCAGTCCTAACTCTAAGTTTTACTGTTCTTTCTTAAACACATCAACAAAAAGCTGCATTTTCAACTTTAGGAGTATCTCAGTGAAATCACCTGTGGATGTGACTCAGTCTCAAATCAAGGGATCAGATCCAGAGCTCTGTGTTCTGAGAAGTTTCTCCATGTCCTTCTCAGACTAAAAGCTAATTTATCCGTCTCTCCTTGAAAGGTGGACGTCTGAGAGCTGTCCAGAGCTCCTCTTGGTTGCATAACGGACATTGAGGCAAAGTGCACGTTGAACTCCAGCAGCCACTTTATGTCTTTTCCTCTCAGGTAGGGCTTGAAAGCAAAAAATAAAAACTACTGGGATGAGACGTGACCTGAGTGTAGGTCTACAGAGAAAGACACAATCACAACAGTCAGGAAAGACACTGACATGAAATCATCAAAGTAAACATGTGGAGCATTATGTGCTTTATTTACAGACATACTGACTCCAGCTCGTGCACAGCTTCTTCTTCACCTTCTCAAACACAAGCCAGTGTCCCAGTGTAGATGCTACCATGCTGGTGTCAGGCAGGTTATCAATCACAGTCACTCTGCTACGGTTCAAGCATCAGCTCTACACCCACAGGTGACAAATCAAGATGGCGGCGCGCATGGACGCAGCGGCTCCAGTCAGCTCTGCGTTTGTTTTCTTTGTTTTCGTCCGCAAACCCCGAAGCGGAATCGCGGACACGTTTGACACGGAAATACGAACTGCAGCTTGTGTTAGCCGAACCAACGGAGAGGATCAGCGGCACCAAGTCCCTGTGCATCGGACGAAAACACCACAGCAGTCACCGAGAGGACTCTACAACACGTCTACTTCCTGAGGACGCCAAGGAACCACAGCAGAACCACCAGAACCAGACCAGCAGCAGCAATCATCCTGGAGCAGCTTCTGGTTTGGAAACTGCACCGTTTCTGACAGAAGGACCCTGCAGAGAGTGGTGCACACAGCAGAGAGGACCATGGGCGTCCCCAGGACATCTGCAGGTCAAGGTGTCTCAAGGTGCCTCAAGGTGCAACTCTTTATCTCTGTGATCAGTGTCATGTATCTGCAGTACTCAGTCATTCAGTCATTCATAGTTTCCATGTACTCATGTACAGCTGTATATAGTACTAGTATTGTACATGCACTGTGTAGTTCAGAGTTCCACTTGTAGATCCTGTTGATCTTCTGTGCAGATAATCTGTGTCACCATGTGTTGTAGAGTAGTAGATGGAGTAGTGCAGCAGTAGTTGTGGTCATTGGTTGTGTCTTGTCAGCATGTGTAGCATGATGATGAGGAGAAACAGTGTTTCACACCTCTGTGTGTTTTTATGAACGTTTTGTGGAATAAACACGACTTGAATCTGGAATCTGGAAATCTGTGTGGACGGTAAAGTGCTTTCTAAGAGGACTTTTACAAGGATTACCAAAGTTGTTAGAAGTCAGTCAGTAGTTGCTTATGGTTTATTAAAACTACAAGCGGCAAAAGCTTCAACTAAGTGTCATTGAAATTTTTGCTGAATCTCCGTCACATACAAGGGGATAGGAGTGGTTGTGGCTGCACACTGTGGCCACAACTGGCAATGAGAGGCAGTGGAGGTAAAGTTAAAAGCCTCTCTGAGCCTAGAGTAAACTTGTTTCTAACACGAAATGCCATTTTTCTACTGTCTACGTTAATGTCTTTATTCTGTCTTTTGTTTGCACTGCGCTGATAGTGGCAAATACCAGAAGTTTAAGTAATGTAAAATTAAATATAAATCAGAATATGTGGAGATACTGTTACATGTTTAATGAAAATATATATTTCAGTAATATCCCTGTTAACATTCAGCCATTCTTTTAAATAAATTAGCATTTTTTATAAGTTTAAAGTTGTTTTTAAAAGTATTTATTCCACCGTGCAAACAATCTCCTTCTTTCATTCCTTAAAATGCCCACTTGTGAAAAATGTCCATTTTCTTAGGTCAACAGTCATGTGCCTGAAGCCCTCAGTCCTCTGCACAGAGTGTGGTGAAAGCAGAGTCTCCAGGTTCTAAGTGTTGGAGCCACAAGTGTTGGAGCTGCAGAGTCAACAGCTTAGTGAGTCGAGAGCTGAAGGGAGTCGAGAGCTGAAGGGAGTCGAGAGCTGAAGGGAGTCGAGAGCTGAAGGGAGTCGAGAGCCGTGAGCCGAGAGTCGGAGGCGGAGTCTTGGAGAGGCGGGGCTAACTCTTACTATTTTTTTTTTTCGAGATTTTTCGGCCAAAATTAGATGCCAAATATACCAAAAAAAGTAGTAGTAAGTGTGAGCAGATAGCTCAGGGAGAAAGGAGAGGGGTTGGGGAGGGAGAGGTAGTAGGATCGAGTCCAAGAGGGGAAGTGTTTTAAGCAACACCAGCAAAAAAAAAAATTTCGACCGCAAAAGCTGGCCTCGAACCCGCGATGTCGGGTTGGGCGCCATGTTTTTATCGAATTGAGCTACTGCTTAATTCGAGTTTGAAAAATTTTAACTTCTATTTATCGTATGAGCTCAAAAACAGCGATTACCCGGCTCCAGCGCGGTTCTGCGAGCAGCTGAGTTTTAGTGTAGTGGTAAAGCAGAGGGTTTGACATCGGGAGGTCGGGGATCAAGCCCCATCTTCCCCATTTTCTCGGCTCTTTCGGCTCTCTGGATCTTCGACTCGTGAGTCCACTGACTCGGATGCATGATTCTCTCGATGAAAAGACTCAGATTCTCTGAAACCACTCCTCCAGGTGAGAAGGAGTTCCTTCAAGTCACTGTCTGACCTGGAGCTGAACATGAACCTTCCAAGCTGACCACCAGACATTTGTCTTTGTAAAGCCTCAGGCTGATGTTTGACCACCAAACCTCAATGCAGCTTTTTATTAGGAACACACACACACAGGCCTTTATGAAGATCAGACCTTGTCACAAACTTTGTTTCTTATTGAGGTGTTGGTGGCTGCTGCTGAAATGTGTTTTACAACTCAGACAAAATATTCGGAACAGACAAAAAAAACATTTTTTTAGTTTGATAAAACATCTTTATTTCTCCGACATGTAAATACAGCTTCCTGCGAGGAGTCACTGTGGAAATGTATTTAATAAACATTAATCTGTCCAAAAAAGTGACTCTTTCTCTGCCGTTTCTGGGGTGACTGTGCTGACCTGGAGTCAGAAATGTTCTCTGAGCTCTGAGGAAACGTACAGTACAGGAAGGTGATGGAGTCAGATGACGACGTATCTTCAGTTTTCATCTGGAGACTCATCTGAAAAGAAAAAAGATGGAAGATACAATCTGGATTTACTGTAGGTGTGTACACACATATATACATACATACGTACACACACATATACACATTTACTTATATTCTGGTGCGTCATTTTTCATCTTCTCTTTTTCATCTTCTCTTGAATAATCACTCCGTGGTTCTTTTATTTTGGGTTTGTCAGTAATAGACTGAAGTGACAGCATTTTGCCACATTCGTCTCTGAGCAATTCAACATTTAATATTTTAACTTAATGCTGGATTACATTAAAGTACCTGAAATATCCAATTTGCCCTGAACACACCACACTTAGCAGGAAGTGGAAACAGCTGAGCAGCAACACATTACTGTGTTGGTTTATTATTGTTTCTACAGTGACTTGATCAAATGCCATAATATAGAAATCAAGAAAAATCATAAAAATGTAAAAAAAAAAAGTATAAAAAAGTATAAAAAAATGTCATGATAGTATGTCGACAAAAAGGTCATAAAAATGTCAAAAATGTCAAAGCCTCAGCAAAGACAACAGCCGCCTCTCTTCAATTATTTATTCTCACATCTACCCCTAAGATGAAAAAAATAATAAAAAAAAATGACAAATGCTAATTGTGGACATCTGAGTGCTCATTAGTTTTAAAGAAGGCTAGGAGGAGGAGGAGGAAGAGGAGGAGGAAGAGGAAGAGGAAGAGGAAGAGGAAGAGGAGGAGGAGGAGGAGGAAGAGGAGGAGGAAGAGGAGGAGGAGGAGGAGGAATTTACTGCTAGACATTATCTACAAATATTGTTTTAATCATTTTTCACATTATGTTAAACATGGTGCTGTGTAAGGCCAATTAGAAAATGAATGTGTGTAAGTTAAAGTCGATTATAAAAGCATCTGAGGTGAAGCCTCTACTTCGGTGTACCTGCAGGACTCTGCTGCAGTCAGACTCAGGAAGTAGCGGCGCTGGCGGCGAGGGCTGCTCCCAGAGTTTCCAAGAAGCGGTGGACGTCGCTGAAGGAGTTGTAGAGCGGCACCGGAGCGACTCGCAGCACGCTGGGTTCCCTCATGTCGCACTGAGCAGCAGGAACGAGAAAAGCACAATCAGGAAGAGTCGGTTTAGAAAGAAGAAGCCGTGGTTTATCAGCTACTCACAGCGACACCCCTCTTCTCCAGCTCCTGGAAGACTCTTTTGATGGGGACGGAGAAGGAGAGCGACAGCTGGCAGCCTCTCTGCTGAGGGTCCGAGGGCGTGAGGACGCGGACGTGAGGTTTGTGAGGCTGAGCTGGGTCCTTGGTGTAGTGCTGCTGGATCAGATACTCCAGATACCCCGTCAGCAGGAGGGACTTCCTGCGCAGCGCCTGCATGCTGCTCATGTTAAACACCTGCATGTGGAGAAAGCCTTCAGACGTCGTTGTGGAAGAAAATCCACCTAAACCTTAGATGAAAGTAGAAAAGCAGAATGCATGTTTTTAGGGCAGTACCTCCAAACTGGCCTGCAGGGGGCAGACCAGCAGGAAGGGCTGGTTGGACAGTCTGAAGCCGCTCACTCCGGGCTGCAGCTCCAACACTGAAAACACAAGAAGGGTCAAACACGTCAAGATGGATCCTGGTGTAATATCCAATGAGAGCAGAAGATGGCAGCGTGCAGCAAGGAAGCAGCTGAGAGGATCTTCTTTACCGTTACTCATCTGGAAACGAGTTCTCAGGTCGTGTCCCCACCATCCCACCAGCCTGAAGAGTTAGAGAGAGGAGTTAAAGGATCGTCAGGAACACTTGGACTTTATTCTCTCATCATTTCTTGCCGTGCTCCTTACGCTGGTTTGATGGTGTCTTTGTGTTTCTCGTGGACAAATGCTCCAGCCAGACCACCAGCGCCTGAGTTTACATACTGCAAACATAAAGAGACACAAAGTCATCTCACTGCTCTTTCCTCAACTCACTTCTGTTTCCTGTCAGCTGACCTTGTAGGTGCACCAGCAGGCGAAGTCCACGCCCCAGTCGTGCAGCTTCAGCTCCACGTTTCCTACAGCGTGGGCGCAGTCGAAGCCGACGAAGCATCCCTGACAGACGCGCAGAGAAAGGATTAACTCTTCTCTGAATTATCAGGATGAACACCTTCTCGATCACCTCCAGGATGTCCTCCGTCCTCAGAGTCTCCTCCCCCTGACCAGACAGGAAGCAGAATCAGTGCTCACCTCGTGTCTCCAGGTTAAGATTTACCTCTAATACATTTAATTATCACTGGAACCAAGATTTGGAGCTTTTCACATCAAACTCTGTCAGAGTGTGATACTTTCCAGCTGAGGACTGAGTTCTGGGTCAACATGTGGGGCGTACCGGTCTGGGTGAGAGCATCAGCATGCTCTGACGAGGGTCGAATCCTCTCAGGACGATCTGAGACTCTATAGCGTACTGAGGACATGAGAGACAGACTCAGCTTCATAAGAGTTGATTTATGCCACAGACGAGTCAGACTGAGATTTAAATCTTTAGAAGGCCACACAAGACCTGACATTTACAAAACTACAACAGATTTCTCACCACGTGCAAATAAACGTCAGGAAAACCACAAAAAAGCTTTGAAACACAACAAAACATGAATCTCAGTCATGATGATCTGGTTTCTCATGTGAAGCTTGCTGCATTTTAAATAACTCCAGAATAAATCCCCTTAAAGCAGTGGATCTCAGTCTGAGGATAAATAAATCAGTAAAATCAAAGGAAGAGGACAAAGTGCAGCCTTAGCTAACCAGTGGATGGACTCACATGATCTGAAGGAAAGGCCTTGTGCTCCAGCAGGACTTTGTGTCGAGCTGCAGTTGGTTTATAGAAAGAAAGCTGCAGGATAAAGACATGAAATCATCCTTAGACGACTTCTTCTTCTGCTCCTTTCTGTTATTCCAGGCGTCATGTTTGCAGAACTCACATGTCTTTTTATTTACTTACCATCAGAAGGTGTAAATTAACCGTCAGTCTGTTCATCAGCGCCACCTCCTCAGCTTTAGCTCCTGAGAAACAAAATTAAAATATTTCAAACAGTCTGGTTTTAAACACAATCATTCTTGAAACACTGGGAATAAAAACTCCTGTAGGGCTCAGACTGATCAGAATATTAACAGCAGTTCTTGTCTCTGTCTTATTACATATACCAGGCCTCCATGTGAACTCTGGACTCTAGAAAACAGACCTGGACAGAAGAGTGCAGTGACCTGAACACAGAAAGATGATGAGGAACGTTGCAAAACCAGTGCTGAAGAACGGACCTCTGGATTCAAGCGTTTAACTCTCAGCTACGACCAGGACGAGTGAGATTAAAGAGACGTAATGTCACTGATGAATGTCAAACAGGTTCTGCAGCAGGACGACAAGGAGACATCCAGAAGAACATCTGCAACAGCTGTTCTGACCTCAGCATCACGGAGTCAGTCACTGAACGTACATGCAAGGTGACGTTAGACCAGTTTAGACCAGAATCAGACCCAAACCGGTCCAAAAAACAAGTCCAGAATTCAGAACCAACCAAAGCTCAGCTCAGCTAAAACTAATCCACAGCTGGTCCACAACCAAGACAAAAACCATGTCTAGCCCAAAACCAGTTCAGATTTCACTTTTAAAACCAGCCTGAAATCAGTTTAAAAGACAACCAAAAAGGGCAGAACTAGCGTCACACCATCTGAAACACAAGGCCCAAACCAAAACTTAATAATATAAAGCAAAAGTTCAAAAGTTCAAAAGATCTGGACTTTATAAAAACAAAAAAAAACTTTAACAGCCTTTAAATAATATCTTAACACCCGTATACATCAACAAGTGAAGTAGTAAACAAAGAGCCTGTCACTCAACATGTTCCCGTCACAACTCTCGCGAGATCTCCAGCTAATTTGGAGAAACAAAGCACTTGGTGTCTAATTAGGTCATTTTAACTCCTAAAAACGTGTGTAAACCTTAACGTAAAGCATTTTTACTCCAAACTGTGAATACTACTGAGCTAACAAAACATAACGGTTCATGTAGCTAACGTTAGCATTAGCTTTGCTCACGATGCACCGATACACATTACAGGGGACAAAGCGTTAAAACTTTACAAGAATCACAGTAAAACTCATTGTCAACAATCAGCTACTTGTGTCAACTTTTAAAATATTGAGTTTACTTACATTTTCTGTCGTCTTTCAGCGTTTTATCTGTCTTTTAATCCTAATTCTCCGACCCTGTTTTCACAAACGTTGACGCCATTAATGGTGCGTTCAAAGCCCGCAACGTTCAGTTGTGTTTGCAGTTGTAAAAAGTCTGAGAAGGTTCTTGGTCTTTCAGGTCAGGGTATCTCAAGTAAATACAGTTAAAAACAAAGTCAGCTGGACTTGTTTGAGTTGTCTAGGAGACGTTTAATCTAAGTGTTCAGGTGTAAGTAACAGGTGGGAGGTTTAGGAGTTTAATTGAAACACCTGTGGGTGGGGAACCCACGTGACTAGAGTCTGTTAACCTGACAAAACAGTTCAACACAAAGGAGGTGGACACTAATTATCAGCCACTTAAAGTTTTAACACTAGTGCCTAAAAGTTTCTCACCTTGATTTAGTAGTTTTAGGACATAAATGGGCGGATAAAGCACCACTAGTTGTGAAAAACAAATCCAACACAAAGTCCAAACCAGTCAAAAACCAACAAAAATCTTTGTTACTGCATCAAATGTTTTAACAGTTATAATTCACTGCATTTTTCTGCAAACAAAACAAGATGCACAAGTTGTACTTTACTGTAGAAATAGAAAACACGATCCTCTCTGTGATTTCAGCTGCCGTCCCGTCCTTTCTGCTCTGAAACCCTTCTCCATGGCACAGACTGAAATGTTAAATATCTGTTGTTTTTTATTTACTATACTTTGCTGCCATCCAGTGGGAATACTGAGTCATGGAGGGGATTTATACCTGCACACATTTACAGATTTATACAACTCTCTGTGATTTTTGACAAAAGAAAGTTGTTTTATTCCAATTGAAAACGTCTCAACTTCAAAGAAATAAAGCAAAAGATGTTACCTTCAGCCAGAGGAAAGAACGAGCTGTAAAACAACGAGAGGGAGAGGAGGACTGACTAAGATTAAATAATTATTCTTAGAAACATTTAAATTGAGTTAGACCCGATAATAAACTGAAACACATGGTTTAAACACATTAAAAACATGAACGAGCTGTGATGGAGACTTAGCTCCCTCTGGCGGAGAAACGATGAACTGCAGGACGTCAGTTTAATAGACACATAGAACTATAACGATCACTGCCCTCTGGTGGACACAGTCAGTAACTACAATGGTCATTATTTTAAATTATTTTATTTTTTATTTATTGGTCGCGTAGTCGTGGTGGCTATTAAATAGTTTGATGTTCAGAGCAAAAAACTAAAAACAAAAACATAACATAAAGAGGTTTTGAGATTATTTTCCCCTTCCAAATAAATAAAGCGACTCCAGACAAGTGAAGATGTTGGAGAGGGAAATACTTTACCTTCAGCAGGAGAAAAGAAGTCACAGCTGTAAAACAACCAGAGGGAGAGGAGGAGACATGAGGGTCAAATTAACATACTGAAAAGAGTCACAAATGAAGTCAGATCTCAGAGTGACGCTGAGAAACTAGTTCATGCATTTGTGTCTTCCAGACTGGATTATTGTAATTCATTACTGTCTGGCTGCCCAAATAACTCTTCAAAAAGCCTCCAACTGATTCAAAATGCTGCAGCAAGAGCATTGACAGGAATTAGCAAGAGAGATCACATTACTCCAGTTTTAGCTTCTCTTCACTGGCTCCCCTTAAAGTCTAGAATATAGTTTAAAATCCTCCTCCTTACATACAAGGCCCTTGAATGCCTAGCTCCATCATATCTTAAAGACCTCATTGTACCATATCATCCCAACAGATCACTTCGGTCTGAAAGTGCAGGCCTACTTGTGGTTCCTAGAATTTTAAAGAGTAGAATGGGAGGTAGAGCTTTCAGCTATCAGGCTCCTCTCCTGTGGAACCAGCTCCCAGTTTGGGTTCAGGAAGCAGACACTCTCTCTATTTTTAAGGTCAGGCTTAAGACTTTCCTTTTTGATCAAGCTTATAGTTAGGACTGGACTAAACCATCCCTTAGTTGTGCTGCTATAGGCCTAGGCTGCTGGGGGACAATGCACCAAACACATGTTCTCCTTCTTTCTTCTCTCTCCTCTCTCGTGTCCTCCACTTTCTTTTCTCTGGCACAGAGCTCCTCCCTCTAAATTCCTATCTGCTACTAGTCATGACATTCTGTGCTATTACTATGTAGAATGTTTACTGCTGCTCTCTCTTCTTCCGAGTATCTCTGGCCTGGAGTTGAGTGTTTCCTGTGGAGCTCCATACTACATCTGTTGTCGTGGTCTCATCATTCTGCCCAGTCTCCATGGAATCCTGCTGTTATCCACTCCTGCCTGAATGAACAATTCTCCAACCTGCTGATGATTCCTCTTATATTTTCAAACTGTCATGTAACATCATTAGTTTGAATCATAGCATCCCACCTGTATGCTTTAGTCAGATATGTGTATTTATGACAGATGTATGTTTATCTTGCTGTTCTCTTTCTCTGTCTGTACCCGGCTGGCCTTAGGCAGATGGTTCCTCCATATGAGCTGGGTTCTGCTCAAGGTTTCTTCCTGTTAAAGGGAGCTTTTCCTGCCACCGTCGCCTTCAGGCTGCTCTGGGGGTTTCAGGCCGGGTCTTGTAAAGCGTCTTGAGACGATTTGTATTGTTATTGACGCTATATAAATAAAATTGAATTGAATTGAATTGAATTGAGATCTGATCATAAACATGACTTAAACAACTTCTACATCATTCTGATGTATTGTCATATTTAGTCAATATATAATCTAATAAGTCTTCGGCTGAAAACAGTTTGTTTTTTATTTTATTTTATTTTTTATTAATGAACAAACTGAATCAACGTGAGTAAAACCTTCTCCCATCAAACCTCAGAAACACATTAATAACATGAACGACCTGTGATGGAGACTTAGCTCCCTCTGGTGGAGAAACGATGAACTGCAGGACGTCAGTTTAATAGACACATAGAACTATAACGATCACTGCCCTCTGGTGGACACAGCCAGTAACTACAACTAACATTACTTTAAATTGATTTTTTAATTTATTGATCGCGTTTGTTATATTGTTTTGTTTAGAATAGAAAGAAAGAAAGTCTCTTTAAATGCAGCAGATAAAAAGGAGGAGTGATTAAGATCAGATCAGTGAAGTTAGAGCCAATTACCTTTCATATCCAAAATCCTTGAAAAAATAGTCGCCACCCAATTACACACCCACTTAACTCAAAACTCCCTCTATGATCCTTTTCAATCTGGTTTCCGCCCCCGCCACAGCACCGAAACTGCACTCATAAAAATCACCAACGATCTTCTCACTGCAGCTGATTCCGGTTCACTTTCCATCCTCATCCTCCTCGACCTAAGTGCAGCTTTTGACACCATTTCCCACCACATCCTCCTTCATAGACTCTCCTCCATCGGCATCACCCACACCCCCCTTCACTGGTTCCACTCCTATCTCTCAGGCCGCACTCAGTTCATCCAGCTCAAATCATTTAAGTCTGACCCCTCCCCAGTCACTACAGGTGTGCCCCAGGGCTCTGTCCTGGGGCCCCTTCTCTTCATCACTTATCTCCTCCCCCTTGGCACCATCTTCCGTAAATACAACATCCATTACCACTGCTACGCGGATGACACCCAGCTCTACCTTTCCAGTAAACCAAACTCCGCACTCCCACCCTCTTCCCTTATCACCTGCTTAACCGAAATCAAATCCTGGTTCACTTCCAACTTCCTCAAATTAAACAGTGATAAAACAGAAATCCTTCTAGTTGGCACGAAATCTACACTATCCAAAATTGACCGTTTCCCCCTTCTGATCGACAATTCCTCAGTTTCCCCCTCCCCTCAGGTTAAGAGTCTGGGTGTCATCCTTGACAGCACTCTATCATTCAAATCTCACATCAATAACACCACTCGGGCTGCCTACTTTCATTTACGTAATACGTAATCGACTCCGTCCCTCCCTCACTCCCAACACCGCCTCCATCCTTGTTCACAGCCTCGTCACCTCCCGTCTTGATTACTGCAATTCGCTCTTCTTCGGTCTCCCTCACAAGTCTCTCCATAAGCTTCAACTGGTTCAAAACTCTGCTGCACGTGTCCTCACCAAAACCCCTTCTTCCCACCATATCACTCCCATCCTAAAGCAACTTCACTGGCTCCCGGTCACACTACGAATCCAATTCAAAATCCTTCTGTATACTTTCAAAGCTATCCACAACCTCGCCCCTCCATACTTGTCTGATCTTCTCCACATTGCCACTCCAGCACGCTCCCTCAGATCTTCCTCCTCTCTCCATCTCACTGTCCCCCCTGCTCTCCTCAGCACCATGGGGAGCAGAGCTTACAGTCGCTCTGCTCCCCGACTCTGGAACTCTTTACCATCTCACATCCGTAACATTGACTCTCTCCCTCTCTTCAAAACAAAAATCAAAACCCACCTGTTTCAAATTGCCTATCCACCCCACCACCCCTAACACTTCCCTTTTATTCTGCACAGTTTTATTTATTTGTTCTTTTCATTATTCATTGTGTTTATTGTTGTTTATTTTGTGCTTTTAATGTTGTTTACTCTGTGCTGTGTGTTTTATTTTAACTGCTGTAAAGTGTCCTTGAGTGGCATGAAAGGCGCTTTCTAAATAAAATGTATTATTATTATTATTATTATTATTATTATAATTATTAACTTTGAAAAACATGGTTTAAACAACTTCAATATATTGTGATGTATTAACATGTTTAGTAAATATATGTGGTCTAAATCTTCAGATGAAAATAATCATTTTTTTTTTAGTTTTTTTTATTAATGAATTAAAGTTATTAAAAGTTCATTCTTTCCAGTAACAATGTCTCACCTCCAAATAAATAAAGCAAAAGCAGATGTTGGAGAGTCTCTGGGGCCTGAAACCCCCAGAGCAGCCTGAAGGCGGCAGTGGCAGGAAAAACTCCCTTTTAACAGGAAGAAACCTTGAGCAGAACCCAGCTCATATGGAGGGACCCATCTGCCTAAGGCCAGCCGGGTACAGACAGAGAAAGAGAACAGCAAGATAAACATACATCTGTCATAAATACACATATCTGACTAAAGCATACAAGTTGGATGCTATGATTCAAACTAATGATGTTACATGACAGTTTGAAAATGTAAGAGGAATCATCAGCAGGTTGGAGAATTGTTCATTCAGGTAGGAGTGGATAACAGCAGGATTCATGGAGACTGGGCAGAATGATGAGACCACGACAACAGATGTAGTATGGAGCTCCACAGGAAACACTCAACTCCAGGCCAGAGATACTCGGAAGAAGAGAGAGCAGCAGTAAACATTCTACATAGTAATAGCACAGAATGTCATGACTAGTAGCAGATAGGAATTTAGATGTATTATCATATTAAGTAAATATATAATCTAAGTCTTCGGATGAAAACAGTCACTGTTTTTTTTTTTATTGTTTTATAAATGAACAAACGGATTCTCCGTGAGTAAAACCTTCTCCTAGAAACACATTAAAAACATGAACGAGCTGCGATGACACATAGAACTATAACGATCACTGCCCTCTAGTGGACACAGGCAGTAACTACAACTGTCATTATTTTAAACTGATTTATTTTAATTTATTGGTCGCAGACTAATAGTTTGATGTTCAGAGCAAAATAAATAAATAATAATAATAATAGTTGCTGACAGTGGTAGTCAGTAAATACAACTGTCATTTTTTAAATTTTTATTGTTATTATTTATTTATTGGTCACATACTCCTGGTTATGAACTAGTTTCAGAGACAAAAAGACAAATATTCTCCTTTAATTGTGTAGATGACTTTTTGCTTTAACAGAGAAACACGTCAGTCTGTATCAAGTTGTTTTATTCCAGTAACAACGTCTCACCTTCAAAGAAATAAAGAAGATGTGAAACACTTTACCTTGACTCGGAGAAAAGAAGCCACGACTAGTACATATATAATGTAATCTATGAAAACAGTCACTGTTTTTTTTTATTACTGAATCAACGTGAGTAAAACCTTCTCCCATCAAACCTCAGAAACACATTAATAACATGAACGAGCTGTGATGGAGACTTAGCTCCCTCTGGTGGAGAAACGATGAACTGCAGGACGTCAGTTTAATAGACACAACTATAACGATCACTGCCCTCTGGTGGACACAGTCAGTAACTACAACTGTCGTTATTTTAAATCATTATTATTTTTTTAATTTATTGATAGCGGACTCCTGATTATTAAATAGTTTGTTGTTCAGAGCAAAATAAATAAATAAATAAATAAATAAATAAATAGTTGCTGACAGTGGTAGCCAGTAATTACAACTGTAATTTTTTATTTTATTATAATTTTTATTTATTTATTGGTCACATTCTCCTGGTTATGAACTAGTTTTATGTTCTGAGTAAACACAAAAATCCTCCTTTAATTGTAGTAGATGGCTTTTGGCATTAACAGAGAAACACATCAGTCAGTATCAAGTTGTTTTATTTCAGTAACAACGTGTCACCTCCAAAGAAATGAAGAAAAAGAAGATGTTAGAGAGTGAAACAGCCAGAGGAAAGAAGACACAGCTGTAAAACAACCAGTGGGAGAGGAGGACTAATTAAGATCCAATAAATATTCTGAAAAACGTCACAAATTGAGTTAGATCTGATCATAAACTTTGAAAAACATGGTTTAAACATCAGTCACAGTCAGTAACTACAACTGACCGCATCCAATAATACTAATATTCACACTGATACATCTACTGCAGTATTTTAGCTCCTATGTTCATCAGTCTGATAATGACACATGTGAACACATGTTATTTGATAGACTGAATGACTAGTATCACTGCCCTCTGGTGGCCACATAGAGGAACTGCAGCTAAACAGTCCGCTGTAAAAAAAGACAACAAGCAAATGCATGGTTAAAAAAAATAATCAAGAATAGGAGCTACACTATCAAAGACTAAATACACTGTAAAAAAGAAAATAAATTAATAGCAAGGAGATACACTGCCAAAAATCACACTATAAAAAATTATTCCAAATAGATATATATACCCTGACTTACGTACCGACCAGCAACAAATAAATAACAGTAGGAGTTACACCTTAAACGGTTTAATGAACACAGTTGACAGGAAGTGATTTTAAATGGCGTAATCTTAGAGAAACTATGATTATCTCTGTCCTCTTACAGCTGCCATTTTTTATTTATTGGTCACACTGTCCTAAAGTCTCCTTTAAATGCAGTAGATGAACAGAGAAACATGTCAGTGGATATCAAATTTATTGATTCCAATGAAAATGTCTCACCTCCACAGAGATAAAGTGACACCAGACAGACGGAGCTTCAAAGCTTTAACAGAGAAACACGTCAGTCTGTATCAAGTAAGAAGATGTTAGAGAGTGAAATGCTTTACCTTCAGCTGGAGAAAAGAAGCCACGACTGTGAAACAATCAGGAGGAGTGATGAAGATCAAATATTCTGTGAATCGTCAGAAAAGGAGTTAGACCTGTTTCCTACTTCTACACTGATGAGTGTTCACAGCCCTCTGGTGGTCACACAGAGGAACTGCAGCTACACAACACACTGTAAAAAATGAGAACAAGCAAACCAGGAAACAAAATCTTAAAATCTAGTACATAGAGGAGATACTTGATAAAAAAAGGGCAACAAGCAAACATGTCTAAAAATGTCAGTGAGTTACACTGTAAAAAAAAAAGACTACCAGGATATTATGAATGTGTCTCTTATATGTATCTTGTATGTGTCTGTTTTTACAGTGCAATGAGACACGATACAAGATACACTGTAAAAACAGAAAACCAGGAGAGTCACTGTAAAAAATGACAATTAGGAATTGTACTGTAAATAAACTGACAACCAGATAAACTGTAGAGGTCAGTGATGAACATGACGGACAGAAACAGCATCCAGGAAACTACACAACCCAGAAACAGAAGAGATGGACCAATCAGAAAACTGAGCGAACGCATACAAGAACAGCCATGCAAAACCTGTTTATTCGTGTTTTTGTCATAAATAATTATTTAATACAATAGCCAGTAGATTCAATCACCACAATCTTTATTGAACATTCCCTGAGTCCATTCTGCATATGGTGTTGATTCATTTCTTAGAACAATTATTATATTTGCAGACAATAAAAGTGTATTAAGTTTTATAGAAAAGGCTTTTGGCACACATGTCTCAGTAGTGAACAGTTTTACAGTCATTGAGGTATTATAATGAACTAAATGTAACAACATTTTCACATGAAGAAAAGAAAGTATCAGAGAAAATGACCATTGTGACACAGAGTGACAGGACATTCTTCTCTGCATTGACTGAAACTAGAATAAAAACAGTTATCACTAAATAAAAATAAAAACTGAAAATACATTAGACCAACTCCTAACATTGATGGTTATGGCATCTCTTTGTTTTTGGTAACATTTAATATATAATCCCATAGTGCCAGTTATAAATATGATCTCCATAACAGAATAATCTGCAGTAGCTTTAGTATTAACAAACACTGCTGTAACTCTTTGTTTTCTTGATCATCATCTAAAAAGCATGAAGCCCTAATGTAGTGATCAGAGTTTATCTGAAATAATGTCACCACAACCAACCAACATTTCATCCAATGATCATCAGATGTAAACAATGATTCCCTGACTGATGAAGATCACGTCACCACCTGACTGACGGCTGCTTCACCATATTTCAAAGTGCTTGTTTTTCTTAAAGGGGGTTTTGTCCACGATGTCGTTGCTGAAGAGTCTAGAAAAACAACAAAGCAGAGAGCAGACGTCACTCAGGACAGAACAACATGACGACTAATAATTATTCTCTGAGAGCCTCTGAGCAGACAGTGATGAGTGATGGTGCACTGATGGATGTCAGCTCACCTCACAGTGCTGATGGAGGGGTTGATGGAGAGCAGCTGCAGTAACAGCTCAGTTGAAGCATCAGTGATCTTGTTGTGACTCAGACTGGAACACAAACACAACAAGTGTCAAACCTCTGACTGGACATTAGATGATACTGGACTGAGAGCAGGTTTACAGCAACACAGACTATGTCACACTGCTGTATCTTAACAGGGGGGTCAGACACTCACTCCAGGACCTGGACTTTGTGCAGCTGTGAGATGAGTGTGAGCAGCAGCTGGTCAGTGAGCTGACAGTCACTGAGGTCCAGCTCTGTCAGCCCTTCAGAGAACTCCAGCATCTGGACCAAAGCCCCACAGACCCTCTGGTCCAGTCTGCTGTGACTCAGATCCAGCTCTCCACCCAGGGCTCCACACAGGGACACCGCCCGTCTCACCGTGTCCCTCTCACTGTGGACAGGAACCAGGGACACCAGCTGGAGGAGGACGGTTTTACTGACTCTGAACAGGAGAAACAGAGCAGACTGTTAGGATGCATCAACATGAAGGAACAAGCTTCTCTCTGGTTCAGGTTCATGGTCTTCACCTCAGGTGGACCCTGTGGAGGACAGAAAACAGCAGCTCCAGCCCGCTGTCCTCCACCTCACAGTCTCTCAGGTCCAGCTGTGTGTCCAGGCTGCTGTGTCTCAGGATGGTGGAGACGACCCTGCAGTCATCAGCAGACAGACTCAGAGACTCAGTCTGTCCCTCCTCTGGTGTCTCCACACAGGAGGAGCAGGACAGGTCCAGCCTGTGCTGCAGAGCCCTCAGCAGACCTGATGCTGCCCCCTGTTGGTCGTCAGAGGCAGCACAGCAGTGGATGAACCTCAGCAGCTGATTCCTGCCGACACTGGTAGGAGAAATAAACCAAGTTACACAATTAATACACATAATCATCAGAGCTACATCTATAATGAGTCAGAGGACAGTTGACTTATGTCCAGTGTGTTGGACAGTAATCTGAGGATCAGCTCTAATGTCTGACCTGAACTGAGAAACTCTGTCCAGTGTAGAGAGGATGGACTGTACTCCCTCTGGTGGTATGGAGGTCCACAGCAGGTTCAGCTTAACTCTGTCACTGTGTCTGAGGATGAAGATCAGAGCAGCACAGTCCACTGAGTCCAGCTCTCTGCAGCTCAGGTTGATCACATGATCCAATGACCTCAGTAAACCTGGTACAGTGTGACTGGCCTGAGCTCTGTAGAGTTCTCTGATGGAGGTCATCACAAAGCTGGAACTGGGCCTGAAAGAAAACAGAGTATTTACAAGATAAAGAACTGATGAAACATAAACCTCATCACGTCTCATACAGAGACTACAGATGATCAAGTGTTAAAGCACCTTTTCATCACCATCCTGTCCAGAAAGGGAAGCAGACGTGTGGCGTTCTCCTGTAAGAACCGGTTCTTCCTCATGTTCACAGTGAAGGTCTGAGCTGACGACTGCAGCAGATAGTGAAGAAGCTCCCAGTTCAGACAGCAGGAGCTCAGGTCTCCTCCAACCTTACTCAACAAGGACAACGTCAAGTTCTTGTCCTGGACGTCATGGACGAGGGTCAGAAGCTCCCGGAGAATGTCTTCACTCAGTCTGCAGAGTTCACAAAATAAAATAATTGAATCTATTTTTAAAACATTATCTACATTCTGTGTTGGTCATGAGACTGTGGGAAGACACTTACTTGACTGTTAGAGGACCATCATGACGCAGCAGTGTGATGAGACACTGAGCAGAGATGCAGGACTCAGTCAGGTCTATGTGTCTCACTGTCCAGTGTCTCAGCAGAGAGAACAAACTAATGACAACCTCCAGCATTAATCTCTCTGATGGCTGCTTTGTCTGAAGAACAAGAGAAAGCTCTTCAACTTCTAATGGACAGACCAGTCTGCCTCTTCTAATCCAGTGAAACAGGAGCAAGGCCATGCTGTTGGAAAGTCTGGAAATGAATGAGAGGGAGAGAAGATCATGAAGGATGTTCATTAATATGACTATAACTGAGGGTTGAATCAGGACAGTAGATAAATGCTGCTAGAAGAGACATGATCATTGATGAGAACCTCAGGCTGTGGAGTCGTGTTGTCTCACTAAAGAGTTTGGAGGCTCCTCTGATGGACATCTTTGTGGCTTTGAGGGTGAGATCCACTTTAGAGGAACACAGTTGGAGAACTCTCCCTACAGATCAGCAGGTTTTACTGCTTAACTCTCCTGTTAAGATCAGGTTGAAACCAAGGAGCTGCAGCAGAGAGGAAAACTGATGGACGTCCTCTCTGGATCTCACAGAGATGGAAGAACAAACAGACTGGAAGAAATCTGGAGGACAACTGAAACACAGAGAAGATCAACTGTGAGAAAAGGACAAAACTCCTGATTGATTTAAAATACAGAAGAGTTAACTACCATACCTGAGCTGTGAGATATAAGGCAGACACTGCAGGAAACTCCTCACTTCACTCTCTTCATGTGAGCAGCCTCTCAGCTCCACTGGTTTCTTCTCTGATTGGAGTTTCAGCACTTCCAGGAGGATGGAGGTCTTTCTCTCTGAGAGGTTTATGGACCAGACTGTAGGAGACTGGAAAACTGACTGTAATGATGGAAGGAGACTCAGACCTGATTTAGTCTCATAGTCCTTCACATGGGAGAACAGATCCAGCAGGAAGTCACAACGATATGTCTTAATATAATTATAATCATCATCATCATCATCATCATCCATGTAGTCTTCATTAAAAGGAGATGCATTCCTGTTTAACACTGATGATAACAGCTCCACTATCTTCTCTCCTGTCTGATGTTCTCTCTCTGCTGCTGCACAGAACAGATTCAACAAGAACCTGTTTTCTTCATGAAGATCTGACCTCTGAGGATCAAACCTGGAACAATAAGAAGGAAACATTTAGTGATGATTTGATGTCAGCTGCATAAATACAACCACACACTACTGATGGACTCCATCTTGTACATGTCTGTCCTGTATAGAATTAAATGACATTTTAAAGCTGGCTTTGTTTGTTGGTGACTGTATTTCTTAAAGGGGAACTACTGTTTTTTTTACAACCTGGACCTTATTTCTGGCATGAAATACCATCACTTTCTCACCCAGATCTGTGTATATCCATATAGTATGAGTGACTGTTGCATCAACATGCAGCCTCTAAATAACGCATTATCTGCCGCGAAACTCGCTCATTTCACCAATATTTTGTTGTCTTATGCTTGTGCTATTCCCTATTGAGTCTGGAGTTACCTGTTATCATCATCCAGAAGATGTCATCTCTGAACCCCGTGTGCATCCGTTATGGTAGATTGTTTACCTGTAATGTACTACTGACAGTTTTTTTGCAACATGGCTGAATATTTTTCAGATTCTGAGGTTGTGGATAAAACATAGTAGTAGCAAATTACAGGTAAACAAGCCAACTGTCATGGGTGCGTGCAGTGCACAGAGATGACATCTTCCAGAGCATAAGACATCACTGCTACCTGTTTTATCTGAGCACTAATATTTGATTTATAGCTGACACGTTTGGTTTGAAGCTCATCAGATATTCAACAGTCAACACCAGCTTAAACTATCAGGACTTTTCCCAACCAGAAGCCGTGAGTGGATTGATCTTTCTGTGGCGCTCTGTGTTCCCGCACCGCTGCCTACAACTCTGGACTCGCCTCTGGGAATATGGACAAATACAACAGCCTCTTACAGCGCTTGGTTTTTACACACTGCGCCCCACCCTGGATACACAGTTTGCATACCGGCCGGACAGATCTACAGATGATGCCATAAACCTCCTCCTCCACAAGATCCTCTCCCATCTAGACACTGGTAAGGGAAACTATGTGGGAGTCCTGTTTGTTGACTACAGCTCAGCATTCAATGCCATAGTCTCCTCCAGACTGGCTGCTAAGCTGCGTGACCTGGGCCTGGACTCCTCCCTGTGCAGGTGGATCTACAGCTTCCTGACCGGCAGACCACAGGTGGTCTCAGTGGGTCAGCACACTTCAGCTTTCTGCTATACTGGTTGTATACACATGACTGCAAGGCCATTGCAGGAGGGAGGTGTCCCACCTAGAGGACTGGTGCCAGGAGAACTACCTCCAGCTGAACGTCAGCAAAACTAAGGAACTGATTGTGGACTTCAGCAGGAAACAGAAGAGGGACTAACATCCACTCATTGTCTATGGAGTGGACACCTTCAGATACCTGGGAGTGAACATCTCACAGGACCTGTCATGGACTCACCATCTGAACATCATCGTGAAGAAGGCCAGACAGCGACTCTACCTCCTCAGACACATCCATCTATCCATCTGCATGTTTCTCCATTCTTGTCTCAAGTCTTGTTCTGTTTCTATCAGGAGCTATTAACATGTCTGTGTTGTTGTCACTGAGCTTCAATCTTCTTCTTCTTCTTCACATCACTTCATTATTCTCATACAGACTGAAGACTGTCACGTGTTTCCAAACTGGATTTAAAGTAAAAACATCAACTAACATTCTTGTCTCTGCTTCATTGCTTCAGTCACACAGTGACCTTCATTCAGTTCCATCAACTGCTTCATATTTCTGTTCAGTGACTAAAAACATGACTGAGTGCTTTGACACAATGTTCTGGAGGAAGAGACTGAAATACTGAACCTTTCTACTGATTGAAGACACAACTGATGTTAAATCAACAATCAACTAACAATCATGACACCAACCATCTAAATCTAATAAGAGCATTTTAAACTAATATCAACTACTTTAGTTCATCTCCTGTTGGCTTGTTGAATCTATAATAAAGACTCAGTTTGATAAACTGATCATAGATGGATAGAAAATCTGAGACTTGAAGACAACAAGCAACTAAAACAGTCCAATAAATATAGTGGTGTAAAGAGAACAATGTTTAACCTCTGAAACAGACCAGAGAGGAAATAGAACTGAAAGATGAGTCCATGTGGAGAAAGTCACAATGAGGAAATATATTAGTGATGACAAAGAGATATTACAGGAATATTTAGAACAATGATGTTAGAATGAATGGAGCTTCAAATATTTCCACAACTTCTTTTCAGAGCACATCTCTTCTTCTGTAGAGTTGATCATGTAAAGAACAATTCATTTACCTGAGCTGTGAGATATAAGGCAGACACTGCAGGAAACTCCTCACTTCACTCTCTTCATGTGAGCAGCCTCTCAGCTTCACTGGTTTCTTCTCTGATTGGAGTTTCAGCACTTCCAGGAGGATGGAGGTCTTTCTCTCTGAGAGGTTTATGGACCAGAATGTAGGAGACTGGAAAACTGACTGTAATGATGGAAGGACACTCAGACCTGATTTAGTCTCATAGTCCTTCACATGGGAGAACAGATCCAGCAGGAAGTCACTCTGATATTTCTCATAATCATCATTCATGTCTCTCTTATTTAATGGGAATGTTTGATATGTGCACACTGATGATAACAGCTCCACTATCTTCTCTCCTGTCTGATGTTCTCTCTCTGCTGCTGCACAGAACAGATTCAACAAGAACCTGGTTTGTTGATGAAGATCTGACCTCCGACGAACAAAGCTGGAACAATAAGAAGGAAACATTTAGTGATGATTTGATGTCAGCTGCATAAATACAAGCACACACTACTGATGGACTCCATCTTGTACATGTCTGTCCTGTATAGAATGAAATGACATTTTAAAGACATCTTTCATCAGAGCAGCTCAACATTGTTTTTAGACTGTTACTGACTCACAACACAAACACTAATCCTGAGTCTGAAATCACTGCAAACTGACTGAATGGTCTCTGTCATTTGATTTGCTGGATGAATGTAGAGAGTAAAACACTAGATAGAAACAATCTAGAAATATACAGAGTGGATCAACTAACTCTACAGTCCATATCATGGACAGTAGCTCATGCTTATGAGTTGTTCACCTTTGTTTTAGGCCTAAAAAAACTCTTTCAACTTTTCACCTCCTAAATAATTATCTGAGTTTCTTGTAAGTTTCACACAAGGCTCTAGGTATTCCCATATGCTCACCCTTGACCTCCATCGACTAATTTCTGCTATCCTCCTATCTCCCCGTCCCTTCCACCTATTACCACACCCACTGCCACGCCCCCTCCTATCCCCCACCTAGCCCCCCATGCCCCCCACCACACATCCCTTGAACGGGTTCATTAGTTCAAGGTCATCAATCAGTGACAAAAGGTGTATCGTTTTTTAAAGTTTTGTTGTGAACCTGTTTTGCGTTTCCTGCTTTATTTTGTAAAGTTCTTCCTTTGTTTCCTGTTTAGTGTTACTCCTAAGAGGTGAAACAAATTTACATTTCAAAGAACAAATTAACAAGCTGCAAAACACTTTTACAAACGTCAACCTTCAACCGGAAAGGGAATGTACCAACTCCTGGTTTGAACAAAAAGTGATAATGGGAGCGGCCAATACCAGTTGCTATTGTAGTTCATGGTGTAATGTGCAGGAAAAAAATCAGTCCTTGGGCAATTATTAGGGCCCGAGCACGCAAGGCGGCGAAGGCCCTATTGTTTTTCGAATGTTTATTATTTTTTTTTTTATTATTCTTCTTCTTTTTTTTCTTTTCTTTCTTCAGAATCCTAAAAGTAAATCGCCTTTTTGACGGCCTAAAAGTACTCGAAAACTCACGGAAATTTGCCTACCCCCCCAAAGTCGGGTGTAAAATTACGTATTTTGGGGGTCTCGCACAAGGGCGTAACAAAATGGCTCAACAGCGCCACCTAGATGTACGTTTTCGGAGTAGCCCCTCGACACGGTTTCACGCACGTCTACGACATTTGGAGGGAGTATGTAACAGACAGAGACGCACAAAAAAGCCTCCTGGAGCCATAGTCCAACTCCAACAGGAAGTCCGTCATCTTGCATCAAAAATCATATTTGGTCACAAGTGTGCACATTTCCACACCTCGTATTTGAACGAACTCCTCCTAGAGCTTTCGTCCTATCTGTTCCATACTTGTCGTGTGTGTTCTTAAGGCCTTGACGATGAAAGGTTGCTCAAGCCGTATTCCTTGGATTTACTGTGGGGGAGGGGCGGGGCCACGAAATGTGGCGTGTTTTCATGAAAGTTTGACGTGCTGTAACTTTGCGGAAAATACTCCAATCGTCACCAAACCTCTGATATATAATGCCACTCTGGCCTAGTACACATTTCCATAACAACATTTGGTGATTTTTAGAGCGCCACCTGGTGGCGATACAAACATGTCATTTTTACAAGATGGCGTCCAGCTCGGACAATATCGACCACACGGGGCTGAAACTTTCGGAAACTATCAGAAACACCTTTGGGAAGAAACCCTCCAAATGGAAACTTTTCCAGGAACTATGTAGACACGGAGGCCCATCAAAGTCAAGCGTTCCGATTTTTTTCCAAAAATCCAAGACTCCTTTGACTTTTAGGATCATTTTCAGGCAAAAGTGTGCGGCTTTCATATACTTTCTCAGAGCTGTCTGAAACTTCTTGAGGTTATTAAGAGCAATATTCTCTAAAATTCGGCTGCATAACTAATTAGGAGGCGGGGCATAATCGCTCTATAGCACCCTTTTTTCCAAATATCCGAAACGCCATTCACCTTTTAGAATCATTTTCAGGCAATAGTGTGCGGCTTTAATATACTTTCTCAGAGCTGTCTGAAACTTCTTGAGGTTATTAAGAGCAATATTCTCTAAAATTCGGCTGCATAATCAATTAGGAGGCGGGGCATAATCGCTCTATAGCGCCCCCTGCAAATTTTCTTTGAGGCAACCCCGCCACAGTTTTCGACACAGAGTTATAGAACTTTTTTAGATTATAGATTTTATTCAATTGACTTGGTAGGTGTGTTCATATAGACTTCCTGAGTAAGCGTGAAACTGTCGGGGCGTGGCAAAGTTCGATGTTTCGTCATGAAAGGGAAGCACCTGCTGTTGGGCTTGTCGTGTTTAGAAATTCTCAAAAATTGCCCTAATTCACCAGAAGGTCAAATCTCCCACCCAACGTGCCGCAACCCCCGACGCGCACGGACGTGCGAGGGCCCGTCCAATGCTGCTCGCAGCTTTAATTTCGTTTTGTTCTTTTATTGCTTATTTATTTACAAACTCAACTTTGGGGGATGGGGAAACAAAAGAATCTAAATAATCAATGGAGCTTTAAACACTGGGAACATCCCTCACCCTGAGTGCGACTTCCATAAGGGAAAATACGTCACACAAAAGGTGAAGACGACTCCCCTCATGGAAGCTACCAATAGACTCAACACATGGTGACCCAAGATGGACAGTAATTGAGTGATGTTTTGCCTGTTTTGTTTACACACGAGCTGTGTAACACGGTATTTTTTAGAGCTTGGACTCTAAAAAGGTTGTTTGTTCTTTTTTGCTGTTGACCTAAATGTGGAGTTGCTTTTGTTAAAGAGGTTTTTATAATGTTAAAGTATGTGAACGTGTGTTATCTCAGTTGTTATAGATCATATGTGTCAAACATACAGCCCGCCAGAGGGTTTAATCTGGCCCACGGGATGAATTTGCAAAGTGCAAAAATGACACTGAAGACATTAACTGCAATTTTTCCAATAAAAGTAACTGCTATTCCAAGGGTTCACACATAGTTGTGGATATAACAACTGAGACCTAGAGCTAAACACAACTTGCATGTCTTTGTCTTAATAAATGTGGGGTTTAGGGAGAAAAACATTTGGAGATGTCGTTATTTAAAGGTTAATATGCTATCGCGTTATTGGTCCGGCCCCCTTGACATCAAACTGGGGTGTATGTGCCCCTGAACTAGAATGAATTTGACACCTCTGTTATAGATCCACGATTCTACCGTGGTCTGTTTATGAAGTTTTTAAAGAGGTTTTGTTCTCTGTAATACAAAAATGTAATAAACATTGGTTTATTTTTTATTCATATATTTCCCACTTGGAAATAATGAAACCGTGGGTGACAAATTCAGCGTCCTTTTCTCCACGCCACAGTCATCCCTCAGTCTCATGGGAATGAGACACATGACAGAAAATAGTGAACGATCATGAAAAACAAAACAGTGTTTTTCGGCTCATGTGTTTGACACAGAACTTGTAAAACATCAGTCGATCTCTGTCCATCTTGCGTCACCACAAACTCCATCAACAACAACAACAACATCTAGTATTGGCAGCTCCTGTTATCATTTCCTGTTAACACTAACGTTGGTACATTCTCTTTCTGGTTGATTGTTGATGTTTCTACATTTGTTTTGGGACTTGTAAATGTCTTATGGAATGTAATTTTGTTTTAATATATGTAGACATGTTTTCTAAAATGTAAATTTGTCTCAAGCTTTGTAAAAGTGTTTCACATTTTTTTAATGTTGGTTTGCACCTCTCAGCCACCGTAGTTTTCCCTTTTTGATTGTTTCATTGGCTTCTCCTTGTGTGCTCCAGCCTGTTTCACCTGTGTCTCCTCACCCCTCTGACCACTTGTGTCCATGTATAGCCCTGCCTTTCCCTTTCTCTGTCATGTTGTCTGTTAAATTTCCCTGTTTCTTCAGAGTTTCTCTGTTTTCCAGTTCTTAACAGTTTTTTGTATTTGACATTTCCCTGCTTCATATGCAGTGCTTTGAGTTACCTGTTGGTTGTTAGTTTCTATTAAAGCTGTTTTGTTTCTAACTCCTGCCTCACCTCCTGGTGCCCTGGATCTGGGACCTATACACCCTCCAAACCCTGGTTCTTCTCCTTCAAGATCTGTGGTCTGCACCAAACATGATTCTGTCTTTGATTCATCTGTCCAGAGCTCATTGTTCCCAAAAGCCTGCTCTGTGTATATTCACTGGTAAACTTTAGTTTACTCTCTAATGTTATTTTTTGACGGTTAAGATCATGATATCTAGACATGATGACACCACACACACCAGTAGTAAAGAGGGCAGAGAGAAACACAGACCCTTGATGGAGGAGGTTTAAATAAGAGTTTTACCCGTCACTCACTGAGAAAGCTCTAACCAATGACACCTAATCTGGAACCTCTGATATGATATGATACAATTTAAAAAGGGGAAGATGATGAAAAATAGTCTGTGCTGAATGACATGTACCAAAGGAAAATCATAATGTTTTACCTGAGCTGTGAGATATAAGGCAGACACTGCAGGAAACTCCTCACTTCACTCTCTTCATGTGAGCAGTCTCTCAGCTTCACTGGTTTCTTCTCTGATTGGAGTTTCAGCACTTCCAGGAGGATGGAGGTCTTTCTCTCTGAGAGGTTTATGAACCAGACTGTAGGAGACTGGAAAACTGACTGTAATGATGGAAGGAGACTCAGACCTGATTTAGTCTCATAGTCCTTCACATGAGAGAACAGATCCAGCAGGAAGCCACAACGATATTTCTTATCATCATCATTCATGTCTCTCTTATTTAAAGGGAATGTTCGATGTGTGCACACTGATGATAACAGCTCCACTATCTTCTCTCCTGTCTGATGTTCTCTCTCTGCTGCTGCACAGAACAGATTCAACAAGAACCTGGTTTGTTGATGAAGATCTGACCTCTGACGATAAAACCTGGAACAATAAGAAGAAAACATTTAGTGATGATTTGATGTCAGCTGCATAAATACAACCACACACTACTGATGGACTCCATCTTGTACATGTCTGTCTTGTATAGAATGAAATGACATTTTAAAGACATCTTTCATCAGAGCAGCTCAACATTGTTTTTAGACTGTTACTGACTCACAACACAAACACTAATCCTGAGTCTGAAATCACTGCAAACTGATTGAATGGTCTCTGTCATTTGATTTGCTGGATGAATGTAGAGAGTAAAACACTAGATAGAAACAATCTAGAAATATACAGAGTGGATCAACTAACTCTACAGTCCATATCATGGACAGTAGCTCATGCTTATGAGTTGTTCACCTTTGTTTTAGGCCTAAAAAAACTCTTTCAACTTTTCACCTCCTAAATAATTATCTGAGTTTCTTGTAAGTTTCACACAAGGCTCTAGGTATTCCCATATGCTCACCCTTGACCTCCATCGACTAATTTCTGCTATCCTCCTATCTCCCCGTCCCTTCCACCTATTACCACACCCACTGCCACGCCCCCTCCTATCCCCCGCCTAGCCCCCCAAACCCATGCCCCCCACCACACATCCCTTGAACGGGTTCATTAGTTCAAGGTCATCAATCAGTGACAAAAGGTGTATCGTTTTTTAAAGTTTTGTTGTGAACCTCTTTTGCGTTTCCTGCTTTATTTTGTAAAGTTCTTCCTTTGTTTCCTGTTTAGTGTTACTCCTAAGAGGTGAAACAAATTTACATTTCAAAGAACAAATTAACAAGCTGCAAAACACTTTTACAAACGTCAACCTTCAACCGGAAAGGGAATGTACCAACTCCTGGTTAGAACAAAAAGTGATAATGGGAGCGGCCGATACCAGTTGCTATTGTAGTTCATGGTGTAATGTGCAGGAAAAAAATCAGTCCTTGAGCAATTATTTCTTTTTGTTCTTTTATTGCTTATTTATTTACAAACTCAACTTTGGGGGATGGGGAAACAAAAGAATCTAAATAATCAATGGAGCTTTAAACACTGGGAACACCTCTCACCCTGAGTGCGACTTCCATAAGGGAAAATACGTCACACAAAAGGTGAAGACGACTCCCCTCATGGAAGCTACCAATAGACTCAACACATGGTGACCCAAGATGGACAGTAATTGAGTGATGTTTTGCCTGTTTTGTTTACACACGAGCTGTGTAACACGGTATTTTTTAGAGCTTGGACTCTAAAAAGGTTGTTTGTTCTTTTTTGCTGTTGACCTAAATGTGGAGTTGCTTTTGTTAAAGAGGTTTTTATAATGTTAAAGTATGTGAACGTGTGTTATCTCAGTTGTTATAGATCATATGTGTCAAACATACAGCCCGCCAGAGGGTTTAATCTGGCCCACGGGATGAATTTGCAAAGTGCAAAAATGACACTGAAGACATTAACTGCAATTTTTCCAATAAAAGTAACTGCTATTCCAAGGGTTCACACATAGTTGTGGATATAACAACTGAGACCTAGAGCTAAACACAACTTGCATGTCTTTGTCTTAATAAATGTGGGGTTTAGGGAGAAAAACATTTGGAGATGTCGTTATTTAAAGGTTAATATGCTATGGCGTTATTGGTCCGGCCCCCTTGACATCAAACTGGGGTGTATGTGCCCCTGAACTAGAATGAATTTGACACCTCTGTTATAGATCCACGATTCTACCGTGGTCTGTTTATGAAGTTTTTAAAGAGGTTTTGTTCTCTGTAATACAAAAATGTAATAAACATTGGTTTATTTTTTATTCATATATTTCCCACTTGGAAATAATGAAACCGTGGGTGACAAATTCAGCGTCCTTTTCTCCACGCCACAGTCATCCCTCAGTCTCATGGGAATGAGACACATGACAGAAAATAGTGAACGATCATGAAAAACAAAACAGTGTTTTTCGGCTCATGTGTTTGACACAGAACTTGTAAAACATCAGTCGATCTCTGTCCATCTTGCGTCACCACAAACTCCATCAACAACAACAACAACATCTAGTATTGGCAGCTCCTGTTATCATTTCCTGTTAACACTAACGTTGGTACATTCTCTTTCTGGTTGATTGTTGATGTTTCTACATTTGTTTTGGGACTTGTAAATGTCTTATGGAATGTAATTTTGTTTTAATTTAGTAGACATGTTTTCTAAAATGTAAATTTGTCTCAAGCTTTGTAAAAGTGTTTCACATTTTTTTAATGTTGGTTTGCACCTCTCAGCCACCGTAGTTTTCCCTTTTTGATTGTTTCATTGGCTTCTCCTTGTGTGCTCCAGCCTGTTTCACCTGTGTCTCCTCACCCCTCTGACCACTTGTGTCCATGTATAGCCCTGCCTTTCCCTTTCTCTGTCATGTTGTCTGTTAAATTTCCCTGTTTCTTCAGAGTTTCTCTGTTTTCCAGTTCTTAACAGTTTTTTGTATTTGACATTTCCCTGCTTCATATGCAGTGCTTTGAGTTACCTGTTGGTTGTTAGTTTCTATTAAAGCTGTTTTGTTTCTAACTCCTGCCTCACCTCCTGGTGCCCTGGATCTGGGACCTATACACCCTCCAAACCCTGGTTCTTCTCCTAAAAAGATCTGTGGTCTGCACCAAACATGATTCTGTCTTTGATTCATCTGTCCAGAGCTCATTATTCCCAAAAGCCTGCTCTGTGTATATTCACTGGTAAACTTTAGTTTACTCTCTAATGTTATTTTTTGACGGTTAAGATCATGATATCTAGACATGATGACACCACACACACCAGTAGTAAAGAGGGCAGAGAGAAACACAGACCCTTGATGGAGGAGGTTTAAATAAGAGTTTTACCCGTCACTCACTGAGAAAGCTCTAACCAATGACACCTAATCTGGAACCTCTGATATGATATGATACAATTTAAAAAGGGAAAGATGATGAAAAATAGTCTGTGCTGAATGACATGTACCAAAGGAAAATCATAATGTTTTACCTGAGCTGTGAGATATAAGGCAGACACTGCAGGAAACTCCTCACTTCACTCTCTTCATGTGAGCAGTCTGTCAGCTCCACTGGTTTCTTCTCTGATTGGAGTTTCAGCACTTCCAGGAGGATGGAGGTCTTTCTCTCTGAGAGGTTTATGGACCAGACTGTAGGAGACTGGAAAACTGACTGTAATGATGGAAGGAGACTCAGACCTGATTTAGTCTCATAGTCCTTCACATGGGAGAACAGATCCAGCAGGAAGTTAAGAGGATATTTCTTAGTGACATTATGCTTGTATTGTTCATTTAAAGGGAATGTCTGATATGTGCACACTGATGATAACAGCTCCACTATCTTCTCTCCTGTCTGATGTTCTCTCTCTGCTGCTGCACAGAACAGATTCAACAAGAACCTGGTTTGTTGATGAAGATCTGAACTCTGAGGATCAAACCTGGAACAATAAGAAGGAAACATTTAGTGATGATTTGATGTCAGCTGCATAAATACAACCACACACTACTGATGGACTCCATCTTGTACATGTCTGTCCTGTATAGAATGAAATGACATTTTAAAGACATCTTTCATCAGAGCAGCTCAACATTGTTTTTAGACTGTTACTGACTCACAACACAAACACTAATCCTGAGTCTGAAATCACTGCAAACTGATTGAATGGTCTCTGTCATTTGATTTGCTGGATGAATGTAGAGAGTAAAACACTAGATAGAAACAATCTAGAAATATACAGAGTGGATCAACTAACTCTACAGTCCATATCATGGACAGTAGCTGCTTCACCTTCATCCTCATATGACACATGTAGAAATCACAGTTATGATCCACCACATCTGCAGGTGGAGACACAAAGTGATGATGACTCCTTGGAGTCTGAACTCTTCATCTGTTGTTCACTATAGAGCTGCTAGAGTTGTCCTCATGCTCAGTAAAGTTCACTCCAGTCTCAAGTTTAAAAGGCAGCTAAATGGAACTAATTCATTTAGTTGTTGAAGTGCTGTTAAATTCACCTGAAAGAGCTGCTACCTGTTTTATCTGAGCACTATTTGATTTATAGCTGACATGTTTGATTTGAAGCTCATCACATATTCAACAGTCAACAGCAGCTTTAACTGCATGTTTCTCCATTCTTGTCTCAAGTCTTGTTCTGTTTCTATCAGGAGCTATTAACATGTCTGTGTTGTTGTCACTGAGCTTCAATCTTCTTCTTCTTCTTCTTCACATCACTTCATTATTCTCATACAGACTGAAGTCTTCACATTTTAGTTTAGGCTTAGCTAGATCTAGATTAAGATGAAGGAATTCCCTGACACAAGACTCTATAATGTGGTTGTTTACGACTCCCACGTCAGTTATCAGGCTTTTTCCACAATGTGCATTAAATGGGACTTGATGATTTAATCAGCGAGGGAAACTGTGATGTGCTGCAACAGCATTGCTTTGAAAAGTTAAAATGTAAACGCTACACACCTGACAAATTAAAATCTATAAAATGCAAAAAAGACCACTCATATTCCTTGATGCATTTAAACACTAGAAGCCTGAATAAGCATTTTGATGATTTTCTATCCCTTTTAGCCAGTCTAGACCACAGGTTTGATGTAATTGGATGTAGTGAAACCTGGATTACTGATAAATTATACTTGAACATTCTCAACCTGAGCGGTTATGTATTGTACAATAGAAATAGACCTGGTAGATCAGGTGGAGGTGTATGTTTATATATAAATTCACTACATTCTGTGAGTGTTTGTGATGATTTAAATATTGATGATGGGTACTCTGATTCTCTATTTGTTGAGATTAATATAAATAGTGGTAAGAATATAATTGTAGGTGTAATTTATCGACCACCAGACGCTGATCTGAATAGTTTTAATCTTAAACTCGGTGAATTATTAAACTGTATAAGTAAGACAAATAAAAATTGTTTTATTCTTGGGGATTTTAATATCGATCTAGCTAAGGAGAACAGTGCTAAAAATGATTTCATGAATACACTGTACTCCTCATCTTTTTTCCCCACTATAAATACATATACAAGAGAAACAGACTCCAGTAAATCAATCATCGATAATATCCTCACAAATACTCATAATGCTAGTTTTGACTCAGGTGTAATTCTGTCAGACATCACTGATCACTTCCCTGTTGTTCTTTTTTCTGATCTTACTAAAAAAATGAATGTGTCACCGCTAAAAACAAAAGTGAAAGTACTGAGTGAAAGTAACTTAATGAAACTGTCTGAAAATCTCAGAGCTAAATCATGGCGATCTGTTTACGACTGCAAAACTCCTGATGCAGCTTATAAGGCTTTCATTGATGAAATAACTGACTCTGTAAATGCCACCATACCGGTAAAGATGAAAAAATGTGATGCTGAGGATCGGAAAGCATGGCTTACGAGGGGCATTATGAAGTCAATTAAAAAGAAAAACACACTTTACAAACGTTATACTAAAAATCCAACTGAAGGAAACAAAGACAAATATACTAAATATAGAAACAAGCTGATACATGTCATACGAATAAGTAAGCGAAGACACTACACTGAGCTCATTAAGGCTGCTCATGGTGATCAGAAGCAAAGCTGGAAGGTGTTAAATGAGGTTCTTAGTCGGGGGAAAAAAACTACTGTATTTCCTGACACCAAAATCAAGCAAAATACCAGAACAAATTCAAATGATGATGATCTGGTAAATAATTTTAATAATCATTTTAACTCTATAGGCAAAACTCTTTCTGAATTAATTAGTCCACCAGAGGGAGCAAATTATCAACAATATCTCCAAGGTAACTATATACATTCTTTCTTTATCGCACCAACTGATAAAACAGAAGTAACTAATATTATTATGAGTATGAAAGACTCAAATACTGCAGGCGTGGATGGTATATGTAGTAAAATCATTAAAGCCATTGTGAATGAAATTGTTGATCCACTTGTCTACTCCATCAATCTCTCTTTGCTTCATGGGGTGGTACCTAAAATGATAAAGATAGCAAAGATTATCCCAGTATTTAAATCTGGTGATAAAAATAACATGCAAAACTATCGACCAATATCCATACTACCCACTTTTTCTAAAGTATTCGAGAAAATTGTTTATTGTAGACTCAGTAAATATTTAGATGGATTGAATATAATTATTCCATCACAATATGGCTTTAGAAAGAAATACACAACCTGTATGGCAATTATAGATCTTACTGAAAAAATCAATGATGCTATTGATAGAGGTGAGTGTGGAATAGGAGTTTTCCTCGATCTATCAAAGGCATTTGATTCAATTGATTTTTCAATCCTCCTTGGTAAATTGCAACATTATGGTGTCAGGGGCACAGCGTTAAACTGGTTCAAAAGTTATATATACAATAGGGAGCAATATGTTCATATAAATGATAATGATTCACAGCGTAGCATTATTAATTATGGGGTCCCTCAAGGATCTATATTAGGACCACTTCTTTTCATTTTGTATGTAAATGACATTGTAAACTCATCTTTTATTTTACACAAAGTTCTTTTTGCTGATGACACAAATTTATTTCTGTCACATAAAAACTTGAAACATCTCCAAAACCTTATGAATCAAGAATTAATAAAGGTGGACACCTGGTTCAAGTGTAATAAGTTATCCTTAAATATTAATAAAACAAATTTCATTGTATTCCGCTCAAATAGAAACCGAAATGATGTTGAACATGTGGGTATAGAAATAAATGGCAGAGCTATCAAGAGGGTAGAATCCACTAAATTTTTGGGGATATACATAGACGAATTTTTAAACTACAAAAAACATATAAATGAGCTGACTAAGAAATTATCCAAATATGTGGGCCTATTTTGTAAAATCCGACATTTTCTTCCTCTTGAAGCTCTCTTAACTCTGTATCGGTCTCTATTTGAGCCTCACCTGAATTATTGCAATGTTATTTGGTGTAATTCATACTCTAGTTATCTTGAGAAACTAAAGACCTTGCAAAAGAAGGTAATTAGAGTAATATCATGGAGTAAGCTAAATGCCCCCTCTGATCCTCTTTTTTACAGTTATAAACTTTTGAAACTCTCAGAATGTAATATTTTCCATAATGCCTGTGTGATGTATGATGTTGTTTTTAGACTCAATGACAGACTCTGCCATCTCATCCCAATTCCCTTACCCACCCACGAATACAACACGAGACGAAAACAGCTCCTAAAGGGAAAGAGACGGAAACTAAAATGTACAAGTCTCAGTGTGACCGTTAAAGGACCACAGACTTGGAATGAGATTGAGAGCACGATTAAAGAGTCTGCATCACTGGCTATTTTCAAAAAAAGATTAAAACGAAATCTGCTGCTAAATTATGTCTAATTTCAAGCCCAGCCTGCTGTTTTTTGTTCTGCGCACCCTGTGCCTGACGTGTTTGAGATTAGTATCGCTATTGTTTGTGAACTATAAACCTCTTGTGTAAAAGGAATTGTTTAGATGGTTAGGGATAGGATTTACAGTAGGTTAGAAATAGGAATTTGTTCTTGTAATAATAATGTCGCCTGATGTTTTGGGGCCCCGTTCATAAGCTTTAGAAGCTTCTGGGGTTACCCTTTTTTTACAATATCATGTATGGTGCATTTATGGTGTATGGTGCAATATCATGTATGGTGTATTTGCAAATTGTATTTTTAATCTGTATTTTAAATGATTTTGTAAAAAATAAAGTGAACCTTGAACCTTGAACCTTGAGACTGTCACGTGTTTCCAAACTGGATTTAAAGTAAAAACATCAACTAACATTCTTGTCTCTGCTTCATTGCTTCAGTCACACAGTGACCTTCATTCAGTTCCATCAACTGCTTCATATTTCTGTTCAGTGACTAAAAACATGACTGAGTGCTTTGACACAATGTTCTGGAGGAAGAGACTGAAATACTGAACCTTTCTACTGATTGAAGACACAACTGATGTTAAATCAACAATCAACTAACAATCATGACACCAACCATCTAAATCTAATAAGAGCATTTTAAACTAATATCAACTACTTTAGTTCATCTCCTGTTGGCTTGTTGAATCTATAATAAAGACTCAGTTTGATAAACTGATCATAGATGGATAGAAAATCTGAGACTTGAAGACAACAAGCAACTAAAACAGTCCAATAAATATAGTGGTGTAAAGAGAACAATGTTTAACCTCTGAAACAGACCAGAGAGGAAATAGAACTGAAAGATGAGTCCATGTGGAGAAAGTCACAATGAGGAAATATATTAGTGATGACAAAGAAATATCACAGGAATATTTAGAACAATGATGTTAGAATGAATGGAGCTTCAGATATTTCCACAACTTCTTTTCAGAGCACATCTCTTCTTCTGTAGAGTTGATCATGTAAAGAACAATTCATTTACCTGAGCTGTGAGATATAAGGCAGACACTGCAGGAAACTCCTCACTTCACTCTCTTCATGTGAGCAGCCTCTCAGCTCCACTGGTTTCTTCTTTGATTGGAGTTTCAGCACTTCCAGGAGGATGGAGGTCTTTCTCTCTGAGAGGTTTATGGACCAGACTGTAGGAGACTTGAAAACTGACTGTAATGATGGAAGGAGACTCAGACCTGATTTAGTCTCATAGTCCTTCACATGGGAGAACAGATCCAGCAGGAAGTTACAACGATATCTCTTATCATCATCATCCATGTATCTCTCATTTAAAGGGAATGTTTGATATGTGCACACTGATGATAACAGCTCCACTATCTTCTCTCCTGTCTCATGTTCTCTCTCTGCTGCTGCACAGAACAGATTCAACAAGAACCTGGTTTGTTGATGAAGATCTGACCTCTGATGATCAAACCTGGAACAATAAGAAGGAAACATTTAGTGATGATTTGATGTCAGCTGCATAAATACAACCACACACTACTGATGGACTCCATCTTGTACATGTCTGTCCTGTATAGAATGAAATGACATTTTAAAGACATCTTTCATCAGAGCAGCTCAACATTGTTTTTAGACTGTTACTGACTCACAACAACAACGAAGTTGCAAGATCCCTATTGATTTTGTTGCAAATTTTATTCTCCTTATTATTATGATTAATCCTTTTCTGCGTAGCTAAAGTGTCTGCTCAGGACAAACGGCATCAAACCTGGTAACTTGGTAGAAGTCCTAGCAGGTCACTTTTCCAATGTGTCATTACACATGCCCGCGGCTAAGTGGTGCTATAATAAGCCAATTTACTTTTTGGCTCATATCTCGAGAACTGTGTGCCCTAGAAACAAAATTCTTTCTCCCTCTGATTCCTTACATAGCCCTGGTTCTAACGGACTAGGAAACGTCCAGCGCCTGCCATTTTTTTCTGCCATTTTGAAAACATTGCACCTCAAAGCAAAATCATCTCCCAATTCACATAATCCTTATGAAACGTAGCGACCGTTGTTATAATATGCTTGTACACAATCACACCGAAATTCGTGAAATTCTGGCTGCAGGGGGCGCCACAACAACTACATGTTTATATCTCACAAACCACAGTAATCACAGCAAACTGCTTGAAATTTGACTATAATAATCTGTGGACGACTCCTTACAAGCCCACCAAGTTTGGTGCAATACGGTCAATAGGGGGCGCTACTGGTGACTTATGCCTCTGCGTCCCACTTTTATTAATAATAATAATAATAATAATAATAATAACTAGAAAATTCCCTCGGAAATTTTTAAAGTGCCGAGTGGGCTGTTGCCATTAGCTGCTAATGTTAGCAATTAGCGTGATGCGCTAGCCACTACTTTAGCATTAGTTTAGTGTTAGCATGTCTCTCTAGACACTAAAAATTAAATACATTCTAATTGTTAGCATGCTAATGCTAACATGCTAATTGGTAATATGCTATTCGCCAACATGCTAATGCTGCCACTAATGCAACCACCAATTCGTAGCCACTAAAAATTAGCATTAGCCGCTAATGTTAGCAATTAGCATGAGGCGCTAGCCACTAATTTTAGCATTGGTTTAGTGTTAGCATGTCTTTTTAGACACTAAAAATTAAATACATGCTAATTGTTAGCATGCTAATGCTAACATGCTAATTGCTAATATGCTATTCGCTAACATGCTAATGCTGCCACTAATGCTACCACCAATTTCTAGCTACTAAAAATTAGCATTAGCCGCTAATGTTAGCAATTAGCATCACGCGCTAGCCAATGACAGACAGACACCTGTCATTGTTCAACTTGGGTGCCAAAAGCCAAAATGGCCGCCCCACAGACCAGTTACTTCAGTTAGAAGTTTCCAGAGTGGGCTGGGAGCGCTGACGCGATACCAGCGGGAGTACAGAGAAAGCAGCATCCTTCTTTTCACTGAGACCTGGCTTACACCGAGCATCCCGGACTCCACCGTTATGCTGGACAACTTCCACCTTCTGCGGGCAGACAGGACAGCTGATAGTGGTAAGGGGAAAGGAGGAGGCCTGGCTGTGTTTGTGAACCAGAGATGGTGTAAATCTACACACTGCACGGTTAAAGCACAACTGTGTAGTAAGGACATTGAACTGTTAGCAGTTAGCATGAGGCCATACTATCTGCCACGCGAGTTTTCACATGCCATTGTGATAGCAGTGTATGTTCCCCCATCTGCTAAGGCAGACACAGCTTCTGATGCCCTGCTCTCAGTTACCAGCAAGCTGCAGACACAGCACCCACAGGCCCTCTTCCTCATCTCTGGAGACTTCAACCACGCTTCTCCCTCATCTGTTCTGCCCACATACACTCAGTATGTCACCTGCCCCACAAGAGACAATAAGACACTGGACTTGTTTTATGCCAACACCAAGGAGGCATATTCTGCATCCCCCCTCCCTCCCCTAGGAAGAGCTGACCACAACATTGTCTACCTGCAGCCTGTGTACCAGCCTACTGTACACAGGCAGCCTGTGGTCCCACGCATGGTGAAGAGGTGGACTGCAGAGAGTGAGGCAGCTCTCAGGGACTGCTTCAACACCACTGTGTGGACAGAACTCTGTGATCCACATGGGGAGGACATCAATGCCATGACAGACTGCATAACGGACTACATTAACTTCTGCTTTGAGAACACCGTTCCCTCCAGAGTGGTACGGCGCTTCTCAAATAACAAGCCGTGGATTAACCCTGAGATTAAAGCTTTGCTGAAGGAGAAGAAGAGAGCTTTCAGATCAGGGAATAAGGAGGAGCTGAGGACTGTGCAGAAGGAGCTGAGAAAGAAGATCAGGGAGGGAAAGGCCAGCTACAGGAGGAAGATGGAGGAGCAGCTGCAGCGACAGGACATCAGAGGGGTGTGGAGAAGCCTGGAAACCATTTCAGGCTACAAAACACCCCATGCACAGGTTGAGGGGGATCAGAAGTGGGTCAACGATCTAAATCTATATTTCAACAGGTTTGATCAAGCACCCACTCCTCCCCCCATGCAGCCACTCCCTCACTTGCTGACACCTGGCTTATGCCCCCCTCACTCAGTCCCTCACACCTCTGGCTCATCAGACACTTCACATCAATACACTTCACATCAAGATGGAGCCACTCATCCCCCACCCTTGTCCTTCACAGCAGATCAGGTGAGAAAAGAGCTCAGGAAGATAAAAGCGAGGAAAGTGGCTGGACTGGACGGCATCAGCTCCAGGCTCCTTAAGTCCTGCGCAGATGAACTGTGTGGAGTTATGGAGCATGTCTTCAACCTGAGCCTTGAGCTGAGAGTGGTACCACAGATTTGGAAGACCTCCTGCGTGGTACCGGTGCCTAAAACATCGCACCCTAAAGACCTCAGCAGCTACAGACCGGTGGCTCTTACATCCCACCTGATGAAGACACTGGAGAGACTGATCCTGGGACATCTTCGCTCTGAGGTGGGCCCTTCCATGGACCCACTACAGTTTGCCTACCGTCCCAATGTCGGAGTGGAGGACGCTGTCATCTTCCTGCTACACCGAGCTCTCTCTCACCTGGAAGAGCCCGGCAGCACTGTGAGAATAACTTTTTTTGATTTCTCCAGTGCATTCAACACCATCCAGCCGGTGATTCTGAGGGACAAACTGGAGAGGATAGGTGTGGACCACCAGCTGTCTGCATGGATTCTGGACTACCTCACAGACCGACCGCAGTTTGTGAGAAACAGGAACTGTGTGTCTGACCTGCTCACCAGTAGCACGGGTGCCCCCCAGGGGACTGTTCTGGCCCCCTTTCTTTTCACCCTCTACACAGCAGACTTCAGACACAACACCGACAGCTGTGTACTACAGAAGTTCTCGGACGACTCTGCGATTGTTGGCCTCATCAGAGGTGACGACGATGCGGAGTACAGAGGACTGACGGGAAACTTTGTGGAATGGTGTCAACGAAACCACCTCCTGATCAACGTGGGGAAGACCAAGGAGATGGTGGTGGATTTCCGTAGACGCCGTTCTGCCCTCCCCTCACCAGTGAACATCCAGGGAATGGACATTGAGCAAGTGGGCTCTTATAAGTACCTGGGTGTTCACCTCAACAACAAACTGGACTGGACACACCACACCAACGCACTCTACAGGAAGGGACAGAGCAGGCTCTACCTTCTGAGAAGACTGAGGTCTTTTGGAGTGAAAGGGGCACTCTTGAAGACCTTCTATGACTCTGTAGTGGCATCAGCCATCCTGTATGGAGTAGTCTGCTGGAACAGTGGCATCACAGAGAGGGACAGGAAGAAGCTGGATAAAATCATCAGGAAGTCCAGCTCTGTCCTGGGCTGCCCCTTGGACTCAGTGGGGGAGGTGGGTGACAGGAGAGTTCTGGCTAAACTGTCATCCATGCTGAACAATGAGTCCCACCCCCTGCATGGTGATCTGACAGGACTGAGGAGCAGCTTTAGCGACAGACTCCTTCACCCTCGATGTGTGAAGGAAAGATACAGAAGGTCTTTCCTTCCTGCTGCTGTTAGGCTTCACAATGAACATTCCTGATAATATGTGCAATATTACAATTACATGTGCAATAGCACTATACCATAAGTGTAATAACATTTCTTACAATCCCGTGCAATATTACAACTCAATCTGTGCAATATTCATACAGTGTATATATTATTATTCCTACCATGTACATATTATTTATCTTTTATAGCTATCCTCATTGCTCTGGCTTTTCTGCTATTTTGCTATTTTGCTCTGTAAGCTGTTGTGAACTGCAATTTCCCCATTGCGGGACAAATAAAGGTTTTTCTTATTCTTATTCTTTCTATTAACATTGCCCCAAAATGGCCGCCCTACAGACCAGTTACTTATGTTTTCCCGCCTCTTTCTGTGGAGCCCCTGGTTGCCATGGTTACCAGTTTGAATATCAGTTAGAAAAACGACTAGAGTGGGCGAAAATGCTGAAACCACGGCCTCGAACAGGAAGGCCTTGTGGCCAAACCGTGTGTCCAATCGTTGAACCGACTTCACTTTGGGCATCTTGAGGCTTTCCTGAACGTCTAGATATGCAGTTTGTGGGTAAAATGTAGAAATGTGAGCTATTTAAAGCGATTTAAAACAAAGGATTGCTTCTGCTTTCCTCCACAAATTTAACATTGCAGTCTATGGAGCGAGGAAGGGGTTTGCTGGCGCAGCTTTGCGTCTCACGCCAAAACTATAAGACTTACAGCTTTAGCAGACAAATTGTGAGCGAGAAGACAAATTTTCCTACGTTTCTATGTATAAATTATGTCTGTGGTGTGAAATCTGTGGCCACGGGAGCAGTTTCTGTTTTATTTTTTGCCTAATTTTCTTCTCTCTTCTCACTCTAGCTGTCCCTCTAGCGCGAACATTCCGCGCAATACACACCCATTATAAACCCCGAAATTTGAGTAAAAACCTACACGGCTTTGAGGCTTCATAGTTTAAAAACAGTAAAAGGTGTCGATAAGTGGAGGGAATCTCTGAAGAGAAGACAAGAGTGCCTTCATTTTAAAGTTTAAATGAAGTCTCTGGGTGAAAGTATGCCAGAGCAGTTGATCGTTGAAAATGCCTGTTGATTTTTCGGGGTCTCCCATTCATTTGAATGGGAAATTTTTCGCGCTTTTTCGCGAATAAATTCGCGAAAAACTCGTCAATCGCTTATCCAAGTAATAGCATAGGATTCGGGATCAAAACACACGTTTCGATATATCATGTGTTGGGGTCCTCTGGCCGGTTCGGGCCGCATTAATTGCCGAAAAAGGGCGGAAAATGAATAATATTAAGTAAAAAAACTGCAAAGAAACACGCAGAAGATCCCTATGGGAGGAGGGGCCTCTTGACATAGGCACTCGGCACTAATAATAATAATAATATTCTCATTGACCAGTTGATCCAGAAACAAACACAGTTCCTCTGTCCAGCTGGGTTTCCTACTTCATTCCTTCTCCTCTGAAACTGTTCGGTTTGTGGAAGATTTGAACTCCAACCAATGCTGCTTATGTGCTGGTTAGCAATCACAGAAACTGATGAAAGGTGAGCCATTTTGCCCTCGTTAATAACAAATGGATGAAATGCAAAAAATACCCGCAAATAAATAGAATTTTCAGCTTGTGAATACTGTGTGTTCACAGATTTTGTAGGATCGTTTTAAAGTACAACTTGCTATTTATTTAACTTAGTTAAATAAATTAAACTTAGTTAAATAAATAGCGAGAATTTCTTTTTATGTAAAATTATATTTATAATTAGTCTTCATAGAGATTAGATTCTATGATTTAGTCTATTGTTCTGACAGTCCATTCTAGGCCCATTATCACCAAAACTGTACTTTTATCTAACTTTTAGGATCAACCAATCAAATCTTTCAGCTAGCAAACGAGGTCAACCACCTCCTCACTAAGACCAGAGTTTCTGTTCATTTCTTGCTCAGAGTTTTTTGAGAATGTTCTGGAATCACTCCTTAGTTAAGACTCCTAGCTAGGAATTTTTAGGCTAAGTTAGGAGCTCTCTGAGCAGATTCTCAGAATCTTTAGGAATACAGGCCCTGGTGTTTAATTATGACACAGAAGCAGAATGACTGTTAGGAGGAGGGGATCAGATGGAGAACAGAAAGTCTGAGAAAAGTTTATCTGAGTGACACGTTCATTTTCAACAACAGTAGAGTTCATCTGAGAGAGAGTAGAGTCTATTCTAGTGAGGACAGAGTTGATAGAGACCATTACAATGTTGGGACATGAACCTGGTGGTGAGCTATGGAAGCTCACCATGCATAACCAAGTTAACCACATGGCTGTCTTTGTCTTTGAAACAAAGGGAAGCACTGGAAACATCCAGTCCCACAATCCTCCAGGTGTGAAAACTGACTCAGCAGTTCACTGGCTGACAGTGGCATGCGACCTCTGAGGTCATCAGGTCATATAAATCTGCACTGTTTGGCCTTTGTTCTTTCTCTTGCGCTCTTACTCTCTTACCCTCTGACTCTCTTCCCAACTTCAACTCCACACCACCACGTGGAGACCCCCAGCTGCTCGGCTGCAGCTGGGTGCCAGGTAGTCTGCTAACAAAGAGCAACTACTCCAGGCCTGTTCTCCATACAGCAGCGAAGCGAGTTCCTGCTGAGGAATCTACACCAGCTCTTTTAGCCAACAAACAGAAGGTTTGCAGGCTAAACCCCCAAACAACAGGAGCCACACGGCTAGTTAGCACAGAGCTGCTAACAAGCAACTTCAAAGGACTCAAGGAGCGGCGGGTTTCCCTCCAACGTCTGCCATCAGGAACACACAGCAAGGACTACAACTTTTGCCAGTTTGGCTTTCCATCAGGAACCGCCAGCAAAAGGAACAACATACCAGAAATGGACTTTCCACCAACTGGTAGTATGACCTGGGCCTAGTCATAGCTAAGCTAAGCTAAGCAGAGAGTTACAAATGATGATTTGATGTGATATTTGTGTTTATTGAGATCTTTATGGTATAGTGGTTTGATGTTAGTTTAGATTATGCCACACATAGACTCAGGGTCTTGCATGCTAAACTAGCCACTCTTCCTCTAACCTGGCACCTCATAAAACTCGTATCACATTCCACAAGTCTATCAGCCAGCACAAAGTCTGAGTGTCCCTCCTCAGCAGCCATTTTTCCTTTGTGTTCAAGACCTGGCAGCCATTTTGACACGCCCACAACTGGCAGCCATCTTGACACTCACATACACACACGCGCGCATACACACACCTGCATAAAGTACTCTGTAGTTAGATTGTATGTGTACTTTTATTCTTGTAATAAATGTCTTTTAAACATACCAGTTGTCTATTTAATGTTGCACAAGAATGAATACTGCCAACCTCTACACTGCCAAGAACTCCAAATTCCTTCAACGAGCTGTTAACGTGGTTTTGGTAACGTAATTTTTGGTTATAGTTATTAAGTTAATTATTAATCAGAAATCCAAATTGACAATTTAGTATAATTTATGAGACTGATTTGATTGATTGGCTATCTTTTCCCTTCCGAGAAGGGTGGTGCCCTGAGGTGATCTTGTAATTCTGATCCAATTATTTAATAATGAATAACTATTTTTGATAATTATTAATTATTCATGATAGCCAAACCCCAATATTGAGTGCCTTAATATCCAGGCCCAACAACAAAATCTCAATGTCAAATCAGCCTCAGCCTGTGTCCAGTAAACACACTGAGTTAAATACAACATTTCCATCTGAAATATTCCAACACAGAAAACTTCAGAAAACCAAGAGGATGATAGAATGTGATGATAGAATGAATGGAGCTTCAAATATTTCCACAACTTCTTTTCAGAGCACATCTCTTCTTCTGTAGAGTTGATCGTGTAAAGAACAATTCATTTACCTGAGCTGTGAGATATAAGGCAGACACTGCAGGAAACTCCTCACTTCACTCTCTTCATGTGAGTAGTCTCTCAGCTCCACTGGTTTCTTCTCTGATTGGAGTTTCAGCACTTCCAGGAGGATGGAGGTCTTTCTCTCTGAGAGGTTTATGGACCAGACTGTAGGAGCTGACTGGAAAACTGACTGTAATGATGGAAGGAGACTCAGACCTGATTTAGTCTCATAGTCCTTCACATGGGAACACAGATCCAGCAGGAAGTCACTCTGATATTTCTCATCATCATAATCATCCATGTACAGTTCATTTAAAGGGAATGTCTGATATGTGCACACTGATGATAACAGCTCCACTATCTTCTCTCCTGTCTGATGTTCTCTCTCTGCTGCTGCACAGAACAGATTCAACCAGAACCTGGTTTGTTGATGAAGATCTGAACTCTGAGGATCAAAGCTGGAACAATAAGAAGGAAACATTTAGTGATGATTTGATGTCAGCTGCATAAATACAACCACACACTACTGATGGACTCCATCTTGTACATGTCTGTCCTGTATAGAATGAAATGACATTTTAAAGACATCTTTCATCAGAGCAGCTCAACATTGTTTTTAGACTGTTACTGACTCACAACACAAACACTAATCCTGAGTCTGAAATCACTGCAAACTGATTGAATGGTCTCTGTCATTTGATTTGCTGGATGAATGTAGAGAGTAAAACACTAGATAGAAACAATCTAGAAATATACAGAGTGGATCAACTAACTCTACAGTCCATATCATGGACAGTAGCTGCTTCACCTTCATCCTCATATGACACATGTAGAAATCACAGTTATGATCCACTACATCTGCAGGTGGAGACACAAAGTGATGATGACTCCTTGGAGTCTGAACTCTTCATCTGTTGTTCACTATAGAGCTGCTAGAGTTGTCCTCATGCTCAGTAAAGTTCACTCCAGTCTCAAGTTTAAAAGGCAGCTAAATGGAACTAATTCATTTAGTTGTTGAAGTGCTGTTAAATTCACCTGAAAGAGCTGCTACCTGTTTTATCTGAGCACTAATATTTGATTCATAGCTGACATGTTTGATTTGAAGCTCATCACATATTCAACAGTCAACAGCAGCTTTAACTGCATGTTTCTCCATTCTTGTCTCAAGTCTTGTTCTGTTTCTATCAGGAGCTATTAACATGTCTGTGTTGTTGTCACTGAGCTTCAATCTTCTTCTTCTTCTTCTTCATCACTTCATTATTCTCATACAGACTGAAGACTGTCACGTGTTTCCAAACTGGATTTAAAGTAAAAACATCAACTAACATTCTTGTCTCTGCTTCATTGCTTCAGTCACACAGTGACCTTCATTCAGTTCCATCAACTGCTTCATATTTCTGTTCAGTGACTAAAAACATGACTGAGTGCTTTGACACAATGTTCTGGAGGAAGAGACTGAAATACTGAACCTTTCTACTGATTGAAGACACAACTGATTTGAAATCAACAATCAACTAACAATCATGACACCAACCATCTAAATCTAATAAGAGCATTTTAAACTAATATCAACTACTTTAGTTCATCTCCTGTTGGCTTGTTGAATCTATAATAAAGACTCAGTTTGATAAACTGATCATAGATGGATAGAAAATCTGAGACTTGAAGACAACAAGCAACTAAAACAGTCCAATAAATATAGTGGTGTAAAGAGAACAATGTTTAACCTCTGAAACAGACCAGAGAGGAAATAGAACTGAAAGATGAGTCCATGTGGAGAAAGTCACAATGAGGAAATATATTAGTGATGACAAAGAGATATCACAGGAATATTTAGAACAATGATGTTAGAATGAATGGAGCTTCAGATATTTCCACAACTTCTTTTCAGAGCACATCTCTTCTTCTGTAGAGTTGATCATGTAAAGAACAATTCATTTACCTGAGCTGTGAGATATAAGGCAGACACTGCAGGAAACTCCTCACTTCACTCTCTTCATGTGAGCAGTCTCTCAGCTCCACTGGTTTCTTCTCTGATTGGAGTTTCAGCACTTCCAGGAGGATGGAGGTCTTTCTCTCTGAGAGGTCTATGAACCAAACTGTAGGAGCTGACTGGAAAACTGACTGTAATGATGGAAGGAGACTCAGACCTGATTTAGTCTCATAATCCTTCACATGGGAGAACAGATCCAGCAGGAAGTTAATCTGATATTTCTCATCATCATCATTTATGTATCTCATATTTAAAGGGAATGTTTGATATGTGTTGACTGATGATAACAGCTCCACTATCTTCTCTCCTGTCTGATGTTCTCTCTCTGCTGCTGCACAGAACAGATTCACAAAGAACCTGGTTTGTTGATGGAGATCTGAACTCTGAGGATCAAAGCTGGAACAATAAGAAGGAAACATTTAGTGATGATTTGATGTCAGCTGCATAAATACAACCACACACTACTGATGGACTCCATCTTGTCTGTCCTGTATAGAATGAAATGACATTTTAAAGACATCTTTCATCAGAGCAGCTCAACATTGTTTTTAGACTGTTACTGACTCACAACAACAACGAAGTTGCAAGATCCCTATTGATTTTGTTGCAAATTTTATTCTCCTTATTATTATGATTAATCCTTTTCTGCGTAGCTAAAGTGTCTGCTCAGGACAAACGGCATCAAACCTGGTAACTTGGTAGAAGTCCTAGCAGGTCACTTTTCCAATGTGTCATTACACATGCCCGCAGCTAAGTGGTGCTATAATAAGCCAATTTACTTTTTGGCTTATATCTTGAGAACCGTGTGCCCTAGAAACAAAATTCTTTCTCCCTCTGATTCCTTACATAGACCTGGTTCTAACGGACTAGGAAACGTCCAGCACCTGCCATTTTTTTCTGCCATTTTGAAAACATTGCACCTCAAAGCAAAATCATCTCCCAATTCACATAATCCTTATGAAACGTAGCGACCGTTGTTATAATATGCTTGTATACAATCACACCGAAATTCGTGAAATTCTGGCTGCAGGGGGCGCTACAACAACTACATGTTTATATCTCACAAACCACAGTAATCACAGCAAACTGCTTGAAATTTGACTATAATAATCTGTGGACGACTCCTTACAAGCCCACCAAGTTTGGTGCAATACGGTCTATAGGGGGCGCTACTGGTGACTTATGCCTCTGCGTCCCACTTTTATTCTCATTGACCAGTTGATCCAGAAACAAACACAGTTCCTCTGTCCAGCTGGGTTTCCTACTTCATTCCTTCTCCTCTGAAACTGTTCGGTTTGTGGAAGATATGAATTCCAACCAATGCTGCTTATGTGCTGGTTAGCAATCACAGAAACTGATGAAAGCTGAGCCATTTTGCCCTCGTAAATAACAAATGGATGAAATGCAAAAAATACCCGCAAATAAATAGAATTTTCAGCTTGTGAATACTGTGTGTTCACAGATTTTGTAGGATCGATTTAAAGTATAGCTTGCTATTTATTTAACTTAGTTAAATAAATTTAACTTAGTTAAATAAATAGTGAGAATTTCTTTTTATGTAAAATTATATTTATAATTAGTCTTCATAGAGATTAGATTCTATGATTTAGTCTATTGATCTGACAGTCCATTCTAGGCCCATTATCACCAAAACTGTATTTTTATCTAACTTTTAGGATCAACCAATCACACCTTTCAGCTAGCAACGGGGTCAACCACACCTCCTCACTAAGACCAGCGTTTCTGTTCATTTCTTGCTCAGAGTTCTCTGACAATGTTCTGGAATCACTCCTTAGTTAAGACTCCTAGCTAGGAATGTTTAGGCTAAGTTAGGAGCTCTCTGAGCAGATTCTCAGGATCTTTAGGAATACAGGCCCTGGTGTTTAATGATGACATAGAAGCAGTCTGAGTGTAAGGAGGAGGGGATCAGATGGAGAACAGAAAGTCTGAGAAAAGTTTATCTGAGTGACACGTTCATTTTCAACAACAGTAGAGTTCATCTGACAGAGAGTAGAGTCTATTCTAGTGAGGACAGAGTTGATAGAGACCATTACAGTATCTGAATGTCAAATCAGCCTCTCATTGTCCAGTAAAATACAGACAGTTAAATACAACAATATTTCCATCTGAAATATTCCAACACAGAAAACTTGAGAAAACCAAGAGAAAGTGTGGAGTGATGTTAGAATGAATGGAGCTTCAGATATTTCCACAACTTCTTTTCAGAGCACATCTCTTCTTCTGTAGAGTTGATCATGTAAAGAACAATTCATTTACCTGAGCTGTGAGATATAAGGCAGACACTGCAGGAAACTCCTCACTTCACTCTCTTCATGTGAGCAGACTCTCAGCTTCACTGGTTTCTTCTTTGATTGGAGTTTCAGCACTTCCAGGAGGATGGAGGTCTTTCTCTCTGAGAGGTTTATGAACCAGACTGTAGGAGACTGGAAAACTGACTGTAATGATGGAAGGAGACTCAGACCTGATTTAGTCTCATAGTCCTTCACATGAGAGAACAGATCCAGCAGGAAGTCACTCTGATATTTAGAATCCATGTAAATGTTACTAAGCGGGGATGGATTCCTGTTTAACACTGATGATAACAGCTCCACTATCTTCTCTCCTGTCTGATGTTCTCTCTCTGCTGCTGCACAGAACAGATTCAACAAGAACCTGGTTTGTTGATGAAGATCTGACCTCTGAGGATCAAACCTGGAACAATAAGAAGGAAACATTTAGTGATGATTTGATGTCAGCTGCATAAATACAACCACACACTACTGATGGACTCCATCCTCTACATGTCTGTCCTGTATAGAATGAAATGACATTTTAAACAGGGATGCACCGAAAACGAAAATGAAGAACCCGAGTCTGGAAACCAAAACACTGAAAGAAATTATTATGACAGTTATTAGTACCACTGCATTCATGGCTATGACTGTGTACTAACCTCACTAGGTATTGCAATTTCATAAATTAATATTAATGTTTCAAAGAATAAATCTATTGCAAAATCATGAAAATATTTATTTAGCACATTCCTACAATGCACAATATAAAATAAAATAAAATTCAAAATAAAATGTTTAACTGTTCCCACTCATGAGTACATTAAATAATAATGGAGCAAAAGCTGTTAACATGTACCTTTTATTCTGGTCATTACGGTAAAATAAGTTCTGCCTTTGACCTGTGTTAAGCAGAGGGCGCTCTGTAGTTTGTGTTGTCGTTTCTGGGGGTGTAGATGGAGGATGACATGTGTGGATGGTAATGAGAAATAAAGCAGTAAAAGTTATATAGACAGCGTGTTTATTGGAGTTAACAGAAGCTTTTGCAGCTGGAGCATCGATCCACTGAGCGATTGGACTGAGCATATTTGTTTTTATTTTTAAAAGAAAAATTGGTGCATTGCACCTTTAGAAAAATAGCGCTGTCCCTTTGTAGTAACCTTAATTGAAGTTGCATATGGCTGTGGATGTGTGCTGCTGAACAGGCATGTCGCAATAAAAAGTGAGAAAACAAAACATAAAGACCCACACAGCAGACATGTCCGTGCTGGCCAATGTTGTTGCTTGCATCATCACAACATCCTGTTTGGGTTGTATTGTTTCGATGATAAAAGTCTTTCAGATGAAAAAAAAATCACTTTTGAACCATTTTCTGCTGAAAAGTTTCGGTCGCCAAATATCTGGTGTATACTTTTAAACACATCTTTCGTCAGAGCAGCTCAACATTGTTGTTAGACTGTTACTGACTCACAACAATGTTTAACCTCTGAAACAGACCAGAGAGGATATAGAACTGAAAGATGAGTCCATGTGGAGAAAGTCACAATGAGGAAATATATTAGTGATGACAAAGAAATATCACAGGAATATTTAGAACAATGATGTTAGAATGAATGGAGCTTCAGATATTTACACAACTTCTTTTCAGAGCACATCTCTTCTTCTGTAGAGTTGATCATGTAAAGAACAATTCATTTACCTGAGCTGTGAGATATAAGGCAGACACTGCAGGAAACTCCTCACTTCACTCTCTTCATGTGAGCAGCCTGTCAGCTCCACTGGTTTCTTCTCTGATTGGAGTTTCAGCACTTCCAGGAGGATGGAGGTCTTTCTCTCTGAGAGGTTTATGGACCAGACTGTAGGAGACTGGAAAACTGACTGTAATGATGGAAGGAGACTCAGACCTGATTTAGTCTCATAGTCCTTCACATGGGAGAACAGATCCAGCAGGAAGTTACTCTGATATTTCTTATCATCACCATACATGTCTCTCATATTTAAAGGGAATGTTTGATATGTGCACACTGATGATAACAGCTCCACTATCTTCTCTCCTGTCTGATGTTCTCTCTCTGCTGCTGCACAGAACAGATTCAACAAGAACCTGGTTTGTTGATGAAGATCTGACCTCTGAGGATCAAAGCTGGAACAATAAGAAGGAAACATTTAGTGATGATTTGATGTCAGCTGCATAAATACAACCACACACTACTGATGGACTCCATCTTGTACATGTCTGTCCTGTATAGAATGAAATGACATTTTAAAGACATCTTTCATCAGAGCAGCTCAACATTGTTTTTAGACTGTTACTGACTCACAACAACAACGAAGTTGCAAGATCCCTATTGATTTTGTTGCAAATTTTATTCTCCTTATTATTATGATTAATCCTTTTCTGCGTAGCTAAAGTGTCTGCTCAGGACAAACGGCATCAAACCTGGTAACTTGGTAGAAGTCCTAGCAGGTCACTTTTCCAATGTGTCATTACACATGCCCGCAGCTAAGTGGTGCTATAATAAGCCAATTTACTTTTTGGCTTATATCTTGAGAACCGTGTGCCCTAGAAACAAAATCTTTCTCGCTCTGATTCCTTACATAGACCTGGTTCTAACGGACTAGGAAACGTCCAGCGCCTGCCATTTTTTTTCTACCATTTTGAAAACATTGCACCTCAAAGCAAAATCATCTCCCAATTCACATAATCCTTATGAAACGTAGCGACCGTTGTTATAACATGCTTGTATACAATCACACCGAAATTCGTGAAATTCTGGCTGCAGGGGGCGCTACAACAACTACATGTTTATATCTCACAAACCACAGTAATCACAGCAAACTGCTTGAAATTTGACTATAATAATCTGTGGATGACTCCTTACAAGCCCACCAGGTTTGGTGCAATACGGTCTAAAGGGGGCGCTACCTGTGACTTATGCCTCTGCGTCCCACTTTTATTCTCATTGACCAGTTGATCCAGAAACAAACACAGTTCCTCTGTCCAGCTGGGTTTCCTACTTCATTCCTTCTCCTCTGAAACTGTTCGGTTTGTGGAAGATATGAATTCCAACCAATGCTGCTTATGTGCTGGTTAGCAATCACAGAAACTGATGAAAGCTGAGCCATTTTGCCCTCGTAAATAACAAATGGATGAAATGCAAAAAATACCCGCAAATAAATAGAATTTTCAGCTTGTGAATACTGTGTGTTCACAGATTTTGTAGGATCGTTTTAAAGTAGAACTTGCTATTTATTTAACTTAGTTAAATAAATTTAACTTAGTTAAATAAATAGTGAGAATTTCTTTTTATGTAAAATTATATTTATAATTAGTCTTCATAGAGATTAGATTCTATGATTTAGTCTATTGATCTGACAGTCCATTCTAGGCCCATTATCACCAAAACTGTACTTTAATCTAACTTTTAGGATCAACCAATCACACCTTTCAGCTAGCAACGGGGTCAACCACACCTCCTCACTAAGACCAACGTTTCTGTTCATTTCTTGCTCAGAGTTCTCTGACAATGTTCTGGAATCACTCCTTAGTTAAGACTCCTAGCTAGGAATGTTTAGGCTAAGTTAGGAGCTCTCTGAGCAGATTCTCAGGATCTTTAGGAATACAGGCCCTGGTGTTTAATGATGACATAGAAGCAGTCTGAGTGTAAGGAGGAGGGGATCAGATGGAGAACAGAAAGTCTGAGAAAAGTTTATCTGAGTGACACGTTCATTTTCAACAACAGTAGAGTTCATCTGACAGAGAGTAGAGTCTATTCTAGTGAGGACAGAGTTGATAGAGACCATTACAGTATCTGAATGTCAAATCAGCCTCTCATTGTCCAGTAAAATACAGACAGTTAAATACAACAATATTTCCATCTGAAATATTCCAACACAGAAAACTAGAGGAAACCAAGAGAAAGTGTGGAGTGATGTTAGAATGAATGGAGCTTCAGATATTTACACAACTTCTTTTCAGAGCACATCTCTTCTTCTGTAGAGTTGATCATGTAAAGAACAATTCATTTACCTGAGCTGTGAGATATAAGGCAGACACTGCAGGAAACTCCTCACTTCACTCTCTTCATGTGAGCAGACTCTCAGCTCCGCTGGATTCTTCGTTAATTGGAGTTTCAGCACTTCCAGGAGGATGGAGGTCTTTCTCTCTGAGAGGTTTATGAACCAGACTGTAGGAGACTGGAAAACTGACTGTAATGATGGAAGGAGACTCAGACCTGATTTAGTCTCATAGTCCTTCACATGAGAGAACAGATCCAGCAGGAAGTTACTCTGATATTTAGAATCCATGTAAATGTTACTAAGCGGGGATGCATTCCTGTTTAACACTGATGATAACAGCTCCACTATCTTCTCTCCTGTCTGATGTTCTCTCTCTGCTGCTGCACAGAACAGATTCAACAAGAACCTGGTTTGTTGATGAAGATCTGAACTCTGAGGATCAAAGCTGGAACAATAAGAAGGAAACATTTAGTGATGATTTGATGTCAGCTGCATAAATACAACCACACACTACTGATGGACTCCATCTTGTACATGTCTGTCCTGTATAGAATGAAATGACATTTTAAAGACATCTTTCATCAGAGCAGCTCAACATTGTTTTAGACTGTTACTGACTCACAACACAAACACTAATCCTGAGTCTGAAATCACTGCAAACTGATTGAATGGTCTCTGTCATTTGATTTGCTGGATGAATGTAGAGAGTAAAACACTAGATAGAAACAATCTATAAATATACAGAGTGGATCAACTAACTCTACACACTAGGTATTGTAATTTCATAAATTCATATTAATGTTTCAAAGACTAAATCTATTACAAAATTATGAAAATATTTATTTAGCACATTCCTACAATGCACAACATAAAATAAAATAAAATTCAAAATAAAATGTTTAACTGTTCCCACTCATGAGTACATTAAATAATAATGGAGCATAAGCTGTTAACATGTACCTTTTATTCTGGTCATTACGGTAAAATAAGTTCTGCCTTTGACCTGTGTTAAGCAGAGGGTGCTCTGTGGTGTGTGTTGTCGTTTCTGGGGGTGTAGATGGAGGATGACATGTGTGGATGGTAATGAGAAATAAAGCAGTAAAAGTTATATAAACAGCGTGTTTACTGGAGTTAACAGAAGCTTTTGCAGCTGGAGCATCGATCCACTGAGCGATTGGACTGAGCATATTTGTTTTTATTTTTAAAAGAAAAATTGGTGCATTGCACCTTTAGAAAAATAGCGCTGTCCCTTTGTAGTAGCCTTAATTGAAGTTGCACATGGCTGTGGATGTGTGCTGCTGAACAGGCATGTCGCAATAAAAAGTGAGAAAACAAACAGACCCACACGGCAGACATGTCCGTGCTGGCCAATGTTGTTGCTTGCATCATCACAACATCCTGTTTGGGTTGTATTTGTAGAACTATCCAGTAGTTTACTATAACATTATTATTGTAAGCTTGATTGTTAAGATGTTGTTTTTCTTGACTTTTGGGCTGCGGGTGGAGCATGCGCAGTTTGTTGCAGTGCGCAGTTGTGTTTTCTCATTTTAATTGATCATCAGGACTGGTACGCCTTGTCGGTGAGTGATTATTAGTGTTCAAAATAAGAATATTTTGTTAATAATGTATAACTTTTAGTTAATTATAAGTTTTGTGTTGGGATCTTATTGCAGGTTCACAACCTAACTAACTGTCTTATTACTAATGAAACTAATTGACTATCGGAGCGTCAAATAAAGAGTAAGAAGAGATGAGTTGTGTGCGCCGTACTTTTCCTGATAACCCTTCCAGAGGGGAGTTTACTAATATAAGTTAGTAAAATCTGGACAGTTGTGAACCGTAGTCGGAGCCGTGCCACGGAGTACGTGTGTCCCGAGTGGAGAACGGCCATCGTTAAGACCCGGTGTTGGGAAAGGAAGCGGCCGTAAATAACACCACTACAACGGAGAAGCCGAAGCCAAGAGCTAACGGGGCCGTTAAAGGGGTTGAAGAATTACCGCAGCTGTAGGTAAGGCTGTGTGGAAGGTGAAAACAGGCTTGATAAAATGATTGCATCTAGGCTAAAGCGCTACTTCGTGCTAACTTGCTATGCTACAGGACGCTAGCGTTACTACTGAATAGCCACATGTAACATGTGATGTTGTGACCACTGGCTGAACAACTTTGCATGCAACACGGCTACCAGCAATAACAGCCGGCAAAAGACGTCTGTGACGTGCAGTTCAAAAAAGCAGTTTGTTTCGATCTGATCTTTTGAGCGACTCTTTCAAAGAATCGAATCTTTTAAACAGCTCCTTTTATCGCAGAAGTCCTTCTGGTGATTCCTCGGGGAAACAAAATGGCAGATGACAAGCCAGACCTCGAGAGGCTAAAGCAGAGCCGTTCAAATGTGCAACGTAACTTTACAACACGGATAAACCGCCTTAATGTCAGTGCTGGCCGTTTACGTGAAGTTGAACTGTCAGATGAGCTAGCAAAATTGAGAGACAATTATGATAAACTCCTTGACACCAACAATGAATATATTGACGCGCTGGGGAAGGTAGACCCAAAAGGCGATGACAGTGAGTTGCGAGACGCCCTGGCGAGGAGAGACGCCAGTGAGCAGAAGTTCCTTGAAACTGAGAACACGATCATGCACATGCTGTGGTCAAAGTATGCTGCACCAGACATAGATGCTCTCATAACACAGTTCAAGAAGGTTTTTGACTTGGCTAAAGCATTCGGGAAACATAAAGTAGTGTCATGGACGCAGCAAGGGGTCGTATATGGAAAACTGGATAGGAAACTCTATGACCTCAGAGACACTGTGTATACATGGAGAGACTATCGACCGCACGGAAAGGACAAATGGACACTCTATTTATCATTGAAAGAGGACAAGGAACAACTGATGGATGAGTGGACATGCCAACAGGAAACGGAGCATGTGAAGAGGGGTAGTATAAAGTATAATGACGATGGCGAGGATGAAGATGTGGGAGGTGATAATGCGATCGGTGGCCATGTCACATCGGCTAGTGACAGTCTTACAGCTGCTGATAACATACAGGTTACCCAACCTGTAACCCTTGCTATTGCTATCCCACCTGTTAATATCCAGTCCACTGTTGTTTCTTCGCCTATTGACAGACAGAGAACTGCTACCAGTGCTCCTCAAGCTGCTACCATCAGTAGTCAACCTCTGAGTAGCTATGTAGCAAATGCGGTACAAAGGACTCCCCAACAGACATTACAGCCCACCCTTCAGCCAAGACAGTCTGACGGTGGAGTTAATGTTGGTTTCACTCCACCTCCGGCCCACACCAGTACACCACATCTGCTAGGTGTTCATGCTCCACCCATCGATCTCAACATGGGACAAGAAGGAAGTCGTTGTCGTTGTCGTAGGTGGAGAAGGGTCGACCCTGGTGGTAGCTCATGGAGTCACCTGGTGAACACAGGGAAGCTCAGACGTTGGTCATCGGCTCAGATGAAACTTATTCAGTAGATGAAGATGTATTGGATGTATAAAAGGCAGGAATAGTTCAGCACTTTGTGAATTGTGCTTTTGTTGATTATCTCGCAGAGATAATTCAGTCTGCACCCTTAGATCTATTTATGAACATGCTTTCATAGAGGTCTTTATCTCGAGAGAGAAGATGGCGCCGCAATGTTTGGCATGCCACTTGCTTCTCTGCCTACTGACTACTTTCTTAGCCGTTTTGCCAGTTATTGTATACGATCGTGCAACACTGCTTGAATTGCGTTTTGGTTCTAACCTTTCTGTAAATGGGCAGTCCTACGAACCAACACCGCCATTGCTGGCATCAATTCCACCTTCTGTCAGTCGCCCTGTTTGCCTGCCCAGGTGCCGCAGAAGACGTGGACGGAGAGGTGGACTACACGTTAAGCTTCGGGCTCACCTGACTTCACCTTCGCTGCGGAGTAGAGGTCCAACGGAGCTGAAAACCTCGGTCGCCTGTTCAGTTGGCCTACGAGAATGCTACCGGTGGCTTCGGACGGTTGGCCCTAGCAAAGGCTTACTGTATTCATGTCACCGCTGGACCAGATCAACAACACAGGGATGTGTCAAAGAAAACCTCAGACGAATTCCTCGCGTGGTTTTACCAGCTGAAGGATCCAGGTTACGATTGGCGCTTTGTAACGCCAGGTCACTCAACAACAAAACGTTTGTCTTAAATGACGTCATCTCATCACATAACCTCGACCTGTTTTTTCTCACCGAAACCTGGCTGCCCCCAGGTGATGTCAGTGCTTTTTCTGAACTCCTCCCCTTGGCTACGTATTCCTGAACACCCCGAGGCTTACAGGGAGGGGCGGGGGGATAGCCACCGTGTACAGACAGTCCTTGAAGTGCCGGCAGGTGTCCACTAGGGGGTTCTCCAATTTTGAGCTTCAAACTTTTGTGCTCACGTTGCCTTCTCCCCTATTATGTGCAGTTATCTACAGACCACCTAAACTAAAAAAGGACTTTCTTCATGAGAAAAGAGCAAACGCATGAGTTTCTGACAGAGTTTATGCCAAAATTTGACAACATATTAATTTGTGGTGACTTTAACATCCATGTGTGCTGCTCCTCTGATCAGCTTGCTAATGATTTTAAATCATTACTAGAATCTCTGGATTTTACTCAGTCTGTATCCTGCCCTACCCATCGGCTAGGCCACACATTAGATTTAGTCATTTCCCATGGGGTGACTGTGTCTACTTGTGATGTTGAGGATTTCCCCCTCTCTGACCACTCTCTCATACGGTTTGGAATTTTTGCTGCACCACCTTCACTTCCAACCGCTGCTCCTCATCGTCGTCGCATCATTACCCCCTCCACCATCATTGACTTTGCTGCTGCTTTTTCTGCCTCGGATGTATGCTCTAGTGCCGAACTGACATCTCCTCTGTGTCCAGACCTTTTCCTCTCTTCCTTCAACTCCACATGCTCTGAAATCCTGGACTCTGTTGCCCCCTTTAAAGTAAAATCTAATAAAAGTGCCTCTGACCCATGGCTCAACGGCACTACGAAAACCCTGAGGCATCAGTGTAGGCGGGCTGAGCGTAAATGGAAGAGGGATAGGCTGCAGGTGTCACTGGAGATTTTTAGAGATAGTCACGCTTCCTACCAGAGAGCAGTGAAGGATGCTAAAGCAACATACTTGTCAAATCTCATCAACAGCAATAGCCACCGCCCTGGAATCCTCTTTAGTACTATCAACTCTGTCATAAATCCTGTATCTGTTGTTTTGCATGATGTGTCTGTACATACTTGCAATACATTTAAACAATATTTTATAGACAAGGTTTCCTCAGTCAGAAAATCCATCACACATACCCCTTCTGATGTTTTTCCGTCTCAGCTTTGCAGTGTGTCTTTGAGTAATTTTGCACCAGTTGCTCTTGAGGACCTTAAGCAAGCGGTCCATGAGATGAACGCCACCACCTGCCATCTCGACACAATCCCTGCCAGAACAGCTGTCTGAGTTTGGGTGTTGTGCCCGCTGCCCTCAAACACGCCATTGTACGACCACTGCTTAAGAAGCCCAACCTTGATCCATCCATCCTGTCCAACTTCTGCCCAATATCTCACCTTCCTTTTCTGTCCAAGCTGATGGAGAAGCTTGTTTTTTCCCAGCTTCAGACCCATCTCCAACTGCATGCCATTGCTTTTTTAGATCTAGACACAGCACCGAATCTGCATTGCTGAGGGTCCACAATGACATCCTTGTGGACAAAAAAAGTTCAGTGGTTCTGACGCTACTGGACCTGACTGCTGCATTTGACACCGTGGATCATACCATTCTCATCTCCCTTCTTCAACACACTGTCGGCCTCCAGGGGACGGTGCTCAAATGGTTCTCATCCTATCTCACAAAGAGGACTTTCTCAGTAATGCTAAATGACTTTACATCATCATCTTCCCCTCTGTCAACTGGAGTGCCCCAAGGATCCATTCTGGGGCCTATTCTGTTTGCACTGTACATGCTGCCACTCGGACAACTCATCACCAGACACAACATCCAGTTCCATTTCTACGCCGACGACCTCCAGATCTACCTTCCAGTGATCCTGAGTAACCGTTCTGCACTGGAACCTCTTCATAACTGTCTCCAGGATATTAAAGGATGGCTTGCCCAGAATTTCCTTCATTTAAATCAGTGGTTCTCAATTATTTTCTGTTATGCCCCCCTTAGAAAAAGAATATGTTGCGCCCCCCCCTACAATTAGTATCGTTTTTCAGAAAGAAGACATGGAATAACTTAATTAACATTGTTTCTCAGTCTCTTACAGAAAGGATTAGTGCATTAAAGTGCAATTTGCCTGAATAAAAAATAAATCCTTATTATTTGCCAGCAGTGCTCGCTGGTTAACTGACGTAACAGTCACAAAACGGGATAATTGCTGGCAATATTCGGAGCGTTTTCTCTGAACAAACATACCGGTACGGTCTTTCCTCGTCCCCGACCGTAGTTACAGTGAAGCCAAACGCTGCATACGTTTCGACGTTTCGTCATATTTCCTTGTCTTGGGTTTTGAGTGACTTTACTTTGTCTTATTATCTTCCTCTTTTACGGCCTTTCTTTTCATCCCTGTCAAATATTTTTCCATGTTCCTCAGTTTGTTTACATCTCTTACCGCCGGCTCTGTTAAAAAAAACCATAGAGCTAATAGTGCGCACAATGTGAGCGCCACTGCCACCTACGTTCTGGATGTGCAATTACACTTTAATCGAATACAACAAGAGCAAGCACTCGCGCCCCCTCAGGCATTGCACGGCGCCCCCCCCAGTATTTGAGAAGCACTGATTTAAATTAAGGGAAAACTGAGTATATTCTTTTCAGCACCGACTCACCACAAAATTCACCCTGCTTTGAACCTGCAACACCTTCTACATTCGCTCCCTCGGTGAGAAACCTGGGTGTTATATATGACAAGGGACTAAAATATGACAAACAGATAAATGCCGTGATAAAGGCGAGTTTTTTCCATCTTAGACTCCTTGCGAAGGTCAAATCATTCTTGTCCCGACCTGACCTCGAAAAGGCTATTCACGCCTTCATCAGCTCGCGGATTGACTATTGCGATGCCCTTTATGCTGGACTTAATCATTCTCTCCTCCAAAACCTCCAACTTGTGCAGAATGCAGCAGCACACCTCCTCTCCGGCACCTCCAAACACTCACACATCACACCAGTCCTCTGTTCCCTTCACTGGCTCCCGATGCGGTACAGGGTGGACTTCAAAGTCCTTTTATTTGTGTTTAAAGCCATTCATGGCTTGGCCCCGGACTACCTGAGTGAACTTGTAACCCTATACAACCCAGCTAGAAATCTGCGCTCCGCAGATCACACCATCTTGGTCATTCCTGGGTCCAAGTACAAGGGTTTGGGGGGGACGGTCTTTTGCTGTATTAGGCCCTAGACTGTGGAACGCCCTCCCAACTCATATTCAGTCTGACACCGACCTCACTACTTTTAGGTCAGAATTAAAAACACATTTATTCAGGTTGGCATTTTGCACGTAGCTACTAACGGGGACTGTTGCTTTTTTGTATTTTATGCTGGCCTAATTGTAATTTTATTTTAGTAGTACTGCTTTTATTCTTGTTTTGCACTTTAATGCACTTTGTGCACCTTTTTACTGTGCAGCTGTGTTTTAATTATGTTTTAGTAATATTGTTTTGTTCTTTGTAATATTGCTTTTATTCTTGTTTTTACCCTGGAAAGCACCTTGTGCACCATTGGGTGCTGGAAGGTGCTATATAAATAAATATTGATTGATTGAAGTAGTGGACCCTATAACGGCTCTGGCGTGTACGGTGAGGGAGATAACAGCTATCAGTGGGCATGACCTAAAATAAGGCTCACACCCAAGTTTGCCTGAGTTTTCTGGGGACAGGAGGGACTATTGGCGCTGAAAAAGCTGAATGGGAGAGTATCCAAGCGCAAGCAGAACCTACAGGGTCACGAGAATGCAAGAAACTTCATTTGCTAGACAGCATAGATGAGGCTGTGAAAAATGAACTCAGACTGTTGTGTTGCAGAGATGCAAACAATATCTTCAGAGAACTAAAAAACCACTATGGTGATAAAGCGCAAACAGCAGAAGAAATCGTGTTGGAACCACAGTCTTGACCTGCTGCAAAAAAAATATCAGCCACAAGAGACGTTAGAGTTGATCCTAGCAGTGGAGAGGGCAACTTTGGACCTCACAGATCTTGGGTGTGTAGATGCTTTACAGAACCAGCTAGTGATTCGGTCTCTAGAGAGCAAACTCCCGGACGTCATCAAGAGAAAGTAGCTAATGTATGTAAGAAATCCTGTTAACAATGTCCAAGCAGGAAATCGCTTCGACAGGCTCTTGTTGTTCCTGGAAGACCAAAAGTCGTTACTCGTGAGATTGGAACAGTTGCTACCCAGCAAGCCATGGTCTGTTAGCACTCCAGAGAGACCAAGCTACCGGGAGAAACCAGGTGACAGAAGGAGAGAAAAGAAATCGTTCACCAAGACTACAGCAAGTGAAGTCAAAAGAGACTACCAGCAGAAACCATGTACTGTGTGTGGTGATGAAGCACACGGAGGAAAACTGTTTCGCTGCAAAATGTTCACAAAGGCGACTTTTTCGGAGAAGAAAGCTCAGGTGAAAAGAGCAAACGCATGTACAAAGTGCCTGGATGCTCACGGGGTCGACGGTGCCTGCAAATTTCTCTGTCGTAAAAAGGAGTGTAAAGAGGGCGACACTCCAGCAGATCACCACTATTTCCTCTGCCCTAAGGCACCAACAAAGAAGGATGCTGCTAACAGGGAGGACAAAGCAGAGGAAAAGAAGGGACCTTGTGGTCCGACAGAGGAGCAAGAGGCTGTGTTCGCCAAGTTAGGACTGACTCCCTACCAACTGGAAGCTGTCCGCAGAGCCTGTACTAACAAAGTGACGTTGAGAGTGTCTTCTGGCAGATAGAACAGAGCGGCTTAAATGAGCATCCAGTCCTCATGATGCTTGTACCTGTCACGACAAAGAGAGGAGACAGCCTTGGTTGATCTTGCCTCCGACACTAATTACATCACACACAGAAAGACTCGGACTGACTGGTGAACCAATCTCACTCGTAGTGTATGGTGTTGGAATGATGAAGGTGAAAGTTGACACGAAAAGGTATCTTGTGACAATAAAGGAAAGGTGTGGACCTCACAAGGGACTTTGAAGTTCCACGAGATGATCTGTTACGGGATGGAAAACATTGCCAAAATGGATCGAGTGGTGACATCGGAGCGACTGGAGCAGTTTTTCTCAGAAGTTAAGCCAGGAGAACTGGCCCGCCCAGAAAAAATAGATCTGCTGATCAGTACTCGGGAAGGCCGTTTAGCTCCACAAACACTGCAAAGGGCTGGCGACCTGGTGCTGTGGGACGGTCCTCTACACTCTAAAATGTAATACCTATTCTTACTTAAATTACATTTGTGTACTTTACTTAAATCTTCACAATCTGCTGCTTCAACTCAATAAATATGAGTAAGGAACCCATTTAGCTTGAAAAAAGTATACAACTAAGTTCCTTTGAGTAAACTGGACTGGAAACTTTTTGTCACGGGAATTGAATACTGAGTTCAAGAGCGCACATGCGCAGTAAAGCTGAGCTGGCGACCACCGTTGCAGATTGATTTTGCTGTTGGAGAATGCAGAATTTCTTGTGTCAAGGTGAGTTATTCATCTTTAAAATATATGTCATATGCCATCACTGACGTTATTGTTCACATTTATTGCGGCAGAGCAGTTTTTCGTGATAAAACTAAACTATTTACAGACATGTGCTGATGTTAGCCAAAAGCGGTCGAAGCTAAGCAGGCCTAGCTAATTGGCTAATTACCAAGCATTGTCATGCGTTATAAACTTCATTGCTTTCAACATGTTTGTCTATAAAAAGAATATGATCGGATTCAGTACGATATCAATGCTTATTTCAGGCAGTACTTTAGCGCGTCTGTAACCAAACCGAACCAGATAAAGCCTGCAGCAGATATGCATGTAGCCTTTAGCTCATCCACGTGGCGGCAGCATTCGCAGCGGAGTCACAGAAACCAAAGAAGAAGATTTGAACCCTACGTGAGCGCGTTGTCCAAGGTGTCCGAGCATCGGGCCTTCCTTCAGAAGGCATTCCCTCACTACAGGCTCCGTCCAAAGCACCATTACCTGGAGCATTATCCCCATCTAATTCAAGTGTATGGACCTCTTGTGGATGTGTGGACAATGAGGTTTGAGGGAAAGCATGCGTTTTTCAAGCGTGTCATTCGAGAAGCTCGCAACTTCCGAAATGTTCCTCTGACTTTAGCTGATAGACATCAGAAAATGATGGCCTACCATTTGGATGCTGCCACATTTTTTAAACCAGCATTAGAACTGGAAAAAGTGAAGAGTGTCCTGCTATCTTCCCTCCCAGACAGTGTGCAACAACAATTCTTGACAAATTATGGACCTCAAAACACAATCCTTGCAGCTACATCTGTTATCATAGATGGTATTAAGTATGCAAATGACATGTTTGTGTCTGTCGGTTCATGTGCAGGCCTACCAGAGTTCAGGCAGATTCATCAGATTTTGATAGTGAGTACCAATGTAATGTTCATCTGCAAAAAGATGATTGCATGGTATCATGAACACCTCAGATCTTATGAAGTCTGCAAGAGTAGCTCAGACATGATTGTGACCCAGTTAGCTGAGCTCAATGATATCGTTCCACTCTCTGCCTACAGAGTGAAAGGTCAGCTGCTGGTTACCCTGAAACGTTACATTTTGTGCTGATGTCATATCCTTTCAGAATCATGGACCAGTCCTGGCCAGTGAGAGTCGTGGTTGATGAAAATGATATCCGCAAGGTCACTTTCCAAAAAAGGCCTGACAGTTTGGAAGAGCTTATCAGTGAGTTGAAAAAACGACTAAGTTTGCAGTTTGACTTCATGCTTCACTATGAAGACCCAGATTTCAACAATGCTTTTTGCAACCTGACGGATGTGACTGAATTGCCTCCAAGACCAACAGTGAAGATTGTCTTGATGGAAAATATAATTAAGACATTGTCCTCAGCCAGCGCCTCATCTTCAGCGTCTACCGCAAGTTCATCTGACACTGATGTACTCCCACGACATGAGGAGACTTCACGTGAACCATGGCCTTCCACATTTGAGGTGCCATACTTTTCTGTGGATATTGAATATAGACTGAGACAGGGCAATCTTATTTATATGAGAGATGGAACCCGCATGTCAGTGTCTCGAGACATGAAACATGACATTTTGCAGAAACTAGCTGAAGAAATGTACAAATACTTGGCTTATCCCCAAGATGAACACTTCTCAGTTGTTGCTGAGGCACTGATTGGGAAACACCCCTGCCTTAAAGAGCCAGGATCGACCAGGGCTTGCAATGGATGGAAGAATAGTTTAAAATTCAAGATGGGTAATCTCCGTGCCAAACTCCGTCGATGTGGATTGGCAGATGTGTCAGTCAACAGTAATAAGAAAACCCTACAGAACCCAAATGGAGACCCACCAGCCAAAAATATAAAGAGACCCAGAAGAAGTGAAACAAACTTCCTACCAAATTTTCCAAAGGGCGAAGATGAGTTAACACTCGAAAGCTCTCGACAGATCCTGGAAAATGAGATGAAGAAAAGGTCACCAAATGCACAGTCTGTTAATCACCTGATGAACCAGACCTTCTCATTGAGACGTAAAGAAATCGTGGAAGAACAGCCATCTGTAACGCAAATGTTGGAACGTTGGCCAGCTCTTTTCTGCAAACAACAGGTAAGAATTAAAGTGAATCTAAAAAATACAAATGTGTCTGCCCCATGTTTTTTTTTTTTTTTTTTAAATAATTATGTTCTGTTTTGTCCTCACAGATTTTTGCTGAGTTCACCAGGGTGGCTAGCAGAAATCTGGAGCAAGATTTCTTTGAGTCCTTAGACCGTCACACACCCCGTTTCCTTGAAATCTTCAAGTCCAAGAAAGGAGTTGTTGGCAATGCACTTTCACAGATTCTTGCCTAGGTTGAACAGAAGGTAAATATTCTGCAATATCTTCTTCTTGACATTTAGTTGCAGACATGCGCACTCACTCACACACACACACACACACACCACCATAGTTCCTCATTTACTCACTCTCTCACACAGTCACACACACACACAGTCACTCACTCACTCACTCACTCACTCACTCACTCTCACACAGTCACTCACTCACTCACTCTCACACAGTCACTCACTCACACAGTCACTCACTTACTCACTCACTCTCTCACAGTCACACACACACACACACACACACACACAGTCACTCACTTACTCACTCACTCTCTCACAGTCACACACACACACACACACACACACACAGTCACTCACTTACTCACACACACACACATAGTCACACACACACACACACACACACACACACACACACACACACACACACACACACAGTCACTCACTTACTCACTCTCTACACACACACACAGTCACTCACTCACTCATTTATGTACTCACTCATTCACTCACTCACTCTCTGGACATGTTGGACTATTCTTTCATTTATTTATTTTTTTTCATTAATTTTCTTGGAGGAAAATTGCTTATTTTGACTATTTTTCCCCATTGGTAGACCACTGATGTCGTTGCCATGAGGACTACTGTGTTGCGATGCCTTTCGATTTTCCTCGGGGATGATGGAAGTGACTTCTACATTGTCTGTTTTGTAAGTATTGTAAAATGTCACGCGTGTACTTATTGTTAGAGGTTGTGCACATGGAAACCAAGATTTCTGTCTAATTTTTGTTTTACTTTTCTTAATCTCCACAGGATTGCGATGCATTGGCAGACTACACCCAGGTTCCTGTGGGGGTATTGACTGTTATACCCGAAGTCAGTCAGCGGCCAGGTCCAGATGCTCTACACCTTGAATCATCCAACATTGCTATCATTCTAGAAGGTACAATCGTCATGGATGACATTGAAAGCCACGATCAAGCTCTTTGCCTTGTATTTGGCCTAATCTATGCCCTGCATCTTGACTATCCAAAAACTCTAAAAAACACCTTTGACTTCATTCAGAGGGTGATGCTCAGTCTGGGTGTAGGTAACCTCAGGCCCAAACTTCAGAGCTTGAAAAATGCACTTTTGCAGTAGAGGCTCAAAGCTACATGTTTCTTGGTGCTGGCCTTTTTTCTGTGTGACGCTATTCTATCTCTGTCTCAAACAGCCAAATCTAGCTGGCTAAGTTTAACAAACAAGAGCTTCTGTTACCATTAGTAGTAAAGGGCCATTATGAGAATATTTTGTTCACAAATTGACAGTTAGACTAATGCTTGGGCACGCACATACACATGCACAGACACACCACCATAGGCCCTCATTTTCACTAAATCACTCACACACGCACTCATTCAGTCATTGTATTCTCACGGTATTGTGGTAACATTTTGTTCACATTTCCAATTATTCTTTATATCTGTGCCATACATTTTGCACAAGTTATGGGACTGGTAGCTTCCTTATTTGTTCATTTCAAACTGTACAAGCTTAAAGTATGCCTTTGACTGTACCATTGTGTACTGTTGTACCACTGTGCCATGGCTTTTTTTAATTTGGTACAAAATAAAGAATTGGTCCCCTGTGCTAACCATTCTTTGTTGTGCTTACTTTATTTATTTAAGGCAATCGGTTTCCTAGATTTTACTAAGTAAACAACACTGTTCATGTAAGTCAGAAAAACTTGGTGTAGCTGAGTTGATAGTACTTGACATTTCTAAGTTGACAGAACTTCCTTAACTCATGTTGAAATAACTTAGTATATTTAAGTACACACAACAAGCTTCTGAGTACACAGAACAAGTGAATATTAAGTAAATCTAATCTAAAATTATTGATCATATTTACTTAACTTTTTTAGGGCAATCGGTTTCCAAATTTTTTTTAAGTAATGCCAACTTGTTAGATTTTAGAGTGTAGGCAAGACTGTGAGTGGTGTGCATCCAGAGCTTTTCGAAAAAGTGGAGGTGACAGCGTGGCGCTCAAAGACGCACTTTGCACACTCCATGAATGGCCGTCAAAGTTGAAGAACATTTGGTGAGAAAGGTGGGAAGCCACATACACTGAAAAAAGTGACTTTTTGGTGTGGTAAATTCTATTAGAGTAACTGTCATAATTTCTACCTAGTATTTTAAAGATTCAATCAGAACTAGAGTTTTTTAGGTAAAATTAAACATTGTATTAACGTAATACATGAACTATGGGGGAAGAGTAAGTTTTACTTTTGTTTTCCTCATAATATTTAAATGTTTATTATTGTATGTACATGTACCTAGAAATACTGCATAAACTTTACTCTGAAAGTGTAGTGTTTTGAAAAACATGACGACGCATGCGCAGTTGCGCAACAGGACTGGCTCCGCTCCTTACGTCCGTTACAAGATCACAGAGCAAGGTGTAGCGCGAAGGCATATAAACACAGGTAAGTTATTACCGTTCTGTTTTATATTTGTGATAATATATAGGCCTGTATGTATTTTGATAGTTTGGCGCAAGATATGTTACTGTTCACAAGTTAATTTAAAGTTAGCATAACGCCACATTAGTCCGGGCTGGTCTGTACCTAAGTGGGAGGGCTGCAGTTTTTCCCGATGAAAATAGCTAACGTTAACACTAAAGTTTGGATATTAAATAAAGCACTAACGTAACGGTTTAACGTTTATCAAGTGACGTCAACATGGTAGAACATGATTCTCTGTAAAACGAGTGAAAACGGCGGCGATACTTCAGTAACGTTGCCTTAGTGAAGTTAGTTAGCTAGTCGAAGAATAGTGAGTTAGCTACTATAGCAAAGAGCTAAGCAGAAAATAGTAATAATTAAAATAAGCTCCCCCTTCAAATTAAATATCCCAATACATGAGTGTTATATACTGGTCTTGCAACAGTGGGTAACACTTTACTTGACAGTGTCTACATAAGAGTGACATGATACTGTCATAACTATGACATGACACTGTCATAAAAGTGTCATAAACTTTATAAACATGTCATAAACTTCTATGACCTCTGTCATTAAGTGTCATTCGGTTTTTGTTATGACAAGTTGACATTGCTTGGGCTGTCTCGATTATGACAATTTGACATTAATCAAAGTGACATTACCAGAAGTTGTCTTGGTCATGACAAGTTGACATTAAATATGTTTGGGACGTCTTTGTAATGACAACTTGACATTAAGCAGGATGACATTACCAAAGGATGTCTTTGTCATGACAACCTGACATTAAATTAGTTTGGAGTGTCCTTATTAAGATAACTTGGCATTAACAGGGTGACATTACCAGAGGATGTCTTTGTCATCACAGCTTGACATAAACAGAAAACCCACCTCTTTTTGTATTCATGACATGACATAATGATTATTCTAAAAAAAAAATGATTCAGGAGGTTAGTTAGAATGACTTAAAAACATGAGCTTTTTCAGCATAAAAATACACAATTTGTTACATGTCCATTGTTTTATTAAGTTGATAACTTATTTCAATGTCTTTATTTTTATTTTTAAAAAAATCTGAACACGTTTCTGAACAGCACTTTATTTATTTTAGGAAAACATCAGAATGTGTTTGTGTTCATGCCAGGAACCTGAGACGGTACAACATGTTTTGATTTATTGTAGAAATTACGTCCTCCAAAGACAAGATCTTATCAGAGAATTGCATGAAGTTGGTTTGAAAGAAGTAACATTGAAAAATATATTAGAAGTAGGGTCAAGCGGGAGGGAAAAATGTTGTTTTTTCACATTTTTAATAGATACTGGATTACTGTATATAGCCAAATACAGTGCACTAAGGTGCTAGTCCCGTAGATGGCAGCAATGCAACTTTTTGGATGCCGGCTGCCGTAAAACCACAAAGAAGAAGAAGAAGAAGAAGAAGAAGAAGAAGAAGAAGAAGAAGAAGAAGAAGCGGCCGTCTTATGCTGTCAGACTGCACCAGCAACAGCCAGGGAAAGACCAAGGAGTGAAGGTCAAGGTTGGATTAACATTACTTGGTGAGTAAATATATATATTTTTTATTTTCTTAATATTATGTGCAACAGCAAGTAACTATAAGCGCTCAGTCGAGTTACACAACACTACAATTGAAATGTCCGCAGCATGCTTTGAAGATATTAGCTAGCTAGCTAAAAGCTTCACAGTAACTTAACTTTTAATGTTTAATGAAGTGCGTTGAGTCGGCTATAAGGTGCCTAAACTTGCGGTCCCAGAACTGGGGAATTAATCTTAAGCCCCCTGTTTGCAGACACAGGTATGAGCTGAGGAATATGTTGTGGAAAGGCGTTAGCCGTTAGCCGCTAGCTGCTAGCCGCTAACGCTAATAATGATAAATTAACAGAGACGCGCTAACCATTAGCCGTTAATGGGCCTTAGTGCCTTAATCGAAATGATTGAAGAAATATTACTATTTCTGTGTGTGCATGAGCAAAGTAGTTTTGTATTGCTATGTGTGGTATTTATTACATTTTGGGGAGGAGTAGTTTTTCATTTTTGTCATCTTATTCACAGGATGATGCTGTGGAAATGAGCAGAGGCTGCAACCTGTGGATTGGTGGTGTACCTCGGAGAAAAGGAGGATAATCTCTTTAAGGAGCATTTGGTAGGTAATTCCAACACAGAAAAACTATACTTTGTGTTAGTCTTGTTTTTAATTGTTATGTGTTTAATTCTGACATTGATTATGACCTATTTATGCTAGGTTGATGGAGATCTCACCACTGAAGTGTTGAAGATCATTGTAACCAGAGGTGCCACATTGGTCAGATCCAGCCAGCGCACGGACTGTGGTTGAGGGAACAGAAGTCCTGGAAGACGTAGATCAACCCATAGCCTGTGCCTTGCTAATGGGGCTGATCTACTCACAATCTCGGGTATTTTTCACAAGGTGAACTGAGTGAATGTTGATCAGATGGTTTCTGATCTTCAAGTGTATATATTTGGCAGGGCTTTAGTGTTTACTGCATCCTTCACCTGATATTGCTGTGATAAAAATTGTTATTGATATTGATGTTGGTTACAATAAATACATTTTGACAGTAAACCTGGAATTGCCATGTCTAATTTATTCTGACTTCAATGAAATAAGTTACTTATACTCAAATTTGAGGTAACATTTTGCATTGACTTTTCTGGGTAGGAGAAGTTATATCAACTTAAATGGAGTAATTTGACAACTTATTAACACTAAAACTTTGATATAAAAATTGAGTTGGTCAAAGAATGTATTCGTTACACTGTCATAATGGTGTCATGACAGCCATTATCCTTCATGATATATTAATTACAAATCAAAATGGTACCACTTTACTTTAGGTCACAGAATGTATTCGTTACACTGTCATAATGGTGTCATGACAGCAATTATCCTTCATGATATATTAATTATAAATCAAAATGGTACCACTTTACTTTAGGTCACAGAATGTATTCATTACACTGTCATAATGGTGTCATGACAGTCAGTTTTGTGAAATATCATGTCACATAAACACGCTAGAATTGTTCTCTGATCTTGCACATCTGATTATAATAATCATTATGTCAACATGTCGTGAATAAAAAGCGGTGGATTTTCTGTTTATGTCAAGCTGTCATGACAAAGACATCCTCTGCTAATGTCATCCTGCTTAATGTCAAGTTGTCATTACAAAGACGTCCCAAACATATTTAATGTCAACTTGTCATGACCAAGACAACTTCTGGTAATGTCACTTTGATTAATGTCAAATTGTCATAATCGAGACAGCCCAAGCAATGTCAACTTGTCATAACAAAAAACGAATGACACTTAATGACAGAGGTCATAGAAGTTTATGACATGTTTATAAAGATTATGACACTTTTATGACAGTGTCATGTCACAGTTATGACAGTATCATGTCACTCTTATGTAGACACTGTCAAGTAAAGTGTTACCCAACAGTGTTTACAGAACAGAATTTCTAATCTTTTTTTTTTAATAATTGTCATGCTACCTATGTCAGCTTACCTTTTTAAAATGTTATTTCTCAATCACATTTACACAGCGTAGTTTACTGCAGGAAATTCCCCCAAATTCATATACACTCCCATAACTCCTAATTTTAAAAAAGGTATTAAAATATTTTTTCTATCTATTAACAGAAAGCAAAGCAGAACAGAACATTATTCTCATCATTTAGGCAGGTAGGAAAAAAATGTATGCATGATATAATGTTTTGTTATTTTCCCTTATTTATCCATCACAACGTAATATTAAAACTGTGGCTGAATGTTTTAGACTATTGTTTTAATAACACTAATTGTGTCTTCATTTTCAGGGTGCCCTTTGGAGGAGCCAGTGGACTTTGTGGACAGTTGGAGTTGAGGTCTAGTGAGGAGAAGAAATTCATCAGGGAGAAAGAGTAGGCCCCTTGTGATATGAGATGGTCATGCAAGAAATGCAATTTTAGGTCATCTAAACGTTTAGAGCTCATAAAACATTACAGGTTGAAGCATCCACACACTAGTCAAGGCCGGTCACTACCCTGCTTGTACTCAGATTGTCCTTTGCTTGGTGTCCCACGCTGCCTAAGTAGCACAGCGTTGTATGGGAAAGGCATACTGGAGCTCCCAGTTACCTGCCTAACAGAGGAGTTTAAGTGCACTAAAGTTAGGCTGGAAATGACTCTAACTCAGTCAAAGGATCCAGTGGTTAGGAGCGTAGCACCTACTATTAAGACAGGGAGGAAGTGGAAGGCAAAAGAGGCAGTGCAGCAAGCACAGGCAGCTCTTAAGCATAGGGATATCATAGGCCATGTACAGCAAGGGCGTGGAGGCCTAGGACTGTGTGCAGGGAAACCTCTGTGGAGCAAGGCATCAGCAGTAGAAAGGAGAAAGATGATAGTGGAAGAGGTACAGAGGCAAGAGGAAATGGTTAGATGCTCGAAGGCAGTGTCGCAGGCTAAGCAGGGTCAATGGGTGAACTGGGAGAGTGTGGAGAAAAGGAAGGTGAAGTGGAGAGAGCTTTGGAGCATGGAGGCCAGCAGGATTAGATTTATGTTAGGGGCTACTTATGATGTGCTGCCAACTCCCCAGAACCTGAACCAGTGGGTAGGTGAGGATGCTGCCTGTCCACTGTGCACTTGTGTCTGCACGCTTAGTCATATTCTGACAGGTTGTAAGGTTAGTCTCTCCCAAGGACGTTATACCTGGCGTCACAATCAGGTATTGAAATGTTTAGCAGCTGCAATAGAGGAAAAACGGGTGAATGTAAATTCCGTGGCCGTTAACAGAGAGAATAGAGGTATTAAGTTTGTACGGGAAGGAGAAAAGGCTAGAGGAGCAGGCTTCAGGCATAACATGGGACAGCTAAGGGTAGGAGGAGCCTGGGAGATGAGGGCGGACTTAAATAGCCAACTGGTTGTCCCAGGTGAGATAGCTAGCACTCGACTACGGCCAGATCTGCTGTTGTGGTCTGAGCCAGAGAAAGCAGTCTATTTCATAGAGCTGACTGTCCCGTGGGAGGATAGAGTTGAGGAGGCTAATGAGAGAAAAAGAGCTAAGTATGCAGAGTTAGCAGCAGATGCAGAGCAAAATGGATGGAAGGCTTATGTCCGCCCGGTAGAAGTGGGCTGCCGTGGATTTGTGGCAAAGTCGGTCATTGCTCTGCTGAGTGAGCTGGGCATACGAGGAAGAAGCCAGAGGACTGCGGTTAGCAATATGTCCCGGGCAGCAGAGAGAGCCAGTGACTGGTTATGGGTGCGCAGGAAGCATGCTAGCTGGGGAGCTAACTAAGGTAAGGATGTAGGCCGCATGTAGGCCGCATGTAGGCCGCATGTAGGTCCCAGTTGATTTGTTTGTTGCTTGTCACAGATTTGGTGGTTACGCGCTTCAGCTTGCATCAACGGAGCGGAGCATGGTAGATTTGTTTGTTTGTTATGGATTTGTTTGTTTGTTATGTGCTTCAGCTCGCATCAACGGAGCGGAGCATGGTAGATTTGTTTGTTTGGCTTGTGGCTATTAGTTTCCATACTAGTTGTTGATAGACATCGAATGGTGAGGAAGAGAGGGTTGTGTAGTGGCGGTGTGGAGGGGGGTGATTCCAGGACGCTGGAAATCACTGTTAAGCCTTCTTGAGGTGTCGTGGGCCTAACTTAACGAAACATCGGTGAAGGGAGGTGCCCACTTGAAAACCCCAATGATATGCTGCATACTGCTGTTGTTCAGATCATGTTCTCATGGTATTTGGTAGCCATGGTTTGCTGCTGAGCGGGCCATACAAGCCAGCAGCGTTTAGTTAGGTATGTTTTACAATGTTTGAGGTATCCTCTGCTGCTCAATGGGCTTACAAGCCAGCAGCCTCTAGTTAGCCTAGGTAGAATATAGGTTATTGGTCATATTATATGACTGTAGGCTTGGTAGGGCCTCTTAGTCGAACAGGGCCTCTAAACGTGTTTTGCCTGGGATTTCGGCACAAGGGATTGTAACATCTTGTCCTGTGTATTTCTAAATTTAAAAACTGGGGGGCACTTCATGCACATTTGTCTAGAAATCATACACAGACTCAACAGTCAGGGCAGATAGTTTCATTTTCGTGTCTTGTATGCAATTCATGTAGTTTTAACACAGAGAGGCAATATTTTGAACACCTTGGGACTCATCTGAGAAAGCACGAGACTGTTAATTGTGTTTTTAAAGATTGTGACTACAGTACGAATATATATTCAACTTTTGCCTCACATAAAAGTAGGAAGCACAATCCTCACTGCATTGAAGATTTTAAAAATGCTGTATTCCAGGCACATTCAAGTCAGGCAGGTGAGGTAATAGAGGATAGTAGTTTGATTGAAAGTGAAGGTAATTCTGATGAAACATTTGTCCAAGAGGGTGAAGACTTAGTCCAGGTTATTGTTGATGAGCTTGGTTCCTTATTGCTTAAATTAGACTGTGTATTCAATGTTCCTAGAAGATGTATAGATGAGATTGTAGAGGAGCTTCACTTTATTACTTGTTCAGCATCTGCTCCTGTTATTAAAAATATTGTCCATAGCACATTACAAAACCATAACTGCATTGTTGAAGAAGGGGTGATCACAGATTTAGTAAAAAACCTTTGCCAGTTAAATCCTCTTAGTGTAGCATTTAGTGAAGAAGGCCCTCTTGGCACGGCATACAAGAGAAATAATTATTTAAAAGAACATTTCTCTGTTGTTGAGCCTGTTGAGTATATACTAGATGCGAAAGAAGGAAAGACCTTTCAGTATATACCTATTTTGCAATCCTTGTCACAAGTTCTGAAAAATAGTGACATCCAGGAAAAGGTTTTGAAAAGTGTAAGACATTGTGGTTCTTCATGTCAGTACACTAGTTTTCATGATGGTTCCCACTTCAAGGAAAACACATTTCTTTGTGGAGAGGAGTTAAGGCTTTCACTTTTACTTTACTGTGATGACTTTGAAATATGCAATCCGTTAGGAACCTCTCGTAAGAAGCACAAGGTAACAGGTGTTTACTGGGTGTTTGCTGATATTCCATCTGTATTGAGGTCTACATTATCATCTATTTACTTATCTGTTTTGTGCAAGGCTGAAGACATTAAGAAATTTGGTTATTCCCAAGTGCTAGATCCACTTTTAAGCGATTTGAAAAGACTTGAAGAAGATGGTCTTTTTGTGCCCTGTTTAGGAAAAATAATAAGGGGCACTGTATTCTCTGTGATTGCCGATAACCTTGGTGCCCACTCAGTTGGGGGGTTTATTGAAAGTTTCAGTGGATCACACATTTGTAGATTTTGTGTAGGAGAGAGATCCCAGTTTCAGGAATTTGAGGTCAGGACAGGAGCATTCCCAGGTAGAACAAAAGAGCATCACAAGTTGGACATTGAAGCAGCATTCGCTAGTAACACTCATAGTCGTGGAGTTAAAAGACAGTGTACAATTACTGAAAGATTAAATCATTTTCATGTGACAACAGGTTACCCACCTGATGTATTCCATGATTTACTGGAGGGTATTGTACCTTTAGAACTGGCATTGTGTTTAGATATTTTGATAAAGAAAAAAAAATTCTCTCTTGAAGAGCTCAATAAAATAATCAAACAGTTTCCGTACAAGTGGAAAGACAGGACAAATTGTCCCCAAGCTATACCACCAACCTTTGCATCTCGTAAAACTATTGGTGGTAATGCAACTGAAAATTGGTGCCTGTTGAGGCTACTTCCACTTATGATTGGCTCCAAAGTACAGGAAGAAGACCAAGCATGGCAGTTGTTGATGACACTTAAAGATCTCGTTGAGCTTGTTATGTCACCTACTCACACAGATGAAAGCATTGGTTTCCTGGATAGCCTGATTTCTGAGCACAGGCAGAGATTTACCAGTGTCTTTCCAAAAGCGAACCTGATCCCAAAACACCATTTCATAGAGCACTATCCACAGCTCATTAAATCATTTGGGCCACTAGTGTCCTTATGGACTATGCGGTTCGAAGGAAAGCACCGCTTTTTTAAAAAGATTGTAAGACAGACTAACTGCTTTCGTAACATTCTGAAGTCTATGGCAAACAAACACCAGTCCATGATCGCATGCCATCTTCGTGCTTCAGTTGTAAAAGAGCCTGCTTTGTCTGTATCAAAGATGACAAGAGTTCCATTTGAAGTTGTAAATGAGAACGTGCAGGAATATCTATTACAGAAATATCCACAAGAGACAGGTGTTAATTTGACCAACCAGGCAGAATTTCAGGGCACCAGTTACAGTGTTGGCATGATGGTGGTATATGGCTCCACTGCTGGGTTGCCCGACTTTGCTGAAATCCTACAAATCATCATTGTTCATGACACCTTAGTGTTTGTAGTGAAACTGCAAAGTGCATGGTACTCTGAGCATTTTAGATGTTTCAAGTTGGAGTCCACAAGAGTAATCAAAGTAATTGAGCAGTCACAACTCACTGACACATACCCATTGGCTACCTATGCAGTGGAAGGCGATCGCATGGTTTCTCTGAAACACCACATCTGCTTGTCAAACTAGGTAAAATAACCTAACTCCTTCCTACATGTTTTTCTACTTATTACTTATTACTTATTACATACTGCACACCAGCACTACTCTTTCCTTACATCCTCAATGATCAACATAAGATAGAATTATCAACTTTCAGACAATGTTTCATTAAATTCAAAATCATTACAAATTTAATGACTTCCTCTTAAAAATATTTTATATTATATATTTATTTTCTACTTTGTCTGATTTGTGTAAGTTGTGTATTAATCAGTGTGAAAATATATTATTTGTTTTTTTATACTGTATTTTGTTTATTATTTGTTGTTTTATCACACCATGTCTTTGTTCTTTTTTCTCTCTTGCAGTTCTGCTTGCCCAGGACTGCGATCATGTCTGCCCCAACTCAACTACGTGTTGTTATTGAGGAGACACAAGTGCACAAGTTAACCCTACCAGATGGAATCCCTAGCACTGTAGATGAACTTTTGTCAGCGGCGCAGAATCATTTTCAGCTTGAAGGGAGTTTTACTGTAATGCACATGGACAAAGATTTCAATAATCAATTCTTCACACTAACATCAACCGATGTGGTCAATGACAAGGACACAATAAAACTAGTTCAAACAGAACCATCTGTTACTTTGACATTGACTCCTATTGGTGAGTCTTCAGCTTCCTCCACTCCTTCCTCCACTCCTTCCTCCACTCCTTCCTCCACTCCTTCCTCCACTCCTTCCTCCACAGTGCTGCTGGATCAGCCTCCTCAAGATGAGAGTTCCTCAGCTAGCTCATCAGACACCATCATTTTACAACCTTCAGCGGAGTATCGAACAGAGCGATGGCCAACCAATTTTGTGATACCCATCTTTTCATATGGTGTTGAAATGATTCTTGAGGCTGGAAATCAAGCTTATGAACGTGACGGCTCACTCCTTCAAGATCCAAGTATCTACTCTGACATTCTTGAAAAACTTGCAGAAGCAATCTACCACTACCAGGCCTATCCCAGTGCTCTCCAACAACTGGAAGTTGTAGAAGCTCTACTAAACAAGCACCCATGCTTGAGGGAGCCTGGAACGTCATATTCAGGCACATATGGGTGGCAGCATCGTCTCAAAATGAAGATGGCCAATTTCCGAAGTAAACTAAAAAGGCGCAATGTTCCTTGTCCTGAGCTCCACATCAACTCCTTGAAAAGGAAGGCCCCTTGTGAGAGACATCCTGCAAAAACATGCAAGAAACCGAAGAGAGCCGAGGTCAACTTCCTTCCTCCACATCCAAGGGGAGAAACTGATAACAGTCTGGAGAGGGACAGACAAGAGCTCCTTAATGAGGTTAAGAAGAACAACAATGCTAAATTAATTAAAGAAAAAATGGCCAACACATTTTCCTATCGAAGACTGGAGGTTGTGAGTGATAGTCCTCATGCTGCTGACTTCAAAGAGAGGTGGCCTGCTTTGTTTTGTGAAGCTGAGGTAGGTGTTACTTTCTTTATTGAGCTGTAACAATAATTATTGAATGAATTTTTTAACGAACTATTAATTTTCTTTTCGAACATATAAATTTATGTAGAAATATTGATGTACCTGTGAATCATTTGTCCTTTCAGATCAAGGAGGAATTCAGGAGAATAACTACCATTCCCCTGGAGCAAACCTTCATGCGTAAACTTGACGAGTATACACCAAAACTTATTACGCTGATGAAAGCCAAAGGAGGTGCTGTGGGGATCAAGATGAGGCCGCTCCTGGACAGACTGAGTCAGGTGTGCTTGTTTGTTCATATGTTTTACAGGGAGATGGGCCTACTTGTTTTTTCTCACTCACACACACGTATAAACACATACAGCACAAGTCTCACACTTGGTAGATTCAGTGCCCCTGCACGTTCTGGGTCCATGCACTTGAAACACAAGAGCAAACATATGCACTTGTGTTTTCACTTGGCAGTTCATTGTGTATGTATAATGGTGATGTTCATGTTCTTAATCTGTTCACAGAAACAGAGCATTGAGATGAGACGTGAAACCGTTATCCGCAGCCTTATACTGTACCTTGGTGAGAAGGATGAGGAACTTTTTGAAGACTGCTTGGTACAGCATGATTTAATCATTTAAAAAAATTAATTTAATGAAACAGGTTAATTTAATGTTGAGAGGAAAGCAGACAAAGGAACAGACATATTCTTGTGTTCATTCTTCCCTGATAATGAAGTCACTATGAATGATTCATGAATTCTAGTATTTGTTTCTCAATAATTTTCTCCTTTTTTGTTGTGCATTGTATGCAGGAGGACAGTCGGAGTGATGTCAGTAACTACATCCTCAAGATACTTGTCGTCCATGGTGCTGATGAGGATCCAGTCGATGTCTCCATCCTTGTCGAAGGCCATGAGATTTTGCCAGGGTGCAACAGTACTGCGAAAGCTTGCTCACTGCTCATGGGACTGATTTATGCCCTGAACTTGGCCTACCCTCCCACTTTGCGTTACACTTTTGAGGTCTTCCAAAAACTCTTGCTGGAGCTGGATGGACTTAAACTGTCCCCAAAAGTAAACACCTTGAAGTTGAAGTTGCTTTCCTAAATGCATGTCATGATTTTGTCATCCTAGAGGAGAAAATTGTGGCATCATGCATGGACCAAAAAATGCCAAGAACCAGCACTGAGTTCCAGTTAATCTTGGTTTACTAGTTGGAAGTTGCCTGTCTTAAATGTTTTCTCATTTTTTGTCAAATAAGGTATCTTTTACAGATTTTATTCTTCATCTATAATGGTTAGACACCTTAAGCTGGTAATCTTTAAAAATATATACATAGTCTTACTTTAAATACAGTACCTTTTGCTGGAGATAGATAGAATGCACTTTTACTATTAATGCAGTACTGTTTCTATCCTGACCTCAGAAGATGTTTTGAGCATGTTTGTGTGCCTGAATATCTGAGAATGTTGAAACTCAGTGTCAGAGGGTTGCAAGTTTTTCACTGCATATTTGAAAAGCACTATTCCAAGTCTGTACTGTATGTACAAAAGTATTGGGACACCTGCACAGTCTAATGCTATTGACAGTGACAGTGTCGACAGAGTTCCTAATATTTTGCCACAATAGTGTATGTTGAATGTAGTGTATACTGTGTAATACTATCTGTTTGTTCAGTATATGTCAGTCATGCCAATGTTACATTTATGGCTGCCCCATAAAAGATTGGGCAATTGTTTGTTGAACTGTTTAACATGAAAAATAAACATGTTAATTGCATTGTAATTTAGTGTTGTGATATGTGATGAATATATATCAAATGCATAGAGTAAATTTATTTGGTAACATTTATCAAAGGAAAACTGGCAATGATTACTTAATTTTAGTGAGTAATGTAATGTAATGCAAGCAAGTAAATTAAAATGTCAAGCACAAGAAAGTAATTAAAATCTACTAAATTACCCCATAACAGCAAATACTACAGATATGTAGAATTTACTTAAAATTTGGGGGAAATTGATGTTCCTGTCTATGAAAAACAAGTAAATTTTACTTAATTTGTTTACATAAATATAACTTAAAACTTGGATATAATTAAGTAAATGTTACTTAATATTGTCACAACTGTTATGTTTTATGTTAAGTAAATTTTACTTGATACTGGCAAGTGAGTGTTACTTGATATTGCAGCATTAAATTTTACTTAATTAAATTGAGTGCAAATACTTACGATGGATTTTTTAAGTAAATCTTATGAGTTATTTTTTTCAGTGTAGAACAAGAGAGCAGCATAATAGTCCGAACAGTGGCTTGCAATAAAGAGGTCCTTCAGTGGTTAAAATGGGACAGCATTGGAGCTGCCTGTGATCCTGCCTGTGGAGGGTGTCTTGAAGTGCCCACCAGGAGGAAATGATGATAAAAGAATAGAAATATAGACTGAATAAAAATAATATAGGAATATAAACTGGTAAACAGAGGGAGTGAAGTTGTATATGTACATGTATTTACAGTGTTAATAGTATTAACAGTATTAATTATTTAGCAGCTATTTTTGACATGAATAAAGTGCAGTGATTAGTCCCGTTAAGGCTCAGAGTTGAGCAGGCGGATGGCATGAGGATAAAAACTCTTCTTCAGCCTCTCAGTCTTTGCCCTCAGGCATCGGAAACGCCGGCCTGATGGCAGTAGAGAGAAGAGAGAGTGTCCGGGGTGACTGGGCTGTTTCAGGATCTTCTTGGCCACCCGCACTGCTGTGAAACATGTCCCAGTCGGCTGAATCCAGCGCACCCTGCAGAGCGGCCTCCGTTTGATCTATCCACCGCGTCACTTCTCTCACAGCAGGGGTTCCTGCTTCAGCCGTTGTTTGTATTTTGGCATGAGAAAGACAGCGGCGTGATCCGATTTCCCAAACGGGGGAGGAGGTTTGGCTTTGTAGCCTTCTTTGAATGGGGAGTAGCAGTGGTCTAGAGTCCGTACTCCTCTGGTGGGGCAGTCGATGTGTTGAATGAACTCCGGTATCACCTTTTTCAGATTAGCACTGTCAAAGTCCCCGGCTACAATAAGGGCCGCTTCACGATGGTTAGTCTGAAGGGTGGAAATCGCCTCATGTAGCTCGGACAGTGCAGTGTCCGTGGCCGCCTGGGGTGGGATGTAGACGCCGCTGATGATGACCGAAGTAAACTCACGGGGCAGGTAGTGGGGACGGCATTTAATGGTTAGGAGCTCCAGGTTAGGCGAGCATGATCGTATGAGAGGGACAACGTTCCTACTGTCACACCAGTTGTTATTAACCATAAGACACACTCCACCTCCCTTCGATTTCCCCCACTCACTTGTTCTTTCCATGCAGTGAACTGTAAGGAACTCTGCAGGTTGAATGGCGAAGTCCGGTACGAGAGGAGTCAGCCATGTCTCGGTGAGGCAGATGATGTTGCAGTCCCGTATGTCCCTCTTGAACCGTATCCTGGCCCTGAGTTCGTCCAGCTTGTTCTCCAGTGACTGGACGTTGGCTAGTAGGATACTCGGCAGTGGCGTGTGGTGTGCTCTACGCCTCAGCCTTTCTCTTACGACAGCTCTTTTCCCCCGAGGCCGTCTGCGTGACCTGGGGCTCCCGCATCCTCCATTGTTTGTGTCGGCTCCCTGGCGCAGGATGTCCTGGGGCCACACGGGGTCGGAAGAAAGTGGTTGTATAAAAAAGTTGGAGTAATGTAATACAATATTTATGAGTGCCTGTCTGTCATAAGTGATATGACACAGGGTAGGTGCGCTGAATAAGTTAAAAATAAAAGCAAAAAGCACTATATACAAAGAAAGTGTCGGAGCAGGTACGACGGCTGCTGACCTCACCGGCGCCATCTTGGACAAAAAAAATAAATAAAAGATGACATGTCTATGGCAGACGAGAAGGAGCTGGAGATAATAAGGGCAGGCCTGACGTTCTGAGAGAGTGACACCCATAGCCGCCAGCCACACTGGGATGCAAAATACCCATGGAAGACCCAACCTCTCTTCCCAACAACCGAAAGGCTGTGGAAGCAACGTTCCTGAGGACTGAGAAGCGGCTCATGAAGGACCCTGCCTGGAAAGAGGCCTACGTGAGACAAGTCCATGAGATGGTGCGGAGGGGAGCTGCTGTCAAGCTCACCAAGGACGTGATGGACAGCTGGAAGGGCGCTGTGTGGTGGGTGAGCCATCTAATTGCACCAAACCCCCGCTCAGTGTCCACGCCAGTACGCCTTGTCTGAAATAGAAGCCAGGAGTTCAAAGGGGTGAGCATGAACAGTATATTACTCAAAGGCCCAGACGTTCTCAATCCCATCAGAGTGGTGCTCCTCAGATTCCGGGAAGGAGAACATGCAGCCATGGGAGACATCACTAAGATGTATAATTCAGTATGGCTGGAGGAACAAGAGGCCCATGTGCATCGATTCCTGTGGAGAGACTCACTGAAAGATGAGATTGAAGACTATGCTGTCGTGAGAGTGAACAACAAACCAGCTGGGTGTATCGCACAAGTAGCCATGCGAGAAACCGCAAAGTTGCCCCAATTCTCTGACATGAAGGAGGAAAGATGAGTTATTGAAGAAGACTCCTACATCGATGACCCACAGTGCCTACACAAAATCCTAGAGTGAGTGGAGAAGATATTGAAAGCAGGAGGCTTCTACCTCAAACCCTGGGTTCGGTCTGGTCGAAGCCAGTGACTCTGGTGTTGCCCAACCAGCTAAAAGAGGAAGATAACAAAGCCCTGGGAGTTGGCTACCTCGTGCAAGAGGACAAACTCTTTGTGATGGTCTCCATTAACTTCTCAAGAAGGAAGAAGATGAGAACTGAGATTGACCTCACTGAAGAAGAAGTGGAGGTAAAGACACCAAACCCACTGACTCGTCGTGTTCTACTGGGCCAGATCGCTGGGCTGTACGACCCAATCAGGCTAGCAACACCTGTGATATAAAAAGGAGTGATCCTTGTGAGAAGAGCCTTCCAAGAAGCTGGCAAGCTTACAAAAGACACATGGGATAAACCCCTCTCTGACGAGCTTCGGAGGAAGGCAATCGAGCTGTTCAAGGAGTATACTCGTCTGAGTAGCATCAGGTTCCACAGAAGCCTCACGCCTTCCGGCTGGAGGGGTCAGGCCTTGGGAATCATGTTTTCTGATGGGAGCTGCGAGTCCTATGGCGCTGTACTGTACTTCCGATGGGAGACGTCACATGGTATGGTCACCCGGTTGGTAGAGTCAAAGGCAAAGTTAACTCCCCTCGATCAAAAAGGTGACGTGATTAAGGCTGAAGTCTGCGGGGCTGTCTTTGCCACATGCCTCAAGGGATATGTGTTGAAACATGGGTGTGGAGAAGTGGTATCACTTCATTGACAGTCAAATGGTGCTGGGAGCCATTCAGATAGAGAGCTACGGATTCCAGACGTTCTTTGCGAACAGAATTGGAGAGATACAGAAGGCTGGACCCGTTACTGATTGATGGTGGATCCCAGGTGATGTCAACATCGCTGATCTAGTCACAAGGGGGTGCTCTCCTGAACAACTAGATGAAAACTCTGTGTGGCAAAAGGGTCCCGAATTCTTGTCTAGTCCAGCCGAAAATTGGCCCATGAAGTCTGCCTCAGAAGTGGCAGCCAATGCTAGAGAGACAGTGAGTAAACTCCAGAGAAAGGCTTTTTCGGCGGTCCTCACCAGAACTCAAGCCAAGAAGTTGTTAAACCCCAACAGTCCTGGTGGTGGAGTTAGTGGTGCTCCAGAATCCTCAGGAGATAGGACAATAGTGACCTCAACTGAGACAAAAGAAGCAGGGATGTGCAAACAGGTAGTGAGTGAGCTTCCAGCCGAACGAACTGAACCAGCCGCATCCTTTGAGTTTATGACACTGGACCTCTTCGGCCCCTATGTCATTAGAGACACTGTCAAATGAAGGACAAAGATGAAAGATGAAACAGCATTGACAAGGATCAGGTCCAGAAGAAGGCGGCAGCTGCAGGAACTGACTGGACGTAGGTGTTCCATCCAGCAGACTCTCCTCACCGAAATGGAGCAGCTGAAGCAGCAGTCCAAGTGATGAAGAGCAGCACTGGCAAAGAAGGCAACCTGACAACGCTGGAGTTCCAGACCCTCCTCCACCTGGCTGCTAACTTGTCAAACGAGAGACCAATCGGTGCCAGGGCCCAGGTACAAGATGAGACCATGGAAGTCATCACACCCAACTCTCCTCTTCTTGGTCGTGCTGGACCCAGACGAGACACCCTCGGGTTCAAGTATCCCAATTACCCTGTCGTGCGTCTGAGGGCAATCCAGATCGAGGTCAACAAATTCTGGAAGAGGTGGAGCCAGCTCGCGGGTCCGGGGCTCTTCATCCGACAGAAGTAGCACACATCTGCTAGAAACGTTGCGGTGGGAGACCTGGTGTCGTTAGCTGACCAGAACGCACTGAGGAGCCGATTCAGACTGGGTCGAGTTGTGGAAGCATGTCCTGACGTGAAAGGTGTTGTATGAGATGTGAGAGTGAGGACATGCCAGAGCTGTCCAGTTTCCAGCGGACAGTCGAAGAGAAGCCCAAGTATGGAGAATTGCCCCTCCACCATCCTTCACAGGGATATTAGGAGGTTAGTGGTTCTGCTACCAGTAGAGGAACAAGTGTAGAATCCCCACCACATGGTGTGTTTCGGTACAGGATCAAGACCTCCCCCCACCATCCTCCACAAGGATTAGGAGGCTGGTGGTGTGTTTCGGTGAAAGATGTACAATGTCATCAAGAACACATCATGTGTATTGTTTATGGACAGTCTATATTGAAAAATGATTAATATCTGGCATGTAACGTTAAGTACCTGTTTGAGCTAGTTATGGTGGTCTACTTAGATTCCAGAATCAGTAGACCAAGTGGGAGGTGTAGAACTATCCAGCTATAACATTCTTATTATAAGCTTGACTTCTGGGCTGTGGGTGGAGCATGCGCAGTTTGTTGCAGTGCGCAGTTGTGTTTTCTCATTTTAATTGATCATCCGGACTGGTACACCTTGTCGGTGAGTGATTATTAGTGTTCAAAATAAGAATATTTCGTTAATAATGCATAACTTTTGGTAATTCTAAGTTTTGTGTTGGGATCTTATTGCAGGTTCACAACCTAACTAACTGTCTTATTACTAATGAAACTAATTGATTAACGGAGCGTCAAATGAAGAGTAAGAAGAGATGAGTTGTGTGCGCCGTACTTTTCCTGATAACCCTTCCAGAAGGGGAGTTTACGAATAGAGGTTAGTAAAATCTGGACAGTATTGTTTCGATGATAAAAGTCTTTCGGCTGAAAAAAAAATCACTTTTGAACCATTTTCTGCTGAAAAGTTTCGCTCGCCAAATATTCGGTGTATACTTTTAAACTTTCGTCAGAGCAGCTCAACATTGTTGATAGACTGTTACTGACTCACAACAATGTTTAACCTCTGAAACAGACCAGAATATTTAGAACAATGATGTTAGAATGAATGGAGCTTCAGATATTTCCACAACTTCTTTTCAGAGCACATCTCTTCTTCTGTAGAGTTGATCATGTAAAGAACAATTCATTTACCTGAGCTGTGAGATATAAGGCAGACACTGCAGGAAACTCCTCACTTCACTCTCTTCATGTGAGCAGTCTGTCAGCTCCACTGGTTTCTTCTTTGATTGGAGTTTCAGCACTTCCAGGAGGATGGAGGTCTTTCTCTCTGAGAGGTTTATGGACCAGACTATAGGAGACTGGAAAACTGACTGTAATGATGGAAGGAGACTCAGACCTGATTTAGTCTCATAGTCCTTCACATGGGAGCACAGATCCAGCAGGAAGTTACTCTGATATTTCTTATCATAATCATCCATGTATCTCTTATTTAAGGGGAATGTCTGATATGTGCACACTGATGATAACAGCTCCACTATCTTCTCTCCTGTCTCATGTTCTCTCTCTGCTGCTGCACAGAACAGATTCACAAAGAACCTGGTTTCTTCATTAAAATCTGACCTCCAAGGATCAAACCTGGAACAATAAGAAGGAAACATTTAGTGATGATTTGATGTCAGCTGCATAAATACAACCACACACTACTGATGGACTCCATCTTGTACATGTCTGTCCTGTATAGAATGAAATGACATTTTAAAGACATCTTTCATCAGAGCAGCTCAACATTGTTTTTAGACTGTTACTGACTCACAACAACAACGAAGTTGCAAGATCCCTATTGATTTTGTTGCAAATTTTATTCTCCTTATTATTATGATTAATCCTTTTCTGCGTAGCTAAAGTGTCTGCTCAGGACAAACGGCATCAAACCTGGTAACTTGGTAGAAGTCCTAGCAGGTTACTTTTCCAAAGTGTCATTACACATGCCCGCAGCTAAGTGAAACATAGCGACCGTTGTTATAACATGCTTGTATACAATCACACCGAAATTCGTGAAATTCTGGCTGCAGGGGGCGCCACAACAACTACATGTTTATATCTCACAAACCACAGTAATCACAGCAAACTGCTTGAAATTTGACTATAATAATCTGTGGATGACTCCTTACAAGCCCACCAAGTTTGGTGCAATACTGTCCATAGGGGGCGCTACTGGTGACTTATGCCTCTGCGTCCCACTTTTATTAATAATAATAATAATAATAATAATATTCATTGACCAGTTGATCCAGAAACAAACACAGTTCCTCTGTCCAGCTGGGTTTCCTACTTCATTCCTTCTCCACTGAAACTGTTTGGTTAGTGGAAGATTTAAACTCCAACCAATGCTGCTTCTTATGTGCTGGTTAGCAATCACAGAAACTGATGAAAGCTGAGCCATTTTGCCCTCGTTAATAACAAATGGATGAAATGCAAAAAATGCCTGCAAATAAATAGAATTTTCATCATGTGAATACTGTGTGTTCACAGATTTTGTAGGATCGTTTTAAAGTACAGCTTGCTATTTAGTCTTCATAGAGATTAGATTCTATGATTTAGTCTATTGATCTGACAGTCCATTCTAGGCCCATTATCACCAAAACTGTATTTTTATCTAACTTTTAGGATCAACCAATCACACTTTTCAGCTAGCAACGCGGTCAACCACACCTCCTCACTAAGACCAGCGTTTCTGTTCATTTCTTGCTCGGAGTTCTCTGACAATGTTCTGGAATCACTCCTTAGTTAAGACTTCTAGCTAGGAATGTTTAGGCTAAGTTAGGAGCTCTCTGAACAGATTCTCAGGATCTTTAGGAATACAGGCCCTGGTGTTTAATGATGACACAGAAGCAGTCTGACTGTAATAGGGCTGTGCAATGAATCGAATTTTGATCACGATTTCGATTCTTGGTTTAAACGATCTCCAAATTAATAAAATCAAGTTGGAACGATTCTTTTGCCATTTTCCATTGTCTGTGAGGTATTTCCTGAAAGAGACACGCATGCGCAATTCATTCGCTCCCCCACGTCTGTGAACGGCGTTCATACACGTTCTGTTTTCGTTCAAAACTATGCCAGATTTCCAGTGACTCCCCCAAATAAAACACACCGTGAACTGTGCTTAACGGCGCTTTGGAAAAAACATCCGATGTGGCAACAGATTTGCACCGCGACACCGCTCGCCACCCTGTCGCACAAACAAAACGTCATCACAACAAAGCATGGGCTATGGAGGAGGAAGGCAACAGTCCGGAGCTCTCAGACTACATAGCATATGAATATTTAAAAGAGTTTTTCGGCAAAGACCGTACTGGCGCAGACGGTAGTAACGTGACTTTTGTCTGTAAACTTTGCCCGTCCGGTTTGAAAAAAGAAAGTCCGCACATCGAACATGACAACATGTATTTTGCAGTCTTTTTTCTTTAGGTTCCTTTTTTGGAATTTGATGTGAGTTGTTTCAAGTTTATAAAAATACAGAAATAGAGAGCATAAAACATTTGCCCCTTAAGGACTACAGTTCTGATTGTCTTTATAATAAAGACCATTTAAGCAGCACGTTTGTCCTCATATTTTTATTGCAGCTGCTACTGGTGTAGACTGAATGGGTGGCAACAACGCATTAGGCAAATACCAGTATCCTGAGGGCTGTCCGCTCGATGTGGACAGCCCTCAGGATACTGGGCCCTTGCCGAAATGCCGAATAAATGCATTTTATTTTCAAACTCAAAAAGAATCGTTTGAAGAATCGTGATTTCAATCTTGACCAAAAAAATCGTGATTCTCATTTTTTCCAAAATCAAGCAGCCCTAGACTGTAAGGAGGAGGGGATCAGATGGAGAACAGAAAGTCTGAGAAAAGTTTATCTGAGTGACACGTTCATTTTCAACAACAGTAGAGTTCATCTGACAGAGAGTAGAGTCTATTCTAGTGAGGACAGAGTTGATAGAGACCATTACAGTATCTGAATGTCAAATCAGCCTCTCATTGTCCAGTAAAATACAGACAGTTAAATACAACAATATTTCCATCTGAAATATTCCAACACAGAAAACTTGAGAAAACCAAGAGAAAGTGTGGAGTGATGATGTTAGAATGAATGGAGCTTCAAATATTTACACAACTTCTTTTCAGAGCACATCTCTTCTTCTGTAGAGTTGATCATGTAAAGAACAATTCATTTACCTGAGCTGTGAGATATAAGGCAGACACTGCAGGAAACTCCTCACTTCACTCTCTTCATGTGAGCAGACTCTCAGCTCCACTGGTTTCTTCTCTGATTGGAGTTTCAGCACTTCCAGGAGGATGGAGGTCTTTCTCTCTGAGAGGTTTATGAACCAGAGTGTAGGAGCTGACTGGAAAACTGACTGTAATGATGGAAGGAGACTCAGACCTGATTTAGTCTCATAGTCCTTCACATGAGAGAACAGATCCAGCAGGAAGTTACTCTGATATTTAGAATCCATGTAAATGTTACTAAGCGGGGATGGATTCCTGTTTAACACTGATGATAACAGCTCCACTATCTTCTCTCCTGTCTGATGTTCTCTCTCTGCTGCTGCACAGAACAGATTCAACAAGAACCTGGTTTGTTGATGAAGATCTGACCTCTGAGGATCAAACCTGGAACAATAAGAAGGAAACATTTAGTGATGATTTGATGTCAGCTGCATAAATACAACCACACACTACTGATGGACTCCATCTTGTACATGTCTGTCCTGTATACAATGAAATGACATTTTAAACAGGGATGCACCGAAATGAAAATTCTTGGCCGAAAGCGAAAATGAAAAACCCGAGTCCGGAAACCAAAACACTGAAAGAAATTATCATGACAATTATTAGTACCACTGCATTCATGGCTATGACTGTGTACTAACCTCACTAGGTATTGCAATTTCATAAATTAATATTAATGTTTCAAAGAATAAATCTATTACAAAATTATGAAAATATTTATTTAGCACATTCCTACAATGCACAATATATAATAAAATAAAATTCAAAATAAAATGTTTAACTGTTCCCACTCATGAGTACATTAAATAATATTGGAGCAAAAGCTGTTAACTTGTACTTCCTGAAAGGGTACGGTCCTGGAAAGAGTACGGTCCTGAAAGGTTTTGTTATTTTGTATAGGCTACAAGTGGCTCCGTTAACGAAATAAATGAAGATTATTCAAACCAAAGGAGATCTCGGTGGTTTATTGCGTGCCAAAGGACCAGTCGAAACAAAGCAATCAGTTACCAGTAGTGACCACAGGATTGGTCGCTACAATTTAGGTCAAAAACTGCTCCGTTGGGAGGAAAAAATCCGGACTCGTTGCATTGTGAGGCAACGAGCCGGTGAAGTAAGGCATGAGTTACGCCAGTACACCACCGCGTGTCGGAGCGGCTATTGGAGTTGCCGGGAGGCGCAGTGAGCTTGGAGTTGTATCGGAGCGTAGCGGCTACTGTAGCCGCGGGTTCGCAGCGGGCTGCTGGAGCCACCGCGTCGGATATCTGGACGTCTGATCACTAATGCCGGCCAACGCACCCTTGGGGTATGTGGTTTCAGCGCTGATTTCTATTAATGGCCTTTCGTGTGTGCACACATGAAGGTACAATATGCGTAAATCCAATGCATTGATAGCGGACTCGCAACTGTCCTGAATAAACTTTGCATCAGGGTGTGCTTTTTTGCGCTGATACAACGTACTAACTTTGCGTGCTAATAAATAAAGCATTGACTTTTGGCCAACATGGCAGAAGAGGTACAAACTCAAATCAAAAAACATGAGGTGGGACTGACAGCCAAAGCTTTATTGGAAAAAATAGGCAATTTAGAAAAAGAAAGGCTAAAATAAATAAGCTGTCCAAATGAAAAGAAACTATTGTTGTATTGATGGGTGATAAATAATATGTAAATTAGGTTAAAGGTGAATTAAGCAATTTTGTGGGTTTGTCTGAAGAAGTACACCAAGTGCGTAAGGTTTTGTTGGGTCTATTGCCTGAGGATGATGCAACAAAGCATGATATACACTCACCGGCCACTTTAGTAGGTACACCATGCTAGTAACGGGTTGGACCCCCTTTTGCCTTCAGAACTGCCTCAATTCTTCGTGGCATAGATTCAACAAGGTGCTGGAAGCATTCCTCAGAGAGTTTGGTCCATATTGACATGATGGCATCACACAGTTGGCGCAGATTTGTCGGCTGCACATCCATGATGCGAATCTCCCGTTCCACCACATCCCAAAGATGCTCTATTGGATTGAGATCTGGTGACTGTGGAGGCCATTTGAGTACAGTGAACTCATTGTCATGTTCAAGAAACCAGTCTGAGATGATTCCAGCTTTATGACATGGCGCATTATACTGCTGAAAGTAGCCATCAGAAGTTGGGTACATTGTGGTCATAAAGGGATGGACATGGTCAGCAACAATACTCAGGTAGGCTGTGGCGTTGCAACGATGCTCAATTGGTACCAAGGGGCCCAAAGAGTGCCAAGAAAATATTCCCCACACCATTACACCACCACCACCAGCCTGAACCGTTGATACAAGGCAGGATGGATCCATGCTTTCATGTTGTTGACGCCAAATTCTGACCCTACCATCCGAATGTCGCAGCAGAAATCGAGACTCATCAGACCAGGCAACATTTTTCCAATCTTCTATTGTCCAATTTCGATGAGCTTGTGCAAATTGTAGCCTCAGTTTCCTGTTCTTAGCTGAAAGGAGTGGCACCCGGCGTGGTCTTCTGCTGCTGTTGCCCATCTGCCTCAAAGTTGGACGTACTGTGCGTTCAGAGATGCTCTTCTGCCTACCTTGGTTGTAACGGGTGGTTATTTGAGTCACTGTTGCCTTTCTATCAGCTCGAACCAGTCTGGCCATTCTTCTCTGACCTCTGGCATCAACAAGGCATTTCCGCCCACAAAACTGCCGCTCACTGGATATTTTTTCTTTTTCGGACCATTCTCTGTAAACCCTAGAGATGGTTGTGCGTGAAAATCCCAGTAGATCAGCAGTTTCTGAAATACTCAGACCAGCCCTTCTGGCACCAACAACCATGCCACGTTCAAAGTCACTCAAATCACCTTTCTTCCCCATACTGATGCTCGGTTTGAACTGCAGGAGATCGTCTTGACCATGTCTACATGCCTAAATGCACTGAGTTTGCCGCCATGTGATTGGCTGATTAGAAATTAAGTGTTAACGAGCAGTTGGACCGGTGTACCTAATAAAGTGGCCGGTGAGTGTATGGATTCAAGCTAAAATGTTGAATGTTTATGATTTTATTGCTGGTACAAGGAGGTGGTTGGAGAAATTCAAAGTTGCCCAGCCTCTGTGGTTAATGACACTGAGCAAACAAAGGAAACACAATGTAAAGCTGCAGCCCATGATTGAAAAGATGATGAAAATAAAAATGGAGCGGAGGCTCAAAATGAAGCTGCTGGTGATGGTAATGAGGAGGAGGAGATCCAGATAGAACCTCATGATAGCACTTCAAACTTTGCTTCAAAATCTTCCAGTAAGCCATCATGTCATAAAGGTTCCTCCTCTAGCAGCAGAACCTCTGCAGCTTCTGAAAGAATAAAAGCGGAGGCGCAAAGGGCTGGACTCTTGGCTCGTGCTGCTGCTTCAAAAGATAAACACGCTCTGTAAGACCAGGAACTTCTGCTGAAGAGACAAAAAGAACATCTTGAGTTGCACACTGAGATAGCAGTCGCCAGTGCTAAGCTGGCGGTGTTGCAGGCCAGTGGCAGCAGTAGAGGCAGCATTGCATCGAAGCACTCTGACGGAATGGAGTCTTACTTCAACAAAGGAGCTAAGCCTAAGACCAGGCCTGTCCTTTTCAATCCACATGCTTCACAATTTGTACCTCAGCCTTCTCAGCAGCACGCGTCTCATAATTCACCACAAGGCACTGAGCCACTGTCAAAAAATGAGGCAGCGTTTGATCCAAATACAGGTCACCATAAGCAGCAGTTGGACCCCAATGCGTATCCAGTCGACACCATCTCAAGGCCTCTTGTGTCGCAAATAAGCTCATCTGTCATGTCAAACTCTCTACCACAGCATTTTGAGTTGCCCAAAATATCAACTGTAACACAAAGCAATCCATCTGTGCCAGGTCAAAACCAACCAGCAGGAGACCTCTACAGTGTGTTGCAACAACAAAATGATATAACGGCTCTTCTTGTTCAAATGCAAACATCACAATTACTGCCACACTGGGAAATTCCAACTTACGATGGAGATCCTCCACAGTTCAATTCATTTATGAAAGCATTTGAGCACTGTGTGGAGGCAAAGACCAAGGCTAAAGGAGACTGTCTGTACTACCTTGAGCAGTATACAAGGGGGCAGCCAAGGGACATTGTGAGCAGTTGCCTTCACATGACCGCTGAGAGAGGATACGCTGTTGCCAAGCAGGTGCTTAAGGATCACTTCGGAAATGAATTTAGCATAACAGCAGCCTACATGGAAAAGGTCACTTTCTGGCCAAGTATCAAATCCGAGGATACTAAAGCACTGAAAGCTTATGGACTCTTCCTTCGGGAATGCTGCAATGCCATGGAGGAGTTACGTTATTTAGAAGAGCTAAGCATGCCAGCTAACATGAGAATTCTGAATCAGAAGTTACTGTATAAACTCTGTGAAAAATGGAGAACAAAGGCAAATGAAATTTGTGAGAGAATGGGTCAAAGAGCATGTTTCTCGGACATTGTTAACTTCATTGAACACCAGATCAGAATTACCTCAGATCCAATCTTTGGTGACATACAGGACACACCTCCTACTAAAGGAATAACAAGACCAAGTAAACCTCTAATGAAATCACGATTTAAAAGAAATAGCTTTGCAACCCATGTTTCCATTAATGAGTGCAAAGCAAGTGCTCACAATAATGGAGAAACTCAGAAAAAAGATGTCTCCAAGACAAACTGTCCCTCTTGTTTGTATTGTGCACGTGATGGTCACGTATTGGAACAATGTTATCAATTGGGTAAAAAATTAGACATTCTAAAGGAGAAAGGCCTATGTTTTGGCTGCCTGAACACAGGACATTTAAGCAGGAGTTGTGATAAGCGCATCACTTGCAAACACTGCAGTCAAATGCATCCCAGCATTCTACACGTTGGGCAAAGGGAACGAGTGAATCAGAAGGATAAAGAGCAGCTGAAGAGGTCCTCTGAAAGCTGTACAACTTCCTCAACTTGTGGCCATACAGGGGCTGGCCACCGCAATGGTATTCTTCCCATCTTGCCTGTACAAGTAAAGCGTTCAAGAGGAAATAAGATTATTGAAACATATGCCTTCCTGGACCCAGGGAGCACAGGTACCTTCTGCTCTGAAAACCTCCTTCATAGGCTAAATATTCAAGGACGAAAGGCCAGGATTCATCTTCGCACCATGGGTCATGATAAAACGGTAATAACCTCCATTGCTAAAAACCTGGAGATCTCAAACTTATCTGGCAAACATTTCTATAAGCTTCCCAGTACATTTACTCAAAAAGAGATGCCTGTCTCCACAGACAACATAATCAGTGAAGAGGAGCTGACAAAATGGCCCTATCTTAAAGAACTTAAAATCCCTCTCATAAATTCTGATGTCGATTTGTTAATTGGCACCAATGCATCCAAGCTGATGGAACCATGGGAGGTGGTTAACAGTCGAGGTGAGGGGCCCTACGCCATTAGAACCCTACTGGGGTGTGTCATAAATGGTTCAGTACATGGACATGGTGATGGTGAATGGGGTTACCCTTCAGTTTATACCAACAGAACTGTGGTTGACAAAATAGAGGAGCTGTTGACTAGCCAATACAACTATGACTTCATGGAAAAATCCTTTACAGAGCAAGAGGAAATGTCAAGAGGGGATACGTGGCCAAAATCGCATAGGGATTTCAGTATGACTGCTAATGACCCAGAGGTAAAGGACAACCTCGGGGTCAATGCAACAGTTGTTGGCACCAATACCACTTCTCAGCTGATTACTTTTTTCTCAGACTGGCAAAGATTTAAGGTCGCAGTAGCTTGGATCATCAAGCTGAAAGGAGGTCTGCTGAAGCTGAGTAAAAAGAGGAAAGAGTTGCAGCTTGCTAATGCAAGTGCTAATGGAGCACCAGTGAATGTGCTAAAGGAGATGCAAACATTCAAAAACAGAGAATTGAGAGCATCAAAAATGGACCATGGAAAAACAGAGTTTAATGCCTGGAGATGTTGTTATGGTGATGGAATCCACAGCACCAAGTGTACTTAAGATAAGAAAGGTCTAGTACGTGTGGTTCATATTCAAACCAAAACAAACATGATAGAAAGACCTGTAACAAAAATATGTTTGTTATGTGAAGCCACAGTTTAATTTATTATGTAAAAACTTGGGTTATGCTCCTGTGCATATATTTTGAAGTTAATTCATATTTGTATGGCTCCTTTAATTTATGTGTTTTAATTGCTTTGACTTCTGCCAGACGCAATTAGGGGCTGGTGTGTAGGAGCCATTTATCTGTCACACAGCGGTGTTTTGGTTTTGTGTTGTCTCGTCATTTCCGGTTTTATTTTGAAATTCTAACTCTCCTCTCGTTTCAGGTCACTTGCCCTTCCTCTTGTGTCACCGGTCTGATTGTCTTCCTGATTCCTGATTGTTTCCACCTGTTCCCAATTACCCTTGTGTGTATATATGGTCTGCATTTTCCCTTGTCCTGTGCCAGTGTGTCATGTTCCATGTTCATGAGTGTTCGTGTTCCCTGCATTCGTGTTGCCTAGAGTTCGATAAGTGTTTTCGTTTTGAGATTTATTTTTTGCTACGTTTTTTTCCTCCTTGGAGTGATTTTTTGTTTGTTACTTTTGTTTGATACTAGAGACATTGAGTTTAAGTTTAATAAAGTGCCATAGTTCCTGGAAACTTCTGCATCTGAGTCCAACTCTTTTGTACCGGCCTGTCATTATCATTTTATCGCCAAACCGCTAGGCGGCAGTATTTTCTTTTTGTTTCTACCTGAACTGGATGTTGGTGGTCAGGCGGGTTTATTTGAGGTTGCTCAGCATTAGGCCAGGTGTGACTGATTAGGAGCAAAACAGTTTTTGACGATTACGGTCCTGGAAGGGTACGGTCCGGAAAGGTTTTGTTATTTTGTATAGGCTACAAGTGGCTCCGTTAACGAAATAAATGAAGATTATTCAAACCAAAGGAGATCTCGGTGGTTTATTGCGTGCCAAAGGACCAGTCGAAACAAAGCAATCAGTTACCGGTAGTGACCACAGGATTGGTCGCGACAGGTGCTCTGTAGTGTGTGTTGTCGTTTCTGGGGGTGTAGATGGAGGATGACGTGTGGATGGTGATGAGAAATAAAGCAGTAAAAGTTATATAGACAGCGTGTTTACTGGAGTTAACAGAAGCTTTTGCAGCTGGAGCATCGATCCACTGTGCGATTAGTCTGAGCATATTTGTTTTTATTTTTAAAAGAAAAATTGGTGCACTGCACCTTTAGAAAAATAGCGCTGTCCCTTTGTAGTAACCTTAATTGAAGTTGCACATGGCTGTGGATGTGTGCTGCTGAACAGGCATGTCGCAATAAAAAGTGAGAAAACAAACAGACCCACACGGCAGACATGTCCGTGCAAAATGTTGTTGCTTGCATCATCACAACATCCTGTTTGGGTTGTATTGTTTCGATGATAAAAGTCTTTCAGATGAAAAAAAAATCACTTTTGAACCATTTTCTGCTGAAAAGTTTCGGTCGCCAAATATCCGGTGTATACTTTTAAACACATCTTTCGTCAGAGCAGCTCAACATTGTTGTTAGACTGTTACTGACTCACAACAATGTTTAACCTCTGAAACAGACCAGAGAGGATATAGAACTGAAAGATGAGTCCATGTGGAGAAAGTCACAATGAGGAAATATATTAGTGATGACAAAGAGATATCACAGGAATATTTAGAACAATGATGTTAGAATGAATGGAGCTTCAATTATTTACACAACTTCTTTTCAGAGCACATCTCTTCTTCTGTAGAGTTGATCATGTAAAGAACAATTCATTTACCTGAGCTGTGAGATATAAGGCAGACACTGCAGGAAACTCCTCACTTCACTCTCTTCATGTGAGCAGCCTGTCAGCTCCACTGGTTTCTTCTCTGATTGGAGTTTCAGCACTTCCAGGAGGATGGAGGTCTTTCTCTCTGAGAGGTTTATGAACCAGACTGTAGGAGACTGGAAAACTGACTGTAATGATGGAAGGAGACTCAGACCTGATTTAGTCTCATAGTCCTTCACATGGGAGAACAGATCCAGCAGGAAGTTACTCTGATATTCCTTATCATAATCATCCATGTATCTCTTATTTAAGGGGAATGTCTGATATGTGCACACTGATGATAACAGCTCCACTATCTTCTCTCCTGTCTGATGTTCTGTCTCTGCTGCTGCACAGAACAGATTCACAAAGAACCTGGTTTGTTGATGAAGATCTGACCTCTGAGGATCAAAGCTGGAACAATAAGAAGGAAACATTTAGTGATGATTTGATGTCAGCTGCATAAATACAACCACACACTACTGATGGACTCCATCTTGTACATGTCTGTCCTGTATAGAATGAAATGACATTTTAAAGACATCTTTCATCAGAGCAGCTCAACATTGTTTTTAGACTGTTACTGACTCACAACAACAACGAAGTTGCAAGATCCCTATCGATTTTGTTGCAAATTTTATTCTCCTTATTATTATGATTAATCCTTTTCTGCGTAGCTAAAGTGTCTGCTCAGGACAAACGGCATCATACCTGGTAACTTGGTAGAAGTCCTAGCAGGTTACTTTTCCAAAGTGTCATTACACATGCCCGCAGCTAAATGGTGCTATAATAAGCCAATTTACTATTTGGCTCATATCTCGAGAACCGTGTGCCCTAGAAACAAAATTCTTTCTCCCTCTGATTCCTTACATAGACCTGGTTCTAACGGACTAGGAAACGTCCAGCGCCTGCCATTTTTTTCTGCCATTTTGAAAACATTGCACCTCAAAGCAAAATCATCTCCCAATTCACAATTCCGTCGTTATAATATGCACACTGAAATTCGGCTGTAGAGGGGCGCTACAACAACTACATGCTTATATCTCACAAACCACAGTAATCACAGGACACTTTGACTATAATAATCTGTGGATGACTCCATACAAGCCCACCAAGTTTGGTGCACTACGGTCTATAGGGGGCGCTACTGGTGACCTTTGCCTCTGCATCCCACTTTTATTCTCATTGACCAGTTGATCCAGAAACAAACACAGTTCCTCTGTCCAGTTGGGTTTCCTACTTCCTTCTCCTCTGAAACTGTTCGGTTTGTGGAAGATTTGAACTCTGTCATAATCTATGTTTTCTTGTTCGATTTGTTCTGTCTCTCTCTGAGGTTGGTCTGGAGCTGAGCAGAGCTGGAGTCACCTGCAAGCACACCTGCAAGCACACCTGCGAGCAATGGAGCCTCATCAGCCACCTACTCTCGTCTATATAATCCTGGTTCATTTCTCCACTCATCGCCTGGTCGTCTGCTTACCTTAGGGGTACAGAGCCTTGGTTCTCTATTCTAGTTTTTCCTTCAGCATTGTGTACTTATTCCTTGTTCTTTTGTCTCCAGCTCCCGGACCCATCTCCTCACCCGTCCTTTTTGTCTTCGCCTTTGGATCCTCACCAGCTCCATTTGTCCGCCAGCCTTCTTTCCTGCTCACTCCGAAAATACCTCAACCAGCTCCATTCCAACCTGCTTTGTGTTTCCATAAATAAATCGGTTAACTCACAACTATACTGGCCTACAGTTTGTGTCTGAGACTTGTGTCCAAACTATTCCAGCCGTCTTGACAGTACGATCTGGCCAAGATGGACACCTCAGACACGGACCCGGAATCTGCTTGTCTCCGCCATGCTGTTTCCCAGCAAGGACATTTCCTTGGACAGCACGAGCAGAACATTCGTGATCTGTTCAAACTCAACCAAGAAATCAGTCAACACTTATCGAAACTAACCACTCAGATTTCTGCCCTTCTTTCCTTGCAGACCTCAGCACCCCCCGCCACTGCTGCTGTTGCAGCTCCAGTGAGTCCTGAACCCAAGGACACCAAAGCCCCAGATCCGGAACCATACTCTGGTCAGCCCAATCTATGTAGAGGCTTCCTCTTCCAGTGCTCCACCGTCTTCCTGTTAAGACCTGTTTCTTTTGCCTCTGATGTGTCCAAAGTGCAGTATATTTGTAGTCTGTTAAGAGGAAGGGCATTAACCTGGGCCGAGGCCCGCTTTTCTCGTCACTCTTTTTCTGATCAGAGTTTTGAGGATTTTTTGGAGGAATTCAAAGGAGTATTTGATCACCCAGATTTTCAGAGCGATGCTTCAATGAAATTAATGAGTCTGTCCTAGGGATCTAGGTCTGTTTCCAAATACACCATTGAGTTCTGGACCCTGGCAGAGGAGGTAGATTGGACTGATAATGCTCTGAGAACGGCTTTTGTTAAAGGACTTAATGAACAATTAAAGGATGAGCTGGTCTCAAGAGATGAGCCGGCAAGTTTGGATGCTTTAATTTCATTGACTAATAGGATTGATACCCGGCTCCACTCACGTCGTTTGGAGAAGACTCCAGCCCCCAGGTCCAAGTCTCTTCTGCCACTGCCGACCACCAGCCACCAGTCGACCACTTCTGCTACAGCTCTTGCCTTACCATCCAGTACCCCTGTAGAGCCCATGCAGCTGGGTTGAGCTTGCCTCACCCCTGAGGAAAGGCAACAAAGGCGCCAGGCAGGTGAGTGCCTCTATTGTGGCAAAAAGGGACATTTTATTGCCTTCTGCCCAATCCGACCAAAAAACCAAGCTCACCAGCAGCAGTGGGGGTCCTGGTGAGCCAAGCGAAGTTTCCCCATGAACCACTAAATCGTTTTCAGTTGCCTGCTTCCCTCTGTTGTAACAAATTTTCCTTACCTATGCTGGCGTTGGTTGACTCTGGGGCAGAGGAGAATTTCCTTGATCAACAGGTGGCAGATCAAGCTGGCTTAACTCTAGAACCTGTGGAGGAGCCTCGGACTGCTGTAGCTGTGGATGGGATAGTCCTGGCCAGGGTAACTCACCGCACCCAGCCCCTCATGCTTATTGTTTCAGGAAACCATAGAGAATCTATTTGACTCCTATTTATTTCCTCTCCAACTGCACCACTCATTCTTGGACTCCCCTGGTTGAAACTCCACAACCCCAACATGGATTGGTCTGGTGGGAAAGTCATAAGCTGGAGCACTTTTTGCTTTGAGAACTGTTTAAAATCTGCCTACTGTCCTCCAACAGATTTGGATCCCTCTCCTGAGCCTCCAGACCTCTGCGGCGTCCCTGAGGTTTACCATGACCTGCAGCAAGTCTTTAGTAAGTCTAAAGCACTTGCTCTGCCCCCATACAGGCACTATGACTGCCCTATCGACCTGTTCCCTGGTGCCCCCCTTCCTTTTAGCCACCGGTACAATCTCTCCAGACTGGAGCATGAGGCAATGGAGAAATACATCCGGGATTCCCTGTCAGCAGGAATTATCCGACCTTCCTCGTCCCCTCTTGGAGCATTCTTTTTTGTTCCCAAGAAAGACACATTAAGACCATGCATAGATTTCAGGCTACTTAATAACATAACCGTAAAAAACAAATACCCTCTGCCCCTCATTGATTCTGCTTTTACTCCACTCCATGGTGCAACCATATTCACCAAGCTTGACCTCCGTAATATTTATCATTTGGTTCGGTTAAGGAAGGGGACGAATGGAAGACTGCGTTCAACTCCCCTATGGGTCATTTTGAGTACTTGGTAATGCCTTTTGGACTAACCAATGCCCCCGCAGTTTTCCAAGCCCTAATTAATGATGTTCTTCGGGATTTCTTGAACAGATTTGTTTTGTATATCTTGATGATATTCTGTTTTTTTTTCCAGATCCCAAGAGGAGCACCAGGAGCATGTACGGGCGGTTCTTCAGCGCCTCCTGGAGAACAAACTCTATGTTAAGGCAGGAAAGTGTGAATTTCATGCTAAGAAGGTCAGTTTCCTGGGGTTTGTTATAGAGGAGGGAAAGGTCAAGACCGCCCCAGAGAAGGTGGAAGCAGTGACTAAGTGGCACATTCCTGGCAACTGTAAGCAACTGCAAAGATTTATTGGATTTGCCAACTTTTACAGGTGGTTTATTAGGAACTTCAGCACTGTAATTGCACCCCTCACTTGTCTAACCTCTTCTGCAGTGCTTTTCCAGTGGACCTCAGAGGCTGACGCGGCCTTCCTCCTCAAGAGGCTCTTCACCCAGCCCCAGTTCTCATTCACCCTGACTCCTCCTTGCCATTCATTGTGGAGGTGGATGCTTCAGACGCAGGAGTAGGAGTGGTCCTCTCTCAATGCCGTGGTCCAGACAACAAGCTCCACCCCTGCGCGTTTTTCTCTGGACAACTGTCAAAAGCGGAGCGCAACTATGATATGGGCAACAAAGAACTGCTGGTGGTGAAGATGGCCCTGGAAGAGTGGCGACATTGGTTGGAGGGCTCTGAACAACCGTTTGTGGTTTGGACAGACCACAAGAACCTGGCTTATATCCAGTACGCCAAGAGACTGAATCCCCGGCATGCCAGGTGGGCTCTCTTCTTCAGCAGATTTAACTTTACACTTACCTATCGCCCTGGTTCCTGCAATACCAAACCAGATGCCCTTTACCGCCAATTCAGCATGGAAGAGTCCCCAGATAAACTAGTGAATATACTCCCTCCCTCCTGCCTTGTTGCTCCTATCACTTTGGAAATTGAGTCGAGCATCCAAGAGGCACTGCCCATCCTTTCAAGCCTGGGGGTCTAAGGGGGGGGTACTGTCATAATCTATGTTTTCTTGTTCGATTTGTTCTGTCTCTCTCTGAGGTTGGTCTGGAGCTGAGCGGAGCTGAGCGGAGCTGGAGTCACCTGCAAGCACACCTGCAAGCACACCTGCGAGCAATGGAGCCTCATCAGCCACCTACTCGTGTAGTTCGCCTGGTTCATTCCTCCACTCGTCGCCAGGTCGTCTGCTTACCTAGTTTTTCCTTCAGCATTGTGTACTTATTCCTTGTCCTTTTGTCTCCAGCTCCCGGACCCATCTCCTCACCCGTCCTTTTTGTCTTCGCCTTTGGATCCTCACCAGCTCCATCTGTCCGCCAGCCTACTTCCCTGCTCACTCCGAAAATACCTCAACCAGCTCCTTTCCAACCTGCTTCGTGTTTCCATAAATAAATCGGTTAACTCACAACTATACTGGCCTACAGTTTGTGTCTGAGACTTGTGTCCAAACTATTTCAGCCGTCTTGACAAACTCCAACCAATGCTGCTTTTATGTGCTGGTTAGCAATCACAGAAACTGATGAAAGCTGAGACATTTTGCCCTTGTTAATAACCAATGGTTGAAGTGCACAAAAATAGCCGCGTGGTAAATGGAAGCAAATAAATAGAATTTTCAGAATGTGAATACTGTGTGTACACAGATTTTGTAGGATCATTTTAAAGTATAGCTTGCTATTTGTTTGACTTTATTTAACTTTGTTAAATAGCGAGAATTCCTTTTTATGTAAAATATTATTTATAATTAGTCTTCATAGAGATTAGCTTCTATGATTTAGTCTATTGTTCTGACAGTCCATTCTAGGCCCATTATCACCAAAACTGTATTTTTATCTAACTTTTCTATTTTTTTTATATCTCACAAACCACAGTAATCACAGCAAACTGCTTGAAATTTGACTATAATAATCTGTGGATGACTCCTTACAAGCCCACCAGGTTTGGTGCAATACGGTCTAAAGGGGGCGCTACCTGTGACTTATGCCTCTGTGTCCCACTTTTATTCTCATTGACCAGTTGATCCAGAAACAAACACAGTTCCTCTGTCCAGCTGGGTTTCCTACTTCATTCCTTCTCCTCTGAAACTGTTCGGTTTGTGGAAGATATGAATTCCAACCAATGCTTCTTATGTGCTGGTTAGCAATCACAGAAACTGATGAAAGCTGAGCCATTTTGCCCTCGTAAATAACAAATGGATGAAATGCAAAAAATACCCGCAAATAAATAGAATTTTCAGCTTGTGAATACTGCGTGTTCACAGATTTTGTAGGATCGATTTAAAGTATAGCTTGCTATTTATTTAACTTAGTTAAATAAATTGAACTTAGTTAAATAAATAGCGAGAATTTCTTTTTATGTAAAATTATATTTATAATTAGTCTTCATAGAGATTAGATTCTATGATTTAGTCTATTGATCTGACAGTCCATTCTAGGCCCATTATCACCAAAACTGTACTTTTATCTAACTTTTAGGATCAACCAATCACACCTTTCAGCTAGCAACGGGGTCAACCACACCTCCTCACTAAGACCAACGTTTCTGTTCATTTCTTGCTCAGAGTTCTCTGACAATGTTCTGGAATCACTCCTTAGTTAAGACTCCTAGCTAGGAATGTTTAGGCTAAGTTAGGAGCTCTCTGAACAGATTCTCAGGATCTTTAGGAATACAGGCCCTGGTGTTTAATGATGACATAGAAGCAGTCTGAGTGTAAGGAGGAGGGGATCAGATGGAGAACAGAAAGTCGGAGAAAAGTTTATCTGAGCGACACGTTCATTTTCAACAACAGTAGAATTCATCTGAGAGTAGAGTCTATTCTAGTGAGGACAGAGTTGATAGAGACCATTACAGTATCTGAATGTCAAATCAGCCTCTCATTGTCCAGTAAAATACAGACAGTTAAATACAACAATATTTCCATCTGAAATATTCCAACACAGAAAACTAGAGGAAACCAAGAGAAAGTGTGGAGTGATGATGTTAGAATGAATGGAGCTTCAGATATTTCCACAACTTCTTTTCAGAGCACATCTCTTCTTCTGTAGAGTTGATCATGTAAAGAACAATTCATTTACCTGAGCTGTGAGATATAAGGCAGACACTGCAGGAAACTCCTCACTTCACTCTCTTCATGTGAGCAGACTCTCAGCTTCACTGGTTTCTTCTCTGATTGGAGTTTCAGCACTTCCAGGAGGATGGAGGTCTTTCTCTCTGAGAGGTTTATGAACCAGACTGTAGGAGACTGGAAAACTGACTGTAATGATGGAAGGAGACTCAGACCTGATTTAGTCTCATAGTCCTTCACATGGGAGAACAGATCCAGCAGGAAGTTACTCTGATATTTAGAATCCATGTAAATGTTACTAAGCGGGGATGGATTCCTGTTTAACAATGATGATAACAGCTCCACTATCTTCTCTCCTGTCTGATGTTCTCTCTCTGCTGCTGCACAGAACAGATTCAACAAGAACCTGGTTTGTTGATGAAGATCTGACCTCTGGGGATGAAACCTGGAACAATAAGAAGGAAACATTTAGTGATGACAATAATAATAATAATAATAATACATTTTATTTATAAGCGCCTTTCAGGACTCCCAAGGACACTTTACAAAAACATACAGACACAAAACAAGACAGAAGAAACAAGTGTAGCATTGCAGTCACAGTGGTTAGGCTTTCTGGAACAGGTGGGTTTTGAGTCTGGATTTAAAGAGAGGGAGAGAGCAGCTGAAGGCTCTGCTCCCCATGGTGCTGAGGCGGGCTGAGGGTACAGAGAGGTGGATAGAGGAGGAGGATCTGAGGGAGAGGGAGGGGGTGACAGTATGGAGGAGATCCGAGAGGTAAGGGGGGGCGAGGTTATGGATGGCCTTGAAGGTGTGGAGAAGAATCTTGAAGTCGATGCGGAATTTGACTGGGAGCCAGTGGAGATGCTGCAATACGGGGGTGATGTGGTGAAATGAGGGGGTTTTGGTGATAATGCGAGCCGCTGAGTTCTGGACCATTTGAAGCTTATGGAGGCCAAAAGGCGGGAGGTGACAAGGCTGTGAACAAGGATGGAAGTGGTATCGGGGCTGAGAGAGGGGCGGAGACGGTTTATATTGAGTAGGTGGAAATATGCAGACCGGGTAACGTTATTGATATGAGACTGAAATGATAGTGAGCTGTAGAGGATGACACACAGACTCTTAACCTGGGGGGAGGGGGAGATTAAGGAATTGTCGATAGTGATGGAAAAACTGTCAGCTTTGGAGAGTGTTGATTTGGTTCCTATGAGGAGGAGTTCTGTTTTATCAATGTTAAGTTTTAGGAAGTTTGAGGTGAAACAGGATTTTATTTCAGATAAACAGGGGATGAGGGAGGGAGGGTGGAAGTTGGTTTGGTGGATAGGTAGAGCTGGGGTTCATCCGCGAAGCAGTTGAAGTGAATATTGAATTTGCAGAAGATATTGCCAAGGGGGAGGAGGTAGATGATAAAGGGGAGGGGCCCCAGGACAGAACCCTGGGGCACACCTGAAGTAACAGGAGAGGGCTGGGATCTGAAGGACTTGAGTTGAATGAACTGGGTACGGCCTGAGAGATATGAGTGAAACCAGTCTAGGGGGGTGTGAGAGATGCTGATGGAGGATAATCTGCTGAGGAGGATAGAGTGAGAGATGGTGTCAAAGGCTGCAGTTAAATCAAGGAGGATGAGAATGGTGAGTAAACCGGAATCAGCTGCCATGAGGAGGTCATTAGTGATCTTTAGGAGAGCGGTTTCTGTGCTGTGGCGGGGGCGGAAACCAGACTGGAATTGTTCATACAGGCAGTTTTGAGATAGATGGGAATGGAGTTGAGTGGCAACAGTTTTTTCAAGGATTTTGGAAATGAAAGGTAGGTTGGAGATGGGGCGGAGGTTATTATAGTCATTGGGATCTGAACCAAGTTTTTTCAGTATTGGGGTGACAGCAGCAACATTGAAGAGTGGAGGAACAATTCCAGTGGTAAGTGAGGAGTGGATGATGGCAGTGATGAGGGGGAGCAGAGAGGAGAGGCAGGATTTCACCAGAGTTGTGGGGAGGGGATCATGCTGACACGTGGATGGCTTGGTTTTCCGGATGAGGTCTGTGATTTCGGAAGTGGACGGGAGTTTAAAACTGGAGAGTAGCTGACAAAGGGGGAAATGTTCAGGGAAGGAGGGAGGCAATGAGTTGGAGCTTAAATGACGGTGGATTTTGTGAATTTTCTCGTTGAAAAACAGCGACAGGGAGTTACAGGTATCGGCTGAGTACATGTGGATGGGTAGAGAGTCTGGGGGTTGGAGAATTTTGTTCAGCAGGGAGAAGAGTTTCTTGGAGTTTCCTTTATCAGAGCGGATTAGACCAGAGTAGTAAACAGATTTAGTTGATTTGATGTCAGCTGCATAAATACAACCACACACTACTGATGGACTCCATCTTGTACATGTCTGTCCTGTATACAATGAAATGACATTTTAAACAGGGATGCACCGAAATGAAAAATGAAGAAACCGAGCCCGGAAACCAAAACACTGAAAGAAATTATTATTACAATTATTAGTACCACTGCATTCATGGCTATGACTGTGTACTAACCTCACTAGGTATTGCAATTTCATAAATTAATATTAATATTTCAAAGAATAAATCTATTACAAAATTATGAAAATATTTATTTAGCATAAACATAAAATTTATTAAAATAAAATAAAATTCAAAATAAAATGTTAAACTGTTCCCACTCATGAGTACATTAAATAATAATGGAGCATAAGCTGTTAACATGTACTTCCCTGTTATTCTGGTCATTAAGATAAAAGAAGTTCTGCCTTTGACCTGTGTTAAGCAGAGGGCGCTCTGTAGTGTGTGTTGTTGTTTCTGGGGGTGTAGATGGAGGATGACATGTGTGGATGGTAATGAGAAATAAAGCAGTAAAAGTTATATAAAGAGCGTGTTTATTGGAGTTAACAGAAGCTTTTGCAGCTGGAGCATCGATCCACTGAGCGATTGGACTGAGCATATTTTATATTGAAAAAAGAAAAATTGGTGCACTACAGCTAGAAAAATAGCGCTGTCCCTTTGTAGTAACCTTAATTGAAGTTGCACATGGCTGTGGATGTGTGCTGCTGAACAGGCATGTCGCAATAAAAAGTGAGAAAACAAAAAGACCCACACAGCAGACATGTCCGTGCTGGCCAATGTTGTTGCTTGCATCATCACAACATCCTGTTTGGGTTGTATTGTTTCGATGATAAAAGTCTTTCGCCTGATAAAAAAAAATCACTTTTGAACCATTTTCTGACGAATAGTTTTGGTTGCCAAATATCTGGTGTATACTTTTAAACACATCTTTCGTCAGAGCAGCTCAACATTGTTGTTAGACTGTTACTGACTCACAACAATGTTTAACCTCTGAAACAGACCAGAGAGGATATAGAACTGAAAGATGAGTCCATGTGGAGAAAGTCACAATGAGGAAATATATTAGTGATGACAAAGAAATATCACAGGAATATTTAGAACAATGATGTTAGAATGAATGGAGCTTCAGATATTTCCACAACTTCTTTTCAGAGCACATCTCTTCTTCTTTAGAGTTGATCATGTAAAGAACAATTCATTTACCTGAGCTGTGAGATATAAGGCAGACACTGCAGGAAACTCCTCACTTCACTCTCTTCATGTGAGCAGCCTGTCAGCTCCACTGGTTTCTTCTCTGATTGGAGTTTCAGCACTTCCAGGAGGATGGAGGTCTTTCTCTTTGAGAGGTTTATGAACCAGACTGTAGGAGACTGGAAAACTGACTGTAATGATGGAAGGAGACTCAGACCTGATTTAGTCTCATAGTCCTTCACATGGGAGCACAGATCCAGCAGGAAGTTAATCTGATATTTCTTAGTGACATTATGCTTGTATTGTTCATTTAAAATGAATGTTTTACATGTGCACACTGATGATAACAGCTCCACTATCTTCTCTCCTGTCTGATGTTCTCTCTCTGCTGCTGCACAGAACAGATTCACAAAGAACCTGGTTTCTTCTGAAGGTTCTGATTTCTGAGGATCAAAACTGAAATCAAAGATAAAAAAAGGGATTTTTAAACCAGACCTAAGAATGTTATTGGCTCATAAAATGAACACTTGTCTCCAACATGGCAAAACACTCAATTTTAAAAATGGACAGAGCAAGGGCTGATAAAAACAAAGTTCAAAACTTTAAAAAAATCACAGACAAGAAAAACTCAGCTAATCTTTTTTAATGGGATTTAAATAAGAGTCAGGTTTTATATATTGTAAAAGCCAAATCAGGTGAACTGTTGTTTTTGGAAGTTTGCATAACATTGTTTAATATTTAAACACTTAGAATAAATATCTAACTTGATTGTGATAGTTTATCATTTAATATGATTTTTTTTGCACAGGTCAGCTGCCTGGTGACGTACGTCACCAGGCAGCAAACAAAAGCACACAAAAGTGTGTGCTTTTGTTTGAGTCAGGTGTGTGCTGTGATTGAAACAGTGCGAGCAGTTTGGATGGTAACAGATTTTTACTGAGTCTGAGTCTTATCAAATGAATGCGACTTGTATTAAGGACCTTTTATGTTGGATTAAATCCAAGAACTACAGTCATTTCTGAGTGAGTTATGTTCTTCTATGAGTTGGATACGACTCAGAAATCATCTACTGCGCACGCTGAAGGAAGAGGCTTGATTAAGGAACAAAAACTAAAACTGGAATTTTGTCACTACACATATATTATAAAGTTGTAAAATGGATTACAAAAGCTAAGAGACAGACGGACAGACATATAGATAATGTATCCCGTAAGAAATTCACTACATGTCACTTCTGTGTTTTTAATGGATTACATGTCTGCAGCTATACCTTCTTTTATCATCCACCCATTCATCACCTATAACCACTTTACTGGTGGAGCTGGACTCTATTCTAGATGGTACTGGGTAAGAGGTAGACAACACCTTGGACAGGTTGTCAGTCCATCATGGTGGTAACACAGTTACAGTCAGGCCTTTTTAAATATCTGCACATATCCTCTTTACAAAGGAGCCCACATATTATAACAGTCTAACAATACCACAAATGGTTTTTTTTCAATGTTTTATTACAAAATATATAAATCAAGGTAATATCTTACAATGAACAAAATAATAAATACAGTCTTGGCACTAGAAATGAATATTGGCCAGTTTATCAAAAATAGCTTCTTGTAAGTTGTTCGTTGAACTGTTTACTAATGTGACATCAACTTGCTCAAATGTTTGACAGTTCCTCCAGTAAAATTTCTTCATTTGAAAGGTGTTTGAGGGTTTCCTTGAATGGACTGTGTTTAAAACCAATCATTTAAATGTAGGCTTTGACTACACCATTCAATGTTTTCATCTTCCATTTTTTCTTTTTGAACCATTCTTTGTGGATTTTTCACTATCCTTTGAAACACGTCCACTGTTACTGTGGACAAACAACTCTGTCTTTGATTCATCAGTCCAGAGCTCATTATTCTAAAACACCAGGTCTGTGTGTATTCACTGGTAAACATTAGTTTTTCTCTAATCAATGTGTGAACAACTAAAGTCTTTAGATCTTGGCATGATGACACCACACACTCCAGCAGCAAAGAGAAAAACAGACCACTGATGTCAGAGGTTTAAATAATAAAGTTCCACATATCACTCACTGAGAATGCAGAATACAAGCTGCACTACATAACAAGTACAAAATGAAAATCATAATGATTTACCTGAGCTGTGAGATATAAGGCAGACACTGCAGGAAACTCCTCACTTCACTCTCTTCATGTGAGCAGCCTCTCAGCTTCACTGGTTTCTTCTCTGATTGGAGTTTCAGCACTTCCAGGAGGATGGAGGTCTTTCTCTCTGAGAGGTTTATGAACCAGAAAGTAGGAGACTGGAAGATTCTTTTGGAAATGGCATTTAAAAACCCTTTACTCTTGACATGTTGATACAAATCAAGAAGGAGGTTATTTAAGTCCGTTTTATCAGGAAACAATGAGAGGAGCATATTCACTACACTGTGAAAGTTCTGTTCATTGTACAGTGCTGCTGTTAAACATAAATCCAGTAACAGTCTTTTTTGCACCCTCTCCAGTCCTCCATGGTTTTGATCCTGACTCCATGAATCTGGATTTCTGTCAGTCTTCCTGAAACTGCATGAAAATAAACAGATGTTTCTATTGCATGTACTGTAGAATGGCATCATGAACTACTGTTATACAAAGCTACAAACATCTTTTCTACCACTATTAAACTGTATTGAGGAATTCACATTATTTTCTGGACATCATATTAACTGGAATAAACCACCCACATCAGATATTTTCTATATAGTTTATTTCTGGTTAGATCGTAATCATGTAGAGACATTGCTGCCAAGATTTAAGATTTTATTAACTTCAGTAGTTTTCCATATATTCAACCTCATCTCGACACACGGTGTATTCTGATACTATTGTCAGCAAAACCTGTGACTTTCACTTTAACACAGACTGGATTTGGGTAAAAGGCTGTTTAAGTAAAACCTTACCTGAGTGAGCTGATGTATGGCAGCGCCTCTAAGAGGGACTCACACAGGTTCTGGCAGACAGGCGTTGGTCTGTCCCAGTACAGACAGACATTAACCTTCATCCTCTGCATGACTTCCACAGCTCTTTCAAACAGACGTCTTTTACCCTCAACTGGAAGGTGCAGCTGATTTCCATCTATACCAAGCAAGGTTACATAGTCCATCTGTCTGTCACTGAGAAGGAAAATCTTCCACAGCTGCTGTAGCAGAGGGTCACACCTAGAATGTAAAGAAGAGACCATCATCTGATTATTGAACTAATCAAGAGTCATTGTATGCTGTAACATTAGCAGTAATGTGACTCCTACCATTGAACATTTTGAAGGCATCCAAACAGTTGTCTCATTCCTTGTTCTGATATCGTTGCATCCTCAAGGTTCAGCCATGCTTTCCTTTCCTTACACTGACTGACCACGTAGGCCAGAGCACAGCCAGGGTAACAGTCAAGACTCTCTTCACTGAGGTCAAGGTGGTAGTCCAGTTTGTCCAGAAGGTAGACGCATGCTTCAGGACACTGGGACTCATACAAGCACTGACATAAGAACAGTATGTCGACATCGAGCCCATTGTCCTCAGAATCATCCACACCTTGCTTCTCTAGACCAGGAGAAAATGTGGTTATCACCTCCTTGAAGAACCACTTAGATGTGTTTCTGAGATCTTCAGCTGGAATCAGACACTTCATCAAACTAGGTTTCCTCTCATTCAACAATCGACACATGAAAGGGATCAGATGCTTCATGTGTCTCATCTCCTCAGTGAGACACTGCTTTAAAACATCTCTGATCTGATCAGGATTCTTCAACAGCCACAGAGCTGCAAAAAACTCCTGCAATGTGTAATGGAGAAAAGCGTATATCGTTTCTGTTTCAGTACAGGCAGCTTTGATATCAAGTGGTTTCAGGAAGGAAAGGACACAGCTGTCTTCACAGGGCAGTTCAGTCAGGTTCACAGTTTTTCTTTGAGTGCCAAGAAAAGCAACCTCAGCCAAAGACAGTATTTCTTTGCTCTTGGTGTTGATGAAGGAGTTGAGATGTTTGTTCTTTATTTTGTTGCTGCTGTTTATCTGAAGACAGTGACGAACAATATTGATGTAGAGTTCAGTCACAGTGCACGGCTGTGGAGAGCCTCCTGATGAGAAGCAGGCAGCCACCATCAGTGCATACATTGGGACATGGCAAAGAGATACCAACTCCAGGTTGGTCAAAACCTTCTCTTGTTCTTCACCGAGTGCTGCAGATAAGTATGATCTGATGGTCAGCTCACTAAAGCCTTTCACCTCCACTCTGAGACAGTCTCCATTAAAGAAGTCTTCCTCATCATCTGGTCTGCATGTCATGATGATCTTTGCATCAGGTAGAAAGTCTTTCTCTACAAGTCTCTGCAACACTGATGAAGAGAGATCTGTGATTCCATCCAAAATGATGGTAACATTTTCAGAGTTTCCCTCTATATCCTCTAAGACCTCATCAGCTCCTGTATCTGGTTTAATGAACAGGTTGAAAAGAAGATCCTCTAAGCTCCTGGCTGTTGTGATGTTGGCTGTTTCTCTCATGTCAAAGTAAAACATGTAATCTAACTCCTGGTTGTCTCTTTCTGCCCAGAGTCTCAATATTTCATGAGTGAGAGTCGTCTTTCCGATTCCAGGCTTCCCAACCAAGAGGATGTTCTGATCTGTCTTCAACAGGACACTAGGAGAAATGTCTGCTTTGTCTTCAGGGATGTACGTCCTGAGCTTCTTAGGGCGACTCATTTTGCTTTTCTTTCTCTTTAGTTTCTTTATTTTAGATGGAGAAACTTTGTCTTGTGTATCTAACACAAGTGAAGTGTACGACAGATCCAGCTTCTTGTCTTCAAACAGATTTTTACTTGACATCCAAATATCTTTTGATAACTTCTGAGCCTTTGACTTTAACTTGGCCTGGTATCTGTGGCATGGCTTTGGTCCTAAAACAAGAAAAATAAAGAAAAGAAAATTACAACAATGTAGGGCAACATATTAAAAGTAATGACAAATGTGACATTTTGGGAAGGATTTTGACTCACAAATACCTTGTAAGTAGTTTATATCCACTTGTGTGTCCTCCTTGAAAGAAAAGCAGCTGATCCAGTAGTGCAGGTCAAACGTCTTGGTCTTAGTGGAAGCATCATTCCTGTTCTCAGATAGAAGAGGTGGCCTCTCTAAGGTCCTCTTCCTTGTTGTGTCAATAATCCTGAGTAATTCGTAGCAGGCTGCTTCCCCTTTTTTTATGACTGAGTCCAGTATTTTTCTGGTTTTATCATAGTCATCTTTCTCTGCTTGTATTTTGCTGACTTCTTCATCAGTGAGAACTTTTTGCTGATACAAGTTCTCCACAATCACAGAGAGATTCTTTAACTCTCCCACAAGGTGGACTCTGGCTCTCCTGACATAATCTAAGGCAGACTGTGTGGTACAAGCCATGAGTCCTGATTTCTGTGTGTTCAGCCCACAGACCCAGTTTCACTGATCTGGAGGACAAGACATCAGGTTAAATATTTATAGCTTGGCATGATGTAACCCACATTAAAATATGATATAAATAGGAATAAATAGTTAATTAGGATGCAATAGTTAAATAAGTTAAAATATTTTCATTTAATTCATCAAGGTCAGTTAAAAAGTCAAACAATATGCATTTACAGTTAATGCCTCTTTAAGACACTAGGGGCAGCACTGAAGTGATGCTGCAGAAAAAGGACATAAAAGAGAAAAAAAAGGCGAAAAAGAAGAAAGCAGACGAGGAAAAGCAGAGAAGATAAACAGAGATTAATAACTAACTGTCCCCCGGTGGAGGGGACACTGCAGGGGATTCATTCATCACAGCACTTTATGCACTCTCAAAATGTGAGTATGCACAACTGCATGAGGAACTTAGAGACTAGCCTTAGAGACAGGCTAGTTGTGGGTCTCCAAGATGCAGCATTGTCAGAGAAAATGCAGCTGGATAAAAACCTCAGTCTCACAAAAGCAATCACCATGGCTAGGCAGCTGGAAGAAATTAGACAGCAACAGTCAGACCTGAGAGAGGATACAGCTGTCAGTAAAGTAGTTATGGACGCAATGCACCTTAAAAAGAACAAACTGCACAAAAGCAAATTCAAAGCGCTGCCACAAGGACATAAGACGCCATCCAAGAAACCCATACAGACTAAGGGGGTGGATATGTCATGTAATAAATGTGACAAATCATCTTCTCACCCTGCATCTCAATGTCCAGCCAAAAGCGTAGAATGCCACAGCTGCGGTAAATGTGGTCATTATGGAAGAGTGTGTAGATCAGCTAGCTCAGTTAATGCAGTAGCTGAGGATGCAGATGAGCTGTTTCTAGGGACAGTGACTTCCAGGGACAGTGAAGGTCCATGGATGGCTGACATAAATGTGAAAGGCAGAAAAGTGACATTTAAGATAGATACGGGAGCTGATCAGCCATTCCTGAGCATGTGTTTGCTGGCATTACACACAGAGACAGAAAGCTAGACAGGGTTTAGAAACCAGTCTATGGCCCAGGATGTACAAAATTAGATGTCATAGGGGTTACCCCAGAGACACTCTCATACAAGGAGAGAAGCACAGAGAAGCTATTTGTAGTGAGGGATCTACAGGTAGCGCTGTTGAGCAGAGAGGATTCACTGAGGCTCAAACTTGTTGCTTGTGTCGTTTGTCACATGGATGACGTCCTCATCTGGGGACCATGAAGGAGCAGCACGATGAGAGGGGGTGCAGACAAAGCAGGAGTCACATTCAACCTGAAAAAGTGTGAGTTTGGAAAGAAAGACATGAAGCTTCTCAGCTACATCGTCTCAGCTGATGGCCAAAAACCCGATCCTGACAAAATGAGAGCTGTGCAGGAGCTGTAAGAGCCGACGAGCACGACACAGGTCAGGAGCTTCCTTGGCATGGTAAACCAGTTAGGGAAGTTTATACCTAACCTGGCAGAAAAAGACAAACCGCTAAGGGACCTCCTGTCAAAAAGAATCAGTGGCACTGGGGTCCAGAGCAGCAAAAGAACTTAACAGACTCAAACAGGACCTGTTCTCCAGCTGTATGACCCTAACAAACCTCTGAGAATATCTGCGGACACCTCATCCTATGCGCTGGGAGCAGTGATGTTACAAAAGACTGGAGACACATGGGCACCTGTAGCATATGCCTCACGGTCACTCTCAGTGACAGAGCAGCGCTATGCCCAGCTGGAAAAAGAAGAGCCAGCTCTGACTTGGGCCTGCAAAAGGTTCAGTGACTTTATCCTTGGTCTCCATTTTGAGCTGGAAACGGACTATAAACCTCTGGTGAGCCTGCTAGGTGGGCGAGCTCTTGACTCGCTGCCAGAGGTTCAGGATGCGACTGATGAGATACTCATACACCATCTCACACACACTGGGTAAGAGCCTCACGACAGCCGACATGTTATCACATTCACTAGAGCTGTGCAATATATCGTATTTAAATCGCGATAACGATATTGGCGTCAAACGATATGAAAATTAATAATACCGATTATAAACGATTTTTGTCATTTATCTGTACTGCCACGGCACCGGCGTGGCCGCGAATGGGTTAATCAAAACGCGGCGTGTGGTACGTCATTGACTTCAAAACTGCTCTGCAGTCTCGCGCGCTCTCTTCGGTCTCTGTGTTGAGTGAAGACATTAGCAAGCTAGAAATGGAAGATGCAGGAGAAGTATCAGTGCAGGCTCAGTTGGTCGCACAAGTACTGGCTGCCTCATATCGTTTCAGATAAACAAGACTAAATGTGTTACACTAAATACATTAATTGGGCTATGGAAGACTGGGACACATGATACAAATGTGGACAACCAATATATTGATGCCATACAGAGAGTCAGCCACAGGCAGGCGGACAACTTGCGCAATCCGAGGTGAGGCTTGGTTCGCTTCTGCTCGCGTCGTTCCCTGTATTCACACAAGTAGTAGCCTACGTAAATTCAGCGATTTTGACTATAAAAATAACCGAAATAACAAGAACCATACAGAAACTGCATTTATGTCCGATTTATATCAGACCAATTGACAAACAGTATGATTTATTTGATCAATAGTATAATTAATTTTATCGTCACTTCCTGACCGCACGTCCCTGGTAAAAACACTTAACTCACAGCTGTAGTGCGCTGGAGTTAGCAGTTAACGTGGAAGCTCGCGTGACTGAACTGAAGTGTCTCTCCTCATGTGCCGCTTTTCCACAGTAGCTCCTCAATGTAGCCGCGGCCGCTTCCCTACGTCGGTAAAATCGAAGATGACGGTTTGTCTTGCGCGTGATATTGAACTTTCATATATAGGCTACATAAAACATAATATATAATTTTATATTACCATGTTCAGCTCTACAGTAATGAAAGTGTTAGTGATATAAAAGAACGGCGACACAATTAAATACATTTTTTAGAGGCACTCGATGACAAGTGCTATTTTTAGAACATCCCCGGGCGACTCACGCGGTGCCTGCGGGCGACCAGGTGCCCGCGGGCACCGTGTTGGCGACCCCTGCACTAGGCTATGTGCTTAGCACTCAACAAGGTATAGAGGTAGACACAAGCCAGCAGAGGACAGTAGAATCAAAGCAAGTGTATGCCTAAATACTTTAATTTTGAAAACTAAATGGAAAAGCAAGAGATAAATTGGAGGAATTTGAGTCCATCCTCTTTGAGTTGGCGCAAGCTTTACATTTAAAAAAAAATATCATTTAAAATATCGTGATATCAATATTGACTGAAAATATCGCAATATTGATATTTCCCAATATCGAGCAGCCCTAACATTCACCCTTCACAAATAGTGCCACACAGGCTGACATGAGCCTGATGGCACCAACATCTACATCAACTGGCCTGACAAAAGCCAATTGCCAGCTCCAATCAGACACTACTGGAACGAGAGAGTAGTTTTAAGTGTACACAATGGACTCCTGTATGGCAACAGTTAGTCATACCAGCTAACATGAGGAATGATGTACTTGAGAAAATCCACGAGGGTTACCAGCGGGTGGTGAAGTGCAGGGACTGTGCTGGTCAGACAGTGTGGTGGCCTGGACTGAGTAGTCAGATAAGAGAGCTAGTTCTTGGGTGCTGCAAAGAAAGAATCAATGCAAAAGAGCCCTTGATGCCTAACAGATTACCAGAAAGGCCTTGGCAAAAAGGGGTGCTGATCTGTTCTCCCTAAGAGACAGCACATTTCTACTAGTGGTAGATTATTACTCTCGTTTTGTAGAAATAGCACAGCTCAGCCCAACCAGGTCCACAGATGTGGTCGTTCACCTGAAGTCAATGTTTGCCAGACACGGTATCCCAGAGACTTTTGTGAGTGAAAACAGTCCACCGTTTTCAGGAGCTGCAACGAAAGCATTTGCATCTGACTATGGGTTTGGTCATGTAACTAGTAGCTCTAAATATCCCCAGAGCAATGGAGAAAAAACCTACTCAAGAAAGCCCAGGATCCCTACCGTACTTTACTGGCCTACAGGACCTTTGAGCAACGGCTATAGCCCAGAACAGCTGCTCATGGGACGACGCCTTCGCACCCCACTGTCTGCCTTTCTGGAGACTCTGCAACCAAAACTCCCAGATCTTCAAGCGCTCCAGCGCAAGGAGAAGGAGCAAAGAGAAAAGGGGATCTCTGATGAAAAAACAGAAGGGACTGTGATATCTAAACACCATTCACCACGGTCCTACTTGGTCAACAGACCACAAGGTCTACATTTGGTTCCCATGCCAGTATCCGAGCCTCAGAGCGAGGCTCCTCAAGAGACTTCACCAGGGACTCTGTCACCTGTCAAACAGCAGAATGCAGCTGGTGTCACAAGAATGAGGTCAGGCAGAAAAGTACAGAAGCCACAGAGACTTGACCTGTAAAGATCATCTTTGAAAATAAATGAGCAAAGCACACATTGGGTGAAACATTAAATGTGTGTTTACATGTGATGACATCATAGGTGAATGCATTTAAAGTGAATGGTGTGGTCTATTTTTATATTGCTTCTCCACTCCTTTGAGCCTAGAACTGGTCCAGTAGCTAGACAGTATCGTTGGTCGACACGAGTGCTACAATCAACCTGAATTATGTTTATCAGTTAAAGGAAGGATACCTGTGTCCTACCGAAGGATGTGATACACAAAATTACAGGCAGGGTAATTTTGTGTTTATTTCTTACAGGGACCATGTACAGAATGCATTAATCACAGAGGAGAGAGCCGCATAAGTGATGAGTGGCTGAGGTAGGCTAAGCCCATCAGAGGCACGGCTATGAGGCCATTATTGTAGCAAAACTATTTGCAAATGTGTATTTCGAACCGCGTGTGTAACTGGATTTGCAAATGTGTAAAAAAAAACTCTCATACATTGATCTGTATGCGTAGATAAACCTGTAAATGTGTGATCTGTAAATATCTGGCCTCTCCCTTGGATGTGTTCTTACATGCGACTTTTGCTACACTTCTGCCACAGCAGATCCACAAATGCGCGCAGCGATTTGCAAATTCAATTCAATTCAGTTTTATTTATAGCGTCAATAACAATACAAATCGTCTCAAGACGCTTTACAAGACCCGGCCTGAAACCCCCAGAGCAGCCTGAAGGCGACGGTGGCAGGAAAAACTCCCTTTTAACAGGAAGAAACCTTGAGCAGAACCCAGCTCATATGGAGGGACCCATCTGCCTAAGGCCAGCCGGGTACAGACAGAGAAAGAGAACAGCAAGATAAACATATATCTGTCATAAATACACATATCTGACTAAAGCATACAAGTTGCATACAAGGCATGCAAACATCAAAGAAGAGCTGGAAGTGGAAGCCCGGGAGGATGATCTTATTTTAATGAGTGAGAGCCCTGTTATGTAATTACAGCATACCATCCAGCCTCCGTTGCATCGGGATCGAGACCAGCCATACAGGCTGTGGTACCAGCCAACCCACGTAGCCGGTAGCTAATATCATTGGGTGCTAGCCTAACGCCCACTGGTGGCATGTTGCTGTATAGCTATGAAGGCACACAGACAAATCTCCACATGTATTTGCGGATCTGCCGCAGCAGAAATGTAGCAAAAGTCACGTGTAAGAACACATCCAATGGAGAGGCCAGATATTTACAGATCACACTTTTACAGGTTTATCTACACATACAGATCAATGTATGCACATTTGCAAATCCAGTTACACACACACGGAATACACATTTGCAGATAGTTTTGCTTCAATAATCACCTCATACACTCAACTCAACTCAACTCAAACTTTATTTATAAAGCACTTTTAAACAACCAAGGTTGACCAAAGTGCTGTACAGGTTAAGGCATAGACATAAAATACAGACAGTAATACAATGCCACAATTAGGCATGGGCAAGATACTCATAATTGGTTAAAAGCCAAGGAGAAAAAGTGCGTTTTTAGACAGGATTTAAAAATCTCAATAGATTCAGCAGACCTGATGTGCCAGGGCAAGTTATTCCAGAGCCTAGGGGCCGCCGCCACAAAGGCACGATCACCTTTAGTCTTTAGTTTTGTTTTAGGGGTGACTAAAAGCAACTGGCTGGAAGATCTCAGTGTTCTGGCAGGTGTGCGAATATTAAGAAGGTCCACCAAATACTGGGGGGCTAGGCCATTAAAAGCTTTAAAAACAAACAGTAAGATTTTAAAATCTATTCTAAAAGCAACCGGGAGCCAGTGTAGGGACGCCAAGACGGGGGATATGTGCTCGTGCTTGCGTGTCCCGGTGAGGAGACGGGCAGCAGCATTTTGCACCAACTGCAGGCGGTGCAAAAGTGAGCGATCCAGGCCAGAATAGAGCGAGTTACAGTAATCCAGCCGTGTATTAATAAAAGCATGAATTACAGTCTCCAGATCTCTACGTGGCAAGTATCCTTTAACTTTTGATAAAATCCTCAAGTGATAAAAGCTGTTTTTCACGACCGAGCTAATCTGGTGTTCAGCACACGGCAGTGTTCAGCTGCGCGGGTGCAGTATCACACAAATGATTAGAAATGGACTGCAGCAATGGCAAGACTGGAGCATTCAGAGGTAAAGTTGCAGTTTTAACACACACGAGGAGCAGGGGTGGCAAGACACAGGTGAAGCAAATTAACAAGACAAGGTTAAACCAATAACCTAATCAAAAGGAAAAAGACATGTAACAAAACAGGAAATTCAGAACTTAAAATATAACGGGAAGCAGAAAACCTAAACACTTAACAATGACTGAAAAAACAAGACTTAACAAAAAAAAACAAAAAACAGAAAATGTAAGAAACTAAACTATGACAAACCATTACAAAAATAAAAACTTAAGACTAAACTCAACAAGGCCGGTGGAGGGGACACGGCAAGAGGGATCCAGGTCAACCGGGAGGTCACGCAAACCTGACAGTTCTGGTGGGCGACCAGGAGGCCAAGCAGACCAGACAGAGAGTTCAGGGGGGCAGCCGGGTGGCCGGTCAGACTGGACAAACCACTCAGGAGCAGGAGCGGGGAAAGAAGCAGAGGCCAGACCCACCTCGGGAACAGGGGCAGAAGCAGTAGCAGAAGCCACCTCAGGAACGGGCATGTCTTGGCATGGAACATGAATAAACAATGACGTGAGATGTGAGAAACAAGCAGTATGACGCGACAGGGACAAAGGGGAAGGCAGGGATATATACACTCACCGGCCACTTTATTAGGTACAACTGTCCAACTGCTCATTAACACTTAATTTCTAATCAGCCAATCACATGGCGGCAACTCAGTGCATTTAGGCATGTAGACATGGTCAAGACAATCTCCTGCAGTTCAAACCGAGCATCAGTGTGGGGAATAAAGGTGATTTGAGTGACTTTGAACGTGGCATGGTTGTTGGCGCCAGAAGGGCTGGTCTGAGTATTTCAGAAACTGCTGATCTACTGGGATTTTCACGCACAACCATCTCTAGGGTTTACAGAGAATGGTCCGAAAAACTGAGGCTACAATTTGCACAAGCTCGTCGAAATTGGACAATAGAAGATTGGAAAAACGTTGCCTGGTCTGATGAGTCTCGATTTCTTCTGCGACATTCGGATGGTAGGGTCAGAATTTGGCGTCAACAACATGAAAGCATGGATCCATCCTGCCTTGTATCAACGGTTCAGGCTGGTGGTGGTGGTGTAATGGTGTGGGGAATATTTTCTTAGCACTCTTTGGGCCCCTTGGTACCAATTGAGCATCGTTGCAACGCCACAGCCTACCTGAGTATTGTTGCTGACCATGTCCATCCCTTTATGACCACAATGTACCCAACTTCTGATGGCTACTTTCAGCAGGATAATGCGCCATGTCATAAAGCTGGAATCATCTCAGACTGGTTTCTTGAACATGACAATGAGTTCACTGTACTCAAATGGCCTCCACAGTCACCAGATCTCAATCTAATAGAGCATCTTTGGGATGTGGTGGAACGGGAGATTCGCATCATGGATGTGCAGCTGACAAATCTGCGCCAACTGTGTGATGCCATCATGTCAATATGGACCAAACTCTCTGAGGAATGCTTCCAGCACCTTGGTGAATCTATGCCACGAAGAATTGAGGCAGTTCTGAAGGCAAAAGGGGGTCCAACCCGTTACTAGCATGGAGTACCTAATAAAGTGGCCGGTGAGTGTACACACACACGAGGAGCAGGGGTGAAAAGACCCAGGTGAAGCAAATTAAGAAACAAGACAAGGTGAAACCAATAACCTAATCAAAAGGAAAAAAGACAAGCAGTAACAAAACAGGAAATTCAGAACTTAACAAAATAAAACAGGAAGCAGAAAACCAATAAACCATGACTATGAAAAAACAAGACAACAAAATACAATAAACAGAAAATCCAAGAAACTAAACCACGACAGAAAACATGACGTAAACATTTGGTAACTAGTTAGGATTATTCAGTTACTACCTCTGTTACTTTTTGGGAGAAGTAACTAATAACTATAATTACTTTTTAAAAGTAACATGACCAACTGCAAAAACTAAATTAGGCAACAACCTATTCTACATTTTAAAAAATGTTAATTTCTTCTTCATTAATCTTACCTGTATAGGAAAGTGTTCACGTCATCCAGATATTGGAGACAGGTTTATCCTGAGGCTCTTCATGTGTTCACCTGTAATCAAAAATCAAGAATTGTTGGTCATTATCACTGTATGTTTGTCTGTACATACAAATCTTGATCCAAACTGCATGAAAGCTCCCAATCACAGTGATGTAGACATCAGCCTGAACACATGTGAATGAGACTTTTTCATATTGATCACCGTCATGTCTGTAAATCTTTCTATGGATTATTAATTCTTACGCACATCGTTGTTTCCAGAATCTTCCTGGCTGAAATAGCAATCTGAATAACAGAATATTTGTTTTCACAGGTTATACTAAGTTCTGGATTGTGTCCACTGTACCATCAATGACATTAAAGAAACACTTTAAATATGTTTTCATGATCAAAGGTTTTGTGGTTTACACGTAATTCATTGGTGTGGATGTTACTTAGACATGTAGCACCCACCTAGACCAGACCAGACACCCCCACCCCATAGCAATGACACTCCATCAAGGAGTGTCTGTGGAGGAGTATCTGTGGGATGATCCACAGAGGCCCCTCCTCTTAAAGCCCCCCCAAACAACATTATGTTACTAGACACGACAGGACACCCTCAGAAGGCCCATTCTATGATGAGTCACAGCTGTTTTGGAGACCTACACAATATTAGGAAGGTCATAATGTTATGCCTGATCAGTGTATATTGCTAATAACAGCTTACCTCTCTGCAGATGGGTGTTGGTTCAGTTCAGAGACTCCCTCCTCTCTGTCCTCACTCTGGTCCATGCTGATGAATTCACATCACTCTCTCAAATTCACTTCCTACCTTCATCTGCAGAGGAAACACACAGTTTTGGTCTCAGTCGTTTATTTCACTGTTCATGACAAACTCATCCATTTATTTTTTATTAAGGTTTGCACAATAACCTTAATAATTGAGAGATAGGTGGCAGAAGGTGGCAGTCAGAGGTCACTTGCTCCTTTATGTACAGTCTTTGGATTCATGACAACCGTTCACATTCACAAGGATTGAACTTGAATAGAAACTGTAGTCTTTAATAGTCTGAAACTCACCACTTTTTTAGCTGCATAAATAGTGACAGCTACTTTTTGCTAAGGGTGTTTATACGTGTAGATTTAATAAAGCCCTCACCTCTGTGACAGTCACAGCTGACCTTCTGTCTCCAGAAAGTAGAGCTACACAGAAACAACGACTCCGTTCACCGGCCGACGATCAACTGACTCTATTCACTTACACACAATGGCGGACATGTTTAGTAGTTTCCTCCACTCAAACTTTAGTGACCTATCAAGCGCAGATTTCTGCTTTTCTGAGCTGCTTACAATATATGTCAACGAAGAAAATATTAAATAAAAATTAAATATATAAAACTGCAGCCATTACCTTCAGATGGAAATCACATGGAGAAATAGATCCGCGCCTGCATTAAATTGAAAGTAAACTGAAACAAGGAAATACCGGAAGAGGTGGAGTTTCTCTGTTACACGCCGCATAAACACCGTACCTGTTTTACAGTTGTTATTTATTTATTTTATTATTGTATCCAAACTTTAATAATAGGTACCCCTTAGCAAAAAGTAGTATGCTTGAAGTTTATTTTATTAAGTATACTTATAAGTATAGTAAGTACTACAGACCATGTACTTGTAGTGTACTAGTAAGTATACTAATTTAATACTTCTTCCGGCTAAATTGGAACGTTTTAAGTATATAAAAGTATACTTATATTTATAAGTATACAAAGAAAATACCTCGTTAGCCGCTTAGATTCAAATTTCCATCTATTTACAATACAGTTTCTGTACCCAAAAAGTTTCAGTCCCATTCACACCTTGACACTGGAGCCTCAGACAGACAAAAGTCGTTAGAGAACCATTCATAGGGAAGAGGACAGGGACCAAAAACAGTCCCCCCTCACAACAGATAAGTCGTTAGTGGAAATAGCTGCACCAGTTTCAGGTTATTAGCATAACAAGCAAGGTTTCTCAGGAGGAGTTCCTATTTAAACCTCAGACTTCCCACCAGTCCCTCAGAACTGAAGAAGCTACTCGGATGAGTGGTGAAACGTCTTCTCCAAATATCTACATGTCCAGTTGTCCTTTTGAAACCTTTTTTGGATAATTGAGGATAGTTGTAGTTACTACCTGTGACCACTGGAGGGCAGTGATCGTCTGACATCTAACATGAATGTTTACACTGAAGACATCACTGTGCACAGTGCCTATTACTAAGTTACACTATATTACCAAAAGTATTCGCTCACCTGCCTTTACTCATTCTATGAACTGAAGTGCCATCCCATTCCTAACTCATAGAATTCAATATGATGTCGGTCCACCTTTTGCAGCTATTACAGCTTCAACTCTTCTGGGAAGACTGTCCACAAGGTTGAGGAGAGTGTTTATAGGAATTTTTGACCATTCTTCCAAAAGCGCATTGGTGAGGTCACACACTGATGTTGGTCGAGAAGGCCTGGCTCTCAGTCTCCGCTCTAATTCATCCCAAAGGTGTTCTATCGGGTTCAGGTCAGGACTCTGTGCAGGCCAGTCAAGTTCATCCACACCAGACTCTGTCATCCACGTCTTTATGGACCTTGCTTTGTGCACTGGTGCACAGTCATGTTGGAAGAGGAAGGGGCCCGCTCCAAACTGTTCCCACAAGGTTGGGAGCATGGAATTGTCCAAAATGTTTTGGTATCCTGAAGCATTCAATGTTCCTTTCACTGGAACTAAAGGGCCAAGCCCAGCTCCTGAAAAACAACCCCATACCATAATTCCTCCTCCACCAAATTTCACAGTTGGCACAATGCAATCTGAAATGTACCGTTCTCCTGGCAACCTCCAAACCCAGACTCGTCCATCAGATTGCCAGATGGAAAAGTGTGATTCATCACTCCAGAGAACGCGTCTCCACTGCTCTAGAGGCCAGTGGCGGCGTGCTTTACACCATTGCATCCGACGCCTTGCATTGCACTTGGTGATGTGTGGCTTGGCTGCAGCTGCTCGGCCATGGAAACCCATTCCATGAAGCTCTCTGCGTACTGTACTTGGGCTAATCTGAAGGTCACATGAAGTTTGTAGCTCTGTAGCAATTGACTGTGCAGAAAGTCGGCGACCTCTTTGCACTATGCGCTTCAGCATCCGCTGACCCCTCTCCGTCACTTTACGTGGCCTACCACTTCGTGGCTGAGTTGCTGTTGTTCCCAAACGCTTCCATTTTGTTATAATAGAGCTGACAGTTGACTGTGGAATATTTAGGAGCGAGGAAATTTCACGACTGGATTTGTTGCACAAGTGGCATCCTATGACAGTTCCACGCTGGAATTCACTGAGCTCCTGAGAGCGGCCCATTCTTTCACAAATGTCTTGTTTCACAGTCTGCATGCCTGAGTGCTTGAATTTATACACCTGGGGCCAGGCCAAGTGATTAGAACACCTGATTCTGATCATTTGAATGGGTGAGCGAATACTTTTGGTAATATAGTGTACTTTATGTTGTTGCAGGTGGTGAGGACGCCATCTGTCTCTTCACTCGTTGCTATGGGTGAGGAAAATCATCATCTGACCTGGACTTAAACCCACAACTCCTACAATCTCAACACAGCGTGACACAGTGACTGTACTCTCAGTTTCTGTTAGCATGAGGAGCTTTGTTATTAAGGTGATGGCTGCATCTGCTGGTGATGTACCTAGTCTGCGTTAAGTAATAATAATAATAATAATAATAATACATTTTATTTATAGGTGCCTTTCAAAACACCCACTGTACATGTAAAACAGCTGGGTTTAAAATACATATCAGATATCAAAAGCAAACTAACAAACTATAAGACACTAAAATATACAATAAAAATATAAAAAGATTTGGTTTAAAAATAAATAAATAAAAATCTGGAGAGCGTAACAGTCAGGGAGGGTAACATAGCAGAAAAAGGTGGGTTTTGAGATGGGATTTGAAAATTCTCAGAGAATAAATGTTTCAGATGTTGGGTGGAAGGGAATTCCAGAGGCGGGGGGCGGAACGGCTGAAGGCTCTGGAACCCATGGTGGTCATGCAGGCAGGAGGGATGGTGAGGCTGATGGATGAAGATGATCTAAGGGGCCATCCACACGAAAACGCATTTTTGTGTAAACGCAGACCAGTGAGAAGTGAGTTGCAGTAATCCAGGCGGGAGGTGACGAGGGAATGGACCAGAATGGCGGTGTTGTCGGAAGTGAGGGACGGGCGGAGACAGTTGATATTGCAGAGATGGAAATATGCAGAACGGGTAATGTTATTAATGTGAGAATGGAAAGACAGAGTGCCGTCCAGGACGACACCCAAACTCTTGACTTGAGGGGAGGGGGAGACAGAGGAGTTGTCAATGGTGATGGTGAAACTGTTACCTTAGGAGAGGGTGGATTTAGAACTGATGAGAAAAACCTCAGTTTTGTCACTGTTCAGTTTGAGAAAGTTGGAGGAGAACCAAGTTTTGATTTCTTGGAGGCAGTCACGGAGGGAGGTGGGAGGGAGGGTGGAGTTGGGGTTAGAGGAAAGATAGAGCTGGGTGTCGTCCGCATAGCAGTGAAAGTGAATATTGTATTTATGGAATATGTGACCAAGGGGGAGGAAGTAAATGATGAAGAGGACTAGACTGAGGACAGAACCTTGTGGTACACCAGAGGAGATGGGAGATGGCTGGGATGCAAAAGTTTTTAGTTGAATGAATTGAGTTCGGCCAGTACGATAAGAGTGAAACCGGTCCAGAGGTGTGCTAGATAGTCCAATGGATGCCAGTCTATGAAGTAGGATGGAGTGGGAGATAGTGTCGAAAGCTGCGGTAAGGTCAAGGAGGATGAGAATGGATAGGAGTCCAGAGTCTGCTGCCAGTAGGAGGTCGTTGGTTATTTTCAGGAGAGCTGTTTCAGTGCTGTGATTTGGGATGCAACTGTTTTTTTCCAGGATTTTAAAAAGGAATGGCAGATTGGAGATAGACCGAAGGGTTATTGAAGTTGCTGGGGTCTGAACCAGGTTTCTTGAGGATTGGAGTTACTGCAGCACATTTGAGAGATGGTGGGACAGAACCAGAGGTGAGGGAGGAGTGGATGATGTTGGTGATCAGAGAAGACAGGTGGGGGAGACAGGCTTTGACCAGGGGTGTTAGAAGGGCGTTGAGTTGACAGCTGGATGGTTTTAATTTTCTGATAAGTTCCGATACATTGCCAACAGAGGGAAGGTGGATATTAGAGAATGGTTGAAAGGAAGGGGGTCGGAGAGGAACAGGAGGGGATGCATTGTAGGAAATGTGAGAGTCCAGTTGCTGATGAATCGTTTCAGTTTTACTATTGAAAAAGTTCATGAGTGAATTACATTGCTCAGCAGAGTAGAAGTGTTGGGGGAAGTTGTCCAGAGGGTGTAGGGAGTTGTTAAGTACAGAAAACAGAGTCCGAGTGTTCCCATCACCAGCATTGATGAGACCTGCACAGTGTTGTGTTGATTGAGTCCTTATAATGGAGGATGTGGAGGTGATACATTTCCTTGTGAACGGTGAGACGGGTTTTATTGTAGAGACGTTCCAGCTGTCGTCCTTTAGCTCTGAGGAGGCGGAGATGAGGTGTAAACCAGGGAGCAGAGCGGGTGAATGATACAGTCTGGGTTTTTACGGGAGCAAGTGAAGTCAACAGTGAATGGAGACTGTTGTTGTAGTGGAGAATGAGTTCATCAGACGTGGAAGGGGAGGTGATGCTGGGAAGTGATTCTATGGCAGTTGTGAGGGTTGTAGGATTAATGTTCTTGATGTTACAAAAATAGATTATACGTGATGGTTTAGTTTTGGAAATGGACAAATTCAGATTAAATTATATGAACATATGGTCAGAAATGGGGAGATGAGCAGAAGCACAGTTCAAAGGGGTGCCACTAGAGCAGCACACCAGATCAAGGATAAACAAAGCGCCAGCTGAGAAAATAAGACGAATGTAACGTTATTAAGAAACAAGAGAGAAAACTTTACCTCCAGGAGAGAAGAAGACACAGCTGAGTGTCCCCAACCAGGAAATGACCAGTAACAAATACATTATAGTCACTGAAGGAGTTGCACCTGGTCTTAATCGGTTCAATGAACACAGGTGACTAGAAGTGGTTTTGAGTGGTATAAACTAAGAAAAACTATGATGATCACTGCCCTCCAGTGGTCACTACACACAGGAGATACTACACGATAAAAAAAATGGGTACCAGGATATATCTGTACAAAATATCAAGGAGATAAATGAGAGCAATGAGATACATTAAAAATAAAAATGAGGAGATACACTGCAAATGATGGCAAATAGGAAATATGCTGTACAAAATGACTACCAGTTGTTGAAAAAAAAGAAATGCTACAAAAGCTTACTACCAGGACACACACTGCAAATTTACTACAAAGAGTTACAATATGAAAAACCAATGAGCACTTGGTAAAAACTTTAGTGTCTTAAAGTTCAAAATGAATTGCTTTACACAAAGGTTCTAGATTTTATTCAGTCAAGCACAGAAAAAAGTCACTGTTTGTTGCTTTGCTTTTGTTACTAAAGAAAGCAACTTTAGCTACATACATGAACATGAATGCCTGAGCACTAAATTAAACAAAATATATTAACCAATTATCTGCAAATGACACAAATTAATTGTCATCAAATAATATCTTACACTAATTAGAAAGAGTCTCTCTACACACATATTTCTGCTCATTCAACCACCCTGGATAATCAGGACACCAGCTCATCTTCTCTCAGCACACACATCTTCATGTTCACGCTCATTTGAATAAGATTGTCACTCCCACCTATAGAGAGAATAAGAAACAACAGAGGAGATGATTTAGTGTTTCCAGAGTCTCCTTTTCATCAGGTGTCAGTCAGTGATGCAGCACATCCAGTATAAAGAGCAGCAGGGACTTCAGTCCTGTTCAGAGCAGCTGTGGAGCTCAGCCAGCTTCCTTTCAGCTCTCATGTTAACGTGTTGGAGCTGGAAGCTCACAGACCTGCAGAGACTTTTAGCATCAAGTCTGTTTCCTCTGCAGATTTCTCTCAAGTCCACAGAGGAAATAAACTGCTAAACTACAAGCTTCAGGATGATCTGATGGGCTGACTGTTGTCTCTGTCTTTCTGTCAATAGGTTTCCAGGACACTGACTCCAACCCTCCACTCACCTCAGAGTCTCCAGTCTACAGTCTGGACTCTTCACAAGATCAAGCAGCTGTATCACATCTGAATTCTTCAGCTTGTTGTAACTTAGGTCCAGATGTTTCAGATGGGAGGGGTTGGACTTCAGAGCTGAGACCAGATAATCACAGCAGATCTCTGACAACCTGCAGCAACTCAATCTGAATAAAGAATAAAAGATGTTAGTTTAGAAGACAAAGTTCCTGCTTGAGATAATTCAGTGTTTCATAGACAGTTGACCAGTTCAGAAAGTACAAGTTTAGAAAATGAAAACTCCAAACATCTGAACTAACAAGAAGCAGCTTCAATCAGTCAAACAGAACAAGGGAAACAGAGCTTAATGTTAATGACAGCAAGCTGCTGCTTAAATAAAGATGTAGTGACTTTCAGCTCTGAAAACTATAGATAGTAACTAGTGTTTGACAGTTGAAAATATTTCTTTCTCCTATCTATGCGTCATGTTGTGAAAAAGCAACAATGTGACATTTAAGGTTTCAGGGTTTGGATGATTTTTCTTTAAATGTGTAACTCAATATGGCTTAATGGACCAAACCACAGAAAACAGACCAGGATCAGCAGAATATCAATCTAGATGAGTGTCCCCACAACTTACACGTCATATTAATCTGAGAACAAAAATAAAACATGATGTCTGACCTCAGAGTCTCCAGTCTACAGTCTGGACTCTCCAGAAAACCACACAGATGCTTCACTCCTGAATCATCCAGCTTGTTGTCACTCAGGTCCAGATGTTTCAGATGGGAGGGGTTAGACTTCAGAGCAGAGGCCAAAGAGGAACAGCTGATCTCTGACAAACCACAGTAGCTCAGTCTGAATGAAGAAAAAAAGATGTAGATAAAAATCAATCACTTAAATGTGTTTAGAAGTATCGACACCTTCATGTCATGGAGGGATTTGTCTTTCCCTGTGATGGGAGCTATGTTTTAATAATTAAAAGTTAATAAAATGTTTTGTGTTTTGCTCATCTTTTGTGGAAGAATAGACATTTTGGTCTGGAACTACATCACAAATGTCTGTCAACATTAGCACTGATAGGCTAATACAGAAGGGAAACCTGATACTTAAGGTGCTGGGGATCAGTTGGTTGGGTGGAGGCTAACATTAAATTAAAACTAAAGTAGCACTGATAGACTAATACAGAAGGGAAACCTGATACTTAAGGTGCTGGGGATGAGTTGGTTGAGTGGAAACTAACATTAAATTAAAACTAAATTTAAGCAATCTAAGTACCAGCTGATGGACACCAAAAAAGTATGAACCTGTCAATCTGACGAAGGAGGAAATATACAGACATCATCAGCACAACATTCAAGCAACTATTCATGTCAACACAGATCAATAAGATGTGCTGACCTCAGTCCAGTCTCTCATTACAGGATCAATATCAAATCACACATGTTGGAAAACAAACTGTTCATTAGTTCATTGATTCCATGACCTTCTTCTTCCTGAATTTGGTATCTGAAGAGGCTTGTGTCATACAAACTCTCACAGGAGACGTTCAGTGGTCAGTTCACAGTTCCTTCATAAGCCTGATAATAAAAAATGCTAAAACAAACAAACTAACAAACAAACAAAAAAAACTACAACATTCAGTGAACTGACCTCAGAGTCTCCAGTCTACAGTTTGGACCCTCCAGTCCAGCAGAAAGCTGTTTCATTCTTGAACCCTGCAGTTCATTGTTACTAAGGTCCAACTCTGTCAGATGGGAGGGGTTGGACTTCAGAGCTGAGGCCACAACTTCACAGTGACTCTCCGATAGACCACAGTAAGAAAGCCTGTAATGACAAACATGTACAGAAGACACTTCATATTTAACTCGTGCATTCTCTCCACAACTGTCATTCTTACTCCAGCTTCCTCCCACCGTCCAAAGACATGCTCCTTAAGTTAATTGGTGATTCTAAATTGCCCGTAGGTGTGTGTGTGTGAGTGTGAATGTTGGCCCTGCGATGGACTGGCGACCTGTCCAGGGTTTACCCCTGCCTCTTGCCCGATGACAGCTGGGATAGGCTCCAGCAGACCCCCGTGACCCCTAACAGGACTAAACGGGTTTAGAAAATGACTGACTGTAGTTGAATTGAAAGTTTTTAATGGGAGTTCAACATGGTGAACATTTCCAGGATATGCAAAAGGAGAAACTTACACACTTCATATTCAGCATTTTCAGAGCACAGGGGAATCGATGTAAATTAAATGGAGACTGTGGTGCAGCAACTTGAACCCAACAGATCCACACTGGTACTGAAGTTAGCACTAATTCAACTACAAGCTCAGCTGCCAACTGCCAGATAAAAATTTAGTGCGTATGTCTGCATCTCAGCACCTGACATTACCAAACAATCAGGGTCAAACATCAGTATGAACAGAGGTGTAGATGGGATACCCCGCCACTTGTAAGAATGTGTAAATTTAGCAATAAATCTGCCTTAACCTCCTGAAGAACTAAACAACTAATCAACACTCATTCATATTATTGATCACATCTGGACTCACAGAGCCTTTTTGCAGTTCCTCACAGCTGGAATCAGTCTCTGTCGTCCCTTACACGATGTGTTGAACTTCTTCAGGTCCAACTCATCCAGAACCTCCTCTGACATCTGCAGCATGTAGGCCAGAGCTGAGCAATGCATATCAGAGAGTTTCTTCTCTGATCTGTTCTCTGACTTCAGGAACTTTTGGATCTCCTGATGAACTGAGAGGTTGTTCATCTCCATCAGACAGTGGAAGACGTTGATGATTCTCTCAGGAGAAATGTTGGACATGTTCATCTCCTTCAGGTTGTTGATGGCTCTCTGGATGATTTCTGGACTGATCTCTGTCTGACCCAGCAGACCTCTTAACAGTCTCTGGTTGGACTTCAGACAGACGCCATGGAGGAAGCGAACCATCAGGTCCAGGTGACCATTTTTACTCTGCAGGGATTTCTTCATGACTCTGTTCAGAAAGACATCCAGAGTTGAGTCATTGTAGTTTCGTCCCAGGAAGTCCTTCAGCAACTCTGTCTTCCTGTTGGTGTAACAGTGGATCATGTAGACTGCAGCCAGAAACTCCTGAACGCTCAGATGGACGAAGCAGAACACCTTGTCCTGGTACAGTCCTCTCTCCTCTTTAAAGATCTGTGTCAACACTCCTGAGTACACTGAGGCTGCTCTGATATCGATGCCACACTCTGTCAGGTCTGATTCATAGAAGATCAGGTTTCCTTTCAGCAGCTGATCAAAAGCCAGTTTTCCCAGAGACTCAATCATCTTCCTGGTCTCTGGACTCCAGTGTGGATCTGTCTCAGATCCTCCATCATACTTGACCTTCTTCACTTTGGTCTGAACTACCAGGAAGTGGATGTACATCTCAGTCAGGGTCTTGGGCAGCTCTCCTCCCTCTCTTGTTTCCAACACATCCTCCAGAACTGTAGCAGAGATCCAGCAGAAGACTGGGATGTGACACATGATGTGGAGGCTTCGTGATGTCTTGATGTGGGAGATGATCCTGCTGGCCTGCTCCTCATCTCTGAATCTCTTCCTGAAGTACTCCTCCTTCTGGGGGTCAGTGAACCCTCTGACCTCTGTCACCATGTCAACACACTCAGGAGGGATCTGATTGGCTGCTGCAGGTCGTGTGGTTATCCAGAGGCGAGCAGAGGGAAGCAGTTTCCCCCTGATGAGGTTTGTCAGCAGCACATCCACTGAGGTGGACTCTGTAACATCAGTCAGGATCTCAGTGTTGTGGAAGTCCAGAGGAAGTCGACACTCATCCAGACCGTCAAAGATGAACACAACCTGAAACTCTTCAAACCTGCAGATTCCTGCTTCTTTGGTTTCAGTGAAGAAGTGATGAACAAGTTCCACCAAGCTGAACTTTCTCTCTTTCAACACATTCAACTCTCTGAAAGTCAATGGAAATGTGAAGTGGATGTCCTGGTTGGCTTTGTCTTCAGCCCAGTCCAGAGTGAACTTCTGTGTTAAGACTGTTTTCCCAATGCCAGCCACTCCCTTTGTCATCACTCTTCTGATTGGTTTATCTCTTCCAGGTGAGGCTTTAAAGATGTCTTCTGGTCTGATGGTTGTTTCTGGTCTGTCTAGTTTCCTGGATGCTGTTTCAATCTGTCTGACCTCATGTTCATCATTGACCTCTGCAGTCTCTCCCTCTGTGATGTAGAGCTCTGTGTAGATCTCATTCAGAAGAGTTGAGTTTCCTGCTTTAGCAATCCCCTCAAACACACACTGGAACTTCTCCTTCAGAGTAGATTTAAGTTTACGTTGATAAGGTGGAGCAAGACGTTCTGAAGGAACAAACAACAAATAAGTTTAATTGATAAAGTATACAGAAAATATTCCAAGCAGCTTCAATGTTTAGAGAAATCCTCTTACTGATCTGCAGACGATCAGCCAGCTCCTCCTGATTCCTCTTCTTCAAGAAATGCATTGTCATCTTCAGAAATGATTCTTTGACACTCCTCCTCTGCTTTTTATCTTCATCCTCCAACACCTCCTCATCCTCCCTCTGACCCGCTGAGCATTCTGGGTAATCTAGACTCAGAACCTTCTGAATCTTCTTCAGCTCGTTCTTCATAAATATGGAAATGTCCTCCTCCAGCAGCTGGAACAGAAAACTATATGAATGACAACCAGACTGAAATCATGGAGACAAACATCAGATCCATGTTGGACAGACTGACAGTCCACTGGTCTACAAAGAGCAGCATGGAGATGATGGAAAGTAGTTGTTGTCCATGTACAGACCTTAAATATGGAGTCCAGGTGTGTTTGATGCTGATCAACAGACTGACCACTGAGAACATCTGAGCTCTGCTCGTCTCTGTGGACAAATTATCAATAATTAGCTCTCGTTGTGTTCAGACTAACTGTATCCTGATCAGAACAAACACTACAGTGACTTTTTAAAAGATGCAACCAGCAATCACTTCTAAACCTCATCATTGAGGATCACAGAAGATCGACATAGTTCAGGAATCATTTTTACTTCCTTACACTGTGTTTCATGAATATCTGCTCTCTGCTGATGGATGGAACGGTTCAGTTTAACAACATACTGTATATAAGCACATAAGTCAGTGGTGATTTCCACACTAAAGCTTATCTTTCAGTATTTTCGTATCTTCAGACAGCAGAGTTCTTTGTCTTACAGCCACATATTTTCCTTCTGTTTCCAAATAACTTTGATCATTTGAAATTATCTTATATCTTTAATGAATAAATCTTAAATGTTAGATGCAGAAGACCAGTTGTGCTGCCAACTGTCAGGTACATTTTAAGTACACAAATATCTTACTTATTTACAGCAGAGCAATTTTGCCTTTTAAAGTTTATAAGGCCATGCTTTGACCGATCACTCTTCAATGACACACAGCTGGGGACAGGTTTGGGTTCTTGTGAGTCTGATTCCTGATGGATCCTGGTAGACAGAGAAAAATACATTGAGCATCAGCTTTCAACAAGGAAAAGAATATTTATCTGATATTATATATCTAATATATAGGCTACAGTAAATGTAGTATCAGCCTCTGACATAGTAACTACATCCTGCCACTGATGAAGGGCAGTAATGTGAGGACATGGAGTAATGTGGCCTTATAGAACCACACACCACAGCTGGCTGTGATCAGAAATTCACTTGACCATGACGCTGAATGTGCTTTAACTTTAAATGAACTCATAACTTACGTCTTCACAACAGAGGGATTTTGTTTTTCAAAGTTAATGAGGCCATGCTTTGACCGATCACTCTTCATCGACAGACAGCTGGGTTCAAATTCAGGTTCTGCAGGGTCTCGTCTGTGCTGCAGCTTTGTTCTTTAACACACAGAGAGAGTTAAGTGTGAATAATGAAGGTGCAGAAATTTAAGTTCAAAGCTCTGACACGGAGAAGGGTCATAAACAGTAAGAGATGGTCTTCTCACCTCGGCATTTGGGTCTGATTCTCATGTTCCCACCACAGAATGTATTTAGAGAGAGGAACTCTGTCCTCTTTGTCCTCACATTGATCCATGCTGCTTGATTCATATCCTGATCAGCTGGCACACACAATCTGCCTTCACCTGTAGAGGGAACACAAATCATTCTTCTGGACATTGACTGAAATAATTTCTGTTGTAAAAAATATCAGTCGCTCCATCACTGATTTCTTTTTATATTCTGGTTCATATCAGAATCAGCTGAATCTGCCATCAGATGCTGTACTTCTACTATCAGTCCACCAGATGGAGCCATGCGACAGCAAGTGAAGGGCAGCCAGAACTCAACTGAGGTCGATTAATACAAATTAAATTTTAAACCACCAAAGAACAAAATATTATAATGGTAATAATGATAATTGCTGAAAAGTAGCAGATGGACGAGGGAGGAAAATTTGATAATTCGTGCAGCTAGTTTGGAAATTCGATATTTTATAAAAGTATGGTGAGAAAGTGAACAAATGTCTACCTGGGAGCAAAAAACAAAAACGTTTTAGAAATTTAAATTACATGCACAAAGTTAGAACATGCAGATTAGACATGCAGTTTTAATGCATGTTTGTCGAGACTTAAAGGTGAGGCCACCATGGTAGATCTACTGAATGTATAAATATACACGGTTAAAAAACACACAAACAAAAAAACATGCAACAACTTCTAAATAATCTCATAAATTGCATTTTATTTACACAAGATTTTATGAAGTAAACGGCGGTGCACAGACTGAACACACAGAAAGACCAACTCTGTTCGTCTGCAGACCGTCAGCTGTTACTGTTGTTGTTATTCACTTGCACAAGATGGCGGAAGCGCTTAATAGTTCCTTCCTTTATTGCGACATTAAAAGTTCAGACCTGACTCACAGAACGAGAACGACCAAGCGGCAGAGTTCTGCTGTTTCTGAGCTGCCTACAGCTGATGCCAACGAAGACAACATCAGGAACTTATCCCATTACCTTCAGATGGAGGATCCCACAGAAAAAGATATGCGCCACAGCCTGCATGAAAACGAAAGCAACTGAAACACGTAAACAAACACCCAGAGAGGCGTTCCACCACATAAATAACATTCAGCTGTTTAGGTTTTTGTATTGTTGAATCCGAGGTTCCTGGTTGTTGAAAAAGTCCATCATACTCAGGAAAATATATTTACTAAATTCATTTATAAATGACTGTAGCCTGACTCTAAACTCAAAAAGCGTTGAGCTCCACATTAACAAACATACTGCAGGTTTATGTGACTTCACGCTGATAGTGAAGCCTCCTTGCACGCACTGATGAGAAAGTAGTTTTAATTCTTTGCCACTTTAATAATGATGATGTTCATAATAACTTGTGTAGTGTGTAGTAATAATAACTCAGTGTAGTGTTTTTTTCCACAGTGTATTTCTGGTTGTCACTTTCTCGCCCTCGTTATTTCTTTTAAATTCATTTATTGTTTTACAGTGATCTGATATTTTGGTGACATTTTACAGCGAGCGTCATCATGTTGTGTATCTACGGAGAACACTGTAAGTCAATTTAAAATGAAAGGAATGAACACCCACCAGTGTTTCTATTTATATATCTGTATTCACATAAAGTGACATTATCAGACTGATGAACATCAGAGCTAAAATACTGCACTCATTGTCTCCATGCAAACATCAGCGTTACTGGATGTGGATAATTGTAGGTACCAACTGTGACCACTGGAGGGCAGTGATCGTCTGACATCTCACGAACGTTAACTCTGAAGACATCACTGTGTACACAGTACTGCTGCATATTATTAAGTTACTTTATGTTGTTGTAGGTGGTGAGGACGCCATCTCTCTCTCTTCAATCTTTGCTGTGGGTGAGGAAAATCACCATCTGACCTGGAATTAAACCCACAACCCCTATTAAACCATCTTAACACAGTGTGACACAGTGAATGACAGACACAGATACATTCCCTTTTAAAAGATTCACACAGATGTTCTGTCCAATCTGATTCAACAGGACAGAGCTGCCATCATGAAGGTCTCCGTCTTCAATAAAAAGCTTTTATTTTTCCCACAAACATGAGATCACATTTTAATACATGTTTACTGTTAATCAGCGTATTTGGGTATTTTGAGTTTTTTTGAGGCACTCCTCAGATCACATTCTTAAATGGTTAAAGCGTAGGCTCCATTTCACGTGGAATAAAAAGAAATATGTACAAATAAAGTGAGTCTAGTTAGTTTCTCCTTGGTTTCTTGTGGGGAGGTCATAATGTCAGAGTGAAGCTCATGATAAAATTAATAAATGTACAGTACAGTATGAGAAGGTTCATTAAGTTCAGAAGACCACGGCTCATGCTCAGTTTTCATCTGGGAAATCTGCACTCATCTGAAAAGACAACAAGGACAATGAGTGTTTCTCTTCTTGTTCCTTTACTGTTTGTTTCACATTTACTTTACTTACCTTAAATCTCAGTTTAACACAATGCTTTTGTAGAATCACAGCTAGTTTGGTCAAAAATGTAACTTGCACAATTATCTCTCTGTTTTCATTTTACTGCAGCCAAAAGTGCATAGAGTCAGTAATGTGAGATTTAATCAAAAGCAGCTCAACTAGTCTAGCAAGCAAGTTGGCACAGTCCAATTGTTATGATGAATGCGGAGTAAACACACGCAGGATGGGGCGTTTTATAGGAAAGTATCGACACACAACATGTTTATTAGAGCAACAGGTTAAATTGCATCAAACTCTCCAAACTCCATCAGGTTGGAGGCCTGAATGCAGAGCAGGAAGAAAGAAACAGAGACAGATGGAAAGAGATTTGTAGCTGGACAGACATCAGACGCTGGAAAAGGACCTCATTTGTGACTCTAGTACTACTCTATATTTATCCGTTCCAACGTTTAAATAATGTGATTATCTTATGTGACAGAAGGAGGAGATTCCTCCCAGTCCTGGTGCTGCCTGCTCGTTAGGCAAGGTGTTGGTGTGGCCACGAGACCTGAGCATAAGAACTCTGCTCAGGCCAATGCAGTCTCTCTCTGGATTCTTTTGACATTCTTTCTGCATTGTCTCTGCATTTGGTCTGGCCACCACATGGTGTGGGAACGGTTTGGGGCCTGATGTTCTTTGGTTATAATTAGGTTGGAGTAACTTTAGGTTTTTGCATCCACACACTCATACACATTCAGCCACCTCACTTACCTACACACATCCATAAAACACAACTAACTACTGATGTTTTGGTATTTATGTTATGTTATGTTTCTTTCTTTAAAAAGTACCTGTCTGGTGTGGTTTTTACATTTTATTTCTCTTGTTACCTAATAATTATAGTATAGTACATTATGATACTGGAAACTAACATTTGTAAACTACCAATTGGGGTGATAATCATGTATTGGACTATAAAACTTATTTTAAGATAAAGTTTGAACCTACTTCTTGTTGTCATTCAGGTCCAGTTTCAGTTGAGAGGAGGTGGACAGAGCTGAGGCCAGAGAATCACACATATCCTTTGACAAACAGCACCACCTCAGCCTGAATAAATAAGATACGAGCAGAAGAAGGTTCAGAATGTAGGAGAATTTCTGAATTCAAGAGGATGCAGCTTCAATCAGTTAAACAGAACAATTGGAAAAGAACTCTCATTAATATTAATAACAACAACTGAATATCTTTGGTTTTAGACAAAACCAGACAGTTGAGATAGTGAGATGAATATTTTGTCCCAAATGTTGACATTTAATGACTAAACTATTTCATAATTAACAGCTTCATTAATAACATCAATGAATAGTCAGCTGAGTTTAACTTGAAAAAAAAAAAAAAAACAAGAGGTGAAACTGAAGATGAGAATTTAATGTCTTGTGAGTCCTGCACAAGAGGACAACACAAAACTTAAACATGATGTCTGACCTCAGAGTCTCCAGTCTACAGCGTGGACTCCTCAGAAAACTACGCAGCTGCCACACCACTGAATCATTCAAATCGTTGTAGCTGAGGTCCAGATGTTTCAGATGGGAGGGGTTGGACTTCAGAGCTGAGATCAGATAATGACAGCTGTTGTCTGATAAACTGCAGTTACACAGTCTGTATACAGAATAAAAGATATCAGGTTAGGACACAAAGTTCCTACTTAAAACTAGTCAGTGTTTTATTATCTATCCAGAGCTGAAGAAGGTTCAAAATTCAGAAGCTTAAAGGCCAATTCAAACAGTCAAATTGAAAAAGTGAAAAAAAGCTCTCATCGATACTAAGGCAAAATTAAGTAATTCAGCCAACTGCTGCTTCAGTAAAGTCATAGTGACTTCAGTTCTGAAACTCTGACATAATATTTTCATGTCACGATGGATGGAGAACTTTATATGATGCTCAACAATGAAAAGCCATTTCATAATTGATTAGTTTGTCATTGATCTTAACAATTGTTGAGTAGCTGTCAAACCAAATCAATCAAAAAGTCTTCAAAGGGTTCTAGAGACAGACAGGGTTTTACCAGTGGGCAGTCAAAGACAATAACAGACAACCCATCTTGAGGTGCTGCCAGGAAACAACTGAAGAACATGCAGAGAGACCGGTTTTTAAAAACCCAGGGAAAGCAAACAAACAAAAGACGGGGGGGAGACAGGACTATGTTTCCACAGCAAGGGCTGATGAGAAAACGACAGGCAAGTGAAACTTATCATTGACTAAACACATGAATAAGGTGCAAGTGACACAGGTGAAGACAATAGGAGAGGAGCTAACATACGAAGAAGTAATAACAAACAGGGAAAAGAAAACTATTATAAACACACAGGGCCCAGAACTTTATCAATGTAAAACAGGAAGTAAGCAGAACGTGTAGGACAGAAAATAACCTAATTGTCAGTGTAAACAACTGCTAATGTAACACTAAGTTATTTGGGATTTAGGATATTTTGTTGCATGGCCAGTAATGCCTGGTTAACCGTGTGCATTACTGTTAGAGGTATTGTGTTCCTGTGTGAAACAAAGCATACATATATATTCATATATTATGAATCTTGTTATGTTTCTTACTTGCAACATTATCAACAAATCAAACATGCTTTGCGATTCTCCACTGTGCTGTTAATTGGTTTCAAACATGAGATGTATTTTATGTCCTGTTACAGACAGCAGAAAAAGTTCAAAACTCCATATTCTGACAGATGGTTTTCATTAATCGTTCAAAAACAACAAACTCTTTGCATTATGTGAAAATTTTATATTTTCTATCAAAGTAAACTAAATATTTTTGTCTTTTTGACTGTTGGCTTGACATAACAAGACATTTTAACACATGACCTTCAACTCAAAGAAAGCAGAATGAACAATAATAATTGGCATTTTCCCCAATTCAGTCATTAGTTGGATTTAATCAGAGTTTCATAGTGAATCATCCAGTGGAGGATTTTTCTTCTTCTATTGGTTTTAAATCGTTAGTATTACATAAACTCTGTCACAGTCAATGTACTAAACCTGTACTAAACAAATGTACTTTGCCATGAAGATTGTCAGTGTAGATCAGTGGAATGTCAGCCTGATGTGTGTAATTTAGCATCACAACGACTTTCACATCATATTAATTTGAGCACACAAATAAAACATGATGTCTGACCTCAGAGTCTCCAGTCTACAGTCTGGATTCTTCAGAAGACCACACAGCTGCTTCACTTCTGACTCCTTCAGATTTGTGTCACTCAGGCCCAGCTCTTTGAGACTGGAGGGTCTGGACTTCAGAGCTGTGACCAGAGAATCACAGCTGATCTCTGGAAAACTGTAGTAAAATGATATGAATGAAGACATAAAGCTGGAGATCAGACCATTGATGATAACCAATCAGGTAGATGTGCAGCACCAGATTACTGTGTCCAACTCTGCTGCATAATGTCAGCTTTCAGCCTTCAAACATCATCCAAACATCAGCACATTAAAAAAAGACTAGTTTTCAAAGCAAGCCAACCAACTATGAAAACTATGAGAAAACAGTACATGTATAGACAAAAACTGAAAATCCATTCTTAAAAGTCCTGCAAATAAAATAATGAAAGGTGACCTCAGACTATCCAGTTTACAGTTTGGACTCCCCAGTCCAGCAGACAGCTGCTTCACTCCGGAATCATGGCTTATCTTTGGGAGGATACAGTGACTGAGTCTGTAGACACAAATCATCAAAAAAGGATTAGTAAAAAGAGAGATTGCTGTATATTTATAAATGACTAAAACTCTCTATTTACTTACACAGTTGTGTTGGAGGAAGGCAGACCAAGAGGAGCCTCCTTCGAAGTAGAGTATATATTCAAGTCAGACGTGTCCAGATCTTGGCTGTATGACTGTAAGATGAAGCGCTGAGTAGGAGACAGTTTATTTGTGAAGAGACTTTGTGATCTCAGGGACTGTTGGATCTCCTTCACTACAGAACGATCACTGAGTTCAGTCAGACAGTGGACCAGGTTGATCATTCTCTCTACAGACAGATTCTCACTGAACTTATTAATTATGTACTGGATTATTGCCCGATTGCTCTGTGAATTATTTCCTGTCTGTGGCATCAGGCCTCGTAGGAGAGTCTGATTGTTCTGCAGTGAAAGACCCAAGAGGAAGCGCAGGAATAAGTCCAGGTGTCCATTTGGACTCTGTAAGGCCTTGTCCACTGCACTCTGGTAGAAGTTCTCAGATGTTTGTTCTTCTTCTAGCAGGTTAACAGAAGAGAAGATGAAGGTCAGATGAACATGAAGAGCAGCCAGAAACTCCTGAACGCTCAGATGGACGAAGCAGAACACCTTGTCCTGGTACAGTCCTCTCTCCTCTTTAAAGATCTGTGTCAACACTCCTGAGTACACTGAGGCTGCTCTGATATCGATGCCACACTCTGTCAGGTCTGATTCATAGAAGATCAGGTTTCCTTTCAGCAGCTGATCAAAAGCCAGTTTTCCCAGAGACTCAATCCTCATCTTGGTCTCCGGACTCCAGTGTGTACCTGTCTTAGCTCCTCCATTATACTTGACCTTCTTGACTTTGGTCTGAACCACCAGGAAGTGGATGTACATCTCAGTCAGGGTCTTGGGCAGCTCTCCTCCCTCTCTGGTTTCCAACACATCCTCCAGAACTGTAGCAGAGATCCAGCAGAAGACTGGGATGTGACACATGATGTGGAGGCTTCGTGATGTCTTGATGTGGGAGATGATCCTGCTGGCCTGCTCCTCATCTCTGAATCTCTTCCTGAAGTACTCCTCCTTCTGGGGGTCAGTGAACCCTCTGACCTCTGTCATCATGTCAACACACTCAGGAGGGATCTGATTGGCTGCTGCAGGTCGTGTGGTTATCCAGAGGCGAGCAGAGGGAAGCAGTTTCCCCCTGATGAGGTTTGTCAGCAGCACATCCACTGAGGTGGACTCTGTAACATCAGTCAGGATCTCAGTGTTGTGGAAGTCCAGAGGAAGTCGACACTCATCCAGACCGTCAAAGATGAACACAACCTGGAACTCTTCAAACCTGCAGATTCCTGCTTCTTTGGTTTCAGGGAAGAAGTGATGAACAAGTTCCACCAAGCTGAACTTTCTCTCTTTCAACATATTCAGTTCTCTGAAAGTCAATGGAAATGTGAAGTGGATGTCCTGGTTGGCTTTGTCTTCAGCCCAGTCCAGAGTGAACTTCTGTGTTAAGACAGTTTTCCCAATGCCAGCCACTCCCTTTGTCATCACTCTTCTGATTGGTTTATCTCTTCCAGGTGAGGCTTTAAAGATGTCTTCTGGTCTGATGGTTGTTTCTGGTCTGTCTAGTTTCCTGGATGCTGTTTCAATCTGTCTGACCTCATGTTCATCATTGACCTCTGCAGTCTCTCCCTCTGTGATGTAGAGCTCTGTGTAGATCTCATTCTGGAAAATTGAGTTTCCTGCTTTAGCAATCCCCTCAAACACACACTGGAACTTCTCCTTCAGAGCAGATTTAAGTTCACACTGACAAGCTGTAGCTTCATGTTCTGAATGAACAAAGAAGAAATAAGATGTGAATAAATTACAAAGCAAATATTACTCCATTTCAATTACTTAAAGAATGGTTGTTTGAATATATGCTGCTTTATCACTTGAGACATGAGTAAATGTTTAATTTATTCATCAGGCTCAATGTTCAGAGAAATCCTCTTACTCCTCTGCAGACGATCAGCCAGCTCCTCCTGCTTCATTCTCCTCAGGAAGTTCAGTGTGATCTTCATAAATGCATCTCTGCTGCTCCTCCTCTGCTCTTCATCCTCACCCTCCAACACCTCCTCATCCTCCCTCTGACTCTCTAAGCATTCTGGGTAATCTGGATTCAGATCCCTCTGAATCTTCTTCAGCTCGTTCTTCACAAAAGTGACAATGTTGTCCTCCAGCAGCTGGAACAGAAAACTATATGAATGACAACCAGACTGAAATCATGGAGACAAACATCAGATCCATGTTGGACAGACTGACAGCCCACTGGTCTACAAAGAGCAGCATGGAGATGATGGAAAGTAGTTGTTGTCCATGTACAGACCTTAAATATGGAGTCCAGGTGTGTTTGATGCTGATCAACAGACTGACCACTGAGAACATCTGAGCTCTGCTGCTCCACTCTGTGAATGAATCATCAAGTAGTTAGCGCTCATCATGTCTGTCCATACAGAGACAAACAGGCAGAGGACTAGGGAGTGATATTTGAACAGTGAATCTGATGACTCCCAGTCCTGATCCCTTTGACAATCAACAGTTCAATTTGTAGCTGTTGGTTTAGTCCCAACAGCTGTCACTAAACTTCTAAAAGCTTTTCCTCTCCATTGAGGTGACCCTTGAAAACCACCAGGAAAAACCATACTGTTGAGTCCTTCTAAAATGGCACATTATGAAAACATTTGTTTTCACTGATTCCTTAACTGTTCATATAAATCTGAATGTCTGGTTTATTTACTACTAGAAGCTTTGCTTCTTCAGTTAAGCTCCTTCATCACTCAAACAATGTACAATACCTGACTTACAGCATTTATATAAACCCCATTCTCAACTTATTCATCTTGATTGTTCCAGCTCCTCTGTTCTTCTTCAGTGGGTGACTCATTAAGGGAACCCGTGTGTACTTCCTCTCATTACTGAATGCAGCTGACTGATATTACAGATCGCATATAGTTTTGCAGACTTTTCTACCTCTTTTCCTCCACAGGCAGATCCAAACAAACGTTCATTCTCTCTATATGCTAAATGGTCCCTTTGCCAAATCGTCTTCAAATCCTGTGGAATTTATAACATTAATCATTGCTCAATTTCACAAGGTGCCTTAGTAAGCTGTGGCAGAGAACCAGTACAGCATCAGTAGCTCCCCAAAGCTGAATGCAGTCATCATGAATGCACCTGTTTATTTATAGAACAGTTACCACCATTATAAAACTTCAGCAATAAATGTCTGCTGCCTATTGTGTTGTTGACACAAATCATAAAATTGACACCTGTTTGATTAGCTTCTGCACCGTAGAAACAGACCCAAAAACATTCTTTACTTTTTGGTGAAGAATTCAACACACACTGGGTTCAGGTTCAGGTTCAGAGTGTGGTCTATGCTGCTGCTTTGTTCCTTAACACACATGCCTTTGAGTGTGAATAATAAAGTGGTTGTTGTTTGAGTTCTTAACTCTGACTTGGACAAGAGTCATGGACAGTTAGAGATGTTCATCTCACCTCTGATCTTGGGTCTGGTTCTCATGTTCTCCACTCAGAGTGGTTTCAGAGGGAGGGACTCCCTCCTCTCTGTCCTCACACTGATCCATGCTGCTGGATTCACAACAGCTCACACACACTTTCTACCTGCACCTGCAGAGGAAACACAAATCATTCACCTGAACATCAAATGAAAATTATTTCTGCTGTAAAATATCAACACTGTTTCATATCAGAGTCAGAGAAGTCATCAGCTGCTGTCCACTAGAAGGTAGCATGAAGTTGCAGTGAAGTGCAGCCATGACCTTACATGATGTATGAACACATTTACATTTACCAACCAATTCACCTTTTAACAGAATACAACAAACAGAGGCAGAAGTTGGATTTCGACTGGTTTGAACCATTTCATGGAGCAGATAAACAGTCATTATTATTTAATCTCCCCCCAAGATAAGGTCCTTTATTTATCCTACAGTGGGCAAAGTAACGATAATAATAACTCAGATTCTGCTGAAAAACAGGTTTAGCTTACACACTTCACACACAGGCCCTTTCCTCACCTCCCTCTGCTCCACTGCCGGTCGGTTTGAAACCACTGATTTTCCCATACCTCTCCAGACCTGCCTCACATCGTTCTGCTGAAGTTGTTCCTCCTGTATGTCCTTCCTGTATGACCCCTTAGCCTCTTTGATCTTTCCTTTCAGATCCCTCTGAATAATCTTCAGTTCCTCCCAGTTGCCAGTTCTGAAATCCTTTTTTTTTTTTTTTTTTTTTTTTTGTATACAATATGTCATTAATATCACTTGTTGTTAGACTAACAACAGACAGTCTTCGTCGGGACAATGAAGTCCACACAGAAGTATACGTAACTGTAAAATTCAGGTAGGAACGCAGGATCTGCAACTTTGCTTTTATAGGAGCTCTGTGGGAAAGCATAATCACCTACAACATCCTGATGTGGCTCAACAGCTGCAATACACGCCCAAAAAACTCACTTGTGGTTGTTGAGTGTTTTTTTATTTTTTTTTTGTAATATCTACTATGTTCTCTTACCTGCACCTATTGTATTTTTTATATACTGCCTATTTTATCGTTTTTAAATCTGTTTTTTATGCTGTTTTTGTTTTGCTCTTACACAAATCACATATGAGATGACTTTAAACTCTTCTTGTACAGCATGAAAGGACAATAAAGGCTTTCTGAGTCTGATTCTGATGTAAAACCTATGTTTAATCAGGTTAAGATAAGAAGACGTAGGCTTTCTGCTTCTCTCTGCTCAGTGTAGATTTGGAGGAAATCACAGAGTATTTGGAGCAGTATCATCTTCCAGTTGCATATGTTATTATTATTATTGTTTTTTTTTTTTTGTTTGTTTTTTTTAAAAAAAGACTGCTGTGACTACAAAGACAGTTTAATTTGCTGTTTATTTTTAGTTTTAGTTTTTTACTAGAAGTTTATCAAATTCTGATAAACTCAGAAATTCAGTATCTACCGATCACTGGAGACTGTCACGTATCAGTATTAGTGGTAAACACAGACTAACAGCTGCAGATATACCATGCCCATCAACAAAGACATTGATTGAGGTGTTTATTCTGGAAATAACTCGACATTAAAGAATAGAAAGAGAGAAAACTTTACCTCCAGGAGAGAAGAACACACGACTCTGACTAAAACACCAACCAGGAAACGACCAGAGGAAGATCAGGAGAGGTGAAGCTCAGAGAAATAAAATAACAAAAGATATACACCTGACCTTAAACTATTTAATGAACGCAAGTGACAGGAAGTGATTTTAAAAGGCGTAAACACGGAGAAACTATGGCCAACACTTCCCTCCAGTGGCCACTCTCTGAAACTACAACTGTCTTTTTTCTTTTTTTAATGTAGTGGTCTTGCTGTCCTGTTTGTGATATTGTATTGTGTTTAGAGCAGAGGGAAGAAAGACTCATTTAAACGCAGTAAATAGCCTGTACATTATTCCCTCATTTTAACAAAAAAACGTAACAGAGAAATGTCTCTCAGTATCAGGTTTATTTATTTATTTATTTATTTATTATAGAAACAGACCCACCATTCTATCAGATCACCATTGTAATTTGTTCTATTTAAAATGTCACAATAGAGTTGCAGACAATCAGCAACAAAAGGTCACATTTAAAATATCATCACTGCTTTACCTTGCTGTTAGACAGCTGTTTTTCAACAAGGAACTGAAATAGAAATGTCACAATCCACCAGACTCCACTGACAAAACCAGAACTTTTACCTTGTAGAACACAGGAGTTTCTGATTTGGACTAAAACAATACCTCAAACAAAATAACTGATCAAGGTAAAGGTACATCAACAACTCTCATTCTGCAAAGTAAATGTCAATGGCTTCTCATCCTGACCACACTTAATTATACTAGATATAGTTAGTATGTATACATATACAAGTGCCAAATTCTCAGTCCGATGGCCATTGAACTCTGAGTTCACTTTAACCATAATGTGTCTGTGTCAAATTATAACTTTCTTTGTGCAATGGTAGATCTAAGCTACAGTATATCATAATATGTACTTAATATACAAATAGTACTTCAACTTTACTTGGATGTGAATATTAACATATTCAAAATGGTGTGTGAAGGTTCTCCATTGCCAGTTTTTTGAAGATGTTTTCAGTATTTAACAGAGGATACATATTCTACCTAAAACTGGAAAATACTTCTAACATTTATATGTCACTCTTTGTTCTTTTGCTGAAAAGGATCCAGTTTAAAGATAGTAATAATAATGTGTTATTTATGAAAGAACAAAGTTTACACTCGTCATTTCAAAGGAAGTCTTTATTTTCTGCACACATGAAGAGTAAAGGCTTATTGTTGTGCATGCATCTGTGCAGATAATCTGTAACAAGGAATACAATAAGAAAGGATGACTTCTCTTTCAAGAATATGCACATAAACAATTTAAGTTTTTACATACAGAAAAAAACACATTGTAAAAGTATAATAAAAACCACCATACTATAAAAATGACTACAAGTAGTGAATAAAAAGTTTGGGAGATTAAAGAAAAAAAAACAAGACTCAAATATCAAAAGAATTCCCAACAGAACAATAATGTTGACCACTGAGGTCTATACAACGTTAACTTTTGTTAATATCAAAGAAAGACCCATCACCACCATAGTTAAAGGTTACTTATCACTTAATCATTGTCATTTACATAAAGAAATTATCTCTTAATAACTCTTAAAAGCTTCCAAAAAAGGTTTAAAAAAAGGCAACTGGACTTGTAGATTTTGGAGAAGACGTTTCACCACTCATCCGAGTAGCTTCTTCAGTTCTGAGGGACTGGTGGGAAGTCTGAGGTTTAAATAGGAACTCCTCCTGAGAAACATTGCTTGTTATGCTAATAACCTGAAACTGGTGCAGCTATTCCCACTAACGACTGGGTACTTACCTGTTGTGAGGGGGGGACTGTTTTGGTCCCTGTCCTCTTCCCTATGAATGGTTCTCTAACGACTCTTGTCCGTCTGAGGCTCCAGTGTCAAGGTGTGAAGGAGACTGAAACTTCTTGGGGACAGAAGTTAACACTGTATTGTAAATGGATGGCAAATTGAATCTCAGTCCACCTCCTCTGTTTAGTGAAGGTTTTTCCAGTCTGACATAGATGGCTTCCTTAACTCCTCTTTCAAACCATCGGTCTTCTCTGGCTAAGATTTGGACGTTGTTATCCTCAAAAGAGTGTCCTTTGTCCTTCAGGTGTAGGTGGACTGCTGAATCGTTACCTGATGAGCTGGCTCTCCTGTGCTGGTACATGCGTTTGTGGATAGGTTGTTTAGTTTCCCCAATGTATAGGTCTGTACACTCCTCACTGCACTGAACAGCGTACACCACATTACTCTGTTTTTGCCTGGGTGTTTTGTCCTTAGGGTGGACCAGTCTCTGCCTCTGTCTCTGGGTGTTTTGTCCTTAGGGTGGACCAGTCTCTGTCTCTGTCTCTGTTTCTGGGTGTTTTGTCCTTAGGGTGGACCAGTCTCTGCCTCTGTCTCTGGGTGTTTTGTCCTTAGGGTGGACCAGTCTCTGTCTCTGTCTCTGTTTCTGGGTGTTTTGTCCTTAGGGTGGACCAGTCTCTGTCTCTGTCTCTGGGTGTTTTGTCCTTTGGGTGGACCAGTCTCTGCCTAAGTGTGTTTCCTGGTTTGAAGTAAACTGGAATACGGTGATTCCTGAAAATCCTCCTGAGTTTCTCGGACACTCCAGCCACGTAGGGGATGACGATGTTTTTCCTCTTGTCGTTCTCCTCCTCTCTGTCCCTTTTGGGGTATATTTTTGAGCCTAAGGCCCAATTAGGATACCCACATGTCTTGAGTGCCCATTTTATGTGTTTCTGCTCCTTCTCCTGGCCATCCGGTCTTGTGGGTACCGTCTGTGCTCTGTGTTGGAGCGTTCTGATGACCCCTAGTGTGTGCTCCAGTAACTGACCTGCTGCTTCCTCTCAGTCTCAGTGTTCACCACTAAGTCACTGAACTGACTGACAGTTGATCAACTCACTGTAGAAACATTAAAGCAACACACGGACAGAGTCAACGTGTTGCTGCTCTGCTGTCTTTTACCACATCAACTTAAGCATTATTAAGAAATTAATGGCGTATGCCCACTGAAAAACTAGGGGGCTTATAATTTGAAAAGAATGCAGATCCTGTTAAGTTTGTATTAACAGCGTCATGCAGTAACTTTTTTAACCAAGCTTTTAATTGATTGTCTTAATTTTTTTTTTTTTTTAGTTCTAGTCCCTCAGTTTTTTAGCAATTTTTAGTTTTTAGTAGTTTTTATCAAACTTTTTATCATTTTCTTCTGTATTTATTTATGGAAAACATTTTATCTGTATTGGTTATTTTTGTCATATTTTATAGTTTTAGTCCTTGGTTTTTAACCCCAGTGTTTCCTCATGGGGGACAACCGCACTGGCGGGGGTGCTGTCGTGTGGGCGGCTCTGGCCTTGGTGGCTGGAGGGCCTTGGTACCTTGGTTTGGGGCCTCCTGTCTGCCCGGGTCGGGGCTGTCCCGGCGGCCGTGCTCCCCGCCCTCCCGGTGCGGTCGGCCCCCAAAGGTGGCTTTCTCCTTGCTTCAGGTCTCGGTGCCCGGCCATGTCTCTTGTGGGTGTGTGGGACGTGTGTGTGGAACGGTGGAATGTGTGTGTGGGACGTGTGTGTGTGTGTTGGGTGGGTGGTGGGGGTGTGTGTGTGTGTGTGTGTGGGGGGGGGGGGGGGGGGGGGGATGTTATGTCTCTTTGTTTTTATGGGGGTGGGAGGGTTTGGATTTTTGTTTTTGTTTTTGTTTTCCAGTTTTTGCTGTTTTTAGCCTCTGTGAGGCACTTTGGGTTGCCCTTAAAAGGCATGAAAAGTGCAATACAAATAAATTTGATTTGATTTGATTTGATTAGTAATGCAAGCGAGTGAGGGATCTCTTATTAAAATACAACGAATAACACTTGTGAAATGGATGAAATTACAGGAAAAAAGCCATGTTACCCACTGTAGATTAGGTAGATAAAGGCCTCAGTCACATTTGAATAAAATAATACTTTTGTATAAATGTCACAGGATCCTTTTTAAAAGATATAGTTTAGTTATTTGGTGGGAGTCAAATAATAAGTGCTGATCGGTGTGGGTGGGTTTTCTATATACTTCAATGTTGAGGCTTCGGTCTTCTTCCACATGCACCAAGCAGTCCAGGAAGGCCAGACTACCCCCGCTGATGTCCTCCCGAGTGAACTTGATGTTGCTGTCCACTGCATTGATGTGCTCTGTGAAAGATTCCACTTCATCCATCTTGATTTGGACGATTTGGAGGAACTGACATGGAGGAGAAAGGACTACCACACCGCACAGAATGACATCCTGGAGAAGTGGGTCCATAATCTGTCAGACAGAGAGCTCACTCAGCCGGAAAAGGATGTTTTAGCAAGAGGTTTGAACTTTGCCATCACACCAGACCAAATTCCAGTGGTGGACCTCATCACTGCCACGGAGTCAGCAATCAAAAACAACAAACTCACCAACACAGAAGCAGAACAGCTGAGGTTGAAGGTTACAGCAGCCCTGGCCAGTGCCAAAACGCCACCTTCCAACATCACCACCCAGGAAAGGAAGGCGCTGGTGTCACTACAAAGAGACCAGGACATTATCCTGCCGGCCGACAAGGGAAGGTGCACTGTGGTGTTGAATACAGCGGAATACCACACTAAGATCAACAACCTCCTCAGCGACAAGGACACTTATGAGACACTTAGGCGAGATCCAACCAGCACCTACAAAACGAAAACAATAAACTACCTACAACAGCTGGAAAAGGAAAAGGCAATCGATAGACGTCTCTACTATCGGTTGTATCCTGGAGATGCCATCCCGTGTATTTATGGACTTCCAAAAATACACAAGGAAGGAGCACCTCTCAGACCCATCGTCAGCAGCATAAACTCAGTTACATATAACATTGCAAAACACCTGGCATCCATCCTGTCTCCGTTGGTGGGCAACACCCCCCACCACATTGAAAACTCCAGGGATTTCGTCCACAAGGTTAAAAACATCACGCTGGGTCCAGAGGAAACCATCGTATCCTATGATGTTACCTCCCTCTTCACGTGTATCCCCACCGGAGAAGCCACAAGAGTAGTAAGGGAAAGACCACTAAAGGATGACTCTTTGACTGGTAGGACCACTCTCATCCCCGCCCAACTCTGCGTGTTACTCGATCTGTGCCTGACGACCACCTATTTCCAGTTTAATGGAGGTTTTTACAGACAAAAACACGGCTGCGCTATGGGGTCACCAGTGTCACCTATTGTGGCTAATCTCTACATGGAGGAGGTCGAGACCAGAGCCCTGAACTCTTTTACTGGAAACACCCCCACCCACTGGTTCAGGTATGTGGATGACACTTGGGTTAAAATCAAGACGGATGAAGTGGAATCTTTCACAGAGCACATCAATGCAGTGGACAGCAACATCAAGTTCACTCGGGAGGACATCAGCGGGGGTAGTCTGGCCTTCCTGGACTGCTCGGTGCATGTGGAAGAAGACCGAAGCCTCAACATTGAAGTATATAGAAAACCCACCCACACCGATCAGCACTTATTATTTGACTCCCACCACCCCCTGGGGCACAAACTAGGGGTCATCAGAACGCTCCAGCACAGGGCACAGACGGTACCCACAAGACCGGATGGCCAGGAGAAGGAGCATAAACACATAAAACGGGCACTCAAGACATGTGGGTATCCTAATTGGGCCTTAGGCTCAAAAATATACCCCAAAAGGGACAGAGAGGAGGAGAACGACAAGAGGAAAAACATCGTCATCCCCTACGTGGCTGGAGTGTCCGAGAAACTCAGGAGGATTTTCAGAAATCACCGTATTCCAGTTTACTTCAAACCAGGGAACACACTCAGGCAGAGACTGGTCCACCCAAAGGACAAAACACAAAGGCAGAAACAGAGTAATGTGGTGTACGCTGTTCAGTGCAGTGAGGAGTGTACAGACCTATACATTGGGGAAACGAAACAACCTGTCCACAAACGCATGTACCAGCACAGGAGAGCCAGCTCATCAGGTAACGATTCAGCAGTCCACCTACACCTGAAGGACAAAGGACACTCTTTTGAGGATAACAACGTCCAAATCTTAGCCAGAGAAGACAGATGGTTTGAAAGAGGAGTTAAGGAAGCCATCTATGTCAGACTGGAAAAACCTTCACTAAACAGAGGAGGTGGGCTGAGATTCAATTTGCCATCTATTTACAATACAGTGTTAACTTCTGTCCCCAAGAAGTTTCAGTCTCATTCACACCTTGACACTGGAGCCCCAGACGGACAAGAGTCGTTAGAGAACCATTCATAGAGGACAGGGACCAAAACAGTCCCCCCCTCACAACAGGTAAGTACCCAGTCGTTAGTGGGAATAGCTGCACCAGTTTCAGGTTATTAGCATAACAAGCAATGTTTCTCAGGAGGAGTTCCTATTTAAACCTCGGACTTCCCACCAGTCCCTCAGAACTGAAGAAGCTACTCGGATGAGGGGTGAAACGTCTTCTCCAAAATCTGTAAGTCCAGTTGCCTTTTTTGAAACCTTTTTGGATTACCATGACCTGGATGACTGAGAACCTACACAGACTCTTAAAAGCTAGTAAATTCCTCTTTGGTCACTGCAGGTAGATAGATATTGACTCTGAACATTATTATTATAATGTCAACCTTAAAAGGACAATAAGAGCAGACCCTCCAGAGAATACTTTAAGTGGAGTTGAAAAAGACAAAGCTGAGTGAAATAGACAGTCCTATACAGAATAACCCAAACTATATGTAACAGTGTTTCTCCAACAGGAAGATATTCTTTCTCTAAACTGAACACAGAGACAAAGAGGAATCAAACCACCCAAACCCAAATCCAGGATACAGAGGTCCAGTGAATTCAGTGTTGAATGTGTGGATGTGGATGAGTGTGTCTGAAGAGACTGTGTAGAAGGACAGAGTGCCAGCAGGATAGTCCACTTAGACCGCTACTCTGTTAGAGACAGAGGAGGAGGAGAAGGAGGAAATGTTTTTCTGTTCTGTTCTGTTATTGTGCCCGACTGAGTAGCCATCATCAGCAAAGCAACTCAGAGTCCAGGACTGATCATTCCACCCAAAAATACCGTCAGCATCTGCTTTTTTGCTGAATCCTCTGTAACTCACAGATATATGAACACTTCCACTCCACTCAACCTCCCAGTAACAGCCACCAGTCAAACCATTTCTACACAGCAGCTGAGGCCACCAGTCAAATCTGTCTGGATGATCGGGATATGACTGGTCCTCTCGCACATGTGTCACCTTCCTGTTGTTGTCAGACAGTTTGAGGTTTTTGTTTACTGTGTTTGTGTCGACTGTGAGGTCACAGATATCTGATAGAGAGAACAAACACAACACAGCTGCAGTTATTGGTCTGTAACATGTTCATTTACTACTTTGATGATGACTCATGACATCAGAGATGGCAATGAATGATACGGCAGTTTGATAACAGATTAATGTGTGCTGCTTTTTTCATTAAACAAATTAATAAAGCACTTACACTTCCTCAGACCTGGTCTCAACCACTGAACTCCACCGGGCTCCACCCTGAAAGGAAGAGGAAGATGAGACAAGTACGCAGAGTGATGTTTCAATGTGGCTTCTATTTGTTGTCCTTGACCACCAGAATGTTCCTTTAACATGTACAATAGTCATTCCTGGAACCTCCCTACACACATATCTCCTGTATATTTTCGATTATTTTTACTGCTTGTGGCAAAAGTATGTCTCTCCATACCTGAGAGAGACCTGTCTGCACTGTAGATCCCTCTGTCTGGCAGAGAGGAGGTCCACTCCTGCCTTTCCTGGGTGATTGTAGCTCACATCCAGCTCTGTCAGATGGCAGTGGTTGGAACTCAAGGTTGAGGCCAAAGAGGCACAGCCTTCCTCTGTGATCAGACAGCCTGACAGCCTGCAAACAAACAAAGCAACACACATGGCAAATAGGTAGTGAGAATGGCTCTAAAAACATATCATGGCTTCAAATGTTTAAACAAACTTGACTGTCTCTGGTGCATTTGTTAAAGTTAATGCTTCAGTTCTATGCCAAGTCTCATTATTTCAAGTTAATGATGATGAATCTTTACCTCAAAGTCTCTAGTTTACAGTTTGGACTCTGCAATCCAGCAGACAGCTGCTTCACTCCTGAATCCTTCAGGTCGTTGTTACTCAGGTCTAACTCTCTCAGATTAGAAAAAGGAGACCTGAATCAGACTCCCAGATATACTAAAGCTTTACTAGTCCTGATCCCTTTGACAATCAACAGTTTAATTTGCAGCTGTTTATACATTTCATCTCAGTTTGGTTTAGTCCCAACAGCTGTCAGTAAACTTCTTAAAGCTTTTCCTCTCCATTGAAAACCACCAGGAAAAACCAACTGTTTGTACTTGGCAGTTTTCAGTGTGAGTGCTGCTGAGGTTGTGCACAGAACTGTTCACACAACAACAAATTTGTTATTATGTATTATCATCAATCTTCACAGAAACTAGAGTCCTTCTAAAATGGCACATTATGAAAACATTTGTTTTCACTGATTCCTTAACTGTTCATATAATTCAGGTGAAACATTAATCATTGCTCAATTTCAAGTTCTTAACTCTGACATGTAGAAGAGTCATGGACAGTTAGAGATGTTCATCTCACCTCTGATCTTTGGTCTAGTTCTCATGTTTCCCACTCAGAGTGGTTTTAGAGGGAGGGACTCCCTCCTCTCTGTCCTCACACGGATCCATGCTGCTGGATTCACTTATGCTAACACACCTTCAACTGCAGAGGAAACACAAATCATTCATCTGAACATCAAATGAAAAATATTTCTGCTGTAAAATATCAACACTGTTTCATATCAGAGTCAGAGAAGTCATCAGTTGCTGTCCACTGGAAGGTAGCATGAAGTTGCAGTGAAGTGCAGCGCAGCGATGACCTTACATGATGCATGAACACATTTACATTCACCAACCAATTCACCTTTTAACAGAATACAACAAACAGAGGCAGAAGTTGGATTTCAACTGGTGTGAACCATTTCATGGACCAGATAAACAGTCATTATAAAAGATCCTTTATTTATCCTACAGTGGGCAAATTAACAATAATAATAGCTGAAATTCAAATTTTGATCCAAACAGACTGAAACCTCCTGATGACAGCATGTAGACCTCAACATGACATCAATGCCGTTTAATGACTTAAGAGTAACAGACATGCAGGCTGTTGTGGCTAGTCCTTATTTAGTCGCTATACTGGCTGATGGTACAATGAGGCTGTGTTAGGACGTGTGTTGACAGACACAACCCAAATCTTAGTGCTCATACCATACCGATCTTGATGATTCATTATCGGCCGATCTGAGCACCGATCCGATCTTAAACAAAATGTCCTCATCTGAAGATCCTAAGGAGATAAAAGCCTTTCTTATTTCACTTGTTTTGGCCTAGATCAGTGATTCTCAACCGGGGGACCGCGGACCCCTAGTGGTCCGTGGTGAAATTGCAAGGGGTCCGTGAAACTAAAATATCTTTTAAAAAGGATCCTGTGACATTTATACATGTAGCGCCCTGCTATAATTATATGTTATTTCATGTGTCAAGGTTTACAAATATTCATTACGTTTTGAAATATTGCCTGTTAAATCAGTTCTGTGGTGAAATAAGCTTGAATTAATACAGAGAAATAATAAGTGCACTTTATTTGGTTTAAGTACTAAAATGTCCCATGTTTTCCATGGTCAGTGAATGTCTCATATGACGTTTCTTTTGTTTATTTGGGTACCCAGGTATCAGTCTGTCTTTAGCCAATCAGTGCCTGTCAGAGATGAGTGTCAGCTACCTACCGGATTCGCGAGGGGGTGGGAAAAAAAAGGAGAGGAGACGAGGCTCCGGCTAGTAACGAGGTCAGACGAGGAAAAGAGTGACAACGCCATGGAAAAGTAGTTGTAAACTGTTTTAAACCGTGTAAAGTTACTGTTTTTACTAAAACCCGAACCCGGAGGGTCTGTTTGTGGGTTACCGGTAGAAAATGAGTAAGTGAGCCGAGTCCAGAGCTGTTTCAGCCGGGAAAATCGTTCTGTGTCAGAGACGCCATTATCGTTGTGTATAGAGCTAGAGCCATTAGCCTCGTCCCTGCTAGCTGGAAGGATACACCGCGTGTGTGTGTGTGGGAGAAATAATTCGCGCCGAGTTTCCTGAGTGAGTATTTGCACTGGTAACAATATGAAAATGTATGAGAATGTACAGTGGGTTTATTAGTGTTTTGAATTTATGCTTAGTGTGCCTGAATGCCTGCATGCTGGCCTACGTGTCGACGTGCCTGCGACCTACATGCTTCGCCTGCCGCTGATGTGCTGCTGCTGTAGAGGGTGCTCAGGACCCCCGCTGTCGCCGGAGAAACCGCTGCTGCCCGAGGACGTGTAGCGGGGCTGGTTTCTGCATCTCCTTTCACCTTCCTCCTCGGAACGAGGGTTTGCGGTTGTTCGTGAGTACTGAGAAACACTTTCACAAGGATATGAGCTCCAACTCAACATGCGCGCCAACGATATGGTACCATAACTGACTTAAAAAACCCCGGGTATTTTTATTTTATTTTATGGACTCAAAGGTTTTTTTCTTCTCTGTATAATAAAAACAATATCTTGTTGCAACGTGAATTCTCAGTCACAAGTGTTTATTTGAATGTGTGTGTTATTTGGGCTATAGTGTGATAACGTGCATGGGAGTATTAATGTTTAGTGACAATGTAGCTATAAAAATAAGCTAACCAGGCCTCTCTGCACCCTAGTCAGAGTCATATGTGCTGGTTGAAGTAAATATATTAAAAGGTACATATTTTCGTGGACTCCCTCCAATTCAGCTCCCATGCTTAACGTGTCATCAGGTACAAGGGGTTTTACCGTGACAGTGCTGTAATAAAATAGAGTTGGTTGGGAGGGCTACATACAAAAGTATTATTTTATTCAAATGTGACTGAGGCCTTTATCTACCTAATCTACAGTGGGTAACATGGCTTTTTTCCTGTAATTTCATCCATTTCACAAGTGTTATTCGTTGTATTTTAATAAGAGATCCCTCACTCGCTTGCATTACTAAAGTTACTGCATGATGCTGTTAATACAAACTTAACAGGATCTGCATTCTTTTCAAATTATAAGCCCCCTAGTTTTTCAGTGGGCATACGCCATTAATTTCTTAATAATGCTTAAGTTGATGTGGTAAAAGACAGCAGAGCAGCAACACGTTGACTCTGTCCATGTGTTGCTTTAATGTTTCTACAGTGAGTTGATCAACTGTCAGTCAGTTCAGTGACTTAGTGGTGAACACTGAGACTGGGAGGAAGCAGCAGGTCAGTTACTCTTTAACAGTCTTCATACGCCTCGAGCAGAACTTGCTGCTCCGCTTCAGAAAAATAGGCTGCTCTGTGCTTTGCCATTTTTACTCATGGTTTCTCTCAATAGATGACGCCTTTATAACTTCACCGTGAACGTGCACAACTCTAGCTTAACCAATTCGGGGTTGATTGAACTGATTGCTAACCGGCGTTTTGGAACTGACAGCTCGGGTTTAGTCGCCTCAGGTTCAGACAATCCAGAGGTTAAGTTTTATCTCAGTATTTGTTAAACCTCCTTTCTGGAATACCCCCCAGCTCTACACCCACAGGTGACAAATCAAGATGGCGGCGCGCATGGACACAGCGGCTCCAGTCAGCTCTGCGTTTGTTTTCTTCGTCTTTGTTTTCGTCCAAGAAGAAGAAGAACAAGAAGAAGAAGAAGACACGACTCTGCGTGAAGCACCAGCCAGGAACAAATAATAATAATGGAAGGAGCTACTACACCTACTCTTAATCGGTTCAATGAACTCAGGTGACCGGAAGTAATTGTGTGTGGTGAAAACAAACAAAAACTATAACGATCACTGCCCTCTAATGGACACAGTCACTAACTACAAGTGTCGTTACTTTAAATTATGTATTTATTTTTTAATTTTTTAACGATTTATTGGTCACATACTACTGATTATTAAATAGTTTACGTTCAGAGAAAAGACAAACATTCTCCTTTAATTGTGTAGATGCCTTTTTGCTTTAACAGAGAAACACGTCAGTCGGTATCAAGTTGTTTCATTCCAGTGAAAACGTCTCACCTTCAAAGAAATAAAGCAAAAGATGTTACTTCAGCCAGAGGAAAGAAGCCACAGCTGTAAAACAACGAGAGGGAGAGAAGGAGTGATGAAGATGAAATAAATATTCTGAAAAACATTTAAAATTGAGTCAGACCCGATAAGAAACTGAAAAACATGTTTTAAACACATGAAAACATGAACGAGCTGTGATGGAGACTTAGCTCCCTCTGGTGGAGAAACGATGAACTGCAGGACGTCAGTTTAATAGACACATAGAACTATAACGATCACTGCCCTCTGGTGGACACAGTCAGTAACTACAACTGTCATTATTTTAAATTGATTTTTTAATTTATTGATCACGTTTGTTATATTGTTTTGTTTATAATAGAAAGACAGAAAGTCTCTTTAAATGCAGCAGATAAAAATGAGGAGTGATTAAGATCAGATCAATGGAGTTAGAGCCGATTATTAACTTTGAAAAACATGGTTTAAACAACTTCAATAATATAACATAACATATTTAGTAAATATATGTGGTCTAAGTCTTCAGATGAAAATAGTCTGTTTTTTTATTAATGAATTAAAGTTATTATAAGTTATTTCATTCCAGTAACAACGTCTCACCTCCAAATAAATAAAGCAAAAGCAGATGTTGGAGAGTGAAATACTTTACCTTGAGTAGAAGAAAAGAAGCCACAACTGTAACCAGACACCAGAACCAGAGGAAGAGGTGGAGACATGAAGATGAAATAAATATTCTGAAAAACGTGAAGTCAGATCTGATCATAAACTTTGAAAAATACGATTTAAACTTCTACATTATTCTAATGTATTGTCTTAGTAAGTAAATATATAATTAACTCTTCGGATTTATTGTTTTATAAATGAACAAACGGATTCTCCGTGAGTAAAACCTTCTCCTAGAAACACATTAAAAACATGAACGAGCTGTGATGACACATAGAACTATAACGATCACTGCCCTCTAGTGGACACCGTCTCTAACTACAACTGTCATTATTTTAAACTGATTTATTTTAATTTATTGGTCGCAGACTAATAGTTTGATGTTCAGAGCAAAATAAATAAATTACGTCTGCTGACAGTGGTAGTCAGTAACTACAACTGTCATTTTTAAAATTTTTATTGTTATTATTTATTCATTGGTCACATACTCCTGGTTATGAACTAGTTTCAGAGACAAAAACACAAACATTCTCCTTTAATGGTAGTAGATGACTTTTTGCTTTAACAGAGAAACACGTCAGTCTGTATCAAATTGTTTTATTCCAATAACAACGTCTCACCTCCAAAGAAATAAAGAAGATGTGAAACACTTTACCTTGACTCGGAGAAAAGAAGCCACGACTAGTACATATATAATGTAATCTATGAAAACAGTCACTGTTTTTTTTTATTACTGAATCAACGTGAGTAAAACCTTCTCCCATCAAACCTCAAACACATTAATAACATGAACGAGCTGTGATGGAGACTTAGCTCCCTCTGGTGGAGAAACGATGAACTGCAGGACGTCAGTTTAATAGACACATAGAACTATAACGATCACTGCCCTCTGGTGGACACAGTCAGTAACTACAACTGTCATTATTTTTAATTATTTTATTTTTTAATTTATTGATAGCGGACTCCTGAAATAGTTTGATGTTCAGAGCAAAATAAATAAATAAATAAATAAATAGTTGCTGACAGTGGTAGCCAGTAATTACAACTGTCATTTTTTATTTTATTATAATTGTTATTTATTTATTGGTCACATTCTCCTGGTTATGAACTAGTTTTATGTTCTGAGTAAACACAAAAATCCTCCTTTAATTGTAGTAGATGGCTTTTGGCTGTGACAGAGAAACACATCAGTCAGTATCAAGCTGTTTTATTCTCTAGAAAACGTTTCACCTCCAAAGAAATAACGAAAACGAAGATGTTAGAGAGTGAAACAGCCAGAGGAAAGAAGACACAGCTGTAAAGCAACCAGAGGGAGAGGAGGACTAATTAAGATCAAATAAATATTCTGAAAAACGTCACAAATTGAGTTAGATCTGATCATAAACTTTTAAAAACATGGTTTAAACATCAGTCACAGTCAGTAACTAAAACTGACCGCATCAAATAATACTAATATTCACACTGTAATACATCTACTGCAGCATTTTATAATGACACGACATGTGAACACATGTTATGTGATAGACTGAATGACTAGTATCACTGCCCTCTCGTGGCCACATAGAGGAACTGCAGCTAAACAGTCCGCTGTAAAAAATGACCAGATGTTCCTGATGTTGACGACGATCCCAGAGGTGAAATCTCTCTCAGGGCTCATTAACGAATCAGGAATCTAACGTATTATTCATTTTAAGAGTCACTGTGTTGTTCTTGTCCTGACAGCAGCTCTGCATTGCTCCAGTGTTTATAAGCTAATGAACTGTTTTGATAAATGTCTGATTATACTGTCACTAATTCAGTATTCTTCCCTCTGCACACTCTCTCCCTCTTGTTGATCTGCTTGCTTTACATTTGTAAGTATGTTTCTATTTTTCACTTTTTATTTTAGTGATTTCTTTTTCTTTAACTCCAGTAGACGTAGAGGTTTTCTTACGGAAAGCCGACAGCCGCTTTTACCTTGACTTTACCTCACTTCCTCCCAGTGGCTGCGCTTGAACCCCCCCTCATCCTCTCTACCTCACCCTTCATCCCTCCATCCCCCACTCACACACTCTCTCTCTGATGTGTGCTCCTTCCTCACCTGCAGGCACAAACACATGAGAGGACGCAGCGACATGCTAAGTCAGCTAGCGTGTGAACTGTTTTGATGCTGGTTGCTCGCGTGTTGGTTTAAAGTCAGTTTAAAGATAAAGTCAGGATATAACAAACACCTCTGACGTCCAACACAAAAGCTAGAATAAATAATTAATTATATCTTGGTCCCAGAGGCCTGGAACCTCCCGCCAGCTTAAGCTTTACCTCCAGACATCCTCTCCTATCACGCAGGCCAAATGCCCCCATGATGCATTGCAGGACACGGTGAGCCCGGGCACCCGGAGCTTTGCACAAATCCAATTTGGTGTTGATATGAATCATAGCGGAGAGCCTGCTGTGAGCTGGTCGTCCCGTCTGCCTCCTGACACGCTACTAACTTTCCTCCCAGAGACGACAGCTCGGTGTGAAAACGCTGCTTAGAATACCAGCCAGGCCTCAGAGCTACGCTACGGCGGCTATCAGACACAGATAAGACCAACGTGAAGACATTTATTTTAGGAAAACAGCAACAAATCAGCAGTTTAAACCTTTCGCTGCTGTCTCTTGAGGGAATAGACGTCTGCTCAGGTGGTGCCACTGCAAACACCGTGTCAGAGGCCTTAGCAAGCGTCATCACAAAGCCCAGACTGCTTTTATTCAGCTGACGTGCTCTGACGCTTCACACACACTCAGGGAACGATGATGCCTCTAACGGCGTTATTTCTTGTTTTTAAATGCAACAATCATTCACGGTGCAGCTTTTTAAACTCATCCCTGGCTGGTATTCAAGCTAAACAGACTGTTAACAGTGTACATTACTCTGGCCTTACGGCAGCATGTTAACCTATGGAACAGTAAAGCTTTTCAGTCAGAGTCTTTGCACTGTAAAAGTCTTTTCCACCGGTTCAGATGCTGAAGTAAGGTCATGTTTTCCAGTGCAGTATTACAGCTGTTACTCACTGCTTCTCCTTGCAGTCAAAAAGCCTTTTCTCTTCCCTGTGCTGCAGCTCCCTCCATGTTTCCACCACACCAGGCCTCACTGTGGAGTTATCTTTCTCACTTTTCTGTGGGTTTTATTTTTGTTTCCTGCAGGAGAAGGAAGGCGGGCATCCTGCCCAGCCTGGAGGACCTGCTTTTCTACACCATCGCAGAGGGCCAGGAAAAGATCCCCGCACACAAATTCACTACAGTGAGTTTTAAAATGTTCACGAACATCCTGAACATGTTGGGAAGGAAAACGTGAGAAGGAAGCCCTAAAAGGAGCCAAGAGGAATGCTTTAAATAGATGATGGAAAATCATTTCACCATCCAAACAGACAGAAATAACCTGGAATGAATGTGTTTGGCAATAAGAAAACACAGTGAAACCTTTGAAAAGCAACAGTAAAAACTAAATTTTCAGCTCATTAAACCTGAGCGCTGCGTATAAACCATCGTCAGGTTAACAGTCAATCTGTCTTGTTCCTTGTCGATCACGTCCTCTTTGAATCACGGGCGCAGCGACTCCCCCGTCTAGAACCGCTCACGGCTCGTTGCTTTATCGATTTGTTGTCAGGGGGGGCGCCGTAATCCTGATGTTCTCCTCTGCACAGGCTCTTAAAGCCACGGGGCTTCGCACGGGGGACCCTCGGCTCAAAGAGTGCATGGAGATGCTGAAGGTGACCATGAAGACGACCTCCGATGGAGCTCTGGACCGGCACCTCTTCAAAAAGTACTTTCATTTATGTGTTTTGCAGTTAAGCTGCTTTAAGAGATGCATGTTTTAAGTCTTGCAGGAATGATCTCTGTTTCCAGTGGTCTCTACCCTCCTTTATTGTCCTGCTGTTCCCACTTTATCAATCTTTCATAATAGTCTAGGAATTATTAACGCTGGTCAGAGTCCTCTGCACTTCCCTGCTGCAGAAAAGGGTCACCGTGTTCCATTAATTATTCATCACGTCATCGACTTGTTGTTGAGGTTTTCATGAAGCCGGGTTTGTTCAGGGACACAGCTAGGACGCTTTAATAGCTCTAAAATGTGCAGCATAAATGCACTGCTGCAAACAAAATGAGGATGTACCCCCCCCCTCTCAGCCTGATAGCACTGCAGCTGTTTGCCCCCCCCCCCCAGAGCGAGGACATGATACTCAGACAGGACAGGCTGACAGCTTGGGACCCTGTGCTGACTGTGGGCACATGACGGCTCGCCGGGGAGCTGAGTCCACACCGACCAGACCCCGGTGCCAGCGTCCCTGGCTGCGAGCCATCACTTCCGCTCCCCGGGCTTATTTATAGAGCTCAGCCTCTCGGAGGGAAGCACGTGAGCGTGTGTTTGCTCTGCAGGGATCCCACGCCACAGGGATTAGCCGGGGTTCGATGTAGTGAGAAAGCTGAGCCGCAAATCCCTCTGCTGCTGGAGAGGCACCGCTTCTACCTCACCGCCTAATTACGTGGGGCCGAGGAAGGCGTCAGCGTTTGGATACAAAGTTAACCTGAACCTGCTCTTATCAGGGAGCAGGAGAACGGAAGTCAATCAGAAATGAACTAAGCACTTGTAAACGCCTTAAAGGAGGTTAAGTTCTAATCAGTTATGGTTTGAAGGCTCTCTGTGGTCCCACATCTGTGTCCCCTCCTTCTGTCTTAGATGTGTCCAGAGCAACATCGTCCTGCTGACCCAGGCCTTCAGGAAGAAGTTTGTCATTCCAGACTTTCAGTCTTTCTCCGCTCACATTGACGAGCTCTATGAAAACGCCAAAAACATGCCAGGAGGGCAGGTGAGTGGCGTCCGCAGAGACACCAGGCCTTGTGTCCACGTCCCAGTCTCTCTTTGATTCTAATTTGCTTCCTGCTGTAGGTGGCTGACTATATTCCCCAGCTGGCCCGGTTCAGTCCAGACCTGTGGGCCGTCGCTCTCTGCACCGTCGACGGGCAAAGGTACGAGTGGAGATCATTGGCTCTGTGTTTAACTTTCACCTCTACACGAGGAGTAACGCGTCTCTTTCCTCAGGCACACCGTGGGCGACACCAAAGTCCCGTTCTGCCTGCAGTCCTGCGTCAAGCCGCTGAAATACGCCATCGCCGTCCACGACCACGGCACCGAGTACGTGCACCGCTTCATCGGCAAAGAGCCCAGCGGCCTGCGCTTCAACAAGCTCTTCCTGAACGAGGACGGTGAGGACGCGGCTTCCTGCTGCTCTGTGTTTGCTCTGCCATTCAGTCGGCTGAACTTTTCTCTGCTGGCTCGTGTTGACGCTGTAAGAGGATCCTTCTCCAGGGCCTGGTTGCCATGGAGCAGCAGAGATCAGTTGTTAATAAGAAGCATTAAGACGTTTCTGATGCTATTTCAACATCACAGAGGAGGGAGCATTTACTGGTGTACCTTTTATTGCTCAAACACAGTTCAAAACTTGATTTTCTCAACGTTTTAATTCTAAAGTGTAATATACATTTAACTGGATCTACTTCCTGTTTGATTTACTCCATTAAGGAGAATTTAAACTGTTAAATGTGACCAGCGCTGGTGTTTTCTGTGTAGTTTGAGCTGTTGCTTGATCCTGTGCAGTCGCTGTCAGCGGCAGTTTATTTATTTAGACGTAATCTGATGAGAGAAAGTTTCCTCTCTTTGTTGTAATCAAACGCTGCAGAGGAAACGCTGCTGGTGGAAATATTCCAGCTGTTTATTTTTACCTTCTTTTAGTTTTAAATGCCGTTGCGTAAGAAGATTAAAGCGCAGAGAGGAAGCAAGGTCACCTTTTTCATATTTTACGTGTTTTTTCGTTAACTCTCTCTCTCTCACAGATAAACCCCACAACCCCATGGTTAACGCTGGCGCTATCGTCTGTACCTCCCTCATTAAGGTAAGCTGTGTTTACATCACCACATCATGACGTGTGTTTATTGTGGAAGAGAATAAAAGCAACTGCAGGGTCACTGTTGTTTCTAAATACTAAAAAAATAAAAAACAGTGGTGGCAGAACGTATATCTGGCAGATTACTGCGCACAGGGAGATTAGGTTCTAGATAATCACGCTGAAAGGGGATGTGGTTGAAAGCAGCATCGCCGCTCAGACTCTCAGGTCTGTCAGGTCAGCTCCACCACATTAACCGTCCTGTCGCCGCCATGCTTCATTAAACATCCTCCTCTGAGCGTCACATGCGCACAGGGAGCTGCTTTCACCTCTCTGACGGATTTCAGACTCAAATTAAAGACTTTTAAACTCTGGTGGCCACTGAGGAGCAACAGGAGAGCAGGTTAATTAATGTGTCGCACTATTCAGGAGTGAGAGGACGGAGGCTTCTCTATTCTCTTCTTAATCTGCTGGATTTTCATCTTCCTCCGTTAACATGTCAGTCGCCTTTGTTTAAATACGCTTCATTTGCTGCAAATTATTAAAAGATAAAAGGATTTCTGTTATAAATGTTATAAATTACTTACTTTAAACTAGGGCTGTCAGTCTGTTAAAATATTTCTGAATCTAAATGTTCCTTAATCCTCTTATCAGCATGAGGCTGGACAGATCTGGATGCTTCATGCACATTTATGTTCTGATTATTATTATTATTATTATTATTATTATTATTGTTGCATCAATGAACACAAATTACTAATATTGTCCAGAATAACATAAAAGAATAAAAATACGCTGCAGCTGTGTGCATCACTTCCTGGTTTCCCAAAGTACGGGTCAGGACGAGGGTCAAAAAGGAATTAGTGGTGTGAACTTTGACAGCCCTGGTTTAAATTCAAACATTACTCCACGTTCTGAGAAGGGATGCACCGAAAACTTTTATCAGATAAACCAAAAATGCTCTTTTCAGCCAAAGTCGCTGCGTTTGTTGCTTACACATTTGGCAATAAATGTGAGTTTTTCGTCTGAATAGCATCAAACGCAGCAGTTTTTTCGGTGCATCCCTAGTTCTGGTTGTGGTTTTTAATTTTCCAGTCATGCCCTGCAGTCACCATGAATAGAACATCTGTGCAAAGCCTCAGAGCAGCTGTTGTGTCTCTTTCCTTCTCTATCAGCAGACGATTCATGCGTCTTGTCTCATTATTAACGTCGTATGGGAACGACGGTCCTGGCCGTAATTAGCTTTCATGTTTCTGACGGTCATTCCCATACGACGTGAGAGCAGTCGACCAATCACAGCTCAGGTTTCTGATTGATAAAACCAGGTTCAGTTCTGTGCATGCCCCCCCTCCCCTCTGATGTAATGTACCTGTTCAAGGCTCGTTGTGTGGTTTTATGTGTTGTTGCATATTTTACAGCATTAGGATCTTTGGGATATTATGACCACAGCAACAGGTCAATGACGTTGGTAATTGTTCCTTTTTAATTATTTTTTCCCTTCTGGGTTTGTTGACAAGCTTTAGCCTCACATGGCTGTTTATGAATGTTTCAATGTTTAAACTGTTAAATACGCTTTCACCTGCATTCTCCAACTGTTTATACGCCTGGATTATAAACAGAGTGGCTCTGGTTTTATGTCATTCTCCATTCTTCTGTAGAGGAGGAGCTCTTTGTTTGGTTTAGTCAGATTACTTCATTAATACGTAGTTTAAATCTGTAACATGATGAGGAGGCGTCATGTTGATGGAAAATAAACTTTAGAGGCTTTTGTTTTATGTTTTGAATCATTATTTCATCAGTGATCTGTTTTCAGATATTAAACTATTCTTTTAACTTCTTTTAAAAATACTTAAGTTAATATAATTAAATGAACAGCGAGGTATTTGCTCCATAGTTTAAGACATTTTACTTCAATAAAACTTTTATTTTTGCTTTTCCTTTTCCAAAGCCAGAACCCCTGCGTGGATTAACAGTTTTCTACGTCACCTCCTCCATCTCCAGCTAGTTCTCCCACCTCTAATCTAAACTCATCCGATGTCATGTGACTGAATGGGCCTCTGTTGACTGGTCGCATTAGTAGTCATGTAAACTTGCACCGTTTTTCCTGTCGTAGCTTTTAATCCCATAGAGACATGGATTATATAGAGTAGAGCTAATATCATTGGACGTGGGTAACTGTGGTTTGTTTTTACATGTTTTATGATGTTAAATTTCTTTTTATTTATAATGTGATTGCTTCTGTTTGTTTCAGCAAGGGGCCAGCAACGCAGAAAAGTTTGATTATGTGAGTATTCATTTGTTTTATCTTAATTAAAGGCTTCAGGTTTCTAAACTGATCAGATGCTGGTTTCACGTGTCTACAAAGATGAAATTACACCATACGCCAACCAGCCATAACATTATGACCACTTACGTGTGAGGTGATGCTGATTATGTGGTCGTCATGGCTCCTGTCAGTGGATGTGATGTGCGGAGTGATTTGACTTTGACAAAGACCAAACTGTGACGGCTAGAAGAACTGGAGTCAGAGTCATGTACACATCGTTAAAAGGATGCACGCTTGGAAGAAGACGAGCCGGAGGAGGCAGCGTGATGGTTTAGGAGACCTTGACTTGGCGTCCAGATTCTGGGACGTTCTAGACGAACGTGTCCGATGCACAGAGGCTGGATTACTGCACACCTCTATTAGTCTATTTGTTAGTCGGTCAAACATAAATATTTTTAGTGCATGGCATGGACACGTGTTTGCTGCTGAGCCATAAATAGATGCCTCAGCTTCAGAGTGGTTTATTGGTTTCCTTTGCTCTGCAGGTCATGAACTTCATGAACAAACTGGCAGGAAACGAGTACGTGGGCTTCAGCAACGCAACGTGAGTGCAGCAACCAAATAAAACCACTTTGATGCCCCATTGATTTACTGTGTCACTGAGATGTGAAGGACTCTTCTGTAGCAGCTGAATTTGCTGTTAGAGGAAATAAAAAAAGGAAAGAGCTTATATAACAGGAGCTGACTCATGAGTTTAAAGAACAAACCTCGTCCTGTTCTGTGCCCCAGTTTCCAGTCAGAGCGAGAGTCTGGAGACAGAAACTTTGCCATCGGCTACTACCTGAAGGAGAAGAAGGTGAGGACAGAGGTGGACTGTGACTGAGCCTGACGTCAGATCACATCAGATCCGTTTCCTCTTTCTTAAACCACAGTGATGATCACTTTCTTATCTAATGTAGAGAGGAAAGAGCAGTGAATGTGTTTGATTCATCATTGTTTCTGTCCTCGTAGTGTTTCCCAGAGGGGACGGACATGACGTCCATCCTGGACTTCTACTTCCAGGTGAGCAGATGAACCCTGATTTAACTTTTTAGAAGTTAAATTATTATTTCATTCATAAAATATAAGAGGCAGCAGGAGAGTCTTCATTTATTTGGAAGCAGCTTTATTTATTTTCTACATCTTTGTCCGCCTCCGTCAGCTGTGCTCCATCGAGGTGACCTGTGAGAGCGCCAGCGTCATGGCGGCGACTCTGGCCAACGGCGGCTTCTGTCCAATCACAGGCGAGCGCGTGCTGAACCCCGAGGCGGTGCGAAACACTCTGAGTCTGATGCACTCCTGCGGCATGTACGACTTCTCTGGACAGTTCGCTTTCCACGTCAGTGTCTCCTCATTTCTCTGTCATCACATGTTTAACGCTACGTCAGGTGTCGTGTGAGGATGTGACGCTGAATCCTCCTCCGTTCTGTTCCAGGTGGGTCTACCGGCTAAGTCTGGAGTCGCTGGCGGGATCCTGCTGGTCGTTCCCAACGTGATGGGCATCATGTGTTGGTCTCCTCCGCTCGACAAGCTGGGAAACAGCGTCAGAGGCATCCAGTTCTGCACGGTAACCTTTAACCGAGCCGATGAAGCTCTGGAGGCGTCATGGTGAACATTGAACCTGAAGCTGAGTGTCTCCTTTCATTCAGGACCTGGTGTCTCTCTGTAACTTCCACAACTACGATAATCTGAGGCACTTTGCCAAGAAGCTGGATCCTCGCAGGGAAGGAGGCGACCAGAGGGTGAGTCCCAGCAGCTCTTCATACTTTATAGATCCAAACTGCTGCTGGAGCTTCTGTCACATCATGTTGTTGTTGTGTTTCAGGTGAAGTCAGTGATCAATCTGCTGTTTGCTGCCTACACCGGAGACGTCTCAGCTCTGAGGAGGTACGCCAGCTCTCTGACCTCCGGTGTGATTCGAGGATGATGTTGCTCTTCATCGTTTACTAACTGCTTCTTTGTGCAGGTTTGCGTTGTCCTCCATGGACATGGAGCAGAGGGACTACGACTCGCGGACAGCTCTGCACGTGGCGGCCGCTGAAGGTGAAACAACGAGAGAAAGGTTTTGTTTTCACGAGTTCATGCAGTGATTGTGTTCACTGAGCTGACGGAGCTTTGTGTTTCAGGACACGCTGAGGTGGTTCGCTTCCTGCTGGAGGCCTGCAAAGTCAACCCGGTTCCCAAAGACAGGTAACGAGACTCGGCTTTAAAACCTCAGCTGTAATGAAAGAGACAAAGACGGTAAACGGGACGTGTGTTTGCTGCAGGTGGGGGAACACGCCGATGGACGAGGCGGTGCACTTCGGCCACCACGACGTAGTGACCATCCTCCGCGATTACCACAACAAGTACAGCCCTCAGGAAAGCAGCGAGGACAAGCAGAGCGCAGAGAAGAACCTGGACGGGATGCTCTGATCGGGACGGGAACGTCAGGTTGGAGAACAACAATCAACAACTGCACCTAAACGACACTAAACCATAAACTGTACAGTGAATATAAAAACCTTTCCAAACATCTTAGATGGAAAGAAATCCCTTATGAGTCCTCTTAGGTGCCGGGCAGCCGCACCCCTCCAGTGTAAGTAAAAGCTCGTCATCATGTTAGTAGAGGTTGTTGGTTTTTGTACGATATCACTGTATGTATTTTTATTTTCACTCCTCCCTCTGTGTTTTGTCGGAGGTTAGCAGCTGCAGCGTGAAATGATGGGCTCCATCGTTTCACGCTTTTCAAACCTTCCTCACTTCATCATCACAACATGGTGGGATGTATCTTCTCCCGAACACTTTAATGTGTGTGTGTGTGATATTTATTGATGTATTTAAGATGTACATTCATGTAAAGTGTCTGAGGATCGATCGCTGGGTGAAACTGGTGAACAGTCGGAGCTTTGTAGTCGAGCAGCTCTGATCAGGAAGCGTCAAGTCGTTTAAAACTCTGGAAACTGTCAGTATTTGAATTATTATTTTTATCTGTTAATATTATAATATTCAGCTTTTAAAAGATTTCTGTTTGTTTTCTAAATGACATTTTTGTTGTTTTCACCCTAAAAACACATCTCTTTAATTTAAATATTGTTTTATGTGCTCTTTGTTTATGTTTTTTTTAAAAAAAACAATTCGTTAATGTTCGTTAAAAGAGTTTCTACATATCCGACACTCCTGCAGAAAGACTTAACTGTTGAATGACGAGCAAAGATGTTTTTATTCTCACTTTAAGTTTCAGCAAAATGACGGAGCTCAACTCTGATGTTGTAAAATCACAGTAATCCGTGAGAACATCTCCCGTATTTATGAACAATACAGGCAGGAAGACCAAGTAAACATCCTGAACACCCTGAATACGCTTCATCACAAAGATAAAAATGTTAGTCACATAAAAAATCCAGAGGAAACCAAACAAACTCAAGTTATTGTTGATCGCTCGAGTCATTTGATGCTGTAACAAATGAAAGATGTGAATTTCAGGGTTTGTCCCTCGTGGGGTCAGATGCAGCTTTACGATGCAGACAGATTGTTTTCATGTCATACTTGAAGAGTTGTGCGGTTTTTCCACATGTTTTGTGTTTGTTTGGATGTTTCTGCTCAAACTGAACTCCTCCTCAGGTCGAGGGTCACTTTGTCCAGTGAAAGAAGCACAAAGCTGTGTCTGAAAACTGAAATATTTTAGAGTAATGATTGCAGGTTTGACTTCTGTCAGTCAAATCAAGTTGCGTCTGTTTGTGACTAAAATGCAAAACGTTTGCTGTCATTGTTTCTTCTTCATGTGTATTTATGCTGAGCGTCTCAGGCCGTTCACATATTTATTCACAGATTTAATAAAAGTCAGAAACACCAGCTCAGTGTCTGTACTTCTGTGGCATCAAAGTGATCACGTAGGTCAAGAACAGTTTGTGTGATCAGCATCAAAGTGGTCCAGTAAGAGTTCAGTCCTCAGAGCTACCAAAGTCCAACATTTAGAGTTTGATGACGGTTTGATCTCTTGTGTCTGAGTGGAATATCCTCTGTGTGGAAGGGGTGGGTCCAAAGAAGGGGTGGAGCTTGTGAGGAAATTTTGAATATTTTGCCCAAGAATAGATGCTAAATATACCAAACATGGAGGTTAGGAGTGTGACTGAGTGGCTCAGGGAGTAAGAAGGAGGGTTGGGAGCAAAGAGTTCACGGGTTTGTGGATGTGTTTTTACATATTTTTGCATGTTAATGTCTGGAGGTGTGGCAACCCTGAGCAAAAGGAGGAGGAGACTTCCTGAAGGCGGTGAGGACGGATCTCAGCAAGTCACTGAAACACTCCAGTCTCCACAAGCTTATGTCAGACCTGAGGGGTATTGCATAAAACTAGGATAAGGGATTTAAGCTGGGATATGTTCATTATCTGAAGGCTAAATTATCTCTGATTGGCTAATTCAGCCGGGATAATCAACATATCCCATCTTAATCCCTTATCCTAGTTTTGTGCAATACCCCCCTGGAAACTGACTGAGTCATGAAAACCTCAGCACATCTCAGTTACACGAAGAAACACTTTTAAAGGAAACTTGGACATGTTATTTAGAAAAGCAGCGGTAGACACCAGGCTGAACCCTTCTTCAATAAATAGTATTATGATGAGCCGTAAGAAACGAATACAGAGTGACACATTGTAAAGGACTGAAGGACAACCATGAAATACAAAGTTAGAAAAGATGGTTTAAGATTTTTAATTGAACAAGCAAATGCATTGCACAATATGACAACAGAGAGATAAACTGTAAAGAAAATAAAAACACTATTTTGAAAAAAAACAAAAAATGTCATAGTATAGTATGTTGAAAAAAATGTTATACTATATATATAAAAAAACATAAAAAATAGTATGTAGAGAAAAATTGTGGAGAAATGCAATTTCTGTATGATCGTGTCCTTGGCTCGTGCCTGTTGCTAACTCTCTGTATAGCATCAGTATATTGGTTGTGTACATTTTTATCATGAGTCCTAATCTTCCATAGCCTGTATTTCATATATGAGTTTAACATATTCAGCCAGTGAGGCAGCCAGTACTTCTGCCTCATGGAAGAGGGCGCTAGTGAGCCACTGGTTCATGCTGTTGCTCTTCTTCTACGCTGAGTCAACTACTGTCGCGGTCCGTTGTTGGATTTTTTCTCTGTGTGAAAGCCAAAAATAAAATCACTAATAATACTAATAATAATGTCAATCATTATGACAAAGACGAGTATTTTTTTTAAATACCTGAGGTGTTTATTAAACTTTATTTAGTTTTTGGGTATTAGCATTAACCGGAAGTGCTGAACAGGTGTCGGCTAATTAACCTGATGAACGCTGAGCATGCAACGTAACTTCAGTCTCGAGTTTAGATTTAGTTTGTTTTAATATAAAATAACCTGCGACTCTATGAAGATGAAATACATAAAACAATAGACACGAAGACATCGAGAGTTACGTCCAGGTACAGTAATATTCCGTGTTACAGCAGCTACCTGCCCTGACTACCTCGTGTTTACCTGTTAGCTTCGAAGCTAATAGCGGAGTAGCTTGTGTTGTTTTGCTAAAGTTAAGAAGAAATATTCTGTAGCTTTGCTTCATCTGTATTATCTGTATTAATAGTAATCACACAATTGAATTAAATTATATTTATTAAAAGAGTTGCCGGAAACGACTCACTGACTTTATTGTATAAAGGATTACGTTGATGAATAAAACATTAGTTTACTTGACAGTACAAAATCACTAATAGGCTATTTACTGATAATTGTTATAATTTAGGATTCGAAAAACAAAGATCGATACTTTTTGGGAAAACTTGAGCAGTTTATTTTACTTTATTTAGTTTTTGGATACTAGCACTAACCGGAAGTAGTGAACAGGTGTCCGTTAATTAGCCTGATTAACGTAACTGGTGTCGACGTGTTGTTTGTCTTAAGATAAAATATTTTGTGACTATGAAGAGGAAATAATTAAAAAAACAAAAAAAGACACGAAGACATCGAGAGTTATGTCCAGGTACAGTAATATCCCGTGTTAAAGTTGTTAAACTACCTGCCCTGACTACCTCGTGTTTACCTGTTAGCTTTGAAGCTAATGGTGGTGTAGCTTGTGTAGCGTTCCGAAGTGCACAGGGCTTCTAGAGTCACTCTTTTCTACAGACAAAAACTCACGAACAGGATACTCTTTGGAGCCGAGCAACACACTCCGTTTATTCACTTTCTCTTTTTTTTTCTCTCTACCACTGCGAACCCCCAAAACAATAACACTGTCGCCTCTCTCTGACGTCACACTCGCGCCCCACTCTCACATGCGTCCCCCCTTACAGTAGAGAATGTCCCCATCTCTCAATACAAAAGTAAAAGAAACACACAGGGGAGAAAAAAAATAAAAATAAAAAAATAAAAATTGTGTATATAAAACAACACATGTATACAGCCAAACAGGCCATGAGGCAAACATTCAGTAAACACAACTATAAAGTGAACACAGCCCCGGTAACCTTCACAATAGAAACACAACATACACGCAACTCCCCTTTTAAACCACAGGGAGTCTGTAAACGTATGCATGTATAAAACAGTCACTCCATAACATAGTCTCCAAAGCGAGCAGGGGGTCGTGACGACCTACCAACCCGAGAGAACCTGGGCGGGGCAACCGCCTGATCAGGGCAAACACCAGCACCCAAGCCGGCGCCCTGACCACAGCCCATGTCTTCGTCAAAGGGGGACATGCCCGCAGGGCTGCCAGGCGTGGCAGCATCCTCCTGTAGGGCGGTGGGAGGGGAAGGGGTGAGGAGGATTCTAGACGGGCCCTCCAAGGGAAAAGCCACAGGCAGGTTGTAGCGCCGTAGCCTGTCATAGTGGACAGTCTGAAGGGGGGGGTCCTCCCCAAATGGGCTACCAATCTGATAGGTGACTCCAACCTCATCATTCCTGTCCATTCGCCGTTGCACCAAGTAAGGTCCCTTCCAGTGGGGAGCCAGTTTACGGCGGCTCTCTGTGGGGTCATTCAACCACACAAGGTCCCCAGCCTCGTATGGTTCGTGCCTCAACCTGGCGTCATAGAAAGTCTTTTGCCTTCTGCTTGCCACAATGTTGTTTTCCTTTGTTTGATCAAAAGCCGTGTCCAAGCGCCGGAGGAGAGAACTAGCAAAGTCCTCCGGGGACCCATCCACCGGCCTGCTTTGCACCAGCGGGCCCAACACCACATCCACCGGCGTCCGGGCCTCCCTGCCGTGTGTGAGGAAGTAAGGCGTGAACCCGGTGCTGGAGTGAACACTGGTGTTGTAAGCAAAAGCAACCTGCAAAAGGAAAGAGTCCCACTCTCCCTCACATGACAAGAGTGTTTTAGCCAACTGGTCAATAAGTGTTCTATTAAACCTTTCTACCATCCCGTCAGACTTTGGATTATATGGAGTGGTATGAGTTTTCTTCACGTCCAGCAGCCTGCACAAATGTTTCACCACATCTGATTCAAACTGCCTCCCCATATCTGTGTGCAGCGTTTCCATCACACCATGTTCCAGAATGTAGTTCTGAAAAAGACACTCAGCCACCGTGGTGGCTTTCTGATCAGCGATGGCATACAGGTTAACGAATTTAGTGAAATAGTCCTCAACAACCAAAACATACCGGTTGCCTTTGGAAGTGACTGGCAACTCCAGTATGTCGGCTGCGACACGTTGGAAAGGTCTCTCTGTCTGTGAAGTCCTCATAGGGGCATGATGTCGAGGAACAGGGGACTTCCTCCTTTGACAGGCGTAACACTGATCACACCAAGCTTTTACATCACCATACATAGTGGGCCAATAACAAACACCCCGAGCACGTGCTAAGACCCGTTCATATGCAAGGTGAGCCGTCAAAGGGGTGCCATGCAGGTGTCTGAGGACCTCGGGGACCAAGACAGCAGGGACCACGACTTGTGTTGTTTGCCCCACCTCAGACAGCCACACAACCCTGCACAACAGTCCGTCAATGAAAGTCAGTCGGGGGAACTCGTGCCACAGTCTCTTTAAACCCCGACCAGCATCCTTCAGCCTCCACCTAGGGGGTCTCCGACCTTCCTCCAGCCAGGCCAACACTTGCCTGATGTCAGCATCATCCTGTTGGAGCTCCCTGACAGTGGAGCCGTCGTGTGACAAGGTGTAGATTAAAGCTCGGTCCACACAAGCCTGGGGGTCAGAAGGCGAATGCGGCCTGGGGCTGGAGGCTGCTGTAGGGGCCGTGGTGGAAGTGGGAGCCTCTATAGCACACACGGTGCTGGGGTCATTGTCTATAACTGTTTGGGTACCTTTGTGCACAAGGGTGTGGACAGGATCAGGGGAAGCATGGTCTGTTAGCTCCGTGCTGAGGTCGGGTCTGCGTGAAAGAGCATCCGCGTTAGTGTGTTGACTTCCACTTTTGTGCACAATTACCCAGTCATAAGGGTCTAGTTCCAGGGCCCAGCGGCTGCGACGCCCTGTTCTGTCATTGTCAATGGGAAGCCGTCGAAGGCCCAACAACGGCCGGTGATCTGTGACAATAGTGAATGGGCGAAGTCCCAGATAGTGTCTGAAATGACGAACAGCCCACACTATCGCCCACAGCTCCCTGTCGTACGTAGACCATCGTCGTTCGGCTGCCGTGAGGGAGTGACTAGCATACGCCACCACTTTTTCCAGGCCGTCAGCATCTTGTGCCAACACCGCCCCCACAGCGACCTGGGAAGCGTCGGTGTGTAGAATGAAACGGTGAGTGAAGTCTGGATGACTCATTATAGGTTCAGCACAGAGAGCGTCCCGCAGAAACTCAAACGCCTCCTGGCAATCTGCAGTCCATTGAAACAGGATGTCCTTCCCTGTAAGATGACTGAGGGGGGCGGCTCGCTGGGCAAAACTCCTCACAAACCTCCTGTAGTAGGAGCAGAGCCCCAGGAAGGCACGCACCTCCGTGGCAGACCTCGGCACGGGCCATGACTTCACCTTCTCTGTGTTCTTGGGGTCCGGACGGAGCCCCTCAGCGGAGATGACGTGCCCAAGGAAGACCACATGATCCCGGGCCAGGTGGCACTTCCTGGCGTTCAGCCGGAGCCCAGCTGTTCCAATCCGGGTGAAAACCTCCCCCAGAGCAGAGAGGTGATCCTCAAACGACTTGCTGTATATCAATATGTCGTCAAGATACACCATACAGATGTGCCACGGCAGCCCCTTCAACACCAGCTCCATAACCCGCTGGAACGTCGCCGGTGCATTTGTGAGTCCCATGGGCATGGATTTGAACTGGTAAAGGCCCTGGCCGGTGGTGAAGGCGGTCTTTTCACGGTCCTCCTGCGCCACTTCCACCTGCCAGTAGCCGTCTGAGAAATCCAGGGTGCTGAACCAAGTGGCTCCCGCTAGGGCGTCGAGTGTATCGTCTACACGCGGCAGTGGGTGGGAATCTTTTATTGTCACAGCATTGAGGCCCCTGTAGTCGACACAAAATCTCCATGTATTATTCTTCTTCCTGACAAGGACCACAGGAGAGGACCAAGGGCTGCAGCTCTCCTCAATGATGCCATCCTCCAAAAGGCGCTGGACTTGTCTGTTTATTTCTCTCCGCTTGTCAGGGGAAGTGCGGTAGGCTCGCTGCTTTATTGGGGGGTGGTTGCCTGTTTGAATGTGGTGTTTGAGCAGGTTGGGGCTGCCTGCTCCACCGCGTGCAGGGCTGAACACTCCCTGATGTTTCCCCAGCAGAGCCTGCAGTTGCTGCCTCTGATCGTCGGACAGCAGACAATCAGCTACATCAGGTAGAGGGGCATCCACCTGTTGAGAATCAAAAATCTCTGCAGGGGTGAGTATGTCACAGTCATTAACATGGTGAAACACCCCCAGGTGCGACCCAGGGCGCAGTTTCAGTTCCTGGTTGGTCGGGTTGAGTAGCCGCGCCACAGTGCATCCATTTTTCACAGGCGCTACTGTGCGTGCGACCACCAGTCCCATGTTGTCACGCACCTCAGGCTCTAAATAGCCCAGGTAAGAGTCAATAGTCGGTCCAGTAGCGCGGGGGGGGCCCACCTGAACAGGGACAATCATTTCACTGAAAGGTGGAACAGTAGCATCAGTAGACATAGAGATGTTACAACATTTTGGAATAAGGTCTGTAGCCTGCAAAAGAGGAATGTTAACATCTCCAATGCTGAGAAGCCCACGACCCACATCCATAATTGCATGAGTCTGCCGCATGAAATCAAAGCCCAGCAAGATGGCCTCTGTAGCCCCCCGTACAACATGCACATTTTGTTCATAAGACTTGCCCCCCAGATTCATTGGAAGAGCCACAGTGCCTAAAGTGTCCAATAACTGTCCATTCACTGCACGTGCATACATGTATTGTGTATTCAACACACGTTTACGTAAGGCTGGGATGGACATTCTGAACTCCTCAGAGATCAAAGAAACATTAGAGCCAGAGTCAATTAACACAGTCACATCAACTCCTTCGACCAGTCCTTTAACATAGGCCGTAGACTCAGACTCACCCACCGAACAGGAGTCCACCGTGGGGTCCAGAGTCTCTGCTGCAGAGTTTTCGTTGTGACCCTGTGGTGGCGACACTGGCATCCGGGTCTCGATGCCAGCTACTGGAAGTTTCCCCGCTCCTCTCCGTGCGGGGATGGAGATGGTGATCGTCGCGAGGGAGATAGGAACCTCACTCCCCGTCGCGGCTGACGTTCGTCTGCAAAGCGCGTCTCTCTCTGGCCCTCGCTGTCCAGCCGGCGCGGCGAGAAGCCAGCAGTGGTGTCTCGGGTCCCGCGCTCCCGCGGAGACCATCCTCTGTCACCGTATCCTCCCTGGAACCTGCGCTGCGGGGACCGGCCTCTCGTGCTGTCGTCCGTCCGGAAGTCCTTGGAGGTGGACCTGCATCCAAACCCGCCACAAGCACAGTGACAGGCACGCCGCTGCTCTCTGCGCTCCCCCGGGCTCTGCTGACGAGCCCCAGGAAAGGGGGAGCCACGACCGCCAAACTCAGTCTCACATGCACGTGCTCTCAAATCCCGCACCTCCGTTTGTAAATTGTCCATCCTCGAGGTGAGTCGTTCCACAGCATGAACGAGCTTCTCTGCGGCGTTAGCATTACAGTCCAACACACTCGGTGACGCCGGATTGAGAGCGGCCACCACAGCAGGATGTGGGTTGGAGTAGGGCAATCCAGGTGTGCTCGCCCTCAGAGCCTGTCTGGCCCGTTCACAACGGCCTGCAATAATCAAAGCCTCCTCCACATCCGTTGCCCCCTGTTCATGACACTTAGCTTGGAGGGCAGGGTCAAGTCCAGCAAGAAAACGTCTAAAAGTCTCACCATTTCTGGCAACACTGTCATAGTCAGGAAAAGCTTCAGCCACGAGCCTGGAGATGTCGGCTGCATAGACCTCCAAACTCTCGTTCGGCTGACGGGGCCGCGCAGCGATGCACGTCTGGAAGTACAGGAGGAACTGTTTTTGTCCAAAGGCGTCCTTTAACCTCTCCTTCACTCGCTCATAATCACACTGAACATCCGGCGGTAGAGTGTCCCACAACAGGAAAGCCGCGCCGTCCAGTCTTGTAGGGAGGAGAGTTCCCAAAGCGGCTGTGTAGCTCCCGGTCCCGGTCCCCCTCGTCTGGGCGCGGACCGCGGCTTCAAACTGTTTCACCCACGTAGCAAACGGCTTCTCGCCGTCGCCACGAAACAGCGGCGGAAGCTCCACTCTCACGCCACCAGTCCATGTAGTACTCCCGAAATAATCTTCATTCATGTCCCAGTCCGTAACGTCGTGCTTCACTCTCCCGAACATGCTGCTTCAAAGCCTCCACACGAGTATCGCTAGCCGCCGCTAACAGGGCTGACTGAAAAAAAAGTTCAGTAATTGCCGAAAGAGAAACTGCTCCAAAAGCCAGGACTCACTCCAATCCCACCGCTGCCACCAATGTAGCGTTCCGAAGTGCACAGGGCTTCTAGAGTCACTCTTTTCTACAGACAAAAACTCACGAACAGGATACTCTTTGGAGCCGAGCAACACACTCCGTTTATTCACTTTCTCTTTTTTTTTTCTCTACCACTGCGAACCCCCAAAACAATAACACTGTCGCCTCTCTCTGACGTCACACTCGCGCCCCACTCTCACACTTGTGTTGTTTTGCTGAAGTTGAGGAGAAATATTCTGTAGCTTTGCACCTGTTTAATCTAAAATAGCATTATTATCCGTAATATTGTTATTATTTTATATTTTTAACGAAGTTGAAGAAATGGTAACGTCTACTGTAATATTTAAGAAATTGTTTTATGCACCTGGAGATGTTACATTTAGCTGCAATGCTTTCGTGTAACTCAATCGAAGAGAAAAAATAACTTTTTTTTTTTTAAATAAAATAAGCTAAAATAAAATGAACCCGAAGCAACTCACTGACTTTAATGTATAGATGATTACGTTTATGAATAAAACAATAGTTTACCTGACAGTACAAAATCACTAATAATACTAATAATTAATAAAATTAGGATTTAAATAACAAGTACTTTTTTTTTTGTTTTTTTAGCCTGAGGAGTTAATTATTATTTAGGTTTTGGTTATTTAGGTCTAAGCATTAACCGGAAGTAGTGAACAGGTGCTGGTAATTAACCTGATTAACGTAACTTCGGTCTCAAGCTAACGTGTTGTTTGTCTTAAGATAAAATATCTTGCAACTGTATGAAGAGGAAATTAAATAATTAAAATAGACATAAAACAGAGTTATGTCCAGGTACAGTAATGTCTGACTACCTGTTCGTATTTACCTGTTAGCATCGAAGCTAATAGCTGACTAGCTTGTGTTGTTTTGCTAAAGTTAAGAAGAAATATTCTGTAACTTTGTACCTGCTTCATCTGAAATTAAACTAGTTTGAGTATCGATTCAATATTAATCGTAATAGTTTACTGTCATTTTATATTTTGAACGAAGTTGAAGAAATGTTAACATACAGAACCAAGCCAAGACTTAAATTTATAAATATATTTAATAAATGATGTTCAGGAAAACAGTCAGTGATGCAGTGAGTTTCCACCAGGACCAAGTCCTCAGCACAACCATGTTACTCCTGAAATGCTGCTCAGAGGTCAGAGACTTGAAGGTAAATCCTGCAGGGATTCAGGATTCATCAAGACATTTTGATTTCATTTGACCCTCGTGCATGTCCTCATCTCTGTTCCAGATTCATTTCAGAGTGGACTCATGGAGAGACAGATCTTAGAAGTTATCCCTCCTGACAGATGATCTCTCTGCTGCTTCTGGGACTCAGAGTAAAGCTGTGACTGACCAGGACGCTGGAAGTGTCCAAGACCAGTTTGGTGTGTCCATCTGTAGGAGAGGAAGCAGCCTGTGTCCTTACTTAGTGCAGGTGTGTTGGTGGCTTTGAAGATGAAGGAACTGAATGCTAACTGTTAGCATCAGCTTGAGCTAAAGTTTGATATTTCTGTCACTTGTGTTTCAGATGAGGCTGCTGGTTAAATCTCCTGGTTGTTCCAAGTGTTAGGCATCATGTGTTGGTCTCCTCAGCAAGCTGCACATCAGTGTCAGAGGCATCCAGCTCTTCATGGTAAGCTCAACTTTTTGTTGTCTGACACTTAGTTTATGAAAAAAATCAAAAGTAGACTGGAACAACAGAAATGTACATTTTATTAATTTACTGTCAGGAACAGTTCTCAAACTGACGTGTGTTTGCTGCAGGTGAGAGAAAACACGATGGATGACAGCGCTGCAGACGAGACAGAGAAGAACCTGGACCAGACGATCTCTGAGGGAAACATTCAAGCTGAGGAAGATCAAGATGTCAGAAAGAAGGAATGTGGATTGTTGTAAACCGTTTTAATAAAAAGCATCATTGTGTCAGTATTTATGACTTTAGATCGACATCAGTGGAGTGGCTGTTATAAGGTTTAGACATTTGGAGGTGAAAAAACACTTAGTAAAAAAAAAAGACAGATGAAGCGTTAGTAAAAAATTGGGGTTTGCCCTTCAGGGGGCCCAACCCCTCCTTGCTTCATCTACCCATTCACTCACACAGGTGCCATGCATTGGGTGCAGCGGATACTTTGAGCTTGGCACAGTCTGGGGATTGAACTCCTGATCTTATGGTTCGTGGACAGCTTGCTTTACCTCCTGAGCTAAAGTAAGCTGAAATAACTCAGGTGGTGAGGACCATTCTTCTTTAGTGACACGGTGAACGACAGACAAACGTCCTTTTAAAGCCTCAGACTGATGTTTCACCACTAAACCTGGCTGCTGCTGAAAACACTTTTACAACAGGGACAAAATATTATGAACAATCCAGATAAAAAATAATTCATTCTTTAGTTTGATAGAAAAGCTTTTATTTTCTCCACAAACATTAAATCACATTTTAATAGTTACCTGTTAGGCCTCACTGTGGAAGTACATGTATAACATACATCACTTAATAAAAATAAATGTGTCCAAACAGTTTGTTGTTTTATTCATGGATGTCAATATATATATATATTTAACCTCCTCAATCTACACAAGTTTGTTGCTTCAACTTCTGACTAGCCACTGTCATTTTCACCTGATGCAACATGTAAATATTTTTGTACATAACATCTTTACCGTATTCTATCTTTTCATCTTGCACTGTTTCCTGCCGCTGTAACACCCTAACTTCACCCACAGGGATGAATAAAGTCCTATCTTAGTTTCTCTAGCGTTTCTGAGGAGACTGTGCTGACCTGAAGTCAGAAGGTTTCTCTGTGAAGCTCATGATGAGACGAGCTCTGAGGAAAGGAACAGCATGAGAAGGTGACGACGACTCATCCTGGATTTACTGGAGGAGGAAGAGGAGACACAGAAACATTTAGAGGATTTATCAACGTCCACAAAATTCAAATTAATCTGAAAAATGACTGAACTCAGTCTAAATGACATGAACAGCTACAAACAAACGAGGAGGACGTTCCATGTGGAGTCAACCAGGAGTTCCCACCTCAGACGTTGATCATTTGTTCCTGTTGTAAAGTTAACATATTTATTTGATAGGGACAGTGCACATTAATGAACATCTATTCAGACACAAACAGATTATAGCAACAATGCTAATTTTCATCTGCAGTCCAGAGGCAGGCAACACAAGAACATGATAAGACATAGGACAGGACAATAGATCACAATAAGAGCACGTCACATGACAGGACATTAATTAATATGTGATGGAAAGTCCAAAATATTAGAGACACTGAGACACTGTTTATCTAATTAGAGCTGCTTTTACAGACGGAGCCTCAGCATTTTAATTTATAGACCAAGTATTGATTTAAACGCTCCATCTACATTATTCTTCTTATTTACAGACAGATTTAACTCTGACATGACTATGTAGACAGCTGTTTGATTTTTATTAGTTTATATTTCTGCTGCATCACTTTTAAATAAAGGTTCATCTTAAATAATCATCCCATGTTTGTATCATTTTGAGATGATCAGTAACAGACTGAACTGTCAGGACATTTGTTTCTGCAGTGATCAGATCAACAACTTTACTTATTAGTTTTATTGTTGATAAAATACAGAAAATCTGCTTTAAATCAACATTTATTTTGTCAGTTTATCGTTTTTCTAAATGCAGGTGGATTTCACCAACGTGTCTGAAATGTCCGATTTGTCCTGAACGCAGCGGATTTAGCAGGAAGTGGAGACAGCAGAGCAGCAACACGTTGACTCTGTCCGTGTGTTGCTTTAATGTTTCTACAGTGAGTTGATCAACTGTCAGTCAGTTCAGTGACTTAGTGGTGAACACTGAGACTGAGAGGAAGCAGCAGGTCAGTCTGCACAGTCTGGTTTTACTCTTTAACAGTCAGAGGCAGGAGGACGCTCGCTGCTCTGAAAACAGACTCACCTGCGCAGGTGAACGCAGCCTGTTCATCAACACAAACACTGCAAACAAAGCGACACCAGAGTAAAGGAGAAGAACGAGAGAAACGCTTTTACCTTCAGCAGGAGAGAAGAAGCCACGACGCTGAGACTGAGACACCCAGAGGAGGAGGAGGAGGAGGAGGAGGAAGCTCAGATACATTAGAGTCACACCTGATCCTGATCCATTTAATCAACACAGAGGACAGGAAGTGTTTTTAAACTATCGCGATGACTGCCCTCCAGTGGTCACTGCCAGTAACTACATAGATCTCCTAGTAACTCCTTGTTCTTAGCTCCTCTCTTCTCAGAGTCTCTGGAGATGTGGATCATGATGTGAAGCCTTTCCTCAGAGATTATGAAGGATTGAGTTAAAGCTCTGGATGAATAAATACATTTTAAATATTAATACCAAGATGACAGACTGAAAAGATGTGAGAGCTCAGAGAGGGACAGGAAGAGACTGAACAAGCTGGTCAGACGTCATTTGTCACTGTTTTGTATATTTGTATAACAGTTTTAAATAGTAATGTCATATACCTTTATGGTGTCATGTGTTGCCTGGTTCCTGTTGTTTGGGTGAAGTCCTGGACATCATCATGGCTGTGTCCCCTCTCCATGTTCTGGACCAATAGAAGGACGAGGTTAGAACAAAACTGACTAACATTTACTAATGTCACTATTTTATTACTATCTGTTCCTCTACTATTATAAAAGAAGTCATAAAGTCATAGGATAGGATGGTGAGAGAAAGTTAACATTTTAGTAAAAGTGAGGTAACAACAGAAACACAGAGAGACATGAAGACATCTATTGGTGCTTGATGAAGGACGACCAGAGTCTCCAGTCTACCTGGTTATGTTACAAGCTTAAAGGCAAATGTTTTCATTCTTTAAACTTTATTCAGCTCAGATATTCTTTTAACTTTAGTTTTTTCATCAAGAAAAATCATATGAATGTCAGAGCAGTATGTGCACTTTGCATCAGTCCTAACTCTAAGTTTTACTGTTCTTTCTTAAACACATCAACAAAAAGCTGCATTTTCAACTTTAGGAGTATCTCAGTGAAATCACCTGTGGATGTGACTCAGTCTCAAATCAAGGGATCAGATCCAGAGCTCTGTGTTCTGAGAAGTTTCTCCATGTCCTTCTCAGACTAAAAGCTAATTTATCCGTCTCTCCTTGAAAGGTGGACGTCTGAGAGCTGTCCAGAGCTCCTCTTGGTTGCATAACGGACATTGAGGCAAAGTGCACGTTGAACTCCAGCAGCCACTTTATGTCTTTTCCTCTCAGGTAGGGTTTGAAAGCAAAAAATAAAAACTATTGGGATGAGACGTGACCTGAGTGTAGGTCTACAGAGAAAGACACAATCACAACAGTCAGGAAAGACACTGACATGAAATCATCAAAGTAAACATGAAGGAGCATTATGTGCTTTATTTACAGACATACTGACTCCAGCTCGTGCACAGCTTCTTCTTCACCTTCTCAAACACAAGCCAGTGTCCCAGTGTGGATGCTACCATGCTGGTGTCAGGCAGGTTATCAATCACAGTCACTCTGCTACGGTTCAAGCATCAGCTCTACACCCACAGGTGACAAATCAAGATGGCGGCGCGCATGGACGCAGCGGCTCCAGTCAGCTCTGCGTTTGTTTTCTTTGTTTTCGTCCGCAAACCCCGAAGCGGAATCGCGGACACGTTTGACACGGAAATACGAACTGCAGCTTGTGTTAGCCGAACCAACGGAGAGGATCAGCGGCACCAAGTCCCTGTGCATCGGACGAAAACACCACAGCAGTCACCGAGAGGACTCAACAACACGTCTACTTCCTGAGGACGCCAAGGAACCACACCAGAACCACCACAACCAGACCAGCAGCAGCAATCATCCTGGAGCAGCTTCTGGTTTGGAAACTGCACCGTTTCTGACAGAAGGACCCTGCAGAGAGTGGTGCACACAGCAGAGAGGACCATGGGCGTCCCCAGGACATCTGCAGGTCAAGGTGTCTCAAGGTGCAACTCTTTATCTCTGTCATCAGTGTCATGTATCTGCAGTACTCAGTCATTCAGTCATTCATAGTTTCCATGTACTCATGTACAGCTGTATATAGTACTAGTATTGTACATGCACTGTGTAGTTCAGAGTTCCACTTGTAGATCCTGTTGATCTTCTGTGCAGATAATCTGTGTCACCATGTTGTAGAGTAGTAGATGGAGTAGTGCAGCAGTAGTTGTGGTTGGTTGGTTGTGTCTTGTCAGCATGTGTAGCATGATGGGATGAGGAGAAACAGTGTTTCACACCTCTGTGTGTTTTTATGAACGTTTTGTGGAATAAACACGACTTGAATCTGGAATCTGGAAATCTGTGTGGACGGTAAAGTGCTTTCTAAGAGGACTTTTACAAGGATTACCAAAGTTGTTAGAAGTCAGTCAGTAGTTGCTTATGGTTTATTAAAACTACAAGCGGCAAAAGCTTCAACTAAGTGTCATTGAAATTTTTGCTGAATCTCCGTCACATACAAGGGGATAGGAGTGGTTGTGGCTGCACACTGTGGCCACAACTGGCAATGAGAGGCAGTGGAGGTAAAGTTAAAAGCCTCTCTGAGCCTAGAGTAAACTTGTTTCTAACACGAAATGCCATTTTTCTACTGTCTACGTTAATGTCTTTATTCTGTCTTTTGTTTGCACTGCGCTGATAGTGGCAAATACCAGAAGTTTAAGTAATGTAAAATTAAATATAAATCAGAATATGTGGAGATACTGTTACATGTTTAATGAAAATATATATTTCAGTAATATCCCTGTTAACATTCAGCCATTCTTTAAAATAAATTAGCATTTTTTATAAGTTTAAAGTTGTTTTTAAAAGTATTTATTCCACCGTGCAAACAATCTCCTTCTTTCATTCCTTAAAATGCCCACTTGTGAAAAATGTCCATTTTCTTAGGTCAACAGTCATGTGCCTGAAGCCCTCAGTCCTCTGCACAGAGTGTGGTGAAAGCAGAGTCTCCAGGTTCTAAGTGTTGGAGCCACAAGTGTTGGAGCTGCAGAGTCAACAGCTTAGTGAGTCGAGAGCTGAAGGGAGTCGAGAGCTGAAGAGAGCCGAGAGCCGTGAGCCGTGAGCCGAGAGCCGGAGGCGGAGTCTTGGAGAGGCGGGGCTAACTCTTACTATTTTTTTTTTTTCGAGATTTTTTGGCCAAAGTTAGATGCCAAATATACCAGAAAAAGTAATAGTAAGTGTGAGCAAATAGCTCAGGGAGAAAGGAGAGGGGTTGGGGAGGGAGAGGTAGTAAGTTCGAGTCCCAGAGGGGAAGTGTTTTAAGCGACACCAGCAAAAAAAAAAAAAATTCGAACGCGAAAGCTGGCCTCGAACCCGCGATGTCGGGTTGGGCGCCATGTTTTTATCGTATTGAGCTACCGCTGAATTCGATTTTGAACATTTTTTACTTCTATTTATCGTATGAGCTCAAAAACAGCGATTACCTGACTCCAGCGCGGTTCTGCGAGCAGCTGAGTTTTAGTGTAGTGGTAAAGCAGAGGGTTTGACATCGGGAGGTCGGGGATCAAGCCCCATCTTCCCCATTTTCTCGGCTCTTTCAGCTCTCTGGATCTTCGACTCGTGAGTCCACTGACTCGGATGCATGATTCTTTCGATGAAAAGACTCAGATTCTCTGAAACCACTCCTCTGGGTGAGAAGGAGTTCCTTCAAGTCACTGTCTGACCTGGAGCTGAACATGAACCTTCCAAGCTGACCACCAGATATTTGTCTTTGTAAAGCCTCAGGCTTCAAACCTCAATGCAGCTTTTTATTAGGAACACACACACACAGGCCTTTATGAAGATCAGTCTCAGTTTCCTTTGACCTTGTCACAAACTTTGTTTCTTATTGAGGTGTTGGTGGCTGCTGCTGAAATGTGTTTTACAACTCAGACAAAATATTCGGAACAGACAAAAAAAACATTTTTTTAGTTTGATAAAACATCTTTATTTCTCCGACATGTAAATACAGCTTCCTGCGAGGAGTCACTGTGGAAATTTATTTAATAAATATTAATCTGTCCAAAAAAGTGACTCTTTCTCTGCCGTTTCTGGGGTGACTGTGCTGACCTGGAGTCAGAAATGTTCTGAGCTCTGAGGAAACGTACAGTACAGGAAGGTGATGGAGTCAGATGACGACGTATCTTCAGTTTTCATCTGGAGACTCATCTGAAAAGAAAAAAGATGGAAGATACAATCTGGATTTACTGTAGGTGTGTACACACATATACACATTTACTTATATTCTGCTGCGTCATTTTTCATCTTCTCTTTTTCATCTTCTCTTGAATAATCACTCCGTGGTTCTTTTATTTTGGGTTTGTCAGTAATAGACTGAAGTGACAGCATTTTGCCACATTCGTCTCTGAGCAATTCAACATTTAATATTTTAACTTAATGCTGGATTACATTAAAGTACCTGAAATATCCAATTTGCCCTGAACGCACCACACTTAGCAGGAAGTGGAAACAGCTGAGCAGCAACACATTACTGTGTTGGTTTATTATTGTTTCTACAGTGACTTGATCAAATGTCATAATATAGTATTTCAAGAAAAATCATAAAAATGTAAAAAAAAAAGTATAAAAAAATATATAAAAAATGTCATGATAGTATGTCGACAAAAAGGTCATAAAAATGTCAGAAATGTCAAAGCCTCAGCAAAGACAACAGCCGCCTCTCTTCAATTATTTATTCTCACATCTACCCCTAAGATGAAAAAAATGAAATAAAAAAATGACAAATGCTAATTGTGGTCCATCCCCCAGGTGGGCATCTGAGTGCTCATTAGTTTTAAAGAAGGCTAGGAGGAGGAGGAGGAAGAGGAGGAGGAGGAGGAAGAGGAGGAGGAAGAGGAGGAGAGAGGAGGAGGAGAGAGGAGGAGAGAGGAGGAGGAGGAGGAGGAATTTACTGCTAGACATTATCTACAAATATTGTTTTAATCATTTTTCACATTATGTTAAACATGGTGCTGTGTAAGGCCAATTAAAAAATTAATGTGTGTAAGTTAAAGTCGATTATAAAAGCGTCTGAGGTGAAGCCTCTACTTCGGTGTACCTGCAGGACTCTGCTGCAGTCAGACTCAGGAAGTAGCGGCGCTGGCAGCGAGGGCTGCTCCCAGAGTTTCCATGAAGCGGTGGACGTCGCTGAAGGAGTTGTAGAGCGGCACCGGAGCGACTCGCAGCACGCTGGGTTCCCTCATGTCGCACTGAGCAGCAGGAACGAGAAAAGCACAATCAGGAAGAGTCGGTTTAGAAAGAAGAAGCCGTGGTTTATCAGCTACTCACAGCGACACCCCTCTTCTCCAGCTCCTGGAAGACTCTTTTGATGGGGACGGAGAAGGAGAGCGACAGCTGGCAGCCTCTCTGCTGAGGGTCCGAGGGCGTGATGACGTGGACGTGAGGTTTGTGAGGCTGAGCTGGGTCCTTGGTGTAGTGCTGCTGGATCAGATACTCCAGATACCCCGTCAGCAGGAGGGACTTCCTGCGCAGCGCCTGCATGCTGCTCATGTTAAACACCTGCATGTGGAGAAAGCCTTCAGACGTCGTTGTGGAAGAAAATCCACCTAAACCTTAGATGAAACTAGAAAAGCAGAATGTGTTTTTTAGGACAGTACCTACAAACTGGCCTGCAGGGGGCAGACCAGCAGGAAGGGCTGGTTGGACAGTCTGAAGCCGCTCACTCCGGGCTGCAGCTCCAACACTGAAAACACAAGAAGGGTCAAACACGTCAAGATGGATCCTGGTGTAATATCCAATGAGAGCAGAAGATGGCAGCGTGCAGCAAGGAAGCAGCTGAGAGGATCTTCTTTACCGTTACTCATCTGGAAACGAGTTCTCAGGTCGTGTCCCCACCATCCCACCAGCCTGAAGAGTTAGAGAGAGGAGTTAAAGGATCGTCAGGAACACTTGGACTTTATTCTCTCATCATTTCTTGCCGTGCTCCTTACGCTGGTTTGATGGTGTCTTTGTTTTTCTCGTGGACAAATGCTCCAGCCAGACCAGCGCCTGAGTTTACATACTGCAAACATAAAGAGACACAAAGTCATCTCACTGCTCTTTCCTCAACTCACTTCTGTTTCCTGTCAGCTGACCTTGTAGGTGCACCAGCAGGCGAAGTCCACGCCCCAGTCGTGCAGCTTCAGCTCCACGTTTCCTACAGCGTGGGCGCAGTCGAAGCCGACGAAGCATCCCTGACAGACGCGCAGAGAAAGGATTAACTCTTCTCTGAATTATCAGGATGAACATTTATTTCATCGTTACACAAATCTAACACTTGGACACTTGTCAGCATCTCCTCTTTACCTTCCTCTGGCCGGCCTCAGTTATGGCGGCCATGTTGAACAGCTGACCGGTGTAATACTGAACGCCGCTGAACATCACCACGGCGATGGAGTCCCCCTCCTTCTCGATCACCTCCAGGATGTCCTCCGTCCTCAGAGTCTCCTCCCCCTGACCAGACAGGAAGCAGAATCAGTGCTCACCTCGTGTCTCCAGGTTAAGATTTACCTCTAATACATTTAATTATCACTGGAACCAAGATTTGGAGCTTTTCACATCAAACTCTGTCAGAGTGTGATACTTTCCAGCTGAGGACTGAGTTCTGGGTCAACATGTGGGGCGTACCGGTCTGGGTGAGAGCATCAGCATGCTCTGACGAGGGTTGAATCCTCTCAGGACGATCTGAGACTCTATAGCGTACTGAGGACACGAGAGACAGACTCAGCTTCATAAGAGTTGATTTATGCCACAGACGAGTCAGACTGAGATTTAAATCTTTAGAAGGCCACACAAGACCTGACATTTACAAAACTACAACAGATTTCTCACCACGTGCAAATAAACGTCACGAAAACCACAAAAAAGCTTTGAAACACAACAAAACATGAATCTCAGTCATGATGATCTGGTTTCTCATGTGAAGCTTGCTGCATTTTAAATAACTCCAGAATAAATCCCCTTAAAGCAGTGGATCTCAGTCTGAGGATAAATAAATCAGTAAAATCAAAGGAAGAGGACAAAGTGCAGCCTTAGCTAACCAGTGGATGGACTCACATGATCTGAAGGAAAGGCCTTGTGCTCCAGCAGGACTTTGTGTCGAGCTGCAGTTGGTTTATAGAAAGAAAGCTGCAGGATAAAGACATGAAATCATCCTTAGACGACTTCTTCTTCTGCTCCTTTCTGTTATTCCAGGCGTCATGTTTGCAGAACTCACATGTCTTTTTATTTACTTACCATCAGAAGGTGTAAATTAACCGTCAGTCCGTTCATCAGCGCCACCTCCTCAGCTTTAGCTCCTGAGATTTACAATATTTCAAACAGTCTGGTTTTAAACACAATCATTCTTGAAACACTGGGAATAAAAACTCCTGTAGGGCTCAGACTGATCAGAATATTAACAGCAGTTCTTGTCTCTGTCTTATTACATATACCAGGCCTCCATGTGAACTCTGGACTCTAGAAAACAGACCTGGACAGAAGAGTGCAGTGACCTGAACACAGAAAGATGATGAGGAACGTTGCAAAGCCAGTGCTGAAGAACGGACCTCTGGATTCAAGCGTTTAACTCTCAGCTACGACCAGGACGAGTGAGATTAAAGAGACGTAATGTCACTGATGAATGTCAAACAGGTTCTGCAGCAGGACGACAAGGAGACATCCAGAAGAACATCTGCAACAGCTGTTCTGACCTCAGCATCATGGAGTCAGTCACTGAGCGTACATGCAAGGTGACGTTAGACCAGTTTAGTCCAGAATCAGACCCAAGCCGGTCCAAAAACAAGTCCAGAATTCAGAACCAACCAAAGCTCAGATCAGAACCAGACTAAAACTAATCCACAGCTGGTCCACAACCTAGACAAAAACCATGTCTAGCCCAAAACCAGTTCAGATTTCACTTTTAAAACCAGCCTGAAATCAGTTTAAAAGACAACCAAAAAGGGCAGAACTAGCGTCACACCATCTGAAACACAAGGCCCAAACCAAAACTTAATAATATAAAGCAAAAGTTCAAAAGATCTGGACTTTATAAAAACAAAAAAAACCTTTAACAGCCTTTAAATAATATCTTAACACCCGTATACATCAACAAGTGAAGCAGTAAACAAAGAGCCTGTCACTCAACATGTTCCCGTCACAACTCTCGCGAGATCTCCAGCTAATTTGGAGAAACAAAGCACTTGGTGTCTAATTAGGTCATTTTAACCATAGACATATATACATGTATGTATATATGTCTATGATTTTAACATCCTAAAAACGTGTGTAAACCTTAACGTAAAGCATTTTTACTCCAAATTTACAATAACAGTGACAAACTGTGAATACTACTGAGCTAACAAAACATAACGGTTCATGTAGCTAACGTTAGCATTAGCTTTGCTCACGATGCACCGATACACATTACAGGGGACAGAGCGTTAAAACCTTACAAGAATTACAGTAAAACTCATTGTCAACAATCAGCTACTTGTGTCAACTTTTAAAATATTGAGTTTACTTACATTTTCTGTCGTCTTTCAGCGTTTTATCTGTCTTTTAATCCTAATTCTCCGACGCTGTTTTCACAAACGTTGATGTGATTAATGGTGCGTTCAAAGCCCGCAACGTTCAGTTGTGTTTGCAGTTGTAAAAAGTCTGAGAAGGTTCTTGGTCTTTCAGGTCAGAGTATCTCAAGTAAATACAGTTAAAAACAAAGTCAGCTGGACTTGTTTGAGTTGTCTAGGAGACGTTTAATCTAAGTGTTCAGGTGTAAGTAACAGGTGGGAGGTTTAGGAGTTTAATTGGAACACCTGTGGGTGGGGAACCCACGTGACTAGAGTCTGTTAACCTGACAAAACAGTTCAGCACAAAGGAGGTGGACACTAATTATCAGCCACTTAAAGTTTTAACACTTGTGCCTAAAAGTTTCTCACCTTGATTTAGTAGTTTTAGGACATAAATGGGTGGATAAAGCAAAAACAAATCCAACACAAAGTCCAAACCAGTCAAAAACCAACAAAAATCTTTGTTTCTGCATCAAATTACTGTAGAAATAGAAAACACGATCCTCTCTGTGATTTCCGCTGCCGTCCCGTCCTTTCTGCTCTGAAGCCCTTCTCCACGGCAAAGACTGAAATGTTAAATATCTGTTGTTTTTTATTTACTATACTTTGCTGCCATCCAGTGGGAATACTGAGTCATGGAGGGGATTTATACTTGCACACATTTACAGATTTATACAACTCTCTGTGACTTTTGACAAAAGAAAGTTGTTTTATTCCAATTGAAAACGTCTCAACTTCAAAGAAATAAAGCAAAAGATGTTACCTTCAGCCAGAGGAAAGAACGACTAAGATTAAATAATTATTCTTAGAAACATTTAAATTGAGTTAGACCCGATAATAAACTGAAACACATGGTTTAAACACATTAAAAACATGAACGAGCTGTGATGGAGACTTAGCTCCCTCTGGCGGAGAAACGATGAACTGCAGGACGTTATTTAAATATACACATAGAACTATAACGATCACTGCCATCTGGTGGACACAGTCAGTAACTACAATGGTCATTATTTTAAATTATTTTATTTTTTATTTATTGGTCGCGTAGTCGTGGTGGTTATTAAATAGTTTGATGTTCAGAGCAAAAAACTAAAAACAAAAACATAACATAAAGAGGTTTTGAGATTATTTTCCGATTCCAAATAAATAAAGCGACTCCAGACAAGTGAAGATGTTGGAGAGGGAAATACTTTACCTTCAGCAGGAGAAAAGAAGTCACAGCTGTAAAACAACCAGAGGGAGAGGAAGAGACATGAGGGTCAAATTAACATACTGAAAAGAGTCACAAATTAAGTCAGATCTGATCATAAACATGACTTAAACGACTTCTACATCATTCTAATGTATTGTCATATTTAGTCAATATATAATCTAATAAGTCTTCGGCTGAAAACAGTTTGTTTTTTATTTTATTTTATTTTTTATTACTGAACAAACTGAATCAACGTGAGTAAAACCTTCTCCCATCAAACCTCAGAAACACATTAATAACATGAACGAGCTGTGATGGAGACTTAGCTCCCTCTGGTGGAGAAACGATGAACTGCAGGACGTCAGTTTAATAGACACATAGAACTATAACGATCACTGCCCTCTGGTGGACACAGTCAGTAACTACAACTAACATTACTTTAAATTGATTTTTTAATTTATTGATCACGTTTGTTATATTGTTTTGTTTAGAATAGAAAGAAAGAAAGTCTCTTTAAATGCAGCAGATAAAAAGGAGGAGTGATTAAGATCAGATCAGTGGAGTTAGAGCCAATTATTAACTTTGAAAAACATGGTTTAAACAACTTCAATATATTGTGATGTATTAACATGTTTAGTAAATATATGTGGTCTAAATCTTCAGATGAAAATAATCATTTTTTTTAGTTTTTTTATTAATGAATTAAAGTTATTATAAGTTCTTTCTTTCCAGTAATAACGTCTCACCTCCAAATAAATAAAGCAAAAGCAGATGTTAGAGTGAAATACTTTACCTTGAGTAGAAGAAAAGAAGCCACAACTGTAACCAGACACCAGAACCAGAGGGAGAGGAGGATATTCTGAAGTTAGATCTGATTATAAACTTTGAAAAATACGATTTAAACAACTTCTACATTATTCTAATGTATTATCATATTAAGTAAATATATAATCTAAGTCTTCGGATGAAAACAGTCACTGTTTTTTTTTATTGTTTTCTAAATGAACAAACGGATTCTCCGTGAGTAAAACCTTCTCCTAGAATCACATTAAAAACATGAACGAGCTGTGATGACACATAGAACTATAACGATCACTGCCCTCTAGTGGACACCGTCTCTAACTACAACTGTCATTATTTTAAACTGATTTATTTTAATTTATTGGTCGCAGACTAATAGTTTGATGTTCAGAGCAAAATAAATAAATAATAATAATAATAGTTGCTGACAGTGGTAGTCAGTAACTACAACTGACATTTTTTATTTTATTGTTATTATTTATTTATTGGTCACATACTCCTGGTTATGAACTAGTTTCAGGTTCAGAGACAAAAAGACAAATATTCTCCTTTGATTGTGTAGATGACTTTTTGCTTTAACAGAGAAACACGTCAGTCTGTATCAAATTGTTTTATTCCAATAACAACGTCTCACCTCCAAAGAAATAAAGAAGATGTGAAACACTTTACCTTGACTCGGAGAAAAGAGCCACGACTAGTACATATATAATGTAATCTATGAAAACAGTCACTGTTTTTTTTTATTACTGAATCAACGTGAGTAAAACCTTCTCCCATCAAACCTCAGAAACACATTAATAACATGAACGAGCTGTGATGGAGACTTAGCTCCCTCTGGTGGAGAAACGATGAACTGCAGGACGTCAGTTTAATAGACACAACTATAACGATCACTGCCCTCTGGTGGACACAGTCAGTAACTACAACTGTCGTTATTTTAAATCATTATTATTTTTTTAATTTATTGATAGCGAACTCCTGATTATTAAATAGTTTGATGTTCAGAGCAAAATAAATAAATAAATAAATAAATAAATAAGTAAATAGTTGCTGACAGTGGTAGCCAGTAATTATAATAATAATAACTGTCACTTTTTATTGTATTATAATTGTTATTTATTTATTGGTCACATTCTCCTGGTTATGAACTAGTTTTATGTTCTGAGTAAACACAAAAATCCTCCTTTAATTGTAGTAGATGGGTTTTGGCTGTGACAGAGAAACACGTCAGTCTGTATCAAGCTGTTTTATTTAAGTAACAACGTGTCACCTCCAAAGAAATGAAGAAAAAGAAGATGTTAGAGAGTGAAACAGCCAGAGGAAAGAAGACACAGCTGTAAAACAACCAGTGGGAGATGAGGACTAATTAAGATCAAATAAATATTCTGAAAAACGTCACAAATTGAGTTAGATCTGATCATAAACTTTGAAAAACATGGTTTAAACATCAGTCACAGTCAGTAACTAAAACTGACCGCATCAAATAATAGTAATATTCACACTGATACATCTACTGCAGTATTTTAGCTCCTATGTTCATCAGTCTGATAATGACACATGTGAACACATGTTATTTGATAGACTGAATGACTAGTATCACTGCCCTCTGATGGCCACATAGAGGAACTGCAACTAAGCAGTCCGCTGTAAAAAATGACAACAAGCAAATGCATGATTAAAAAAAAAATCAAGAATAGGAGCTACACACTATCAAAGACTAAATACACTGTAAAAAAGAAAATAAATTAATAGCAAGGAGATACACTGCCAAAAATCACACTATAAAAAATTATTCCAAATAGATATATATACCCTGACTTACGTACCGACCAGCAACAAATAAATAACAATATGAGTTACACCTGATATTAAATGGTTTAATGAACACAGTTGACAGGAAGTGATTTTAAATGGCGTAATCTTAGAGAAACTATGATTATCACTGTCCTCTTACAGCTGCCATTTTTTTTTTTTTATTGGTCACACTGTCCTAAAGTCTCCTTTAAATGCAGTAGATGAACAGAGAAACATGTCAGTGGATATCAGATTTATTCATTCCAATGAAAATGTCTCACCTCCACAGAGATAAAGTGACACCAGACAGACGGAGCTCGAGAAACATGTCAGTCTGTATCAAGTAAGATGTTAGAGAGTGAAATACTTTACCTTCAGCTGGAGAAAAGAAGCCACGACTGTGAAACAATCAGGAGGAGTGATGAAGATCAAATGAATATTCTGTGAATCGTCAGAAAAGGAGTTAGACCTGTTTCCTACTTCTACACTGATGAGTGTTCACAGCCCTCTGGTGGTCACACAGAGGAACTGCAGCTACACAACACACTGTAAAAAATGACAACAAGCAAATGTGCGATTTAAAAAATGATCAACAGTAAACAAAATGTAAAAATCTATTATAAACAGGAGATACTTCATAAAAACAGGTCAACAAGCAAACATGTCTAAAAATGTCAATGAGTTACACTGTAAAAAATGACAAACTAAAAACAAAAAAAACATGACCAGGGTATTATGAATGTGTCTCTTATATATATCTTGTATGTGTCTGTTTTTACAGTGCAATGAGACAGGATACAAGATACACTGTAAAAACAGAAAACCAGGACGGACAGAAACAGCATCCAGGACACTACACAACCCAGAAACAGAAGAGATGGACCAATCAGAAAACTGAGCGAATGCATACAAGAACAGCCATGCAAGATGGGATTCAAAACCTGTTTATTCCTGTTTTTGTCATTATTTTTATATTTAATACAACAGCCAGTAGATTAAATCACGTGAATCTTTATTGAACATTCCCTGAGTCCATTCTGCACATGGTGTTGATTCATTTCTTAGAACAGTTATTGTATTTGAAGATGACAAAAGTGTATTAAGTTTTAAAGAAAAGTCTTTTGGCACACATTTTCTCAGTAGTGAACTGGTCAGTGAGGTATTATAATGAACTAAATGTAACAACATTTTCACATGAAGAAAGTATTGGAGAAAATGACCATTGTAACACAGAGTAACAGGTCATTCGTCTCTGCTTTGACTGAAACTAGAATAAAAACAGTTATCACTAAACAAACAAATAAAAAAATAAATATCCATGAGACCAACTCTTAACAGTGATGGTTAGGCTTAAAAGACACAATTAACCGTGTCGGGTAGCACGCAAACAAACAACCGTAGCGATGATCAAAAGCTATCCACACGTTGTGTACCCAAAATGCACAAAGCACAAAGCAGTCACACCGCTGAGGCGAAAACAAACCACAAAAGCCAACAGCGCAATCACAAATCACTGCATTCTCAACAAAGCCAAACACAGAATCACGATCTCCACTACTTTAAGCATCCAAAAAAAAGATCCAAAAAAAATAAAATAATTTTTTTGGACAAGCCCCCAAATATGTTACGGTTTTAAAAGGCTCACAAGACGGGTAACATATAAAAGGGACGCCAAACAAGAAAATGAAGGTCTACAATGTGTTTTATTAGAATTCAAAATCAAAAAGCAGGGGAAAGCAAACTTAAAGAACCAAAAAGGACTGTAGGTGCCGGACAAAAAGAACAAAAGAGGGGCTGTAGGACCCCCGACCTCATCCCAACTAACTTATGCTTAAAATAAAACCTAACCAACATGAACAAAAACCAAAAACAAGACTACTGGTCACCTACAATCCAAACTAAAATAATAAAGAAATAATCCCCCTGCTAAAAAAGAAAAGAACTAAGTAAGAGTTCTTTTCTAAGTAAGAAAAGTACTGCACCCAGCGCTGTACCGACGTGAGCCAGCGAGGGTGAGAGAGAGAGCCGAGAGAGAGAGCGAGAGCCGCCTCCGTCGCCTCATTAAATATTCTCCTCCTCATACCTGAGCACAAACAAGATTCAAATGCTCGGCAGGCCAGGGGAGGAGTCACCAGGAGGAGACGGGAGGAGCAGCCACGAGTAACAGTCTTTCTTTGTTTTTGGTAAAATTAAATACAGTATATCATCACATGGTGCCAGTTATAAATATGATCTCATAACAGAATAATCTGCATGAAGCCCTAACGGAGGAATCAGAGTTTATCTGAATTAATGTCACAACCAACCAACATTTCACCCAATGATCATCAGATGTAAACAATGATTCCCTGACTGATGAAGATCACGTCACCACCTGACTGACGGCTGCTTCACCATATTTCAAAGTGCTTGTTTTTCTTAAAGGGGGTTTTGTCCACGATGTCGTTGCTGAAGAGTCTAGAAAAACAACAAAGCAGAGAGCAGACGTCACTCAGGACAGAACAACATGACGACTAATAATCCAGCTGATGTCAGATTATTCTCTGAGAGCCTCTGAGCAGACAGTGATGAAGTGATGGTGCACTGATGGATGTCAGCTCACCTCACAGTGTTGATGGAGGGGTTGATGGAGAGCAGCTGCAGTAACAGCTCAGTTGAAGCATCAGTGATCTTGTTGTGACTCAGACTGGAACACAAACACAACAAGTGTCAAACCTCTGACTGGACATTAGATGATATTGGACTGAGAGCAGGTTTACAGCAACACAGACTATGTCACACTGCTGTATCTTAACAGGGGGGTCAGACACTCACTCCAGGACCTGGACTTTGTGCAGCTGTGAGATGAGTGTGAGCAGCAGCTGGTCAGTGAGCTGACAGTGACTGAGGTCCAGCTCTGTCAGCCCTTCAGAGAACTCCAGCATCTGGACCAAAGCCCCACAGACCCTCTGATCCAGTCTGCTGTGACTCAGATCCAGCTCTCCACCCAGGGCTCCACACAGGGACACCGCCCGTCTCACTGTGTCCCTCTCACTGTGGACAGGAACCAGGGACACCAGCTGGAGGAGGACGGTTTTACTGACTCTGAACAGGAGAAACAGAGCAGACTGTTAGGATGCATCAACATGAAGGAACAAGCTTCTCTCTGGTTCAGGGTCATGGTCTTCACCTCAGGTGGACCCTGTGGAGGACAGAAAACAGCAGCTCCAGCCCGCTGTCCTCCACCTCACAGTCTCTCAGGTCCAGCTGTGTGTCCAGGCTGCTGTGTCTCAGGATGGTGGAGACGACCCTGCAGTCATCAGCAGACAGACTCAGAGACTCAGTCTGTCCCTCCTCTGGTGTCTCCACACAGGAGGAGCAGGACAGGTCCAGCCTGTGCTGCAGAGCCCTCAGCAGACCTGATGCTGCCCCCTGTTGGTGGTCAGAGGCAGCACAGCAGTGGATGAACCTCAGCAGCTGATTCCTGTCGACACTGGTAGGAGAAATAAACCAAGTTACACAATTAATACACATAATCATCAGAGCTACATCTATAGTGAGACAGAGGACAGTTGACTCATGTCCAGTGTGTTGGACAGTAATCTGAGGATCAGCTCTAATGTCTGACCTGAGCTGAGAAACTCTGTCCAGTGTAGAGAGGATGGACTGTACTCCCTCTGGTGGTATGGAGGTCCACAGCAGGTTCAGCTTAACTCTGTCACTGTGTTTGAGGATGAAGATCAGAGCAGCACAGTCCACTGAGTCCAGCTCTCTGCAGCTCAGGTTGATCACATGATCCAATGACCTCAGTAAACCTGGTACAGTGTGACTGGCCTGAGCTCTGTAGAGTTCTCTGATGGAGGTCATCACAAAGCTGGGACTGGGCCTGAAAGAAAACAGAGTATTTATAAGATAAAGAACTGATGAAACATAAACCTCATCACGTCTCATACAGAGACTCCAGATGATCAAGTGTTAAAGCACCTTTTCATCACCATCCTGTCCAGAAAGGGAAGCAGACGTGTGGCGTTCTCCTCTAAGAACCGGTTCTTCCTCATGTTCACAGTGAAGGTCTGAGCTGACGACTGCAGCAGATAGTGAAGAAGCTCCCAGTTCAGACAGCAGGAGCTCAGGTCTCCTCCAACCTTACTCAACAAGGACAACGTCAAGTTCTTGTCCTGGACGTCATGGACGAGGGTCAGAAGCTGCTGGAGAATGTCTGCACTCAGTCTGCAGAGTTCACAAAATAAAATCAGTTACTCTATTGCTGTTATCTACATTCTGTGTTGGTCATGGGACTGTGGGAAGACACTTACTTGACTGTCAGAGGACCATCATGAAGCAGCAGTGTGATGAGACACTGAGCAGAGACACAGGACTCTGTCAGGTCTAAGTGTCCCACTGTCCAGTGTCTCAGCAGAGAAGACAAACTACTGACAATCTTCAACATTAATCTCTCTGATGGCTGCTCTGTCTGAAGAACAAGAGAAAGCTCTTCAACTTCTAATGGACAGACCAGTCTGCCTCTTCTAATCCACTGAAACAGGAGCAAGGCCATGTTGTTGGAAAGTCTGGAAATCAATCAGAGGGAGAGACGATCATGAAGGATGTTCATTAATATGACTATAACTGAGGGTTGAATCAGGACAGTAGATAAATGCTGCTAGAAGAGACAGGATCATTAATGAGAACCTCAGGCTGTGGAGTCGTGTTGTCTTTTTAAAGAGGTTGGAGGCTCCTCTGATGGACATCTTTGTGGCTTTGAGAGTCAGATCCACTTTAGAGGAACACAGTTGGAGAACTCTCCCTACAGATGAGCAGGTTTTACTGCTTAACTTTCCTGTTAAGATCAGACTGAAGCCATGGAGCTGGAGCAGAGAGGACAACTGATGGACGTCCTCTCTGGATCTCACAGAGATGGAAGAACAAACAGACTGGAAGAAATCTGGAGGACAACTGAAACACAGAGAAGATCAATGTGAAAAAGACTAAACACCTGCCTGACTTAAAATACTGAAGAGTACACTACCATACCTGAGCTGTGAGATATAAGGCAGACACTGCAGGAAACTCCTCACTTCACTCTCTTCATGTGAGCAGTCTCTCAGCTCCACTGGTTTCTTCTCTGATTGGAGTTTCAGCACTTCCAGGAGGATGGAGGTCTTTCTCTCTGAGAGGTTTATGGACCAGAAAGTAGGAGACTGGAAAACTGACTGTAATGATGGAAGGAGACTCAGACCTGATTTAGTCTCATAGTCCTTCACATGGGAGAACAGATCCAGCAGGAAGTCACTCTGATATTTCTTATCATCATCATTCATGTCTCTCTTATTTAATGGGAATGTTTGATATGTGCACACTGATGATAACAGCTCCACTATCTTCTCTCCTGTCTGATGTTCTTTCTCTGCTGCTGCACAGAACAGATTCAACAAGAACCTGGTTTGTTGATGAAGATATGACCTCTGAGGATCAAAGCTGGAACAATAAGAAGGAAACATTTAGTGATGATTTGATGTCAGCTGCATAAATACAACCACACACTACTGATGGACTCCATCTTGTACATGTCTGTCCTGTATAGAATGAAATGACATATTAAAGACATCTTTCATCAGAGCAGCTCAACATTGTTTTTAGACTGTTACTGACTCACAACACAAACACTAATCCTGAGTCTGAAATCACTGCAAACTGATTGAATGGTCTCTGTCATTTGATTTGCTGGATGAATGTAGAGAGTAAAACACTCGATAGAAACAATCTAGAAATATACAGAGTGGATCAACTAACTCTACAGTGGGGTTCGCACGTGACCTGCAGACAAGATGGCTGCGTAGCGCGGTTGCTCCTGCCCTCCCCCTCCGAACTTTTACATATTATCCATCTGTCTCACTTCGTTAACTGAACATCTCCTTGCCCGGAGTCTCCGCAACTTCCGTGTATACGATGGCTGAAGGTTTGAGAAGCAAAATCGCGTTTGACCCTCTGAAAGACGATGAAAAGCTTGAGACATTTAAGCTAGCTATATCGTCCATGCTAACTTCCGCAATGAAAGAGCAGCAAATCTTTATCGAGAAACAATTTGCGAAATTTGAAGAACAGCTGGACAACATAAAAACAGAGGTAACGAAGAACTCAAACGAAATTAAGAAGCTGAAAGCAGACCACAATGGGCTCTCCACACAGCTGGCTAAATCCGAGCAGTCTCTCCAAACTACCTGCTGCAAACTTGAAGCAGACCTGGCGGAGTTAGAGGACAGGTCCCGCAGGGATAATGTTCGCATTATCAACCTGCCAGAAAAAGTTGAAAACGGCGACGCAGCGGGATTTATTTCATCCTCGCTCACCAAATGGTTCCCCGCTCTCACTGGTATGAAGATGGAGGTGATGCGGGCTCATCGTATAGGACCAGAGCGCAACACCGGTTCCCGCACCCTGATCTGCAAGATGCTGCGTTACACCGACCGGGACCGCATCCTGAAGGCAGCCAGAGGCTCTCGGACTGATGTCAACGGCAAAGAGATCCGCTTTGCAGCGGACTACAGTAACTACACCATCAAACGGCGCCGCTCATTCTCTCAAGCGATGGAGACAGCGAGGAAACTCGGTTTTATTCCGTTCCTGATTTACCCGGCCAAACTAAAGCTGTCCCGCGGATCAGAAGTGCACCTCTTTGAGACCCAGGCAGAGGCTGAAGACTTCCTCGGCGCTCAGACTCGGCCGGCGGACTGACGAATGATTCTGATGTACTGGCATACACGGAAGTATTATCCCATGCAACCATAATAACACACCTCAGAGCATACTTGAAGATACTGTGACTCTATTTTCCTGCTAAAATGAGGGATGCTGTTTTTTGTTGGTTTATTATAATGCTCACTTTAGTGATTCAAGTTCCAACAGGTGTTATGGATGAATAATTACAGTTTTGCAGTAGAGTTTGATATTTTTTGCTTGGTTAATATTCTCAAAACTCTTAACTTTGATGGATAATTTTCAATTTACATTATGACCGATTGGTTATACAGTATATTGTTTGGGGGATGGGGGGGCGGGCTTTCGTGATGTATGTTTAGCCAGCTTTCTCAGTTCAGGTGCCATATAGTGGGTGTTCTGTCTGTGGCCACTGCCACCTTGTTATATGTTTCAATGTTAGATGCGAGTTCGTATTCTTCCTTTTTCCTTTTTTCTTTTTGGCGACATGGGTTTGAATATTTGGATCTCCATATCTTTGACTATAACTCATATACAGGAACACAAAACTCTCCCCAGCCTTATCTGTTATAATGTCTATGTTACACATTGCTAGCTGGAATATAAATGGTTTAAATGCCCCTATTAAGCGCTCAATGTGTCTTGATTGGCTTAAAAGACACAAGATTGACGTGGCTTTCATTCAGGAGTCACATTTTAAACACTCTGACAAACAACGCTTGTCGAACCGTTATTACTATACTTCAGCTGCGGCTACTTTCAACTCCAAGAGCCGTGGAGCCCTGGTGGTACTGAGGCGTAGCCTATCCTTAACAATAGTTGGAAGCTATGAAAGCGATGATGGTCGTATTGCTTACATTAAAACAAACATATATGGTCAGAGAATAGCATTTCTGTGTATATATGCCACAAATCATTTTAGTCCAGAGTTTTTTGGCACAATCAGCAAGGCTTTATATGACCTACAGGACTTTTCAGTTATTATTGGCGCTGACATGAACGCTGTCCTTGATCCCTTACTTGATAGATCTAGTGCACCATCTCAACATATCCCTCCTTCAACAACTGCCCTCCAAGGTTTAGTTGACGATTTTAGTCTCACAGATCTATACAGAGCTGTTAACCCTTCTTCAAGACAATATAGTTTTTATTCATACAGGCACAAGACCTATTCAAGGATAGATCATTTACTGGCTTCTGCAACCTTATACACTGAAATTCATTCAGCTATGATTCATCCTAACTCTTTATCTGACCATTGTGTTATCACATCGCAGCTCATACTTGCCAGGACTCCATCTAAGGCCACGAGATGGCGCTTCAATACCACATTACTTAAAAACAATGATTATTGTGTCCATTTTAGAAATAATTTTAAAACATTTATCTCAGAGAATGCTAACTCAGTAGAGGACCCTCGAGTACTGTGGGGCGCAATTAAAGGGTTTGTGAGGAATACAACTATTTCCTTTGCATCATATCTCAATCGAACTAGACTGGGCAAAATTAATTCACTTGAAAACGAATTACAAAGGCTTGAACAGGCTCAGCAGGGGGTTGGCGCCACAGATGACAATAAAAAGAAAATTGACACAGTCAGAGTTAAGTTGAACAACATTTTGAGATTACGGGCTGAATTTCAAATTCATAGGACTAGAAGGAACTATTATTTTAACGGCTCGAGACCAAGTCACCTGCTCTCTCTTAGTCTGCAAAAGTGTGAAAAGTTTTCCAACATTGCAGCTATCAGCTCAAACCAAAATCTGTTGACTGCTCCCAAGGAAATTAACACTGCATTCCAAAATTTTTATGCAGAGTTATAAAAATCTGAAATTTCATTGGACAAAACTAATTGTGAATCCTTTTTACAAGATTTAGAGCTTCCCACACTTGAGCAAGGAGATGCTCTGCGTTTGGGAGAGCCAATCACTCTGACTGAGTTGAGAGGTGCTATAGCTGGTATGAAAACAGGCAAGTCTCCGGGATGGGATGGGATACCCCCAGAGTTTCATCTCACCTTTTGGGAAGAACTGGGACAATATTTTTTAGCCATGATTCATAAAGCTATTGAAGTTGGTTCCTTTTTCAATGACATGAATGCCGCCTTGATAGCTGTACTACCCAAACCCAATAAGGACGCCACGAAATGTGGGAACTACAGACCATTATCTATCCTTAATGCAGAAATAAAAATCTTTGCCCGTATACTAGCCTCTCGAATAGAACCCCACATACCCACACTAATTAATAGTGACCAGACAGGTTTTGTGAAATCAAGACTTGCTTCTGACAATGTACGGCGTCTGCTTCATGTAATTCATGCTGCCAGGGATATTCCCTCTCCATGTGCAATATTGAGCCTTGATGCAGAAAAGGCCTTTGATAGGCTAGAATGGGAATACTTGTGGATGGTTTTGCAGCGCTTTAAATTGGGTTCAACTTTCTCAACTCAACTCAACTCAACTTTATTTATAGAGCCCTTTAAAACAACCACAGCTGAAACAAAGTGCTGTACATAATGCAACAGAAGAATAAATATAACATAATAATTGTTAATTGCTTTTAAAACAATTTAAAAGCAATAAAACAATTTAGAATTTAAATAAAACAAATTAAAGTAAAAAACATTAAAAACAATGAATAGAACAAACCGTAAAACACTAAAACTAAGGTAGAGTCTCATGCTGAGTTGAACGCCAAAGAATAAAAGTGGGTTTTAAGACAAGTTTTAAAAGTGGACAGTGAGGAGGCCTGTCTAATGTGGAGGGGAAGCTCGTTCCACAATTTTGGAGCGGCAACTGAAAAGGCTCTGTCCCCTCTGAGCTTCCGTTTGGGCCTTGGTACCTCCAGGAGCAGCAGATCAGCTGACCGGAGGCACCGAGCAGGGGCGTAGGGGTGAAGAAGCTCAGAGAGGTAAGATGGGGCCAGTCCATTTAAAGATTTAAAAACAAATAAAAGAATCTTAAAATGAACTCTAAAATGCACAGGCAGCCAGTGGAGGGAGGCCAGGATGGGGGTGATGTGCTCCCTCTTACGTACTCCAGTTAGCAGGCGTGCGGCCGCATTTTGCACCAACTGGAGACGTGCAAGGGAGGACTGGCTAACTCCGAGATAAAGTGCATTACAGTAATCCAGCCGAGATGTGATGAAGGCATGGATTACTGTTTCAAAGTGCTGATGTGCAAGAAGTGGTTTGACCTTTGCCAGCTGTCTAATTTGGAAGAAGCTGGACTTTACCACAGAGCTAATTTGTCGATCCAGTTTAAAATCACTGTCCATCTTAAAACCCAAGTTTAAAACTGTTGGCTTTATAAACTCTGCCAAAGGGCCCAAGTCAACAGGGGGGGGTTCGCAGAGGCCACTGGGACCAAACACCATTACTTCTGTTTTCTTCTCATTAAAATTTAAAAAGTTGAGGGCCATCCAGGCTTTGATGTCCTCAAGGCATGCAAGAAGTGGTGCGAGGGAGAAGGCATTTTTCTTTTTTAGAGGCACATAAATCTGACTGTCATCGGCATAAAAATGGAAGGATATGCCATGCTTCCTCAGAATGGATCCCAGTGGCAATAAGTACAGAGAGAAAAGTAGGGGTCCTAGAATCGACCCCTGTGGAACCCCATATGGCAGTGGAGCAGAGCTGGATTTCGAGTCCCCAAGGCTCACACTCATTGATCTACCGGTAAAATATGACTTGAACCAGTCTAGCGCAGTACCACGTATACCCACTAGGTAGCGTAGCCGAGCCACTAGGGTGTTGTGATCCACGGTATCAAACGCTGCAGTCAAGTCTAATAAAACCAAAATAACATGTTCACCAGAGTCATTTGCCAGGAGTATGTCATTGAACACTCTAATCAAAGCTGACTCGGTGCTATGCAGACTTTTAAAACCTGACTGGAAGACTTCCAAGACATCTTGTTCATCTAAAAACGACTTGAGTTGCGTGAACACAACTTTTTCTAAAATTTTGGAAATAAAAGGCAACTTAGAAATAGGTCTAAAATTGGCCAGCACACTGCCATCGAGGCCAGGTTTTTTAAGTAGGGGCTGGACCACAGCATGTTTAAAACACTGAGGAACAACACCAGAGGACAGACTGGTATTGATGATGGACAGGACAGCCTGACCTAAACATGGGAAAACTTCTTTTAAAAAGCCAGGAGGGACCACATCATACGGAGAGCCTGATGGTTTAAGGTGGCCAATCAGGTCTTCTAAAAATGATAAGGACACCGGCTCAAACATTTCAAAAGTTGCAGAACAAGGAACAGGAACAGAGGGGTCCGATGCAGGAGCTGAAATGAGAGCCCTTACAGTAGCAACTTTATCGATAAAAAAGTCCAAGAAGCTATTGCAAGTCTCAGGGGATGCCTCCAAGATGACAGGCTGTGGGGCATTAAGAACGGAGTCAATTGTTTTAAATAATACACGGGGATTGTGACGGTTTAACTCGATGAGGTTTGCCAAGTATTTTTGTTTGGATTCTTTGACCGTGTCCTGGTAGCAGCGCCAGCAGCCTTTTAAGATTTGGAGGGAAACCTGCAGCTTGTCCTTCTTCCACCTCCGCTCGGCTTTGCGGCATTCCCGTCTAGCTGCACGAGTCTCCTCACTAAACCAGGGCTCAGGTTTAGGCTTGGGCTGCACATTTTTTATCGGAGCCACAGAGTCCAATATGGTTCGGCAGGAGGAGTTAAACCAAGAGCTGAGCTCCTCTGTGTTAGCAGAGGCAGGACAGGCAGAGAGCTGATTAAAAGCCACAGAAAACTGACCGGCAGTTGAAGGGTTAAAAAACCGACGGCTCTGAACAGAGGCGCCACATTTAGAGTCATCACAGGATAAAACAGTCTCAAACAAAACAGGCATATGATCAGAAAACGCATCGTCACAAATCTCCAGGTTAGACACAGATAAACCACAAGCGAGGACGAGGTCTAACGTGTGTCCATGTTCATGTGTGGGGCCAGATACACACTGCACCAGGTTAAAAGAGTCAATAAGGCTTAAAAAGTCCTTCACCAAAGGCTTTTCAGGACAACACACATGAATATTAAAATCCCCCAGAAAAATGGCACGGTCATATTTCGGCATGATTTCAGCCAAAAGACCAGAAAAGTCATTTACGAAGTCCTTATTGTATTTCGGGGGTCGGTATATGACAGCACACAGCACCGGGTCTGAACGACCGACCTCAAATAAAGTCACTTCAAAGCTTTGAGGAGAGGATAAAACTGTGCGCTGTTTACATTTGAAAGTGTTTTTAAAAACCACCGCCGTCCCTCCTCCACGACCCGATGTCCGCGGGGTATTAAAACAACAACAGTCAGCAGGTAACAGCTCAGCCAGAGCGCTGGATTCACCGGCACCAATCCATGTCTCCGTCACACAGAGGAAATCCAGGGCACGGGAGCAGAAAAAATCCCTCAGGATGAAAGTTTTGTTTGCCAGGGATCTGGCGTTCACCAGGCCAATCCTGGTGGGAGCTGGGGGCCGTGATCCAGCGGAACGAGAGGCCCGGGGAAACGACCGCAGAAGCCGACGATCCACACCGCGCCGAGAGGCCCGGAAAGGGCAGAGGCGGCGAGGCAGGAGTCCCTCAAAAGATCCGACGACAGGTACCAGGCAGACATCGGTGGGGTCGAGGAAGCGTCTGGGCACCGCGAAACCGGATGATAATCCATATCCTGACCAGGAGGAGGACGAAGAGCGAGACAGCCAGAGCTTCAGCTTCACCAGCCGGCCACCGCGACTGCCGCGGCGACGGGGGCGCTTCCGCCGAGGCGGTAGGGCCGAGGCCCAGCACAGGTGAGGCGGAAACCCCGCCAGGAACGGAGGACAAGTATTTTGTCCATCCTGATAAAACGCACCTAAATGTGCAACATTCTGCCTGATTAGCAGGAGAGACTGGCGAACATACACCAGCAGAGACTCAGTTTGTCTAGTGCCGATGGTTAAAAACAGTAAAAACAACAAACATTGCAGGAGCAGCAGACGGCCGGCCACCCACACTGGCGCCAACTTTTATTAAGTTAACTAAACTACTATACAATAACCCATCTGCAATGATTAACACAAATGGCATTATATCAAATAAGTTTAATTTGTCACGCTCGTGCCGACAAGGGTGTCCGTTAAGCCCTTTTCTTTTTATTTTGTCATTAGAGCCCCTTGCACAGAAAATTCGTCAACACCCAAATATTTCCCCCATCACTTTTAACAACACCACACACCTCATATCGCTATATGCGGATGACATATTATTATATTTCGACAGAGCAACCCTATCATTACCGCATATTCTGGATATTTTTCACGAATTTGGTTCTCTATCCGGTTATAAAATCAATTGGACTAAATCTGCGCTTCTCCCTTTAAACTCTAAATTGAACCTGAGCTCATTACCTCAGCACATCCCAGTGGTCAAACAATTTAAATACTTGGGGGTGGACATTTTTCCTTCTTTAACTACTATTGCCAACAAGAATTTTCAGGGCATCTATAATAAAATTGAGGCGGATCTAAATAGATGGTCTCACTTGCCAAATTCAGTACAAGCTCGCGTGTCAATAATTAAAATGGATATTTTACCACGCATAAATTTCTTTTCTTCGATGTTGCCCTTACCACCCCCAATTGACTACTGGAAAAAAGTACATTCTCTGGTCTCTAAGTTTATTTGGGGAGGGAATCGGCCGCGTGTGAAGTTAACTACACTTCAACGAGACAAAACAGAGGGTGGTCTTTCCGTGCCCAACTTCAAATATTATTTTTGGTCATTTGTATTGAGACCACTCACAGATTGGCTTAACCCCAATTCTGATCCGTGTTGGAAACCTATAGAAAAGAACCTAGCATCCCCACACAGGCTAGAGGATCTGATTTACTCCACTGTCCCTTTGAAACGAGCTAAGCTGCGACTTGGTCCCATAATGAGTTTCCTCTTATCAACATGGGTTATTGCTGAGAAGGAATCTAAGAATACACGCAAATGGCACACGCATAGTCCACTCTTTCATAATTATTCCCTACTCACTGGGGGGTTCCCATTCTCATCTCCAGACTGGAGCTCTAGGGGTATCCATGTTTTAGCTGATGTTTATAATGAGAATGGGCTTCGTGATTTTAATGATTTGAGACTGTCTTACCAATTACCTGGATCATCTTTATTTCTGTACTTTCAACTACGATCATCTATGAAAGCGTATGGAGTGCCATGGAATTCTCCTCTTACTGCTCACCCTTTGCACTCCATACTGTACAACAGAGGACGTAAAAGAGGTTTGGTTTCCCGAATTTATTCACTTATCCGGGACGCTTCTTATAAAACCCTCCCTATTGTACATGTGTGGTCTAACGAAATGAAGCACTACATCGGAGGTGACTCACTGAACTGGGAAAAGATTTGGTCCTCAATTGTCTTTGCTTCTAAAAATCCAAACCATCAACAGATCCATTTCAATTATATCCACAGGACTTACCTCACTCCGAGGAGAAACTTTCTCATGAAACGTTTATCATCCCCAAATTGCACCCTGTGCTCAGATGGACCTACAGGCTCATATTTACATATGTACTGGGAATGTAAGGATGTGAGGCTTTTTTGGGGTGAGGTCTGTTCTACTTTATCTAATGTACTTCAAGTCACTGTACCATGCTCTCCCATTGTGTTACTCCTGAATGATACCACCTCATTAAAACTGACTTGCTGGAAAAGACGTATCCTCCTAACTAGTGTTGTCACGATACCAATATTTTGGTAACGGTACCGGTACCAACATGTATTTCGATACTTTTCGATACAAAAAAAATTGCATTACTGACTTTATTAATCGAAAATCTTAAACATTAACAACATTGTAACAACAGATAAATAAAAGGAATTAAAGAAGAACAGTGAGAACCTCTGAGCCAATAAAAAGTTAACAAATTAACATCTGAAATAGCAACATCTCAGTCAACTTAAACTTCAACCTATTCATTGGTACGCATCTACTGGGTCTGACTCTTCGCTTTGTTAAGGTTCTTGCCCAGGAAAACCAGCATCTCCAAGTTCTCCTCACTCAGCCTACTACGCCTTGGAGAACAGATGTTTCCAGACGTGCTGAAAACACGCTCTGAAGCACAGCTTGTGGCCGCAATGCACATGTATCTACGTGCAAAGTGTGCCAGGATTGGGAGATCTTCTTCATGCTGAGCCCACCAGGCCAGGGGGTCTTGTGCAGCATTTAGCTGTCTGAACTGTTGTTCATAGTTTGTCATCTCTTGTTTTATTTTGTCCTCATGTGTTGATGTCTGTGTGGTGGTGGATGTGGTACTCTCTGCTCCCCTCTTTTCTGATGTTATGGTGCAAAGTAGGCTTTTTAAGTCTTTTTTAAGGATTTTTTTGGCTGCTGGTTCTTGGCCTGAGCCAGAGGCTTGAGCTTCTTGTTCTCCTGCTCTCTCACCCTCTGGAAGTAGTGGACATGTGTGAGCTTTAAGGAGCAGCTCCTCTTTGACTTCTTTTTCCATTATAACAAATGTGTTTTTAAATCGGGGGTCCAGGTATGTGCTGATGTTCAGTGCCAGCTTAATGTTGTGTTCCTCATATCGTGTTTCAAAGTCTTCTAGACACTTTTGCTTCATTTCTAGTGCTAGTGGACTGTCCCCTTCATCACATTTTAGACATTCCTTGATTTTCCACAGTAGTGGCAGGACCGATGAGATTGTGGTCTCTTTCTCTCCACTCAGAGCATCAGTAAAGTCACTGAGTGGAGCCAGGATGCGCCTCACTGTTTCTAAAGTAGTCATGTCTGTGTCTTTTGGCATTAGGAACCATTTTTTCCGGTCTTCTGCTAGAACAGCACAGACTGCTTGCTGCTGCTCACAGAAGCGCTCCACCATATCATAGGTGGATCCCCATCGTGTAGGCTCATCATGAATTAGCCGGTGTTGTGGTAGCTTCAAAGAGTTCTGTTTGTCCTTAAGCAGCCTTGACATTTTATTGGATCTTGAGAACGCTGACACTGTCTTGCGTAGCCTCGACAGACAGCACGCCACACGATCAATTTCAATTGCCTTTTTGACGGCCAAATGCAAATTGTGGCCAAAACAAGGAATCCAGAGGTTGTCACAAAATGCCTTGCGGTTGTTGCTCGCATTGTCTGTTGTGATTCCAGTCATTTTTTCCATATCAAGGCCCCAGGTCTCGATGATGATATCTTCCAGGACCTCTTTCAGTGTGTCTGCTGTGTGGTCAGACTGCAAGGCAGAGCATCCTATGCACCAGGACTGCATTTCCCAGGATGTTGTAATGAACTGCAGAGTTACAGCCATGTAGGAACTCACAGCTCTGCTTGTCCAGATGTCTGTAGTGCAGGAGAAGAATGGTTTGTCTGCCAGCTGTGCACTAATTATTGACCTTGTCTCTTCATATATTTTTGGAATTTCGTTGTACATGAAGAAATTCCTTGAGGGCATGTCATATCGTTTGTCCAGCTGCTGAATAAGGTTTCGGAACCCAGCCTTCTCAACTGTATATATTGGCACTTGATCCATGCAGATGAATTCAGCAACTGCCCTGTTCAGCCTTTTAGCATCTCTTGAGTCTTTTGCATATTTTGTATGCTTCTCAAAAACAGCTGGAAGAGTAGATTGCGCCAAAGTGTGGGCACTTGTTGGGGGCACTCTCCCTTGACCAAAAGCACCAGAGCTCTGCAGTGAAAAAAAAGATGCTGATATTTAAAAATTTTATGGTATTTTCATTGGATAATTATATAGTGAACTAAATGTCAGTTTCAGAACAGGGTGTGTCTAAATTGTAAAATGGCTTCTGTAAATTAATTTTATTCTGATTCTGGTGTGATTTGTCTTAAAGGGTGAGAGATGAGATGGCGGTGTTTTTTTTTTAATGATGAAAACTTAAGCGACTCTTTGGTTCTCACTGGCGCACACGTCAGGCGCCTCCATTTGGCCGATATTATTCCCAGAGTTTGTAGGCTGAGCGCTTAAATGTTGGTCTGTCCATCTTTGTTCTTCAGTTTGCTGGAGAATGAGTTACAATTAGGGTTGTACCGATCCGATCACGTGACTCGGAAATCGGGGCGATCACGCAACTGAAGACTCGATCGGGACTCGGACGTTACGACCCGATCAGAGATCGGTTTTATATATATTTATTTAGTCATTATTTGTATTAGATTGTTGATATATGGGCTATTGGTGATTCAAAAAAATAAAAAATAAAATGAGTATTTACTACCACCGTTTACGGCATGCGCATGTGCAGAAGACCAGCATGCTAGTTTGTTTTGAAGCGGAGTGGCGAGTTGTGGCGCACCATGTCTGCTGTGTGGAAGTATTTTAAAGTATGTGAGGAGAACGATGCAGTCGCAAACTGTCAAATTTGCAAAGTTGGAATATCGAGGGGTGGTAAGGACAAAGCGTCGTTTAATACCACAAACTTAATTCGGCACTTAAAAAACAAACACAGAGTATCGGATCGGGACTCGGTATCGGCAGATACTCAAAAGTCAAAGGACTCGGACTCGGATCGGGGGCAAAAAACCCTGATCGGAGCATCCCTAGTTACAATAATACCATCTCTGTATAATTTAAATAGCCGCATCACCAGCCGGCTCGCGGCTTTCGGCCGCATCACCAGGCGGCCACAACAGGCGGCATCACAAACAAATAAATAAATGAAAATATAAAGCGGAGCCCAACGTAACTTGCTCACTTCGCAAAAATATGTTAAACTTGATGGCTTCCTGAAATTTTAAGAAACAATCTTACAGTTCATGAGTCAGCCTACCTGTCGTTTCCTGAACTCAGCATGAAGGTTTGGGTGCTTGTCTTGCAAGTGTTTGGCGAGATTGGAAGTGTTTCCACCCTTCGCCAGGCACGTTTTAAAACACTTCTTGCAAATCGGGGTCTCTGAATTTATTATTTCGCCCTCCTCATTTGGGGTAAAACCAAAATATCTCCATATAGCACTCCTTGCTCCTGGCTTGTCAACCAGAGTAGGAGTTGGTGTGGGTGCTGCTGCAGCCATTTCGCTCTGTTCCGTTCAGCTGTATGCGACGTTACGTGCTGAGTTTGCCGCGCTTACAAGTACCGGTACTTTTCAAACCCAGTATAGTATCATTTCAAATGCCTCAGTACCTCGGTACCAAATTGGTACCGGTATACCGTGCAAGACTACTCCTAACGGGCATCACTGCTGCCAAAAAGATGCTGGCTTTGCGCTGGAAACCTCCACATACAGTTACCAAGCCCCATTGGATTAACACATACATTGACATAATAAATATGGAGCTTTCGGTGGCAAGAATGCACGGTGCTGGAGCTGATACTATTCTAGCATGGCAAACAATGGCAGATAAGATCAAGGAATTGCTGTAATTTCTATGTCTATTTGCATCTCTTGTTAAAACATGGTCTGTCTTATCCTGTAAGAGTTTTATATAGATCCAAATTTGGGGGGGTGGGGGGTCGTCGCCTGTCCTTTTTTTTTTTTTATCCATTATTTTCCTGGTCTTATTTTCTATTAGATTGCAATGTACCTTTTCCTTGTACTTGTTTTCCTCGAAAAACAATAAAAAAGTTGTTCACAAAAAAAAAAACTAACTCTACAGTCCATATCATGGACAGTAGCTGCTTCACCTTCATCCTCATATGACACATGTAGAAATCACAGTTATGATCCACTACATCTGCAGGTGGAGACACAAAGTGATGATGACTCCTTGGAGTCTGAACTCTTCATCTGTTGTTCACTATAGAGCTGCTAGAGTTGTCCTCATGCTCAGTAAAGTTCACTCCAGTCTCAAGTTTAAAAGGCAGCTAAATGGAACTAATTCATTTAGTTGTTGAAGTGCTGTTAAATTCACCTGAAAGAGCTGCTACCTGTTTTATCTGAGCACTAATATTTGATTTATAGCTGACATGTTTGATTTGAAGCTCATCACATATTCAACAGTCAACAGCAGCTTTAACTGCATGTTTCTCCATTCTTGTCTCAAGTCTTGTTCTGTTTCTATCAGGAGCTATTAACATGTCTGTGTTGTTGTCACTGAGCTTCAATCTTCTTCTTCTTCTTCTTCACATCACTTCATTATTCTCATACAGACTGAAGACTGTCACGTGTTTCCAAACTGGATTTAAAGTAAAAACATCAACTAACATTCTTGTCTCTGCTTCATTGCTTCAGTCACACAGTGACCTTCATTCAGTTCCATCAACTGCTTCATATTTCTGTTCAGTGACTAAAAACATGACTGAGTGCTTTGACACAATGTTCTGGAGGAAGAGACTGAAATACTGAACCTTTCTACTGATTGAAGACACAACTGATTTTAAATCAACTATCAACTAACAATCATGACACCAACCATCTAAATCTAATAAGAGCATTTTAAAACTAATATCAACTACTTTAGTTCATCTCCTGTTGGCTTGTTGAATCTATAATAAAGACTCAGTTTGATAAACTGATCATAGATGGATAGAAAATCTGAGACTTGAAGACAACAAGCAACTAAAACAGTCCAATAAATATAGTGGTGTAAAGAGAACAATGTTTAACCTCTGAAACAGACCAGAGAGGAAATAGAACTGAAAGATGAGTCCATGTGGAGAAAGTCACAATGAGGAAATATATCAGTGATGACAAAGAAATATCACAGGAATATTTAGAACAATGATGTTAGAATGAATGGAGCTTCAGATATTTACACAACTTCTTTTCAGAGCACATCTCTTCTTCTGTAGAGTTGATCATGTAAAGAACAATTCATTTACCTGAGCTGTGAGATATAAGGCAGACACTGCAGGAAACTCCTCACTTCACTCTCTTCATGTGAGCAGCCTCTCAGCTTCACTGGTTTCTTCTCTGATTGGAGTTTCAGCACTTCCAGGAGGATGGAGGTCTTTCTCTCTGAGAGGTTTATGAACCAGACTGTAGGAGACTGGAAAACTGACTGTAATGATGGAAGGAGACTCAGACCTGATTTAGTCTCATAGTCCTTCACATGGGAGAACAGATCCAGCAGGAAGTCACTCTGATATTCCGTAACATAATCATCATCATCATCATCATCATTCATGTATAGTTCATTTAAAGGGAATGTTTGATATGTGCACACTGATGATAACAGCTCCACTATCTTCTCTCCTGTCTGATGTTCTCTCTCTGCTGCTGCACAGAACAGATTCAACAAGAACCTGGTTTGTTGATGAAGATCTGACCTCTGAGGATCAAAGCTGGAACAATAAGAAGGAAACATTTAGTGATGATTTGATGTCAGCTGCATAAATACAACCACACACTACTGATGGACTCCATCTTGTACATGTCTGTCCTGTATAGAATGAAATGACATTTTAAAGACATCTTTCATCAGAGCAGCTCAACATTGTTTGTAGACTGTTACTGACTCACAACACAAACACTAATCCTGAGTCTGAAATCACTGCAAACTGATTGAATGGTCTCTGTCATTTGATTTGCTGGATGAATGTAGAGAGTAAAACACTAGATAGAAACAATCTAGAAATATACAGAGTGGATCAACTAACTCTACAGTCCATATCATGGACAGTAGCTGCTTCACCTTCATCCTCATATGACACATGTAGAAATCACAGTTATGATCCACTACATCTGCAGGTGGAGACACAAAGTGATGATGACTCCTTGGAGTCTGAACTCTTCATCTGTTGTTCACTATAGAGCTGCTAGAGTTGTCCTCATGCTCAGTAAAGTTCACTCCAGTCTCAAGTTTAAAAGGCAGCTAAATGGAACTAATTCATTTAGTTGTTGATTCAACACTGCAGGAAACTCACTTCACTCAGAAGTGAGGTACGATGATGTAGAATTACAATGTTAGAATGAATGGAGCTTCAAATATTTCCACAACTTCTTCTCAGAGCACATCTCTTCTTCTGTAGAGTTGATCATGTAAAGAACAATTCATTTACCTGAGCTGTGAGATATAAGGCAGACACTGCAGGAAACTCCTCACTTCACTCTCTTCATGTGAGCAGCCTCTCAGCTCCACTGGTTTCTTCTCTGATTGGAGTTTCAGCACTTCCAGGAGGATGGAGGTCTTTCTCTCTGAGAGGTTTATGGACCAGAAAGTAGGAGACTGGAAAACTGACTGTAATGATGGAAGGAGACTCAGACCTGATTTAGTCTCATAGTCCTTCACATGGGAGAACAGATCCAGCAGGAAGTCACTCTGATATTCCGTAACATAATCATCTACATATATAACATTTATAGGGAATGTCTGATATGTGCACACTGATGATAACAGCTCCACTATCTTCTCTCCTGTCTCATGTTCTCTCTCTGCTGCTGCACAGAACAGATTCAACAAGAACCTGGTTTGTTGATGAAGATCTGACCTCTGACGATCAAAGCTGGAACAACAAGAAGGAAACATTTAGTGATGATTTGATGCAGAGGTTGCGCCTGACTTTTTCGCTGTCTGTCATTTTGACTGACAGGGTCATATATATATTTTTTCCCCGTCACTTTAATTTTCAAAATGATAATAATGACAAATTCAATAGCATTTATTTTCATTAATTTTGAATTAACATTCAGTCCAAACAACCTGAACAGAGAATCCACACCGTGGATAAACACATCAAGCAGATGAATCTACGTAAGCTAACTTTTTCTCTGCAGTGACAAAATCAACTGACTGTGGCCCCTGGAGCTACATATGAACAATGAAATTAAACAATTTAATTAAAAAATTTGGGGTGGGACTCGATTAAAGAAAAATCATCTAATTAATTAGAGGTCTTCTAATTATTTAATCTTGATTAATCACATTTTGATCGCATAACAATATTTCCCCAAAACGCAGCATTTAATTGAAATGGATTTGAGTGAACGACTGAACCAAATAACAGCCACAGAGAAGGCTACTGTATTCAGACATGAATATTGTAAACTCAAGCTCTTTTAAGGTCTGGACAAATGCATTTACTTGCATTTCAATTCAAAACAGTAGAAAAAGAAAGAAAATATCCCTGGCTAAAATTGAACAGATCTAAAGTTTAAGTGCCATTTTCAGAACTTTTTCAGAACAATAGTGAAAAGGAAAAAAAATTGGCCTGCCATCTTCTTTCCATACTCGTACTCTTCCATTTTGGTAGCCATTAGCTGAGCTCTGAAGTGTGTATCAGTATAATAGGTGTACCAGGAAATCGTCCATTGACAAAAGTTCTGAGATGTTTGGATTGAAAACTGCGATTATAGACAAGAGCCAATTAATAACAACACTCGCCAACAAGTGGTCAGGACCGTGAACTGCAATCTGTCAAAATGACATATGGCCTTCAGAGTTTTCCATCACAGTTTTAAAAAAGAAAACGGTCAATGACAGAAAATATTTGGTTAACGCGACTCTTGATTTGATATCAGCTGCATAAATACAACCACACACTACTGATGGACTCCATCTTGTACATGTCTGTCCTCTATACAATGAAATGACATATTAAACACACATCTCTTCTTCTGTAGAGTTGATCATGTAAAGAACAATTCATTTACCTGAGCTGTGAGATATAAGGCAGACACTGCAGGAAACTCCTCACTTCACTCTCTTCATGTGAGCAGTCTCTCAGCTCCACTGGTTTCTTCTCTGATTGGAGTTTCAGCACTTCCAGGAGGATGGAGGTCTTTATCTCTGAGAGGTTTATGGACCAGACTGTAGGAGACTGTAAAACTGACTGTAATGATGGAAGGAGACTCAGACCTGATTTAGTCTCATAGTCCTTCACATGGGAGAACAGATCCAGCAGGAAGTCACTCTGATATTTCTTCTTCTTTTCATCATCATCATCATCATCACCCAGGTATATCTTATTTAAAGGGAATGTTTGATATGTGCACACTGATGATAACAGCTCCACTATCTTCTCTCCTGTCTGATGTTCTCTCTCTGCTGCTGCACAGAACAGATTCAACAAGAACCTGGTTTGTTGATGAAGATATGACCTCTGAGGATCAAAGCTGGAACAATAAGAAGGAAACATTTAGTGATGATTTGATGTCAGCTGCATAAATACAACCACACACTACTGATGGACTCCATCTTGTACATGTCTGTCCTGTATAGAATGAAATGACATTTTAAAGACATCTTTCATCAGAGCAGCTCAACATTGTTTTTAGACTGTTACTGACTCACAACACAAACACTAATCCTGAGTCTGAAATCACTGCAAACTGATTGAATGGTCTCTGTCATTTGATTTGCTGGATGAATGTAGAGAGTAAAACACTAGATAGAAACAATCTAGAAATATACAGAGTGGATCAACTAACTCTACAGTCCATATCATGGACAGTAGCTGCTTCACCTTCATCCTCATATGACACATGTAGAAATCACAGTTATGATCCACTACATCTGCAGGTGGAGACACAAAGTGATGATGACTCCTTGGAGTCTGAACTCTTCATCTGTTGTTCGCTATAGAGCTGCTAGAGTTGTCCTCATGCTCAGTAAAGTTCACTCCAGTCTCAAGTTTAAAAGGCAGATAAATGGAACTAATTCATTTAGTTGTTGAAGTGCTGTTAAATTCACCTGAAAGAGCTGCTACCTGTTTTATCTGAGCACTAATATTTGATTCATAGCTGACATGTTTGATTTGAAGCTCATCACATATTCAACAGTCAACAGCAGCTTTAACTGCATGTTTCTCCATTCTTGTCTCAAGTCTTGTTCTGTTTCTATCAGGAGCTATTAACATGTCTGTGTTGTTGTCACTGAGCTTCAATCTTCTTCTTCTTCTTCACATCACTTCATTATTCTCATACAGACTGAAGACTGTCACGTGTTTCCAAACTGGATTTAAAGTAAAAACATCAACTAACATTCTTGTCTCTGCTTCATTGCTTCAGTCACACAGTGACCTTCATTCAGTTCCATCAACTGCTTCATATTTCTGTTCAGTGACTAAAAACATGACTGAGTGCTTTGACACAATGTTCTGGAGGAAGAGACTGAAATACTGAACCTTTCTACTGATTGAAGACACAACTGATTTGAAATCAACAATCAACTAACAATCATGACACCAACCATCTAAATCTAATAAGAGCATTTTAAACTAATATCAACTACTTTAGTTCATCTCCTGTTGGCTTGTTGAATCTATAATAAAGACTCAGTTTGATAAACTGATCATAGATGGATAGAAAATCTGAGACTTGAAGACAACAAGCAACTAAAACAGTCCAATAAATATAGTGTGTAAAGAGAACAATGTTTAACCTCTGAAACAGACCAGAGAGGAAATAGAACTGAAAGATGAGTCCATGTGGAGAAAGTCACAATGAGGAAATATATTAGTGATGACAAAGAAATATCACAGGAATATTTAGAACAATGATGTTAGAATGAATGGAGCTTCAGATATTTACACAACTTCTTTTCAGAGCACATCTCTTCTTCTGTAGAGTTGATCATGTAAAGAACAATTCATTTACCTGAGCTGTGAGATATAAGGCAGACACTGCAGGAAACTCCTCACTTCACTCTCTTCATGTGAGCAGCCTCTCAGCTCCACTGGTTTCTTCTCTGATTGGAGTTTCAGCACTTCCAGGAGGATGGAGGTCTTTCTCTCTGAGAGGTCTATGAACCAGACTGTAGGAGCTGACTGGAAAACTGACTGTAATGATGGAAGGAGACTCAGACCTGATTCAGTCTCATAGTCCTTCACATGGGAGAACAGATCCAGCAGGAAGTCACTCTGATATTTCTCATCATCATCATTCATGTCTCTCTCATTTAAAGGGAATGTTTGATATGTGCACACTGATGATAACAGCTCCACTATCTTCTCTCCTGTCTGATGTTCTCTCTCTGCTGCTGCACAGAACAGATTCAACAAGAACCTGGTTTGTTGATGAAGATCTGACCTCTGAGGAACAAAGCTGGAACAATAAGAAGGAAACATTTAGTGCTGATTTGATGTCAGCTGCATAAATACAACCACACACTACTGATGGACTCCATCTTGTACATGTCTGTCCTGTATAGAATGAAATGACATTTTAAAGACATCTTTCATCAGAGCAGCTCAACATTGTTTTTAGACTGTTACTGACTCACAACACAAACACTAATCCTGAGTCTGAAATCACTGCAAACTGATTGAATGGTCTCTGTCATTTGATTTGCTGGATGAATGTAGAGAGTAAAACACTAGATAGAAACAATCTAGAAATATACAGAGTGGATCAACTAACTCTACAGTCCATATCATGGACAGTAGCTGCTTCACCTTCATCCTCATATGACACATGTAGAAATCACAGTTATGATCCACTACATCTGCAGGTGGAGACACAAAGTGATGATGACTCCTTGGAGTCTGAACTCTTCATCTGTTGTTCACTATAGAGCTGCTAGAGTTGTCCTCATGCTCAGTAAAGTTCACTCCAGTCTCAAGTTTAAAAGGCAGCTAAATGGAACTAATTCATTTAGTTGTTGATTCAACACTGCAGGAAACTCACTTCACTCAGAAGTGAGGTACGATGATGTAGAATTACAATGTTAGAATGAATGGAGCTTCAAATATTTCCACAACTTCTTCTCAGAGCACATCTCTTCTTCTGTAGAGTTGATCATGTAAAGAACAATTCATTTACCTGAGCTGTGAGATATAAGGCAGACACTGCAGGAAACTCCTCACTTCACTCTCTTCATGTGAGCAGCCTCTCAGCATCACTGGTTTCTTCTCTGATTGGAGTTTCAGCACTTCCAGGAGGATGGAGGTCTTTCTCTCTGAGAGGTTTATGGACCAGAAAGTAGGAGACTGGAAAACTGACTGTAATGATGGAAGGAGACTCAGACCTGATTTAGTCTCATAGTCCTTCACATGGGAGAACAGATCCAGCAGGAAGTCACTCTGATATTCCGTAACATAATCATCTACATATATAACATTTATAGGGAATGTTTGATATGTGCACACTGATGATAACAGCTCCACTATCTTCTCTCCTGTCTGATGTTCTCTCTCTGCTGCTGCACAGAACAGATTCAACAAGAACCTGGTTTGTTGATGAAGATCTGACCTCTGACGATCAAAGCTGGAACAATAAGAAGGAAACATTTAGTGATGATTTGATGCAGAGGTTGCGCCTGACTTTTTCGCTGTCTGTCATTTTGACTGACAGGGTCATATATATATTTTTTCCCCGTCACTTTAATTTTCAAAATGATAATAATGACAAATTCAATAGCATTTATTTTCATTAATTTTGAATTAACATTCAGTCCAAACAACCTGAACAGAGAATCCACACCGTGGATAAACACATCAAGCAGATGAATCTACGTAAGCTAACTTTTTCTCTGCAGTGACAAAATCAACTGACTGTGGCCCCTGGAGCTACATATGAACAATGAAATTAAACAATTTAATTAAAAAATTTGGGGTGGGACTCGATTAAAGAAAAATCATCTAATTAATTAGAGGTCTTCTAATTATTTAATCTTGATTAATCACATTTTGATCGCATAACAATATTTCCCCAAAACGCAGCATTTAATTGAAATGGATTTGAGTGAACGACTGAACCAAATAACAGCCACAGAGAAGGCTACTGTATTCAGACATGAATATTGTAAACTCAAGCTCTTTTAAGGTCTGGACAAATGCATTTACTTGCATTTCAATTCAAAACAGTAGAAAAAGAAAGAAAATATCCCTGGCTAAAATTGAACAGATCTAAAGTTTAAGTGCCATTTTCAGAACTTTTTCAGAACAATAGTGAAAAGGAAAAAAAATTGGCCTGCCATCTTCTTTCCATACTCGTACTCTTCCATTTTGGTAGCCATTAGCTGAGCTCTGAAGTGTGCATCAGTATAATAGGTGTACCAGGAAATCGTCCATTGACAAAAGTTCTGAGATGTTTGGATTGAAAACTGCGATTATAGACAAGAGCCAATTAATAACAACACTCGCCAACAAGTGGTCAGGACCGTGAACTGCAATCTGTCAAAATGACATATGGCCTTCAGAGTTTTCCATCACAGTTTTAAAAAAGAAAACGGTCAATGACAGAAAATATTTGGTTAACGCGACTCTTGATTTGATATCAGCTGCATAAATACAACCACACACTACTGATGGACTCCATCTTGTACATGTCTGTCCTCTATACAATGAAATGACATATTAAACACACATCTCTTCTTCTGTAGAGTTGATCATGTAAAGAACAATTCATTTACCTGAGCTGTGAGATATAAGGCAGACACTGCAGGAAACTCCTCACTTCACTCTCTTCATGTGAGCAGTCTCTCAGCTCCACTGGTTTCTTCTCTGATTGGAGTTTCAGCACTTCCAGGAGGATGGAGGTCTTTATCTCTGAGAGGTTTATGGACCAGACTGTAGGAGACTGTAAAACTGACTGTAATGATGGAAGGAGACTCAGACCTGATTTAGTCTCATAGTCCTTCACATGGGAGAACAGATCCAGCAGGAAGTCACTCTGATATTTCCTATCATCACCATTCATGTATGTCTTATTTAAAGAGAATGTTTGATATGTGCACACTGATGATAACAGCTCCACTATCTTCTCTCCTGTCTGATGTTCTCTCTCTGCTGCTGCACAGAACAGATTCAACAAGAACCTGGTTTGTTGATGAAGATCTGAACTCTGAGGATCAAAGCTGGAACAATAAGAAGGAAACATTTAGTGATGATTTGATGTCAGCTGCATAAATACAACCACACACTACTGATGGACTCCATCTTGTACATGTCTGTCCTGTATAGAATGAAATGACATTTTAAAGACATCTTTCATCAGAGCAGCTCAACATTGTTTTTAGACTGTTACTGACTCACAACACAAACACTAATCCTGAGTCTGAAATCACTGCAAACTGACTGAATGGTCTCTGTCATTTGATTTGCTGGATGAATGTAGAGAGTAAAACACTAGATAGAAACAATCTAGAAATATACAGAGTGGATCAACTAACTCTACAGTCCATATCATGGACAGTAGCTGCTTCACCTTCATCCTCATATGACACATGTAGAAATCACAGTTATGATCCACTACATCTGCAGGTGGAGACACAAAGTGATGATGACTCCTTGGAGTCTGAACTCTTCGTCTGTTGTTCACTATAGAGCTGCTAGAGTTGTCCTCATGCTCAGTAAAGTTCACTCCAGTCTCAAGTTTAAAAGGCAGCTAAATGGAACTAATTCATTTAGTTGTTGAAGTGCTGTTAAATTCACCTGAAAGAGCTGCTACCTGTTTTATCTGAGCACTAACATTTGATTCATAGCTGACATGTTTGATTTGAAGCTCATCACATATTCAACAGTCAACAGCAGCTTTAACTGCATGTTTCTCCATTCTTGTCTCAAGTCTTGTTCTGTTTCTATCAGGAGCTATTAACATGTCTGTGTTGTTGTCACTGAGCTTCAATCTTCTTCTTCTTCTTCACATCACTTCATTATTCTCATACAGACTGAAGACTGTCACGTGTTTCCAAACTGGATTTAAAGTAAAAACATCAACTAACATTCTTGTCTCTGCTTCATTGCTTCAGTCACACAGTGACCTTCATTCAGTTCCATCAACTGCTTCATATTTCTGTTCAGTGACTAAAAACATGACTGAGTGCTTTGACACAATGTTCTGGAGGAAGAGACTGAAATACTGAACCTTTCTACTGATTGAAGACACAACTGATTTGAAATCAACAATCAACTAACAATCATGACACCAACCATCTAAATCTAATAAGAGCATTTTAAACTAATATCAACTACTTTAGTTCATCTCCTGTTGGCTTGTTGAATCTATAATAAAGACTCAGTTTGATAAACTGATCATAGATGGATAGAAAATCTGAGACTTGAAGACAACAAGCAACTAAAACAGTCCAATAAATATAGTGGTGTAAAGAGAACAATGTTTAACCTCTGAAACAGACCAGAGAGGAAATAGAACTGAAAGATGAGTCCATGTGGAGAAAGTCACAATGAGGAAATATATTAGTGATGACAAAGAGATATCACAGGAATATTTAGAACAATGATGTTAGAATGAATGGAGCTTCAGATATTTACACAACTTCTTTTCAAACACATCAAGCAGATGAATCTATGTAGGCTAACTTTTTCTCTGCAGTGACAGAATCAACTGACTGTGGCCCCTGGAGCTACATATGAACAATGAAATTAAACAATTTAATTAAAAAATTTGGGGTGGGACTCGATTAAAAAAAATCATCTAATTAATTAGAGGTCTTCTAATTATTTAATTTTGATTAATCACATTTTGATCGCATAACAATATTTCCCCAAAACGCAGCATTTAATTGAAATGGATTTGAGTGAACGACTGAACCAAATAACAGCCACAGAGAAGGCTACTGTATTCAGACATGAATATTGTAAACTCAAGCTCTTTTAAGGTCTGGACAAATGCATTTACTTGCATTTCAATTCAAAACAGTGGAAAAAGAAAGAAAATATCCCTGGCTAAAATTGAACAGATCTAAAGTTTAAGTGCCATTTTCAGAACTTTTTCAGAACAATAGTGAAAAGTAAAAGAAATTGGGCTGCCATCTTCTTTCCATACTCGTACTCTTCCATTTTGGTAGCCATTAGCTGAGCTCTGAAGTGTGCATCAGTATAATAGGTGTACCAGGAAATCGTGCATTGACAAAAGTTCTGAGATGTCTGGATTGAAAACTGCGATTATAGACAAGAGCCTATTAATAACAACACTTTCCATTAAGATGTCATTATGTATAATTACATGACCAAATCAGTTTATAACTGTGTCATGACTGTTTTCTCTGAATTCAAGTAAAGTGGAATGATTTTGACTTTCCATTAGGATGTCATTAAGTGTAATTACATAGTCAAACCAGTTTATAACAGTGTCATGACCATTTTCTCTGAATTCAAGTAAAGTGGAAAGATTTGAATGTTTTGTTAAAATGTCATTAAGTGTAATTACACTGTCAGATGATATGAATACCTTAACAAAAGCAACAGACAAGTCAAGAGATAGTGTTTCCTTAATGTATTTTAACACAAACATTTATTGTGATTCAAAGCATTTTTTTTTTTTTTTATCCAGTCCTTGTCAGCTTTCAGGTCCCTGTTGGCCTCTTCCAGGTAATTAACACGCTCCCCAAGATGGATCTTCTGTTGATCTATCTTGGTTTGTTCCTTCAGTTTGGCCAACTCCGATGTCCCAGTTGGAGACACTGAAACAAAGTATTACAAGTGGATTACTGAGGGTCAGTGCATGGTGGTGGTGTACTGGAATACATTATATTGAGTACACCAACAAAATTCCCAGTATTTTTGTGCATATTGTTTATTGAGAAGACAGGCAAAAATGGAAATACGTGTCTCAATCAGCCAACTACTATATATATATATTAGTATAAATAAAATGTAAATTTCCAAGCCTACTGGCAAAAGGAGGAAAAAAAAATAGACTTACTTTTCTTCTTCTGGGAATATTTGATTGACTTTCTTTTCTTTGGCTGAACAGGGACCTCTTCAAATTCTTGTGCCAGGTCCTCCTCCACCTCTTGTTGCAGCTTAGGGTTAACGTTAGCTTCACTGTCATCCTCAGCCTTCCCACTACGTTTGCTGAAACGGGTATCCATCTGGCAGCAGGCGTAAGCAAAGAACACACCACCATGTCACAGCAGCTAGTTACATTAGTTAAGATACAATAGTCAAACCTAACAACACCATAGTTGTTTAGAATTAGCGACAAGAAAACTGGAGGAAATAATACTGCCGTAATAGTCTGTTGGCTGCAGTCGCAAGAACTTAAAGGCTACGGAGTTAGCAGCAGGTTTAAGCTAACTTTAGCGTCAGCATTATTGCGGAACGCTAACGGAACCTAAACCGCAAAGTCCATAGACTGTAAACAAAAATACCTAATGGTTATAATGTCCTCTTCAAAATAAAAATCCGTATTTCGTTTTAGCTTACCTCAAATGGTAAACCTTGAAGATCCAGACTCCAGATTCCTGTGTTGCACTCCTGTCGTCGGTCGCGGACTAGTCTCTCTACTTGTCACGTAACGTAAACGTGAACGTTACGTTACGCGCATTCAGTTCAAATTCACATTCCAAAAACACTTGTAAACAGTAATGCAATACTAACAAATATGTTTTGTTTATTTGGTACTACATAGACTGTGAATTTAGTACACATAGATAAAGACAATTTGCTTTTTTAAGGGATATTATTCACAGTATGTTTATATTTAGAAAAGCCAACTGCGTTTGAAATTCAACATGAAGTCTCTCAAAAATGCTTTTACCAATAAAAAAATTAGAGGATATATCTGTATAACAAACAATAAAACACAGTCTATGTAGTACCAAATAAACAAAACATATACAAAACACAAGTGTTGTTGAAATGTGAATTTGAACTGAATGCGCGCGTAACGTAACGTTCACGTTTACGTTACGTGACAAGTAGAGAGACTAGTCCGCGACAGACGGACAGGAGTGCAACACAGGAATCTGGAGTCTGGATCTTCAAGGTTTACCATTTGAGGTAAGCTAAAACGAAATACGGATTTTTATTTTGAAGAGGACATTATAACCATTACGTCTTTTTACAGTCTATGGACTTTGCGGTTTAGGTTAAGTTAGCGTTCAGCAATAATGCTGACGCTAAAGTTAGCTTAAACCTGCTGCTAACTCCGTAGCCTTTAAGTACTTGCGACTTTTATATTTAGAAAAGCCAACTGCGTTTGAAATTCAACATGAATAGTGTTTCAAAAAGAGACTATTACTATTACGGCAGTATTATTTCCTCCAGTTTTCTTGTCGCTAATTCTAAACAACTATGGTGTTGTTAGGTTTGACTATTGTATCTTAACTAATGTAACTAGCTGCTGTGACATGGTGGTGTGTTCTTTGCTTACGCCTGCTGCCAGATGGATACCCGTTTCAGCAAACGTAGTGGGAAGGCTGAGGATGACAGTGAAGCTAACGTTAACCCTAAGCTGCTACAAGAGGTGGAGGAGGACCTGGCACAAGAATTTGAAGAGGTCCCTGTTCAGCCAAAGAAAAGAAAGTCAATCAAATATTCCCAGAAGAAGAAAAGTAAGTCTATTTTTTTTTCCTCCTTTTGCCAGTAGGCTTGGAAATTTACCTTTTATTTATACTAATATATATATATAGTAGTTGGCTGATTGAGACACGTATTTCCATTTTTGCCTGTCTTCTCAATAAACAATATGCACAAAAATACTGGGAATTTTGTTGGTGTACTCAATATAATGTATTCCAGTACACCACCACCATGCACTGACCCTCAGTAATCCACTTGTAATACTTTGTTTCAGTGTCTCCAACTGAAGGAACAAACCAAGATAGATCAACAGAAGATCCATCTTGGGGAGCGTGTTAATTACCTGGAAGAGGCCAACAGGGACCTGAAAGCTGACAAGGACTGGATAAAAAAAAAAAAAAATGCTTTGAATCACAATAAATGTTTGTGTTAAAATACATTAAGGAAACACTATCTCTTGACTTGTCTGTTGCTTTTGTTAAGGTATTCATATCATCTGACAGTGTAATTACACTTAATGACATTTTAACAAAACATTCAAATCTTTCCACTTTACTTGAATTCAGAGAAAATGGTCATGACACAGTTATAAACTGATTTGACTATGTAATTACACTTAATGACATCCTAATGGAAAGTCAAAATCATTCCACTTTACTTGAATTCAGAGAAAACAGTCATGACACAGTTATAAACTGATTTGGTCATGTAATTATACATAATGACATCTTAATGGAAAGTCAAAATCTTTCCACTTTACTTGAATTCAGAAAAATTATTCATGACACAGTTATAAACTGATTTGACTAGGTAATGACCCTTAATGACATCGTAATGAAAAGTTACAATTATTAAATCACTGTAGTAGGTGACACTGTAATGTGACAGTTATAAACTCATTTGGTGAAGTAGTTACTCTTAACGACATCTTAATGAAAAGGACAACATTTATGACGCAATTGTAATGATCTCTTGACAGCCAGTGTCAAAACCTTTCATATATGACGATTTAATGTCACGTTAAGACATCAAGCTAAATGTTTTTTTTTTTGGTTTGGCAATTAGGTCTGCAATGACATGTTTATGACAGGTTTTGTTGTCTTGGCTTATGTCAAGTTGTCATAACAAGGACATCTCAAACAATGTCAACTTTACATCAAAAGTGACATAATTTACCGAATGACACTTAATGACACTTAATGACAGCTGTCATAAGTATTCATTAATGTTTATGACAGGTGTAATGTCATGGTTATGACAGTGTTATGTCAGTCTTATGAACACATATTCAAGTAAAGTGTTACCGAAAATATTTGGTTAACGCGACTCTTGATTTGATGTCAGCTGCATAAATACAACCACACACTACTGATGGACTCCATCTTGTACATGTCTGTCCTCTATAGAATGAAATGACATATTAAACACACATCTCTTCTTCTGTAGAGTTGATCATGTAAAGAACAATTCATTTACCTGAGCTGTGAGATATAAGGCAGACACTGCAGGAAACTCCTCACTTCACTCTCTTCATGTGAGCAGCCTCTCAGCTCCACTGGTTTCTTCTTTGATTGGAGTTTCAGCACTTCCAGGAGGATGGAGGTCTTTCTCTCTGAGAGGTTTATGAACCAGAAAGTAGGAGACTGGAAAACTGACTGTAATGATGGAAGGAGACTCAGACCTGATTTAGTCTCATAGTCCTTCACATGGGAGAACAGATCCAGCAGGAAGTCACTCTGATATTTCTTATCATCACCATTCATGTCTCTCTTATTTAAAGGGAATGTCTGATATGTGCACACTGATGATAACAGCTCCACTATCTTCTCTCCTGTCTCATGTTCTCTCTCTGCTGCTGCACAGAACAGATTCAACAAGAACCTGGTTTGTTGATGAAGATCTGAACTCTGAGGATCAAAGCTGGAACAATAAGAAGGAAACATTTAGTGCTGATTTGATGTCAGCTGCATAAATACAACCACACACTACTGATGGACTCCATCTTGTACATGTCTGTCCTGTATAGAATGAAATGACATTTTAAAGACATCTTTCATCAGAGCAGCTCAACATTGTTTTTAGACTGTTACTGACTCACAACACAAACACTAATCCTGAGTCTGAAATCACTGCAAACTGATTGAATGGTCTCTGTCATTTGATTTGCTGGATGAATGTAGAGAGTAAAACACTAGATAGAAACAATATAGAAATATACAGAGTGGATCAACTAACTCTACAGTCCATATCATGGACAGTAGCTGCTTCACCTTCATCCTCATATGACACATGTAGAAATCACAGTTATGATCCACTACATCTGCAGGTGGAGACACAAAGTGATGATGACTCCTTGGAGTCTGAACTCTTCATCTGTTGTTCGCTATAGAGCTGCTAGAGTTGTCCTCATGCTCAGTAAAGTTCACTCCAGTCTCAAGTTTAAAAGGCAGCTAAATGGAACTAATTCATTTAGTTGTTGAAGTGCTGTTAAATTCACCTGAAAGAGCTGCTACCTGTTTTATCTGAGCACTAATATTTGATTCATAGCTGACATGTTTGATTTGAAGCTCATCACATATTCAACAGTCAACAGCAGCTTTAACTGCATGTTTCTCCATTCTTGTCTCAAGTCTTGTTCTGTTTCTATCAGGAGCTATTAACATGTCTGTGTTGTTGTCACTGAGCTTCAATCTTCTTCTTCTTCTTCACATCACTTCATTATTCTCATACAGACTGAAGACTGTCACGTGTTTCCAAACTGGATTTAAAGTAAAAACATCAACTAACATTCTTGTCTCTGCTTCATTGCTTCAGTCACACAGTGACCTTCATTCAGTTCCATCAACTGCTTCATATTTCTGTTCAGTGACTAAAAACATGACTGAGTGCTTTGACACAATGTTCTGGAGGAAGAGACTGAAATACTGAACCTTTCTACTGATTGAAGACACAACTGATTTGAAATCAACTATCAACTAACAATCATGACACCAACCATCTAAATCTAATAAGAGCATTTTAAACTAATATCAACTACTTTAGTTCATCTCCTGTTGGCTTGTTGAATCTATAATAAAGACTCAGTTTGATAAACTGATCATAGATGGATAGAAAATCTGAGACTTGAAGACAACAAGCAACTAAAACAGTCCAATAAATATAGTGGTGTAAAGAGAACAATGTTTAACCTCTGAAACAGACCAGAGAGGAAATAGAACTGAAAGATGAGTCCATGTGGAGAAAGTCACAATGAGGAAATATATTAGTGATGACAAAGAGATATCACAGGAATATTTAGAACAATGATGTTAGAATGAATGGAGCTTCAGATATTTACACAACTTCTTTTCAGACACATCAAGCAGATGAATCTACGTAGGCTAACTTTTTCTCTGCAGTGACAGAATCAACTGACTGTGGCCCCTGGAGCTACATATGAACAATGAAATTAAACAATTTAATTAAAAAATTTGGGGTGGGACTCGATTAAAAAAAATCATCTAATTAATTAGAGGTCTTCTAATTATTTAATTTTGATTAATCACATTTTGATCGCATAACAATATTTCCCCAAAACGCAGCATTTAATTGAAATGGATTTGAGTGAACGACTGAACCAAATAACAGCCACAGAGAAGGCTACTGTATTCAGACATGAATATTGTAAACTCAAGCTCTTTTAAGGTCTGGACAAATGCATTTACTTGCATTTCAATTCAAAACAGTAGAAAAAGAAAGAAAATATCCCTGGCTAAAATTGAACAGATCTAAAGTTTAAGTGCCATTTTCAGAACTTTTTCAGAACAATAGTGAAAAGTAAAAGAAATTGGGCTGCCATCTTCTTTCCATACTCGTACTCTTCCATTTTGGTAGCCATTAGCTGAGCTCTGAAGTGTGCATCAGTATAATAGGTGTACCAGGAAATCGTGCATTGACAAAAGTTCTGAGATGTTTGGATTGAAAACTGCGATTATAGACAAGAGCCTATTAATAACAACACTTTCCATTAAGATGTCATTATGTATAATTACATGACCAAATCAGTTTATAACTGTGTCATGACTGTTTTCTCTGAATTCAAGTAAAGTGGAATGATTTTGACTTTCCATTAGGATGTCATTAAGTGTAATTACATAGTCAAACCAGTTTATAACAGTGTCATGACCATTTTCTCTGAATTCAAGTAAAGTGGAAAGATTTGAATGTTTTGTTAAAATGTCATTAAGTGTAATTACACTGTCAGATGATATGAATACCTTAACAAAAGCAACAGACAAGTCAAGAGATAGTGTTTCCTTAATGTATTTTAACACAAACATTTATTGTGATTCAAAGCATTTTTTTTTTTTTTTATCCAGTCCTTGTCAGCTTTCAGGTCCCTGTTGGCCTCTTCCAGGTAATTAACACGCTCCCCAAGATGGATCTTCTGTTGATCTATCTTGGTTTGTTCCTTCAGTTTGGCCAACTCCGATGTCCCTGTTGGAGACACTGAAACAAAGTATTACAAGTGGATTACTGAGGGTCAGTGCATGGTGGTGGTGTACTGGAATACATTATATTGAGTACACCAACAAAATTCCCAGTATTTTTGTGCATATTGTTTATTGAGAAGACAGGCAAAAATGGAAATACGTGTCTCAATCAGCCAACTACTATATATATATATATATATTAGTATAAATAAAATGTAAATTTCCAAGCCTACTGGCAAAAGGAGGAAAAAAAAAATAGACTTACTTTTCTTCTTCTGGGAATATTTGATTGACTTTCTTTTCTTTGGCTGAACAGGGACCTCTTCAAATTCTTGTGCCAGGTCCTCCTCCACCTCTTGTTGCAGCTTAGGGTTAACGTTAGCTTCACTGTCATCCTCAGCCTTCCCACTACGTTTGCTGAAACGGGTATCCATCTGGCAGCAGGCGTAAGCAAAGAACACACCACCATGTCACAGCAGCTAGTTACATTAGTTAAGATACAATAGTCAAACCTAACAACACCATAGTTGTTTAGAATTAGCGACAAGAAAACTGGAGGAAATAATACTGCCGTAATAGTCTGTTGGCTGCAGTCGCAAGAACTTAAAGGCTACGGAGTTAGCAGCAGGTTTAAGCTAACTTTAGCGTCAGCATTATTGCGGAACGCTAACGGAACCTAAACCGCAAAGTCCATAGACTGTAAACAAAAATACCTAATGGTTATAATGTCCTCTTCAAAATAAAAATCCGTATTTCGTTTTAGCTTACCTCAAATGGTAAACCTTGAAGATCCAGACTCCAGATTCCTGTGTTGCACTCCTGTCGTCGGTCGCGGACTAGTCTCTCTACTTGTCACGTAACGTAAACGTGAACGTTACGTTACGCGCATTCAGTTCAAATTCACATTCCAAAAACACTTGTAAACAGTAATGCAATACTAACAAATATGTTTTGTTTATTTGGTACTACATAGACTGTGAATTTAGTACACATAGATAAAGACAATTTGCTTTTTTAAGGGATATTATTCACAGTATGTTTATATTTAGAAAAGCCAACTGCGTTTGAAATTCAACATGAAGTCTCTCAAAAATGCTTTTACCAATAAAAAAATTAGAGGATATATCTGTATAACAAACAATAAAACACAGTCTATGTAGTACCAAATAAACAAAACATATACAAAACACAAGTGTTGTTGAAATGTGAATTTGAACTGAATGCGCGCGTAACGTAACGTTCACGTTTACGTTACGTGACAAGTAGAGAGACTAGTCCGCGACAGACGGACAGGAGTGCAACACAGGAATCTGGAGTCTGGATCTTCAAGGTTTACCATTTGAGGTAAGCTAAAACGAAATACGGATTTTTATTTTGAAGAGGACATTATAACCATTACGTCTTTTTACAGTCTATGGACTTTGCGGTTTAGGTTAAGTTAGCGTTCAGCAATAATGCTGACGCTAAAGTTAGCTTAAACCTGCTGCTAACTCCGTAGCCTTTAAGTACTTGCGACTTTTATATTTAGAAAAGCCAACTGCGTTTGAAATTCAACATGAATAGTGTTTCAAAAAGAGACTATTACTATTACGGCAGTATTATTTCCTCCAGTTTTCTTGTCGCTAATTCTAAACAACTATGGTGTTGTTAGGTTTGACTATTGTATCTTAACTAATGTAACTAGCTGCTGTGACATGGTGGTGTGTTCTTTGCTTACGCCTGCTGCCAGATGGATACCCGTTTCAGCAAACGTAGTGGGAAGGCTGAGGATGACAGTGAAGCTAACGTTAACCCTAAGCTGCTACAAGAGGTGGAGGAGGACCTGGCACAAGAATTTGAAGAGGTCCCTGTTCAGCCAAAGAAAAGAAAGTCAATCAAATATTCCCAGAAGAAGAAAAGTAAGTCTATTTTTTTTTCCTCCTTTTGCCAGTAGGCTTGGAAATTTACCTTTTATTTATACTAATATATATATATAGTAGTTGGCTGATTGAGACACGTATTTCCATTTTTGCCTGTCTTCTCAATAAACAATATGCACAAAAATACTGGGAATTTTGTTGGTGTACTCAATATAATGTATTCCAGTACACCACCACCATGCACTGACCCTCAGTAATCCACTTGTAATACTTTGTTTCAGTGTCTCCAACTGAAGGAACAAACCAAGATAGATCAACAGAAGATCCATCTTGGGGAGCGTGTTAATTACCTGGAAGAGGCCAACAGGGACCTGAAAGCTGACAAGGACTGGATAAAAAAAAAAAAAAAATGCTTTGAATCACAATAAATGTTTGTGTTGAAATACATTAAGGAAACACTATCTCTTGACTTGTCTGTTGCTTTTGTTAAGGTATTCATATCATCTGACAGTGTAATTACACTTAATGACATTTTAACAAAACATTCAAATCTTTCCACTTTACTTGAATTCAGAGAAAATGGTCATGACACAGTTATAAACTGATTTGACTATGTAATTACACTTAATGACATCCTAATGGAAAGTCAAAATCATTCCACTTTACTTGAATTCAGAGAAAACAGTCATGACACAGTTATAAACTGATTTGGTCATGTAATTATACATAATGACATCTTAATGGAAAGTCAAAATCTTTCCACTTTACTTGAATTCAGAAAAATTATTCATGACACAGTTATAAACTGATTTGACTAGGTAATGACCCTTAATGACATCGTAATGAAAAGTTACAATTATTAAATCACTGTAGTAGGTGACACTGTAATGTGACAGTTATAAACTCATTTGGTGAAGTAGTTACTCTTAACGACATCTTAATGAAAAGGACAACATTTATGACGCAATTGTAATGATCTCTTGACAGCCAGTGTCAAAACCTTTCATATATGACGATTTAATGTCACGTTAAGACATCAAGCTAAATGTTTTTTTTTTTGGTTTGGCAATTAGGTCTGCAATGACATGTTTATGACAGGTTTTGTTGTCTTGGCTTATGTCAAGTTGTCATAACAAGGACATCTCAAACAATGTCAACTTTACATCAAAAGTGACATAATTTACCGAATGACACTTAATGACACTTAATGACAGCTGTCATAAGTATTCATTAATGTTTATGACAGGTGTAATGTCATGGTTATGACAGTGTTATGTCAGTCTTATGAACACATATTCAAGTAAAGTGTTACCGAAAATATTTGGTTAACGCGACTCTTGATTTGATGTCAGCTGCATAAATACAACCACACACTACTGATGGACTCCATCTTGTACATGTCTGTCCTCTATACAATGAAATGACATATTAAACACACATCTCTTCTTCTGTAGAGATGATCATGTAAAGAACAATTCATTTACCTGAGCTGTGAGATATAAGGCAGACACTGCAGGAAACTCCTCACTTCACTCTCTTCATGTGAGCAGCCTCTCAGCTCCACTGGTTTCTTCTCTGATTGGAGTTTCAGCACTTCCAGGAGGATGGAGGTCTTTCTCTCTGAGAGGTTTATGAACCAGACTGTAGGAGACTGGAAAACTGACTGGAATGATGGAAGGAGACTCAGACCTGATTTAGTCTCATAGTCCTTCACATGGGAGCACAGATCCAGCAGGAAGTCACAACGATATTTCCTATCATCATCATCATCATCCATGTATGTCTTATTTAAAGGGAATGTTTTATATGTGCACACTGATGATAACAGCTCCACTAGCTTCTCTCCTGTCTGATGTTCTCTCTCTGCTGCTGCACAGAACAGATTCAACAAGAACCTGGTTTGTTGATGAAGATCTGAACTCAGAGGATCAAACCTGGAACAATAAGAAGGAAACATTTAGTGATGATTTGATGCAGAGGTTGCGCTAGACTTTTTTGCTGTCTGTCATTTTGACTGACAGGGTCATATATATATTTTTTCCCCGTCACTTTAATTTTTAAAATGATAATAATGACAAATTCAATAGCATTTATTTTCATTAATTTTGAATTAACATTCAGTCCAAACAACCTGAACAGAGAATCCACACAGTGGATAAACACATCAAGCAGATGAATCTATGTAGGCTAACTTTTTCTCTGCAGTGACAAAATCAACTGACTGTGGCCCCTGGAGCTACATATGAACAATGAAATTAAACAATTTAACTAAAAAATTTGGGGTGGGACTCGATTAAAAAAATCATCTAATTAATTAGAGGTCTTCTAATTATTTAATCTTGATTAATCACATTTTGATCGCATAACAATATTTCCCCAAAACGCAGCATTTAATTGAAATGGATTTGAGTGAACGACTGAACCAAATAACAGCCACAGAGAAGGCTACTGTATTCAGACATGAATATTGTAAACTCAAGCTCTTTTAAGGTCTGGACAAATGCATTTACTTGCATTTCAATTCAAAACAGTGGAAAAAGAAAGAAAATATCCCTGGCTAAAATTGAACAGATCTAAAGTTTAAGTGCCATTTTCAGAACTTTTTCAGAACAATAGTGAAAAGGAAAAAAAATTGGGCTGCCATCTTCTTTTCATACTCGTACTCTTCCATTTTGGTAGCCATTAGCTGAGCTCTGAAGTGTGCATCAGTATAATAGGTGTACCAGGAAATCGTCCATTGACAAAAGTTCCGGATGTTTGGATTGAAAACTGCCATTATAGACAAGAGCCAATTAATAACAACACTCGCCAACAAGTGGTCAGGACCATGAACTGCAATCTGTCAAAATGACATATGGCCTTCAGAGTTTTCCATCACAGTTTTAAAAAAGAAAACGGTCAATGACAGAAAATATTTGGTTAACGCGACTCTTGATTTGATGTCAGCTGCATAAATACAACCACACACTACTGATGGACTCCATCTTGTACATGTCTGTCCTCTATACAATGAAATGACATATTAAACACACATCTCTTCTTCTGTAGAGTTGATCATGTAAAGAACAATTCATTTACCTGAGCTGTGAGATATAAGGCAGACACTGCAGGAAACTCCTCACTTCACTCTCTTCATGTGAGCAGACTCTCAGCTCCACTGGTTTCTTCTTTGATTGGAGTTTCAGCACTTCCAGGAGGATGGAGGTCTTTCTCTCTGAGAGGTTTATGAACCAGACTGTAGGAGACTGGAAAACTGACTGTAATGATGGAAGGAGACTCAGACCTGATTTAGTCTCATAGTCCTTCACATGGGAGAACAGATCCAGCAGGAAGTCACTCTGATATTTCTTATCATCACCATTCATGTCTCTCTTATTTAAAGGGAATGTCTGATATGTGCACACTGATGATAACAGCTCCACTATCTTCTCTCCTGTCTCATGTTCTCTCTCTGCTGCTGCACAGAACAGATTCAACAAGAACCTGGTTTGTTGATGAAGATCTGACCTCTGAGGATCAAACCTGGAACAATAAGAAGGAAACATTTAGTGATGATTTGATGTCAGCTGCATAAATACAACCACACACTACTGATGGACTCCATCTTGTACATGTCTGTCCTGTATAGAATGAAATGACATTTTAAAGACATCTTTCATCAGAGCAGCTCAACATTGTTTTTAGACTGTTACTGACTCACAACACAAACACTAATCCTGAGTCTGAAATCACTGCAAACTGATTGAATGGTCTCTGTCATTTGATTTGCTGGATGAATGTAGAGAGTAAAACACTAGATAGAAACAATATAGAAATATACAGAGTGGATCAACTAACTCTACAGTCCATATCATGGACAGTAGCTGCTTCACCTTCATCCTCATATGACACATGTAGAAATCACAGTTATGATCCACTACATCTGCAGGTGGAGACACAAAGTGATGATGACTCCTTGGAGTCTGAACTCTTCATCTGTTGTTCGCTATAGAGCTGCTAGAGTTGTCCTCATGCTCAGTAAAGTTCACTCCAGTCTCAAGTTTAAAAGGCAGCTAAATGGAACTAATTCATTTAGTTGTTGAAGTGCTGTTAAATTCACCTGAAAGAGCTGCTACCTGTTTTATCTGAGCACTAATATTTGATTCATAGCTGACATGTTTGATTTGAAGCTCATCACATATTCAACAGTCAACAGCAGCTTTAACTGCATGTTTCTCCATTCTTGTCTCAAGTCTTGTTCTGTTTCTATCAGGAGCTATTAACATGTCTGTGTTGTTGTCACTGAGCTTCAATCTTCTTCTTCTTCTTCACATCACTTCATTATTCTCATACAGACTGAAGACTGTCACGTGTTTCCAAACTGGATTTAAAGTAAAAACATCAACTAACATTCTTGTCTCTGCTTCATTGCTTCAGTCACACAGTGACCTTCATTCAGTTCCATCAACTGCTTCATATTTCTGTTCAGTGACTAAAAACATGACTGAGTGCTTTGACACAATGTTCTGGAGGAAGAGACTGAAATACTGAACCTTTCTACTGATTGAAGACACAACTGATTTGAAATCAACTATCAACTAACAATCATGACACCAACCATCTAAATCTAATAAGAGCATTTTAAACTAATATCAACTACTTTAGTTCATCTCCTGTTGGCTTGTTGAATCTATAATAAAGACTCAGTTTGATAAACTGATCATAGATGGATAGAAAATCTGAGACTTGAAGACAACAAGCAACTAAAACAGTCCAATAAATATAGTGGTGTAAAGAGAACAATGTTTAACCTCTGAAACAGACCAGAGAGGAAATAGAACTGAAAGATGAGTCCATGTGGAGAAAGTCACAATGAGGAAATATATTAGTGATGACAAAGAGATATCACAGGAATATTTAGAAGAATGATGTTAGAATGAATGGAGCTTCAGATATTTACACAACTTCTTTTCAAACACATCAAGCAGATGAATCTATGTAGGCTAACTTTTTCTCTGCAGTGACAGAATCAACTGACTGTGGCCCCTGGAGCTACATATGAACAATGAAATTAAACAATTTAATTAAAAAATTTGGGGTGGGACTCGATTAAAAAAAATCATCTAATTAATTAGAGGTCTTCTAATTATTTAATTTTGATTAATCACATTTTGATCGCATAACAATATTTCCCCAAAACGCAGCATTTAATTGAAATGGATTTGAGTGAACGACTGAACCAAATAACAGCCACAGAGAAGGCTACTGTATTCAGACATGAATATTGTAAACTCAAGCTCTTTTAAGGTCTGGACAAATGCATTTACTTGCATTTCAATTCAAAACAGTAGAAAAAGAAAGAAAATATCCCTGGCTAAAATTGAACAGCTCTAAAGTTTAAGTGCCATTTTCAGAACTTTTTCAGAACAATAGTGAAAAGTAAAAGAAATTGGGCTGCCATCTTCTTTCCATACTCGTACTCTTCCATTTTGGTAGCCATTAGCTGAGCTCTGAAGTGTGCATCAGTATAATAGGTGTACCAGGAAATCGTGCATTGACAAAAGTTCTGAGATGTCTGGATTGAAAACTGCGATTATAGACAAGAGCCTATTAATAACAACACTTTCCATTAAGATGTCATTATGTATAATTACATGACCAAATCAGTTTATAACTGTGTCATGACTGTTTTCTCTGAATTCAAGTAAAGTGGAATGATTTTGACTTTCCATTAGGATGTCATTAAGTGTAATTACATAGTCAAACCAGTTTATAACAGTGTCATGACCATTTTCTCTGAATTCAAGTAAAGTGGAAAGATTTGAATGTTTTGTTAAAATGTCATTAAGTGTAATTACACTGTCAGATGATATGAATACCTTAACAAAAGCAACAGACAAGTCAAGAGATAGTGTTTCCTTAATGTATTTTAACACAAACATTTATTGTGATTCAAAGCATTTTTTTTTTTTTTTTATCCAGTCCTTGTCAGCTTTCAGGTCCCTGTTGGCCTCTTCCAGGTAATTAACACGCTCCCCAAGATGGATCTTCTGTTGATCTATCTTGGTTTGTTCCTTCAGTTTGGCCAACTCCGATGTCCCTGTTGGAGACACTGAAACAAAGTATTACAAGTGGATTACTGAGGGTCAGTGCATGGTGGTGGTGTACTGGAATACATTATATTGAGTACACCAACAAAATTCCCAGTATTTTTGTGCATATTGTTTATTGAGAAGACAGGCAAAAATGGAAATACGTGTCTCAATCAGCCAACTACTATATATATATATTAGTATAAATAAAATGTAAATTTCCAAGCCTACTGGCAAAAGGAGGAAAAAAAAAATAGACTTACTTTTCTTCTTCTGGGAATATTTGATTGACTTTCTTTTCTTTGGCTGAACAGGGACCTCTTCAAATTCTTGTGCCAGGTCCTCCTCCACCTCTTGTAGCAGCTTAGGGTTAACGTTAGCTTCACTGTCATCCTCAGCCTTCCCACTACGTTTGCTGAAACGGGTATCCATCTGGCAGCAGGCGTAAGCAAAGAACACACCACCATGTCACAGCAGCTAGTTACATTAGTTAAGATACAATAGTCAAACCTAACAACACCATAGTTGTTTAGAATTAGCGACAAGAAAACTGGAGGAAATAATACTGCCGTAATAGTCTGTTGGCTGCAGTCGCAAGAACTTAAAGGCTACGGAGTTAGCAACAGGTTTAAGCTAACTTTAGCGTCAGCATTATTGCGGAACGCTAACGGAACCTAAACCGCAAAGTCCATAGACTGTAAACAAAAATACCTAATGGTTATAATGTCCTCTTCAAAATAAAAATCCGTATTTCGTTTTAGCTTACCTCAAATGGTAAACCTTGAAGATCCAGACTCCAGATTCCTGTGTTGCACTCCTGTCGTCGGTCGCGGACTAGTCTCTCTACTTGTCACGTAACGTAAACGTGAACGTTACGTTACGCGCGCATTCAGTTCAAATTCACATTCCAAAAACACTTGTAAACAGTAATGCAATACTAACAAATATGTTTTGTTTATTTGGTACTACATAGACTGTGAATTTAGTACACATAGATAAAGACAATTTGCTTTTTTAAGGGATATTATTCACAGTATGTTTATATTTAGAAAAGCCAACTGCGTTTGAAATTCAACATGAAGTCTCTCAAAAATGCTTTTACCAATAAAAAAATTAGAGGATATATCTGTATAACAAACAATAAAACACAGTCTATGTAGTACCAAATAAACAAAACATATACAAAACACAAGTGTTGTTGAAATGTGAATTTGAACTGAATGCGCGCGTAACGTAACGTTCACGTTTACGTTACGTGACAAGTAGAGAGACTAGTCCGCGACAGACGGACAGGAGTGCAACACAGGAATCTGGAGTCTGGATCTTCAAGGTTTACCATTTGAGGTAAGCTAAAACGAAATACGGATTTTTATTTTGAAGAGGACATTATAACCATTACGTCTTTTTACAGTCTATGGACTTTGCGGTTTAGGTTAAGTTAGCGTTCAGCAATAATGCTGACGCTAAAGTTAGCTTAAACCTGCTGCTAACTCCGTAGCCTTTAAGTACTTGCGACTTTTATATTTAGAAAAGCCAACTGCGTTTGAAATTCAACATGAATAGTGTTTCAAAAAGAGACTATTACTATTACGGCAGTATTATTTCCTCCAGTTTTCTTGTCGCTAATTCTAAACAACTATGGTGTTGTTAGGTTTGACTATTGTATCTTAACTAATGTAACTAGCTGCTGTGACATGGTGGTGTGTTCTTTGCTTACGCCTGCTGCCAGATGGATACCCGTTTCAGCAAACGTAGTGGGAAGGCTGAGGATGACAGTGAAGCTAACGTTAACCCTAAGCTGCAACAAGAGGTGGAGGAGGACCTGGCACAAGAATTTGAAGAGGTCCCTGTTCAGCCAAAGAAAAGAAAGTCAATCAAATATTCCCAGAAGAAGAAAAGTAAGTCTATTTTTTTTTCCTCCTTTTGCCAGTAGGCTTGGAAATTTACCTTTTATTTATACTAATATATATATAGTAGTTGGCTGATTGAGACACGTATTTCCATTTTTGCCTGTCTTCTCAATAAACAATATGCACAAAAATACTGGGAATTTTGTTGGTGTACTCAATATAATGTATTCCAGTACACCACCACCATGCACTGACCCTCAGTAATCCACTTGTAATACTTTGTTTCAGTGTCTCCAACTGAAGGAACAAACCAAGATAGATCAACAGAAGATCCATCTTGGGGAGCGTGTTAATTACCTGGAAGAGGCCAACAGGGACCTGAAAGCTGACAAGGACTGGATAAAAAAAAAAAAAAAATGCTTTGAATCACAATAAATGTTTGTGTTGAAATACATTAAGGAAACACTATCTCTTGACTTGTCTGTTGCTTTTGTTAAGGTATTCATATCATCTGACAGTGTAATTACACTTAATGACATTTTAACAAAACATTCAAATCTTTCCACTTTACTTGAATTCAGAGAAAATGGTCATGACACAGTTATAAACTGATTTGACTATGTAATTACACTTAATGACATCCTAATGGAAAGTCAAAATCATTCCACTTTACTTGAATTCAGAGAAAACAGTCATGACACAGTTATAAACTGATTTGGTCATGTAATTATACATAATGACATCTTAATGGAAAGTCAAAATCTTTCCACTTTACTTGAATTCAGAAAAATTATTCATGACACAGTTATAAACTGATTTGACTAGGTAATGACCCTTAATGACATCGTAATGAAAAGTTACAATTATTAAATCACTGTAGTAGGTGACACTGTAATGTGACAGTTATAAACTCATTTGGTGAAGTAGTTACTCTTAACGACATCTTAATGAAAAGGACAACATTTATGACGCAATTGTAATGATCTCTTGACAGCCAGTGTCAAAACCTTTCATATATGACGATTTAATGTCACGTTAAGACATCAAGCTAAATGTTTTTTTTTTTGGTTTGGCAATTAGGTCTGCAATGACATGTTTATGACAGGTTTTGTTGTCTTGGCTTATGTCAAGTTGTCATAACAAGGACATCTCAAACAATGTCAACTTTACATCAAAAGTGACATAATTTACCGAATGACACTTAATGACACTTAATGACAGCTGTCATAAGTATTCATTAATGTTTATGACAGGTGTAATGTCATGGTTATGACAGTGTTATGTCAGTCTTATGAACACATATTCAAGTAAAGTGTTACCGAAAATATTTGGTTAACGCGACTCTTGATTTGATGTCAGCTGCATAAATACAACCACACACTACTGATGGACTCCATCTTGTACATGTCTGTCCTCTATACAATGAAATGACATATTAAACACACATCTCTTCTTCTGTAGAGATGATCATGTAAAGAACAATTCATTTACCTGAGCTGTGAGATATAAGGCAGACACTGCAGGAAACTCCTCACTTCACTCTCTTCATGTGAGCAGCCTCTCAGCTCCACTGGTTTCTTCTCTGATTGGAGTTTCAGCACTTCCAGGAGGATGGAGGTCTTTATCTCTGAGAGGTTTATGAACCAGACTGTAGGAGACTGGAAAACTGACTGGAATGATGGAAGGAGACTCAGACCTGATTTAGTCTCATAGTCCTTCACATGGGAGCACAGATCCAGCAGGAAGTCACAACGATATTTCCTATCATCATCATCATCATCCATGTATGTCTTATTTAAAGGGAATGTTTTATATGTGCACACTGATGATAACAGCTCCACTATCTTCTCTCCTGTCTGATGTTCTCTCTCTGCTGCTGCACAGAACAGATTCAACAAGAACCTGGTTTGTTGATGAAGATCTGACCTCTGAGGATCAAACCTGGAACAATAAGAAGGAAACATTTAGTGATGATTTGATGCAGAGGTTGCGCCTGACTTTTTCGCTGTCTGTCATTTTGACTGACAGGGTCATATATATATTTTTTCCCCGTCACTTTAATTTTCAAAATGATAATAATGACAAATTCAATAGCATTTATTTTCATTAATTTTGAATTAACATTCAGTCCAAACAAGCTGAACAGAGAATCCACACAGTGGATAAACACATCAAGCAGATGAATCTATGTAGGCTAACTTTTTCTCTGCAGTGACAGAATCAACTGACTGTGGCCCCTGGAGCTACATATGAACAATGAAATTAAACAATTTGATTAAAAAATTTGGGGTGGGACTCGATTAAAGAAAATCATCTAATTAATTAGAGGTCTTCTAATTATTTAATTTTGATTAATCACATTTTGATCGCATAACAATATTTCCCCAAAACGCAGCATTTAATTGAAATGGATTTGAGTGAACGACTGAACCAAATAACAGCCACAGAGAAGGCTACTGTATTCAGACATGAATATTGTAAACTCAAGCTCTTTTAAGGTCTGGACAAATGCATTTACTTGCATTTCAATTCAAAACAGTAGAAAAAGAAAGAAAATATCCCTGGCTAAAATTGAACAGATCTAAAGTTTAAGTGCCATTTTCAGAACTTTTTCAGAACAATAGTGAAAAATAAAAAACATTGCGCTGCCATCTTCTTTCCATACTCGTACTCTTCCATTTTGGTAGCCATTAGCTGAGCTCTGAAGTGTGCATCAGTATAATAGGTGTACCAGGAAATCGTCCATTGACAAAAGTTCTGAGATGTTTGGATTGAAAACTGCGATTATAGACAAGAGCCAATTAATAACAACACTCGCCAACAAGTGGTCAGGACCATGAACTGCAATCTGTCAAAATGACATATGGCCTTCAGAGTTTTCCATCACAGTTTAAAAAAAGAAAACGGTCAATGACAGAAAATATTTGGTTAACGCGACTCTTGATTTGATATCAGCTGCATAAATACAACCACACACTACTGATGGACTCCATCTTGTACATGTCTGTCCTCTATACAATGAAATGACATATTAAACACACATCTCTTCTTCTGTAGAGTTGATCATGTAAAGAACAATTCATTTACCTGAGCTGTGAGATATAAGGCAGACACTGCAGGAAACTCCTCACTTCACTCTCTTCATGTGAGCAGCCTCTCAGCTTCACTGGTTTCTTCTCTGATTGGAGTTTCAGCACTTCCAGGAGGATGGAGGTCTTTCTCTCTGAGAGGTTTATGAACCAGACTGTAGGAGACTGGAAAACTGACTGTAATGATGGAAGGAGACTCAGACCTGATTTAGTCTCATAGTCCTTCACATGGGAGAACAGATCCAGCAGGAAGTCACTCTGATATTTCTCATCATCATCATCCATGTATTCATCATTTATAGGGAATGTCTGATATGTGCACACTGATGATAACAGCTCCACTATCTTCTCTCCTGTCTGATGTTCTCTCTCTGCTGCTGCACAGAACAGATTCAACAAGAACCTGGTTTGTTGATGAAGATCTGAACTCTGAGGATCAAACCTGGAACAATAAGAAGGAAACATTTAGTGATGATTTGATGTCAGCTGCATAAATACAACCACACACTACTGATGGACTCCATCTTGTACATGTCTGTCCTGTATAGAATGAAATGACATTTTAAAGACATCTTTCATCAGAGCAGCTCAACATTGTTTTTAGACTGTTACTGACTCACAACACAAACACTAATCCTGAGTCTGAAATCACTGCAAACTGATTGAATGGTCTCTGTGATTTGATTTGCTGGATGAATGTAGAGAGTAAAACACTAGATAGAAACAATCTAGAAATATACAGAGTGGATCAACTAACTCTGTCACTAAGACTGTCAGAGAGGAAATAGAACTGAAAGATGAGTCCATGTGGAGAAAGTCACAATGAGGAAATATATTAGTGATGACAAAGAAACATCACAGGAATATTTAGAACAATGATGTTAGAATGAATGGAGCTTCAGATATTTACACAACTTCTTTTCAGAGCACATCTCTTCTTCTGTAGAGTTGATCATGTAAAGAACAATTCATTTACCTGAGCTGTGAGATATAAGGCAGACACTGCAGGAAACTCCTCACTTCACTCTCTTCATGTGAGCAGTCTCTCAGCTCCACTGGTTTCTTCTCTGATTGGAGTTTCAGCACTTCCAGGAGGATGGAGGTCTTTCTCTCTGAGAGGTTTATGAACCAGACTATAGGAGACTGAAAAACTGACTGTAATGATGGAAGGAGACTCAGACCTGATTTAGTCTCATAGTCCTTCACATGGGAGAACAGATCCAGCAGGAAGTCACTCTGATATTTCTTATTATCACCATTCATGTATGTCTTATTTAAAGGGAATGTCTGATATGTGCACACTGATGATAAAAGCTCCACTATCTTCTCTCCTGTCTGATGTTCTCTCTCTGCTGCTGCACAGAACAGATTCAACAAGAACCTGGTTGGTTGATGAAGATCTGACCTCTGAGGATCAAAGCTGGAACAATAAGAAGGAAACATTTAGTGATGATTTGATGCAGAGGTTGCGCCTGACTTTTTTGCTGTCTGTCATTTTGACTGACAGGGTCATATATATATTTTTTCCCCGTCACTTTAATTTTTAAAATGATAATAATGACAAATTCAATAGCATTTATTTTCATTAATTTTGAATTAACATTCAGTCCAAACAAGCTGAACAGAGAATCTTCACAGTGGATACACACATCAAGCAGATGAATCTATGTAGGCTAACTTTTTCTCTGCAGTGACAAAATCAACTGACTGTGGCCCCAGTAGCTACATATGAACAATGAAATTAAACAATTTAACTAAAAAATTTGGGGTGGGACTCGATTAAAAAAATCATCTAATTAATTAGAGGTCTTCTAATTATTTAATCTTGATTAATCACATTTTGATCGCATAACAATATTTCCCCAAAACGCAGCATTTAATTGAAATGGATTTGAGTGAACGACTGAACCAAATAACAGCCACAGAGAAGGCTACTGTATTCAGACATGAATATTGTAAACTCAAGCTCTTTTAAGGTCTGGACAAATGCATTTACTTGCATTTCAATTCAAAACAGTAGAAAGAAAGAAAATATCCCTGGCTAAAATTGAACAGATCTAAAGTTTAAGTGCCATTTTCAGAACTTTTTCAGAACAATAGTGAAAAGGAAAAAAAATTGGGCTGCCATCTTCTTTCCATACTCGTACTCTTCCATTTTGGTAGCCATTAGCTGAGCTCTGAAGTGTGCATCAGTATAATAGGTGTACCAGGAAATCGTCCATTGACAAAAGTTCCGGATGTTTGGATTGAAAACTGCGATTATAGACAAGAGCCAATTAATAACAACACTCGCCAACAAGTGGTCAGGACCATGAACTGCAATCTGTCAAAATGACATATGGCCTTCAGAGTTTTCCATCACAGTTTTAAAAAAGAAAACGGTCAATGACAGAAAATATTTGGTTAACGCGACTCTTGATTTGATGTCAGCTGCATAAATACAACCACACACTACTGATGGACTCCATCTTGTACATGTCTGTCCTCTATAGAATGAAATGACATATTAAACACACATCTCTTCTTCTGTAGAGTTGATCATGTAAAGAACAATTCATTTACCTGAGCTTTGAGATATAAGGCAGACACTGCAGGAAACTCCTCACTTCACTCTCTTCATGTGAGCAGCCTCTCAGCTCCACTGGTTTCTTCTTTGATTGGAGTTTCAGCACTTCCAGGAGGATGGAGGTCTTTCTCTCTGAGAGGTTTATGAACCAGAAAGTAGGAGACTGGAAAACTGACTGTAATGATGGAAGGAGACTCAGACCTGATTTAGTCTCATAGTCCTTCACATGGGAGAACAGATCCAGCAGGAAGTCACTCTGATATTTCTTATCATCACCATTCATGTCTCTCTTATTTAAAGGGAATGTCTGATATGTGCACACTGATGATAACAGCTCCACTATCTTCTCTCCTGTCTCATGTTCTCTCTCTGCTGCTGCACAGAACAGATTCAACAAGAACCTGGTTTGTTGATGAAGATCTGAAAACCAAGGATCAAAGCTGGAACAATAAGAAGGAAACATTTAGTGCTGATTTGATGTCAGCTGCATAAATACAACCACACACTACTGATGGACTCCATCTTGTACATGTCTGTCCTGTATAGAATGAAATGACATTTTAAAGACATCTTTCATCAGAGCAGCTCAACATTGTTTTTAGACTGTTACTGACTCACAACACAAACACTAATCCTGAGTCTGAAATCACTGCAAACTGATTGAATGGTCTCTGTCATTTGATTTGCTGGATGAATGTAGAGAGTAAAACACTAGATAGAAACAATATAGAAATATACAGAGTGGATCAACTAACTCTACAGTCCATATCATGGACAGTAGCTGCTTCACCTTCATCCTCATATGACACATGTAGAAATCACAGTTATGATCCACTACATCTGCAGGTGGAGACACAAAGTGATGATGACTCCTTGGAGTCTGAACTCTTCATCTGTTGTTCGCTATAGAGCTGCTAGAGTTGTCCTCATGCTCAGTAAAGTTCACTCCAGTCTCAAGTTTAAAAGGCAGCTAAATGGAACTAATTCATTTAGTTGTTGAAGTGCTGTTAAATTCACCTGAAAGAGCTGCTACCTGTTTTATCTGAGCACTAATATTTGATTCATAGCTGACATGTTTGATTTGAAGCTCATCACATATTCAACAGTCAACAGCAGCTTTAACTGCATGTTTCTCCATTCTTGTCTCAAGTCTTGTTCTGTTTCTATCAGGAGCTATTAACATGTCTGTGTTGTTGTCACTGAGCTTCAATCTTCTTCTTCTTCTTCACATCACTTCATTATTCTCATACAGACTGAAGACTGTCACGTGTTTCCAAACTGGATTTAAAGTAAAAACATCAACTAACATTCTTGTCTCTGCTTCATTGCTTCAGTCACACAGTGACCTTCATTCAGTTCCATCAACTGCTTCATATTTCTGTTCAGTGACTAAAAACATGACTGAGTGCTTTGACACAATGTTCTGGAGGAAGAGACTGAAATACTGAACCTTTCTACTGATTGAAGACACAACTGATTTGAAATCAACTATCAACTAACAATCATGACACCAACCATCTAAATCTAATAAGAGCATTTTAAACTAATATCAACTACTTTAGTTCATCTCCTGTTGGCTTGTTGAATCTATAATAAATACTCAGTTTGATAAACTGATCATAGATGGATAGAAAATCTGAGACTTGAAGACAACAAGCAACTAAAACAGTCCAATAAATATAGTGGTGTAAAGAGAACAATGTTTAACCTCTGAAACAGACCAGAGAGGAAATAGAACTGAAAGATGAGTCCATGTGGAGAAAGTCACAATGAGGAAATATATTAGTGATGACAAAGAGATATCACAGGAATATTTAGAACAATGATGTTAGAATGAATGGAGCTTCAGATATTTACACAACTTCTTTTCAGAGCACATCTCTTCTTCTGTAGAGTTGATCATGTAAAGAACAATTCATTTACCTGAGCTGTGAGATATAAGGCAGACACTGCAGGAAACTCCTCACTTCACTCTCTTCATGTGAGCAGACTCTCAGCTTCACTGGTTTCTTCTCTGATTGGAGTTTCAGCACTTCCAGGAGGATGGAGGTCTTTCTCTCTGAGAGGTTTATGGACCAGACTGTAGGAGACTGGAAAACTGACTGTAATGATGGAAGGAGACTCAGACCTGATTCAGTCTTGTAAGAGTACAGGTCCAGGAGGAAATCACCCCATTTCTCTTTAACAGGGAATGTTTTGTATCTGCACACTGATGATAACAGCTCCACTATCTTCTCTCCTGTCTGATGTTCTCTCTCTGCTGCTGCACAGAACAGATTCAACAAGAACCTGGTTTCCTCTGAAGGTTCTGATGACTGAGGATCAAAACTGAAATCAAAGATAAAAAAATAATTTTAAACCAGACCTAAGAATGTCATTGGCTCATAAAATGGACACCGTACAAGTCAGACTTGGTTACCAACATGACAGATACGTGATTTAAGAAATGGGCAGAACAAGCAAACTTCAAGAATTAAGAAACATCATGGAGAAGAAAAACTCAGCTAATTTGAAGATTTTCTTAACGGCATGTAAATAAGAGTCAGGTTTTACACATATTTTAAAGTTGTACAAAAGCTAAGAGGCAGACAGACAGATCATTCATTTATCCCATGAGAAAGTTGGTACATGTCACTTCTGTGTTTTTAATAGATTACATGTCTGCAGCTATAACCTCTTTAATGACCTGGTCATTGACTTCAGGAAGAAAGAGGACACCAGTGGAGCTCATCACCATCCAGGGTCAGGAGGTGGAAGTAGTGGACCAATATAAGTACTTGGGAGTCCACATGAACAGCAGACTGTCTTGATGGACATCCACTACACCAGACAACAGAGGGGCAGTGGAGCTCATTCTCAAACAGACTGATCCAGCTCTGCTCCCACACTGAACATCACAGGATGTCATTTATACCATTCTCTGTCCAGCTGAACAACAACTCACCTTTCTGACAGATAACTCCATGTTATTAATGTTAATGGACACGACTGCACCTTACACCTTACCCTGTATATATAATTTGTCTTCTTCCTTCTCTATTTCTTGTACATATGTATCATATGCTAATTTGTACAATTTTGCATAAACTACTTTTTATTTTACTTATTTTTATTTAAATTTTATTTAATCTTTTTTTTTATCTGAGGTTTTTAAGAGTGTTTTTTACTAAGCTACTGTGACCAAGTAATTTCCCTTAGATAGAAAGCAAGATAATCCCGGGGGAAATTCAAGGATGTTTGTGGATGAATAAAGTTAATCTAAGTCTAAGAATCATTTTATTATCAATGATATGAAGTTTGATTAAGTTTGGATATACACTTCACAAAATATGAGCTTTGGAGTTATGCTGTGCCACGCCGTTAAAATGAATTAGCCATTAACTTTGCAATCAATAACCCTGCTAAAGTTCTTTTGAAGAATTTTCATTCTCGGGCACTTTGAGCTAAGCAGAAGGAGATTAATCATTACGGCAAAGAAGAATAAAAATCACAACAAAAATCAATACTGATCCTGCAACTTTGTCCATGCCGTCGCAAAGTTGTATCTGAGAGGGACGCAGAGACATGAGTCACCAGCAGCGTCCCAAAGTCATGTAAAATGTTACCGTGTCACCTGTAGCGCCCCCTGTAGACCTAATGTCACACAACTTTATGGGCATCTACACAATATGTTACAGATTGTGTATGACAAATTCATGAAGTTAGCTATTGCAGTTTTTGAGATATTGAAATGTTGCTTTTGTAGCGCCCCCTAGGGACCAAGGGTCACAAAAGTTGGGCTGATTGTACAGAATCATATTATTATCAATGATCTGAAGTTTGGTTAAGTTTGGGTATACTTCACAATATTAGCTTTGGAGCACTTCAGATACTTTGGCACCACGCCATAAAGATTAATTAGCCATTAGTTCTGTAATCAATAACCTGCTAAAGTTCTTTTGAATATGTTTCGTTATGTTTGTCCATAAATGATACATGCCAAGTTTGGTGAGAATTGAATGAACACGCTAGGAGGAGTTTATTTTGCTTTGAGGTGCATTTTTTTCAAAATGGCAGAAAAATGGCAGACAGCAATGGGCGTGGCCTAGTCCACTAGAACCAGGGCTATGTAAGAAATCAGAAGGAGGCAGGATTGTGTTTCTAGGGCACATGGTTCTCCAGATATGAGCCAAAACGTAAACTGGCTTATTAAAGGACCACCTAGCTGCAGCCATGTGTACTGACACCATGGAAATGTGTCAAGCTAAGTTACCAGGTTTGATACCTTTCGCCCTTGCAGTTTGTCCTGGGCAGACACTTTTAGCTAAGCAGAATAATAAGACAAAGAAGAAGAAGAAGAAAAGCTGTAACAAAATCAATAGGGATCCTGCAACTTAGTTGCATGGACCCCTAACTAGATGACTAGACGATAACCCTTAGCCATTAGCTTTGTAATTAATAACCCTGCTAAAGTGAAAACGTTTCATTATCTTTGTAGAATAAATGATTCATGCCAAGTTTGGTGAGAACTGGATGAACGGGCTAGGAGGAGTTGATTTTGCTTTGAGGTGCAATTTTTTCAAAATGGCAGGTGCAAATGAGCGTGGCCTAGTCCATTAGAACCAGGGTTTTATGACTAATTCATTTAGCTGCTGAAGTGCTGAAGTGATGAAGTGATGACGATGTTTTTCCTCCCCTATGTGGCTGGAGTGTCCGAGAAACTCAGGAGGATTTTCAGGAACCACCGTATTCCAGTGTACTTCAAACCAGGAAACACACTTAGGCAGAGACTGGTCCACCCAAAGGACAAAACACCCAGGCAAAAACAGAGCAATGTGGTGTAGCTGTTCAGTGCAGTGAGGAGTGTACAGACCTATACATTGGGGAAACTAAACAACCTATCCACAAACGCATGTACCAGCACAGGAGAGCCAGCTCATCAGGCAACGATTCAGTGGTCCACCTACACTTGAAGGACAAAGGACACTCTTTTGAGGATAACAACGTCCAAATCTTAGCCAGAGAAGACAGATGGTTTGAAAGAGGAGTTAAGGAAGCCATCTATGTCAGACTGGAAAAACCTTCACTAAACAGAGGAGGTGGACTGAGATTCAATTTGCCATCTATTTACAATACAGTTTTAACTTCTGTCCCCAAGAAGTTTCAGTCTCATTCACACCTTGACACTGGAGCCCCAGACGGACAAGAGTCGTTAGAGAACCATTCATAGAGGACAGGGACCAAAACAGTCCCCCCCTCACAACAGGTAAGTACCCAGTCGTTAGTGGAAATAGCTGCACCAGTTTCAGGTTATTAGCATAACAAGCAATGTTTCTCAGGAGGAGTTCCTATTTAAACCTCAGATTTCCCACCAGTCCCTCAGAACTGAAGAAGCTACTCGGATGAGGGGTGAAACGTCTTCTCCAAAGTCTACAAGTCCAGTTGCCTTTTTTGAAACCTTTTTTGGATTACCATGACCTGGATGACTGAGAACCTACACAGATAAAACTCCTGTATGATTAAGAATAAAGAAGAGTTCATAACCATACCTGAGCTTTGAGATATAAGGCAGACACTGCAGGAAACTCCTCACTTCACTCTCTTCATGTGAGCAGTCTCTCAGCTCCACTATTTTCTTCTCTGATTGGAGTTTCAGCACTTCCAGGAGGATGGAGGTCTTTCTCTCTGAGAGGTTTATGAACCAGTTTGTAGGAGACTGGAAAACTGACTGTAATGATGGAAGGAGACTCAGACCTGATTTAGTCTCATAGTCCTTCACATGAGGAAACAGATCCAGCAGGAAGTCACAATGATCTTTCTTTTTGTCATCATCATCATTATTATTATGATGATAATAATAATCTTCCATGTACAGTTTATCTAAAGGGAATGTTTCATCTGTGCACACTGATGATAACAGCTCCACTATCTTCTCTCCTGTCTGATGTTCTCTCTCTGCTGCTGCACAGAACAGATTCACAAAGAACCTGGTTTGTTGATGAAAATCTGAAAACCAAGGATGAAACCTGGAACAATAAGAAGGAAACATTTAGTGATGATTTGATGTCAGCTGCATAAATACAACCACACACTACTGATGGACTCCATCTTGTACATGTCTGTCCTGTATAGAATGAAATGACATTTTAAAGACATCTTTCATCAGAGCAGCTCAACATTGTTTTTAGACTGTTACTGACTCACAACACAAACACTAATCCTGAGTCTGAAATCACTGCAAACTGATTGAATGGTCTCTGTCATTTGATTTGCTGGATGAATGTAGAGAGTAAAACACTAGATAGAAACAATCTAGAAATATACAGAGTGGATCAACTAACTCTACAGTCCATATCATGGACAGTAGCTCATGCTTATGAGTCGTTCACCTTTGTTTTAGGCCTAAAAAAACTCTTTCAACTTTTCACCTCCTAAATAATTATCTGAGTTTCTTGTAAGTTTCACACAAGGCTCTAGGTATTCCCATATGCTCACCCTTGACCTCCATCGACTAATTTCTGCTATCCTCCTATCTCCCCGTCCCTTCCACCTATTACCACACCCACTGCCACGCCCCCTCCTATCCCCCGCCTAGCCCCCCAAACCCATGCCCCCCACCACACATCCCTTGAACGGGTTCATTAGTTCAAGGTCATCAATCAGTGACAAAAGGTGTATCGTTTTTTAAAGTTTTGTTGTGAACCTCTTTTGCGTTTCCTGCTTTATTTTGTAAAGTTCTTCCTTTGTTTCCTGTTTAGTGTTACTCCTAAGAGGTGAAGCAAATTTACATTTCAAAGAACAAATTAACAAGCTGTAAAACACTTTTACAAACGTCAACCTTCAACCGGAAAGGGAATTTACCAACTCCTGGTTTGAACAAAAAGTGATAATGGGAGCGGCCGATACCAGTTGCTATTGTAGTTCATGGTGTAATGTGCAGGAAAAAAATCAGTCCTTGGGAAATTATTTCGTTTTGTTCTTTTATTGCTTATTTATTTACAAACTCAACTTTGGGGGATGGGGAAACAAAAGAATCTAAATAATCAATGGAGCTTTAAACACTGGGAACATCCCTCACCCTGAGTGCGACTTCCATAAGGGAAAATACGTCACACAAAAGGTGAAGACGACTCCCCTCATGGAAGCTACCAATAGACTCAACACATGGTGACCCAAGATGGACAGTAATTGAGTGATGTTTTGCCTGTTTTGTTTACACACGAGCTGTGTAACACGGTATTTTTTAGAGCTTGAACTCTAAAAAGGTTGTTTGTTCTTTTTTGCTGTTGACCTAAATGTGGAGTTGCTTTTGTTAAAGAGGTTTTTATAATGTTAAAGTATGTGAACGTGTGTTATCTCAGTTGTTATAGATCATATGTGTCAAACATACAGCCCGCCAGAGGGTTTAATCTGGCCCACGGGATGAATTTGCAAAGTGCAAAAATGACACTGAAGACATTAACTGCAATTTTTCCAATAAAAGTAACTGCTATTCCAAGGGTTCACACATAGTTGTGGATATAACAACTGAGACCTAGAGCTAAACACAACTTGCATGTCTTTGTCTTAATAAATGTGGGGTTTAGGGAGAAAAACATTTGGAGATGTCGTTATTTAAAGGTTAATATGCTATCGCGTTATTGGTCCGGCCCCCTTGACATCAAACTGGGGTGTATGTGCCCCTGAACTAGAATGAATTTGACACCTCTGTTATAGATCCACGATTCTACCGTGGTCTGTTTATGAAGTTTTTAAAGAGGTTTTGTTCTCTGTAATACAAAAATGTAATAAACATTGGTTTATTTTTTATTCATATATTTCCCACTTGGAAATAATGAAACCGTGGGTGACAAATTCAGCGTCCTTTTCTCCACGCCACAGTCATCCCTCAGTCTCATGGGAATGAGACACATGACAGAAAATAGTGAACGATCATGAAAAACAAAACAGTGTTTTTCGGCTCATGTGTTTGACACAGAACTTGTAAAACATCAGTCGATCTCTGTCCATCTTGCGTCACCACAAACTCCATCAACAACAACAACATCTAGTATTGGCAGCTCCTGTTATCATTTCCTGTTAACACTAAAGTTGGTACATTCTCTTTCTGGTTGATTGTTGATGTTTCTACATTTGTTTTGGGACTTGTAAATGTCTTATGGCAATGTAATTTTGTTTTAATATATGTAGACATGTTTTCTAAAATGTAAATTTGTCTCAAGCTTTGTAAAAGTGTTTCACATTTTTTTAATGTTGGTTTGCACCTCTCAGCCACCGTAGTTTTCCCTTTTTGATTGTTTCATTGGCTTCTCCTTGTGTGCTCCAGCCTGTTTCACCTGTGTCTCCTCACCCCTCTGACCACTTGTGTCCATGTATAGCCCTGCCTTTCCCTTTCTCTGTCATGTTGTCTGTTAAATTTCCCTGTTTCTTCAGAGTTTCTCTGTTTTCCAGTTCTTAACAGTTTTTTGTATTTGACATTTCCCTGCTTCATATGCAGTGCTTTGAGTTACCTGTTGGTTGTTAGTTTCTATTAAAGCTGTTTTGTTTCTAACTCCTGCCTCACCTCCTGGTGCCCTGGATCTGGGACCTATACACCCTCCAAACCCTGGTTCTTCTCCTTCAAGATCTGTGGTCTGCACCAAACATGATTCTGTCTTTGATTCATCTGTCCAGAGCTCATTATTCCCAAAAGCCTGCTCTGTGTATATTCACTGGTAAACTTTAGTTTACTCTCTAACGTTATTTTTTGACGGTTAAGATCATGATATCTAGACATGATGACACCACACACACCAGTAGTAAAGAGGGCAGAGAGAAACACAGACCCTTGATGGAGGAGGTTTAAATAAGAGTTTTACCTGTCACTCACCGAGAAAGCTCTAATCAATGACACCTAATCTGGAACCTCTGATATGATATGATACAATTTAAAAAGGGGAAGATGATGAAAAATAGTCTGTGCTGAATGACATGTACCAAAGGAAAATCATAATGTTTTACCTGAGCTGTGAGATATAAGGCAGACACTGCAGGAAACTCCTCACTTCACTCTCTTCATGTGAGCAGCCTATCAGCTCCACTGGTTTCTTCTCTGATTGGAGTTTCAGCACTTCCAGGAGGATGGAGGTCTTTCTCTCTGAGAGGTTTATGAACCAGACTGTAGGAGACTGGAAAACTGACTGTAATGATGGAAGGAGACTCAGACCTGATTTAGTCTCATAGTCCTTCACATGGGAGAACAGATCCAGCAGGAAGTTAAGAGGATATTTCTTAGTGACATTATGCATGTGTTGTACATTTAAAGCGAATGTCTGATATGTGCACACTGATGATAACAGCTCCACTATCTTCTCTCCTGTCTCATGTTCTCTCTCTGCTGCTGCACAGAACAGATTCAACAAGAACCTGGTTGGTTGATGAAGATCTGACCTCTGAGGATCAAAGCTGGAACAATAAGAAGGAAACATTTAGTGATGATTTGATGCAGAGGTTGCGCCTGACTTTTTCGCTGTCTGTCATTTTGACTGACAGGGTCATATATATATTTTTTCCCCGTCACTTTAATTTTTAAAATGATAATAATGACAAATTCAATAGCATTTATTTTCATTAATTTTGAATTAACATTCAGTCCAAACAAGCTGAACAGAGAATCCACACAGTGGATAAACACATCAAGCAGATGAATCTACGTAGGCTAACTTTTTCTCTGCAGTGACAGAATCAACTGACTGTGGCCCCTGGAGCTACATATGAACAATGAAATTAAACAATTTAACTAAAAAATTTGGGGTGGGACTCGATTAAAAAAAATCATCTAATTAATTAGAGGTCTTCTAATTATTTAATCTTGATTAATCACATTTTGATCGCATAACAATATTTCCCCAAAACGCAGCATTTAATTGAAATGGACTTGAGTGTACGACTGAACCAAATAACAGCCACAGAGATGGCTACTGTATTCAGACATGAATATTGTAAACTCAAGCTCTTTTAAGGTCTGGACAAATGCATTTACGTGCATTTCAATTCAAAACAGTGGAAAAAGAAAGAAAATATCCCTGGCTAAAATTGAACAGATCTAAAGTTTAAGTGCCATTTTCAGAACTTTTTCAGAACAATAGTGAAAAGTAAAAAAAATTGGGCTGCCATCTTCTTTTCATACTGGCACTCTTCCATTTTGGTAGCCATTAGCTGAGCTCTGAAGTGTGCATCAGTATAATAGGTGTACCAGGAAATCGTCCATTGACAAAAGTTCCGGATGTTTGGATTGAAAACGGCAGGTTACGTTGTAACCTGTGTTCTCTGAGTGAAGAGACTATCTCTCCACTCCGTTACATATTCCATATGTACGGGGAATGACCCCCCTGCATGTCAGGGTACGTGGATACTTTTTTAAGACACACCGGCTCGCCCGGTCACGCCCCCAGGTTAGCCTATAAAGCACCTGTGCTGGCGTGAAATCAGTGGTAGTTTGATCGACACTGGCCTCCGAGCGGCTGTAAGAGCTGGAGAGATAGTCTCTTCACTCAGAGAACACAGGTTACAACGTAACCTACCGTTCTCTATCGTCTCGAGACTATCTCTCCACTTCGTTACATATTCCATATGTACGGGGAACTCTTTAAGACACCCCGAGAGGAGGCGGTGCAGCCCCCTAATCCAAAGGCAAACGTGCAACAAATGAACTATATACAATGCACACTATTTACGTACCACCCAGGCCAAGGCGCGCAAGTCGCAAAGCCAAACCTGAGAGGCAAAGGGCTGCTCGGGTCGGCCCGCAAGACGCAGGATGGACCCAAGAACACAGGAAAAGGCCCCGCAAGACGCAACGGCCAATTACTGGAAAGAGGGGGTGACCACTCAGGCCAACCGACTCTGCCGGTCGAGAGCCAACAGGTAATGGGGAGGGAGGCACAGCCGATGCTCCATAGGAGTCCCACCCAGCACCCTGTCCCCAAAGGAAGGGGTGGCCGCGACGCTTATGCGGTAAAACCTTGAAAAGGTGGACTGAGATGACCATGTGGCTGCAGCACTTATGGTGGCCAGCGAGGCTCCCGGCCACAAGGGCCATGAGGTGGCCACACACCGAGTGTGCCCGAACCCTGGGTGGGACAGGCATACCAGAAAGTGCCACAACCCAGTGGGACAGCCTTAGTAGACAGGGGCCTCCCCAAACGACTGGTGTCGAAACAGATGAAGAGCTGGTCAGACTTCCTGACAGCCTTAGTGCGCCGGATATATTCCGTCAAGGCCCTAACTGGACACAGCACAGATTGGTGTTACGCAGTCTCCCCATCTCCTCCAGAGGGGGGTGCCACGTAGTTCCACCAACTGAGATAAGTGAAACTTGGAAAAAACCTTATGCAGGAAAGCCGGGTCGGGGTGGAGGACCACGCTTGACCCATCAGGTGAGAACCTGCAGCAGTACTGTTGACCAGAGGTCATGAAACAGAAACCAAGGCAGTTTAAGGGAAAGACTTTACCGCAGCAGCCCCGAGGGGCTCGAAGGGAGGGTCCCCAAGCGCATTGAGAACCACGTCCAGATCTCATGGAGGGACCGTGGGTCTAGTCCTGCAAACCGTAGCCGCTGTGCGCCTTTAAGGAACCGTGAAATCAAGGAGCAACTGGCCTCACTCAGAGCGTGCTCACTGCCACACACTGCCTTGATCGCCACCAGCATACCTCGGAGGGTAACGGCGGACTTTCCGGCATCCAGCTGGCGCTGCAAGAGCAGTAGGATGTCCTTGGCCGTGGCTGAATAGGGGTACACCTGGTGGGCCCCACACTAGGCAAAAAAACACCCCCCCAGCGATAGGAGTGGGCCATCCTAGTAGATGGTGCCCTTGCTTCCTGCATAGTCCTCACCACTGGTGCTGGCAGACCTAGATCCAGGAGACTGTCTCCCTCAGGGACCAGGCCACCAGTCTGAGCCCTGTTGGGAAGAGGTGGAACAGGGTAACACTTGCCTGAGACAGCAAGTCCCTGCGCTGTGGTAGTACCCACGGCATGCCATGCAGGACCATGTGTCGGCTCTCTGGAGGCGAACAGGTCGAACTCTGCCCTGCCGAGGCAACCCCAGATCTGCTCCACCACCTGCGGATGGAGCCTCCATTCCCTGGACAAGGGCCCCATCTCGACACGCTGTCTGCGGCCCTGTTCAATGACGCTGGCACGTGTACTGCTCTGAGCGAGCAGAAGAGGGGGTGGGGCCCATGTGAGCAACCTGGTTGCCAGTTTGCACAAGATGGGGGAGCCCAGACGCCCCTGTGCGTTGATGTAGGCAGCCGTCACCGTGCTGACGGTCCTGACAATGACATGGTGGTGTCTCAGTCTCGGTAGGAACTGGTTAAGTGCAAGACAGACGGCTCACAACTCCAGGACATTTATGTGCTGGGTTGTCCAAGGGCCAGTCAGCAACCGCTGACCCCCCAGCCCTCGTGGACGGTGCCCCAGCCTGCTAAGGATGCTTCGGTGGAGACCACTTGGCGATAGACCAGTGGTCCCAGAGACCTCCCTTGTCATATGTAGTCCGAAACTCTCCAGTGAAGGACCGTTGGACAGGTCTCATATGCAGCAGGCCTAGAGGGACTACTTGCACCATCGTCGCCATCGAGCCCATAAGGCGAAGGCAGAGCCCCCAGCTGGCCCGAGAACGCAGCTGGAAGTGGCTGAGGCAGGCTCTGAAGGCCTGACGCCCCTTCTGTGACAACACGATGGTAGCAGTCCTGGGGTCCAGGACTGTGCTTAGAAACGTCGTACCTGGGCAGGCTGGGGCCTGCTCATCTCGTAATTGAGGCGCAGCCCCAAGCCCTGAATGTGCTCCAGGAGGAGGGCCATGTGACTGTGGCACTGCTCCTCTGAGACTGCACAGGCCAGCCAATCGTCGAGGTAAGTGAGGATTCTCAGTCCTCGACGCCTCAGTGGTACAAGGACCGCATCCCTGCATGAAGTAAATGTACGGGGGGCCAGGGAAATGCCAAAAGGCAAGACCCGAAATTCGAGCCCTAGAAGGCGAACCACAGGAAACGCCAGTGCCCCTTCCAGATGGTCTTGAATCTGGAAGAATGCATCCCTGAGGTCGATGGTGGCAAACCAATCTCCCGCAGCGATGGGCTGCCTCACCCTGGGGACTGTCAGCATCCTGCATCACAGGGTCGAAGCTGAACCTGTTGAGCCCCCTGAGGTCCAGAACAGGACGAAGCCCCTTGTCCTGTTTGGGACCAAAAAATAGAGGGAGAAAAACCCAGCCTGGTGATCTCCCTGGTCCACCTGCCGTATGGCCCCCCCCCCGAAGGGGGGACGGCCCGGCCCGCAGAAGTTCCGCGGGCCGAGCCGTCCCCCCCCCGGAGAAGGGGGCCACAGAGGGCCGCTCACATTGGTGAAAGTGGCCAATTGTCATATGGAGTCAGTGAAGAAACGGCGGTAACCCTGTGTCATGGTGGATACAACCCATGGGTCCGCCCCCAAGTCCAGCCACGCCTCCCTGAACTGGACGACAGGGGAGGCTGGCTACCTGGGGCCTAGGGACTAGTCAGGAGGGGGGTGGCTGCCTGGAAGACCCCCGGCCTTAGGTGATGGTGTCCCGCCCCTTGCTTGATGCCGGATGTTTCGCCTACGGAGAGCGTCCAGCTGTGGCCTGAGGTCTCCTGGTCCACATGCCGGGACCTCAGGTGTTGGACGAGGGGCAGACGCTATTTGTGCCTGTCTTGAACCCCTGGAGCGCTTCTCTCTTTTCTGCAGGACGACAACAACAGTACTGCACCTATCTGACAGGTGCTACAGACGTGTGGGGGTCAGAGGTCAGAGGTCAGAGGTCACCAAGAGGGTCCCCAAGACCTCCCGAGCGCAGCGGCGATTTTCCTGTGCCTGTGGCAGCAGCCTAGTAGCATCTGGCCAACACCGCTGAGGGGCACAGGAAGCCTGAAAAGGCAATCGCGATCCCCCTGCTGGAGCTGGGACTGAGACAGCCACAAGTGGCGTCTGACCACCCGAAAGGATGCCAGAGCCTACCTGCGTCTCCGCCTGCTCCTTCATAACTGAGGAGAGGCATGAGGAAGCTGCCTGAAGCTCGCCCACAACACCGGATCCCCCTGAACCATCCTGTAGCTGACGAGACAGCTGGCGAACGTACAGGGACATGATCGCTCCAGTGTTAACCCGGCTGGTCTGAGTAGCCATGACTCTGTGCAGCTTGGCAAGCAGGCCGTCCATAACCCTGCAATTCTTGCTAGGGCAGGAGGCTCTGCCGAGAGCAGAGCCGAAGGGAGAGGCCAGCGGAGCAAGAACCGGGTCCAACGGCAAACTGGTTGCAAACCCGGTCTTTGAAGTCAGGTAGGAGAGGGATCTGGGCCGGAACGGGGCGCATATCCCCTCCTGAAACCGAGAGGCGGGCGCTGAGGGTTTCTCCGGCAGGGCAACATCCAAGGCTCTGGTTGCCCTGCTAATAACCCCAGCGAAATGGTGGGCCACCTCCACATTCTGGGTGTCGCCTGGCAGGTGCTGCCCCTGTGAGGCTGGGCTGTTGAAGGCCCAGGACCAGAGGTTTCCTAGCAGAACGAAAGGCTACGTTGTAACCTTGGTTCTCTGAGTGAAGACTAACTCTCCACTCCGTTACATATTCCATATGCACGGAGTGGGAGGGGCCAGCGTGGTTGGCCGGGGTGGCTGAGCCCCTAGACCCCCTGTAGCCTCAGCTCAGCCGAAACTCCCCGGACGCGTCAGCTTGCGAGCCGCAAGCAATACGCCGTTAAGGAACAGCCGTGGCAGCCGCTGCCGAGCGCGTTAGCTCGCGAGACGCGGGCAATACACCGGAGCGGCTCTGACAGTTTTACCCCTAACTTCATCAGAGAGGGGCAGGCCTGCCCGCTTAGCACCGAAGGAGCGACAACGCGCTTCCTGGTCGGTTCTTTTTCTTTTTTTTTACACAGCACACACTCAACGTGCCCATCTGCAAGGGACATGGGACCCCACAACTAAGACAGCAGAGTCCCTGCCGACCTGCCATGCTGTTTTTTTTTGTTTTTTTTTTATGTTGGCCTTGCAAACTCCACACAGTAAAGCCAGCCGGCTTCGAACATGGATTCGAACCGGTGACCTTCTTGCTGTGAGGCATCAGCGCTAACCACCTCGCCACTGTGCCGTCCCTGGCGGGGGCGGGGCCAGCGGCAGTGGCAAGGAGGACCACTTCCTTGTTTATCGTGTGGAGATAGCCCTCGTGCTAGCGCTCTGGAAGCCAGTTCGCTAGCTATTAATGCTTTAGGTTTTTTTTTTTTACTTTGTTCAAGCCGTCCTTGCCTCCGGCAGGCGGCTGTTTCGGCAGACTTCTCAGCCCGCACCCACAAGGGCCCCCGCCGAACGCGTTAGCCCGCAGATGCGAGCAATACGCAGGTGAGGAGGCAACGCCGGGTCGGGCGGCTGAGGCGGCTGGCTGCAGAGAGTGGACGTCTGCGCTCAGCCGAAACTCCCCGGACGCGTCAGCCCGCGAGTCGCAAGCAATACGCCGGTGAGGACACTGCCAACCCAGGTGACACTCAGCGTGTGTCCCCCCGAGCGCGTCAACTCACGAGCCGCGAGCAATACGCCGGTGAGGACCACTGCCAACCCAGGTGACACTCAGCGTGTGTCCCCCCGAGCGCGTCAACTCACGAGCCGCGAGCAATACGCCGGTGAGGACCACTGCCAACCCAGGTGACACTCAGCGCGAATTCCCCAAGCGCGTTAGCTCACGAGCCGCAAGCGATACGCCGGTAAGGAACCGCCGTGTAGCCGCTGCCGAGCGCGTTAGCTCGCGAACCGCAAGCAATACGCCGGTAAGGGCTGACACTCCTTAGAGACACCGCCACCGGGGAAAGCCACCGATGACAGCGTGAAACAACATGAATAAAACAAAGGAAAGGATCAGCATCCAGGGTGGCTGCCCGTAGACAGGCACCTCCAAAAAGGTAAGTGGATACCTGCTGTAATCCTCTGTACTTTCATCTACTTTGTTTTCTTGCTTTTCGGATTATAACTCTGCACCCTGACTGAGGTGGAGATCAAACAATCACTGATTTCACGCCAGCACAGGTGCTTTATAGGCTAACCTGGGGGCGTGACCGGGCGAACCGGTGTGTCTTAAAGAAGTATCCACGTACCCTGACATGCAGGGGGGTCATTCCCCGTACATATGGAATATGTAACGGAGTGGAGAGATAGTCTCGAGACGATAGAGAACTGCCATTATAGACAAGAGCCAATTAATAACAACACTCGCCAACAAGTGGTCAGGACCGTGAACTGCAATCTGTCAAAATGACATATGGCCTTCAGAGTTTTCCATCACAGTTTAAAAAAGAAAACGGTCAATGACAGAAAATATTTGATTAACGCGACTCTTGATTTGATGTCAGCTGCATAAAAACACACACTACTGATGGACTCCATCTTGTACATGTCTGTCCTCTATAGAATGAAATGACATATTAAACACACATCTCTTCTTCTGTAGAGTTGATCATGTAAAGAACAATTCATTTACCTGAGCTGTGAGATATAAGGCAGACACTGCAGGAAACTCCTCACTTCACTCTCTTCATGTGAGCAGTCTCTCAGCTCCACTGGTTTCTTCTCTGATTGGAGTTTCAGCACTTCCAGGAGGATGGAGGTCTTTCTCTCTGAGAGGTTTATGAACCAGACTGTAGGAGACTGGAAAACTGACTGTAATGATGGAAGGAGACTCAGACCTGATTTAGTCTCATAGTCCTTCACATGGGAGAACAGATCCAGCAGGAAGTCACTCTGATGTTTCTTAACATAATCATCTACATATATAACATTTATAGGGAATGTCTGATATGTGCACACTGATGATAACAGCTCCACTATCTTCTCTCCTGTCTGATGTTCTCTCTCTGCTGCTGCACAGAACAGATTCAACAAGAACCTGGTTTGTTGATGAAGATCTGACCTCTGACGATCAAAGCTGGAACAATAAGAAGGAAACATTTAGTGATGATTTGATGCAGAGGTTGCGCCTGACTTTTTCGATGTCTGTCATTTTGACTGACAGGGTCATATATATATTTTTTCCCCGTCACTTTAATTTTCAAAATGATAATAATGACAAATTCAATAGCATTTATTTTCATTAATTTTGAATTAACATTCAGTCCAAACAAGCTGAACAGAGAATCCACACAGTGGATAAACACATCAAGCAGATGAATCTACGTAAGCTAACTTTTTCTCTGCAGTGACAAAATCAACTGACTGTGGCCCCTGGAGCTACATATGAACAATGAAATTAAACAATTTAATTAAAAAATTTGGGGTGGGACTCGATTAAAGAAAAATCATCTAATTAATTAGAGGTCTTCTAATTATTTAATCTTGATTAATCACATTTTGATCGCATAACAATATTTCCCCAAAACGCAGCATTTAATTGAAATGGATTTGAGTGTACGACTGAACCAAATAACAGCCACAGAGATGGCTACTGTATTCAGACATGAATATTGTAAACTCAAGCTCTTTTAAGGTCTGGACAAATGCGTTTACTTGCATTTCAATTCAAAACAGTAGAAAAAGAAAGAAAATATCCCTGGCTAAAATTGAACAGATCTAAAGTTTAAGTGCCATTTTCAGAACTTTTTCAGAACAATAGTGAAAAGGAAAAAAAATTGGGCTGCCATCTTCTTTCCATACTCGTACTCTTCCATTTTGGTAGCCATTAGCTGAGCTCTGAAGTGTGCATCAGTATAATAGGTGTACCAGGAAATCGTCCATTGACAAAAGTTCTGAGATGTTTGGATTGAAAACTGCCATTATAGACAAGAGCCAATTAATAACAACACTCGCCAACAAGTGGTCAGGACCATGAACTGCAATCTGTCAAAATGACATATGGCCTTCAGAGTTTTCCATCACAGTTTTAAAAAAGAAAACGGTCAATGACAGAAAATATTTGGTTAACGCGACTCTTGATTTGATATCAGCTGCATAAATACAACCACACACTACTGATGGACTCCATCTTGTACATGTCTGTCCTCTATACAATGAAATGACATATTAAACACACATCTCTTCTTCTGTAGAGTTGATCATGTAAAGAACAATTCATTTACCTGAGCTGTGAGATATCAGGCAGACACTGCAGGAAACTCCTCACTTCACTCTCTTCATGTGAGCAGTCTCTCAGCTCCACTGGTTTCTTCTCTGATTGGAGTTTCAGCACTTCCAGGAGGATGGAGGTCTTTCTCTCTGAGAGGTTTATGGACCAGACTGTAGGAGACTGGAAAACTGACTGTAATGATGGAAGGAGACTCAGACCTGATTTAGTCTCATAGTCCTTCACATGGGAGAACAGATCCAGCAGGAAGTCACAACGATATTTCTCATAATCACCATTCATGTATGTCTTATTTAAAGGGAATGTTTGATATGTGCACACTGATGATAACAGCTCCACTATCTTCTCTCCTGTCTGATGTTCTCTCTCTGCTGCTGCACAGAACAGATTCCAAAAGAACCTGGTTTGTTGATGAAGATCTGAACTCTGAGGATCAAAGCTGGAACAATAAGAAGGAAACATTTAGTGATGATTTGATGTCAGCTGCATAAATACAACCACACACTACTGATGGACTCCATCTTGTACATGTCTGTCCTGTATAGAATGAAATGACATTTTAAAGACATCTTTCATCAGAGCAGCTCAACATTGTTTTTAGACTGTTACTGACTCACAACACAAACACTAATCCTGAGTCTGAAATCACTGCAAACTGATTGAATGGTCTCTGTCATTTGATTTGCTGGATGAATGTAGAGAGTAAAACACTAGATAGAAACAATCTAGAAATATACAGAGTGGATCAACTAACTCTACAGTCCATATCATGGACAGTAGCTCATGCTTATGAGTTGTTCACCTTTGTTTTAGGCCTAAAAAAACTCTTTCAACTTTTCACCTCTTAAATAATTATCTGAGTTTCTTGTAAGTTTCACACAAGGCTCTAGGTATTCCCATATGCTCACCCTTGACCTCCATCGACTAATTTCTGCTATCCTTCTATCTCCCCGTCCCTTCCACCTATTACCACACCCACTGCCACGCCCCCACCTATCCCCCGCCTAGCCCCCCAAACCCATGCCCCCCACCACACATCCCTTGAACGGGTTCATTAGTTCAAGGTCATCAATCAGTGACAAAAGGTGTATCGTTTTTTAAAGTTTTGTTGTGAACCTCTTTTGCGTTTCCTGCTTTATTTTGTAAAGTTCTTCCTTTGTTTCCTGTTTAGTGTTAATCCTAAGAGGTGAAACAAATTTACATTTCAAAGAACAAATTAACAAGCTGCAAAACACTTTTACAAACGTCAACCTTCAACCGGAAAGGGAATGTACCAACTCCTGGTTAGAACAAAAAGTGATAATGGGAGCGGCCAATACCAGTTGCTATTGTAGTTCATGGTGTAATGTGCAGGAAAAAAATCAGTCCTTCTGCAATTATTTCTTTTTGTTCTTTTATTGCTTATTTATTTACAAACTCAACTTTGGGGGATGGGGAAACAAAATAATCTAAATAATCAATGGAGCTTTAAACACTGGGAACACCTCTCACCCTGAGTGCGACTTCCATAAGGGAAAATACGTCACACAAAAGGTGAAGACGACTCCCCTCATGGAAGCTACCAATAGACTCAACACATGGTGACCCAAGATGGACAGTAATTGAGTGATGTTTTGCCTGTTTTGTTTACACACGAGCTGTGTAACACGGTATTTTTTAGAGCTTGAACTCTAAAAAGGTTGTTTGTTCTTTTTTGCTGTTGACCTAAATGTGGAGTTGCTTTTGTTAAAGAGGTTTTTATAATGTTAAAGTATGTGAACGTGTGTTATCTCAGTTGTTATAGATCATATGTGTCAAACATACAGCCCGGGGGCCAAAACCAGCCCGCCAGAGGGTTTAATCTGGCCCACGGGATGAATTTGCAAAGTGCAAAAATTACACTGAAGACTTTAACTGCAATTTTTCCAATAAAAGTAACTGCTATTATTTTCGTGCTGTCTCGCGTCATTTTTGTCACCAACCTCAGTCGGACTTTTACTCCTATGGATGTACATATGGCGAGGTTTGGAATATGTGTATTTTTAATTCTTTGCCTGTTAAATACGGCATCCGGAGACCCGTTCAGCCAGGGCTCCATTGTTTACACACGGGATCAGCTAGTAGCACTGTGCAACACGAGGGTGCTCCCAGGACAACGACCGGAGATCCCCGTGGAACTACGGAGAAGGAGACGGGGCTGCAGAGCTGGTGTGAAGCGTCGGGAGAAGAACAGACGGTATAAGAGTCCTTGACAGCACTCTATCATTCAAATCTCACATCAATAACACCACTCGGGCTGCCTACTTTCATTTACGTAATATCAATCGACTCCGTCCCTCCCTTACTCCCAACACCGCCTCCATCCTTGTTCACAGCCTCGTCACCTCCCGTCTTGATTACTGCAATTCGCTCCTCTTCGGTCTCCCTCACAAGTCTCTCCATAAGCTTCAACTGGTTCAAAACTCTGCTGCACGTGTCCTCACCAAAACCCCTTCTTCCCACCATATCACTCCCATCCTACAGCAACTTCACTGGCTCCCGGTCACATTACGAATCCAATTCAAAATCCTTCTGTATACTTTCAAAGCTATCCACAACCTCGCCCCTCCATACTTGTCTGATCTTCTCCACATTGCCACTCCAGCATGCTCCCTCAGATCTTCCTCCTCTCTCCATCTCACTGTCCCCCCTGCTCTCCTCAGCACCATGGGGAGCAGAGCTTACAGTCGCTCTGCTCCCCGACTCTGGAACTCTTTACCATCTCACATCCGTAACATTGACTCTCTCCCTCTCTTCAAAACAAAAATCAAAACCCACCTGTTTCAAATTGTCTATCCACCCCACCACCCCTCTCCCTAACACTTCCCTTTTATTCTGCACAGTTTTATTTATTTGTTCTTTTCATTATTCATTCTCACTGATGTGTTTATTGTTGTTTATTTTGTGCTTTTAATGTTGTTTATTCTGTGCTGTGTGTTTTGTCTGGTATTATTTATTGATGATTTTAACTGCTGTAAAGTGTCCTTGAGTGGCGTGAAAGGCGCTTTCTAAATAAAATGTATTATTATTATTTTATTATAAACCATGCGTACCGTCTGTTATTATGGGGAACGTAAGATCTCTCCCCAATAAGATGGAAGAGCTGACGGCGCTAACCAGGCTGCAAAGGGAGTACCGGCAGTGTAGCATCATGTGCTTCACGGAGACGTGGCTGAACGGACTGACGCCGGATTCGCACGTTTCATTGGACGGTTTTCAGATCGTGAGAGCGGACAGGAAGGCAAAGGAGAGCGGTAAGAAGAAAGGAGGGGGCATTGCGATGTTTGTAAACAACAGATGGTGTAACTCAGGACACATCAGGGTAAAGGAGCAGCTCTGTAACAGGGACATTGAGCTGCTAGCTGTTAGCATGCGGCCGTACTACCTCCCGAGGGAGTTCTCGCAAGTTATCGCGATAACAACGTACATCCCGCCCTCTGCCGACGCTGCTGCAGCATGCAAGCTCCTACACACTGTTGTATCACAGCTCCAGACATCGCACCCCCAGGCCCTGCTGCTGATCTCCGGGGACTTTAACCACGCCTCCCTGTCCTCCACTCTCCCCACATTCACCCAGTATGTTAAATGCAACACCAGAGACAATAGGACACTGGACTTGCTGTATGCAAACACCAAGGATGCATACAGCTCCTCCCCCCTCCCCCCACTGGGTCGTTCTGACCACAACCTGGTTCATCTGATCCCTGCCTACATACCTATGATAAACAGACAGCCACCCACCAAGAGGTATGTGAGGAGATGGACTGAGGAGGCCAGTATGGCGCTGAGGGACTGTTTTGACACCACAGACTGGGATGTGCTCTGCAGGCCACACGGGGAGGACATCGACAGCCTGACAACCTGCATCACAGACTACATAAATTTCTGCGTGGAGAACACGGTACCTATGAAGAAGGTACGGTGCTTCTCCAACAACAAACCCTGGGTGACCCCGGAATTAAAAACTCTGCTGAAGGAGAAGAAGAGGGTTTTTAAGACTGGTAAGAGAGAGATAAGGAGGGGCAAGGACAGCTACAGGAGGAAGCTGGAGGAGCGCCTCCAGGATAACAACACCAGAGAGGTCTGGAGAGGCCTGAAAACCATCTCCGGACACGGGAAGGACAGTGGAAGGGGCCCAGAAGCGGGAGACCGTGAATGGGCCAATGAACTGAACCTGTTTTTCAATAGGTTTGACTGTGCTCCTGCCTCCTCCCCCACCGTTCACAGTCCAGACCAAACAGCACCTATAAACCTCCCCCTATCCCCAACCCCCCACAACATCTCCACCCCCGAGAACATCTCTGAACTGTCACCAGCACCACACCTCCTCCCACTACATTCTGCTGGGGTGATCCATTCACCCCAACCCCCACCCAACACTGCAGGGGTTTCTTCACACCACCCCTCCAACTTCTCCATAACCACAGACCAGGTGAGGAGGGAGCTGAGGAGGATCAAACCAAGGAAGGCTACTGGCCCTGATGGCATCAGCTCCAGACTTCTCAAGGACTGTGCAGATCAACTCTGTGGGATTTTTCTGCACATCTTCAACATGAGCATCAGTCTGGAGAGAGTTCCGCTCCTGTGGAAAACATCCTGCGTGGTTCCAGTTCCCAAGACTGCACGTCCCAGTGAGCTGAACCACTTCAGGCCAGTAGTCCTGACTTCTCATCTGATGAAGACCATGGAGAGGATCATCCTGGGCCACCTCCGTCATCTGGTGAACGACAACATGGACCCGCTGCAGTTCGCCTATCGTCCAGGCATAGGAGTGGAAGACGCTGTCATCTACCTGCTGCACAGATGCTTTTCCCACCTAGACGACTGGTAGCACTGTGAGAGTCATGTTCTTTGACTTCTCCAGTGCTTTCAACACCATCCAACCATCACTGCTCAGGGGGAAGCTGGAGGGAGCTGGAGTCAACAGTAGCCTGGCTGCATGGACCATCGACTACCTCTCCAACAGGCCTCAGTATGTGAGGCTTCGCGACTGTGTGTCTGATGTGGTAGTCTGCAGCACGGGGGCGCCGCAGGGTACTGTGCTCTCTCCTTTCCTCTTCACCCTGTATACATCTGACTTCAGACACAACACGGACAGCTGCCACCTCCAGAAGTTTTCTGATGATACAGCCATTGTTGGGCGTGTATCTCAGGGAAACGATCTGGAGTACCTGGAGGTCATCACCGACTTTGTGGACTGGTTTGCTCTGAACCACCTGCACATCAACGCCAGCAAGACGAAGGAGGTGGTGATCGACTTCAGTAGGAAACCACATCTGACTGCACCGGTGAACATCCAGGGCTTGGACATCGAGGTCGTGGAGGACTACAAGTACCTGGGTGTTCACCTAAACAATAAACTGGACTGGACACATAACACAAACGCCCTGTACAAGAAGGGCCAAAGTTGTCTCCACCTGCTCAGACGACTAAGGTCCTTTGGAGTGTGCAAGGCACTGCTAAGGACTTTTTATGACTCTGTGGTGGCTTCTGCCATCTTGTATGCAGTGGTCTGCTGGAGCAGTGGAAGCTCAGAGAGGGACAGGAAGAGACTGAACAAGCTGGTCAGACGGGCCGGCTCTGTCCTGGACTGCTCTGTGGACTCCATCGAGGAGGTGGGTGAGAGGAGGATGTTAGCCAAGCTGACATCAATCATGGACAACCCCTCCCACCCACTGCATCAGACTGTTTCAGACCTCAGCAGCTCCTTGAGCAGCAGACTGCTGCATCCACGATGTAAGAAGGAACGCTACCGCAGGTCCTTTGTCCCAGCTGCCATCAGGCTGTTCAACACCAGCCTGAGTAAATAGTGACTTTTTCTCCATCAATCAATAAATCTGCTCTGTACACTGCTTTTTTTTCTGTTTGCACTAAACCACTACCTCAGCATCTTATAGTCTTAAGCAATTATTTATTTGTAGTTTGTTTATTCCACCACTGACGGTACCATAACTGTATATACAGAATCTCTTTATATTTCTGCACATCTTTTCTCTGTATATTTTTTCAGAACATTCTTATTTTTGTATATATTTTTTTTCCCAAATGTGTATTTGTGTAACTCTTTTTTTTCTTTTAACCATATCAAAGTTGTCATGCTGTCTGTATATATATTTCAAAAACTCCATGCTATTGCGACAAGGAAATTTCCCATGCGTGGGATGAATAAAACTTATCTTATCTTATCTATTGCAAGGGTTCACACATAGTTGTGGATATAACAACTGAGACCTAGAGCTAAACACAACTTGCATGTCTTTGTCTTAATAAATGTGGGGTTTAGGGAGAAAAACATTTGGAGATGTCGTTATTTAAAGGTTAATATGCTATCGTGTTATTGGTCCGGCCCCCTTGACATCAAACTGGGGTGTATGTGCCCCTGAACTAGAATGAATTTGACACCTCTGTTATAGATCCACGATTCTACCGTGGTCTGTTTATGAAGTTTTTAAAGAGGTTTTGTTCTCTGTAATACAAAAATGTAATAAACATTGGTTTATTTTTTATTCATATATTTCCCACTTGGAAATAATGAAACCGTGGGTGACAAATTCAGCGTCCTTTTCTCCACGCCACAGTCATCCCTCAGTGTCATGGTAATGAGACACATGACAGAAAATAGTGAACGATCATGAAAAACAAAACAGTGTTTTTCGGCTCATGTGTTTGACACAGAACTTGTAAAACATCAGTCGATCTCTGTCCATCTTGCGTCACCACAAACTCCATCAACAACAACAACAACATCTAGTATTGGCAGCTCCTGTTATCATTTCCTGTTAACACTAAAGTTGGTACATTCTCTTTCTGGTTGATTGTTGATGTTTCTACATTTGTTTTGGGACTTGTAAATGTCTTATGGCAATGTAATTTTGTTTTAATATATGTAGACATGTTTTCTAAAATGTAAATTTGTCTCAAGCTTTGTAAAAGTGTTTCACATTTTTTTAATGTTGGTTTGCACCTCTCAGCCACCGTAGTTTTCCCTTTTTGATTGTTTCATTGGCTTCTCCTTGTGTGCTCCAGCCTGTTTCACCTGTGTCTCCTCACCCCTCTGACCACTTGTGTCCATGTATAGCCCTGCCTTTCCCTTTCTCTGTCATGTTGTCTGTTAAATTTCCCTGTTTCTTCAGAGTTTCTCTGTTTTCCAGTTCTTAACAGTTTTTTGTATTTGACATTTCCCTGCTTCATATGCAGTGCTTTGAGTTACCTGTTGGTTGTTAGTTTCTATTAAAGCTGTTTTGTTTCTAACTCCTGCCTCACCTCCTGGTGCCCTGGATCTGGGACCTATACACCCTCCAAACCCTGACAGTAAGAGGTTCTTCTCCTAAAAAGATCTGTGGTCTGCACCAAACATGATTCTGTCTTTGATTCATCTGTCCAGAGCTCATTATTCCCAAAAGCCTGCTCTGTGTATATTCACTGGTAAACTTTAGTTTACTCTCTAACGTTATTTTTTGACGGTTAAGATCATGATATCTAGACATGATGACACCACACACACCAGTAGTAAAGAGGGCAGAGAGAAACACAGACCCTTGATGGAGGAGGTTTAAATAAGAGTTTTACCTGTCACTCACCGAGAAAGCTCTAATCAATGACACCTAATCTGGAACCTCTGATATGATATGATACAATTTAAAAAGGGGAAGATGATGAAAAATAGTCTGTGCTGAATGACATGTACCAAAGGAAAATCATAATGTTTTACCTGAGCTGTGAGATATAAGGCAGACACTGCAGGAAACTCCTCACTTCACTCTCTTCATGTGAGCAGCCTATCAGCTCCACTGGTTTCTTCTCTGATTGGAGTTTCAGCACTTCCAGGAGGATGGAGGTCTTTCTCTTTGAGAGGTTTATGGACCAGACTGTAGGAGACTGGAAAACTGACTGTAATGATGGAAGGAGACTCAGACCTGATTTAGTCTCATAGTCCTTCACATGGGAGAACAGATCCAGCAGGAAGTCACTCTGATGTTTCTTAACATAATCATCTACATATATAACATTTATAGGGAATGTCTGATATGTGCACACTGATGATAACAGCTCCACTATCTTCTCTCCTGTCTGATGTTCTCTCTCTGCTGCTGCACAGAACAGATTCAACAAGAACCTGGTTGGTTGATGAAGATCTGACCTCTGAGGATCAAAGCTGGAACAATAAGAAGGAAACATTTAGTGATGATTTGATGCAGAGGTTGCGCTAGACTTTTTCGTTGTCATTTTGACTGACAGGGTCATATATATATTTTTTCCCCGTCACTTTAATTTTCAAAATGATAATAATGACAAATTCAATAGCATTTATTTTCATTAATTTTGAATTAACATTTAGACCAAACAAGCTGAACAGAGAATCCACACAGTGGATAAACACATCAAGCAGATGAATCTACGTAAGCTAACTTTTTCTCTGCAGTGACAAAATCAACTGACTGTGGCCCCTGGAGCTACATATGAACAATGAAATTAAACAATTTAATTAAAAAATTTGGGGTGGGACTCGATTAAAGAAAAATCATCTAATTAATTAGAGGTCTTCTAATTATTTAATCTTGATTAATCACATTTTGATCGCATAACAATATTTCCCCAAAACGCAGCATTTAATTGAAATGGATTTGAGTGTACGACTGAACCAAATAACAGCCACAGAGAAGGCTACTGTATTCAGACATGAATATTGTAAACTCAAGCTCTTTTAAGGTCTGGACAAATGCATTTACTTGCATTTCAATTCAAAACAGTAGAAAAAGAAAGAAAATATCCCTGGCTAAAATTGAACAGATCTAAAGTTTAAGTGCCATTTTCAGAACTTTTTCAGAACAATAGTGAAAAGGAAAAAAAATTGGGCTGCCATCTTCTTTCCATACTCGTACTCTTCCATTTTGGTAGCCATTAGCTGAGCTCTGAAGTGTGCATCAGTATAATAGGTGTACCAGGAAATCGTCCATTGACAAAAGTTCTGAGATGTTTGGATTGAAAACTGCCATTATAGACAAGAGCCAATTAATAACAACACTCGCCAACAAGTGGTCAGGACCATGAACTGCAATCTGTCAAAATGACATATGGCCTTCAGAGTTTTCCATCACAGTTTTAAAAAAGAAAACGGTCAATGACAGAAAATATTTGGTTAACGCGACTCTTGATTTGATGTCAGCTGCATAAATACAACCACACACTACTGATGGACTCCATCTTGTACATGTCTGTCCTCTATACAATGAAATGACATTTTAAAGACATCTTTCATCAGAGCAGCTCAACATTGTTTTTAGACTGTTACTGACTCACAACACAAACACTAATCCTGAGTCTGAAATCACTGCAAACTGATTGAATGGTCTCTGTCATTTGATTTGCTGGATGAATGTAGAGAGTAAAACACTAGATAGAAACAATCTAGAAATATACAGAGTGGATCAACTAACTCTACAGTCCATATCATGGACAGTAGCTGCTTCACCTTCATCCTCATATGACACATGTAGAAATCACAGTTATGATCCACTACATCTGCAGGTGGAGACACAAAGTGATGATGACTCCTTGGAGTCTGAACTCTTCATCTGTTGTTCGCTATAGAGCTGCTAGAGTTGTCCTCATGCTCAGTAAAGTTCACTCCAGTCTCAAGTTTAAAAGGCAGCTAAATGGAACTAATTCATTTAGTTGTTGAAGTGCTGTTAAATTCACCTGAAAGAGCTGCTACCTGTTTTATCTGAGCACTATTATTTGATTCATAGCTGACATGTTTGATTTGAAGCTCATCACATATTCAACAGTCAACAGCAGCTTTAACTGCATGTTTCTCCATTCTTGTCTCAAGTCTTGTTCTGTTTCTATCAGGAGCTATTAACATGTCTGTGTTGTTGTCACTGAGCTTCAATCTTCTTCTTCTTCTTCTTCATCACTTCATTATTCTCATACAGACTGAAGACTGTCACGTGTTTCCAAACTGGATTTAAAGTAAAAACATCAACTAACATTCTTGTCTCTGCTTCATTGCTTCAGTCACACAGTGACCTTCATTCAGTTCCATCAACTGCTTCATATTTCTGTTCAGTGACTAAAAACATGACTGAGTGCTTTGACACAATGTTCTGGAGGAAGAGACTGAAATACTGAACCTTTCTACTGATTGAAGACACAACTGATTTGAAATCAACTATCAACTAACAATCATGACACCAACCATCTAAATCTAATAAGAGCATTTTAAACTAATATCAACTACTTTAGTTCATCTCCTGTTGGCTTGTTGAATCTATAATAAAGACTCAGTTTGATAAACTGATCATAGATGGATAGAAAATCTGAGACTTGAAGACAACAAGCAACTAAAACAGTCCAATAAATATAGTGGTGTAAAGAGAACAATGTTTAACCTCTGAAACAGACCAGAGAGGAAATAGAACTGAAAGATGAGTCCATGTGGAGAAAGACACAATGAGGAAATATATTAGTGATGACAAAGAAATATCACAGGAATATTTAGAAGAATGATGTTAGAATGAATGGAGCTTCAGATATTTACACAACTTCTTTTCAGAGCACATCTCTTCTTCTGTAGAGTTGATCATGTAAAGAACAATTCATTTACCTGAGCTGTGAGATATAAGGCAGACACTGCAGGAAACTCCTCACTTCACTCTCTTCATGTGAGCAGCCTCTCAGCTCCACTGGTTTCTTCTCTGATTGGAGTTTCAGCACTTCCAGGAGGATGGAGGTCTTTCTCTCTGAGAGGTTTATGGACCAGACTGTAGGAGATGACTGGAAAACTGACTGTAATGATGGAAGGAGACTCAGACCTGATTTAGTCTCATAGTCCTTCACATGGGAGAACAGATCCAGCAGGAAGTCACAACGATATGTCTCATCATCATAATCCATCCACAAAACATTTAAAGGGAATGTCTGATATGTGCACACTGATGATAACAGCTCCACTATCTTCTCTCCTGTCTCATGTTCTCTCTCTGCTGCTGCACAGAACAGATTCAACAAGAACCTGGTTTGTTGATGAAGATCTGACCTCTGACGATCAAAGCTGGAACAATAAGAAGGAAACATTTAGTGATGATTTGATGTCAGCTGCATAAATACAACCACACACTACTGATGGACTCCATCTTGTACATGTCTGTCCTGTATAGAATGAAATGACATTTTAAAGACATCTTTCATCAGAGCAGCTCAACATTGTTTTTAGACTGTTACTGACTCACAACACAAACACTAATCCTGAGTCTGAAATCACTGCAAACTGATTGAATGGTCTCTGTCATTTGATTTGCTGGATGAATGTAGAGAGTAAAACACTAGATAGAAACAATCTAGAAATATACAGAGTGGATCAACTAACTCTACAGTCCATATCATGGACAGTAGCTCATGCTTATGAGTTGTTCACCTTTGTTTTAGGCCTAAAAAAACTCTTTCAACTTTTCACCTCCTAAATAATTATCTGAGTTTCTTGTAAGTTTCACACAAGGCTCTAGGTATTCCCATATGCTCACCCTTGACCTCCATCGACTAATTTCTGCTATCCTCCTATCTCCCCGTCCCTTCCACATATTACCACACCCACTGCCACGCCCCCTCCTATCCCCCGCCTAGCCCCCCAAACCCATGCCCCCCACCACACATCCCTTGAACGGGTTCATTAGTTCAAGGTCATCAATCAGTGACAAAAGGTGTATCGTTTTTTAAAGTTTTGTTGTGAACCTCTTTTGCGTTTCCTGCTTTATTTTGTAAAGTTCTTCCTTTGTTTCCTGTTTAGTGTTACTCCTAAGAGGTGAAACAAATTTACATTTCAAAGAACAAATTAACAAGCTGCAAAACACTTTTACAAACGTCAACCTTCAACCGGAAAGGGAATGTACCAACTCCTGGTTTGAACAAAAAGTGATAATGGGAGCGGCCGATACCAGTTGCTATTGTAGTTCATGGTGTAATGTGCAGGAAAAAAATCAGTCCTTGGGCAATTATTTCGTTTTGTTCTTTTATTGCTTATTTATTTACAAACTCAACTTTGGGGGATGGGGAAACAAAAGAATCTAAATAATCAATGGAGCTTTAAACACTGGGAACATCCCTCACCCTGAGTGCGACTTCCATAAGGGAAAATACGTCACACAAAAGGTGAAGACGACTCCCCTCATGGAAGCTACCAATAGACTCAACACATGGTGACCCAAGATGGACAGTAATTGAGTGATGTTTTGCCTGTTTTGTTTACACACGAGCTGTGTAACACGGTATTTTTTAGAGCTTGAACTCTAAAAATGTTGTTTGTTCTTTTTTGCTGTTGACCTAAATGTGGAGTTGCTTTTGTTAAAGAGGTTTTTATATTGTTAAAGTATGTGAACGTGTGTTATCTCAGTTGTTATAGATCATATGTGTCAAACATACAGCCCGGGGGCCAAAACCAGCCCGCCAGAGGGTTTAATCTGGCCCACGGGATGAATTTGCAAAGTGCAAAAATTACACTGAAGACTTTAACTGCAATTTTTCCAATAAAAGTAACTGCTATTATTTTCGTGCTGTCTCGCGTCATTTTTGTCACCAACCTCAGTCGGACTTTTACTCCTATGGATGTACATATGGCGAGGTTTGGAATATGTGTATTTTTAATTCTTTGCCTGTTAAATACGGCATCCGGAGACCCGTTCAGCCAGGGCTCCATTGTTTACACACGGGATCAGCTAGTAGCACTGTGCAACACGAGGGTGCTCCCAGGACAACGACCGGAGATCCCCGTGGAACTACGGAGAAGGAGACGGGGCTGCAGAGCTGGTGTGAAGCGTCGGGAGAAGAACAGACGGTATAAGAGTCCTTGACAGCACTCTATCATTCAAATCTCACATCAATAACACCACTCGGGCTGCCTACTTTCATTTACGTAATATCAATCGACTCCGTCCCCCCCTTACTCCCAACACCGCCTCCATCCTTGTTCACAGCCTCGTCACCTCCCGTCTTGATTACTGCAATTCGCTCTTCTTCGGTCTCCCTCACAAGTCTCTCCATAAGCTTCAACTGGTTCAAAACTCTGCTGCACGTGTCATCACCAAAACCCCTTCTTCCCACCATATCACTCCCATCCTACAGCAACTTCACTGGCTCCCGGTCACATTACGAATCCAATTCAAAATCCTTCTGTATACTTTCAAAGCTATCCACAACCTCGCCCCTCCATACTTGTCTGATCTTCTCCACATTGCCACTCCAGCACGCTCCCTCAGATCTTCCTCCTCTCTCCATCTCACTGTCCCCCCTGCTCTCCTCAGCACCATGGGGAGCAGAGCTTACAGTCGCTCTGCTCCCCGACTCTGGAACTCTTTACCATCTCACATCCGTAACATTGACTCCCTCCCTCTCTTCAAAACAAAAATCAAAACCCACCTGTTTCAAATTGCCTATCCACCCCACCACCCCTCTCCCTAACACTTCCCTTTTATTCTGCACAGTTTTATTTATTTGTTCTTTTCATTATTCATTCTCACTGATGTGTTTATTGTTGTTTATTTTGTGCTTTTAATGTTGTTTATTCTGTGCTGTGTGTTTTGTCTGGTATTATTTATTGATGATTTTAACTGCTGTAAAGTGTCCTTGAGTGGCGTGAAAGGCGCTTTCTAAATAAAATGTATTATTATTATTTTATTATAAACCATGCGTACCGTCTGTTATTATGGGGAACGTAAGATCTCTCCCCAATAAGATGGAAGAGCTGACGGCGCTAACCAGGCTGCAAAGGGAGTACCGGCAGTGTAGCATCATGTGCTTCACGGAGACGTGGCTGAACGGACTGACGCCGGATTCGCACGTTTCATTGGACGGTTTTCAGATCGTGAGAGCGGACAGGAAGGCAAAGGAGAGCGGTAAGAAGAAAGGAGGGGGCATTGCGATGTTTGTAAACAACAGATGGTGTAACTCAGGACACATCAGGGTAAAGGAGCAGCTCTGTAACAGGGACATTGAGCTGCTAGCTGTTAGCATGCGGCCGTACTACCTCCCGAGGGAGTTCTCGCAAGTTATCGCGATAACAACGTACATCCCGCCCTCTGCCGACGCTGCTGCAGCATGCAAGCTCCTACACACTGTTGTATCACAGCTCCAGACATCGCACCCCCAGGCCCTGCTGCTGATCTCCGGGGACTTTAACCACGCCTCCCTGTCCTCCACTCTCCCCACATTCACCCAGTATGTTAAATGCAACACCAGAGACAATAGGACACTGGACTTGCTGTATGCAAACACCAAGGATGCATACAGCTCCTCCCCCCTCCCCCACTGGGTCGTTCTGACCACAACCTGGTTCATCTGATCCCTGCCTACATACCTATGATAAACAGACAGCCACCCACCAAGAGGTATGTGAGGAGATGGACTGAGGAGGCCAGTATGGCGCTGAGGGACTGTTTTGACACCACACACTGGGATGTGCTCTGCAGGCCACACGGGGAGGACATCGACAGCCTGACAACCTGCATCACAGACTACATAAATTTCTGCGTGGAGAACACGGTACCTATGAAGAAGGTACGGTGCTTCTCCAACAACAAACCCTGGGTGACCCCGGAATTAAAAACTCTGCTGAAGGAGAAGAAGAGGGTTTTTAAGACTGGTAAGAGAGAGATAAGGAGGGGCAAGGACAGCTACAGGAGGAAGCTGGAGGAGCGCCTCCAGGATAACAACACCAGAGAGGTCTGGAGAGGCCTGAAAACCATCTCCGGACACGGGAAGGACAGTGGAAGGGGCCCAGAAGCGGGAGACCGTGAATGGGCCAATGAACTGAACCTGTTTTTCAATAGGTTTGACTGTGCTCCTGCCTCCTCCCCCACCGTTCACAGCCCAGACCAAACAGCACCTATAAACCTCCCCCTATCCCCAACCCCCCACAACATCTCCACCCCCGAGAACATCTCTGAACTGTCACCAGCACCACACCTCCTCCCACTACATTCTGCTGGGGTGATCCATTCACCCCAACCCCCACCCAACACTGCAGGGGTTTCTTCACACCACCCCTCCAACTTCTCCATAACCACAGACCAGGTGAGGAGGGAGCTGAGGATTATCAAACCAAGGAAGGCTACTGGCCCTGATGGCATCAGCTCCAGACTTCTCAAGGACTGTGCAGATCAACTCTGTGGGATTTTTCTGCACATCTTCAACATGAGCATCAGTCTGGAGAGAGTTCCGCTCCTGTGGAAAACATCCTGCGTGGTTCCAGTTCCCAAGACTGCACGTCCCAGTGAGCTGAACCACTTCAGGCCAGTAGTCCTGACTTCTCATCTGATGAAGACCATGGAGAGGATCATCCTGGGCCACCTCCGTCACCTGGTGAAGGACAACATGGACCCGCTGCAGTTCGCCTATCGTCCAGGCATAGGAGTGGAAGACGCTGTCATCTACCTGCTGCACAGATGTTTTTCCCACCTAGACGACTGGTAGCACTGTGAGAGTCATGTTCTTTGACTTCTCCAGTGCTTTCAACACCATCCAACCATCACTGCTCAGGGGGAAGCTGGAGGGAGCTGGAGTCAACAGTAGCCTGGCTGCATGGACCATCGACTACCTCTCCAACAGGCCTCAGTATGTGAGGCTTCGCGACTGTGTGTCTGATGTGGTAGTCTGCAGCACGGGGGCGCCGCAGGGTACTGTGCTCTCTCCTTTCCTCTTCACCCTGTATACATCTGACTTCAGACACAACACGGACAGCTGCCACCTCCAGAAGTTCTCTGATGATACAGCCATTGTTGGGTGTGTATCTCAGGGAAACGATCTGGAGTACCTTTAGGTCATCACCAACTTTGTGGACTGGTTTGCTCTGAACCACCTGCACATCAACGCCAGCAAGACGAAGGAGGTGGTGATCGACTTCAGTAGGAAACCACATCTGACTGCACCGGTGAACATCCAGGGCTTGGACATCGAGGTCGTGGAGGATTACAAGTACCTGGGTGTTCACCTCAACAATAAACTGGACTGGACACATAACACAAACGCCCTGTACAAGAAGGGCCAAAGTCGTCTCCACCTGCTCAGACGACTAAGGTCCTTTGGAGTGTGCAAGGCACTGCTAAGGACTTTTTATGACTCTGTGGTGGCTTCTGCCATCCTGTATGCAGTGGTCTGCTGGAGCAGTGGAAGCTCAGAGAGGGACAGGAAGAGACTGAACAAGCTGGTCAGACGGGCCGGCTCTGTCCTGGACTGCTCTGTGGACTCCATCGAGGAGGTGGGTGAGAGGAGGATGTTAGCCAAGCTGACATCAATCATGGACAACCCCTCCCACCCACTGCATCAGACTGTTTCAGACCTCAGCAGCTCCTTGAGCAGCAGACTGCTGCATCCACGATGTAAGAAGGAACGCTACCGCAGGTCCTTTGTCCCAGCTGCCATCAGGCTGTTCAACACCAGCCTGAGTAAATAGACACTTTTTCTCCATCAATCAATAAATCTGCTCTGTACACTGCTTTTTTTTCTGTTTGCACTAAACCACTACCTCAGCATCTTATAGTCTTAAGCAATTATTTATTTGTAGTTTGTTTATTCCACCACTGACGGTACCATAACTGTATATACAGAATCTCTTTATATTTCTGCACATCTTTTCTCTGTATATTTTTTCAGAACATTCTTATTTTTGTATATATTTTTTTCCCAAATGTGTATTTGTGTAACTCTTTTTTTTCTTTTAACCATGTCAAAGTTGTCATGCTGTCTGTATATATATTTCAAAAACTCCATGCTATTGCGACAAGGAAATTTCCCATGCGTGGGATGAATAAAACTTATCTTATCTTATCTATTGCAAGGGTTCACACATAGTTGTGGATATAACAACTGAGACCTAGAGCTAAACACAACTTGCATGTCTTTGTCTTAATAAATGTGGGGTTTAGGGAGAAAAACATTTGGAGATGTCGTTATTTAAAGGTTAATATGCTATCGCGTTATTGGTCCGGCCCCCTTGACATCAAACTGGGGTGTATGTGCCCCTGAACTAGAATGAATTTGACACCCCTGTTATAGATCCACGATTCTACCGTGGTCTGTTTATGAAGTTTTTAAAGAGGTTTTGTTCTCTGTAATACAAAAATGTAATAAACATTGGTTTATTTTTTATTCATATATTTCCCACTTGGAAATAATGAAACCGTGGGTGACAAATTCAGCGTCCTTTTCTCCACGCCACAGTCATCCCTCAGTCTCATGGGAATGAGACACATGACAGAAAATAGTGAACGATCATGAAAAACAAAACAGTGTTTTTCGGCTCATGTGTTTGACACAGAACTTGTAAAACATCAGTCGATCTCTGTCCATCTTGCGTCACCACAAACTCCATCAACAACAACATCTAGTATTGGCAGCTCCTGTTATCATTTCCTGTTAACACTAACGTTGGTACATTCTCTTTCTGGTTGATTGTTGATGTTTCTACATTTGTTTTGGGACTTGTAAATGTCTTATGGAATGTAATTTTGTTTTAATATATGTAGACATGTTTTCTAAAATGTAAATTTGTCTCAAGCTTTGTAAAAGTGTTTCACATTTTTTTAATGTTGGATTGCACCTCTCAGCCACCGTAGTTTTCCCTTTTTGATTGTTTCATTGGCTTCTCCTTGTGTGCTCCAGCCTGTTTCACCTGTGTCTCCTCACCCCTCTGACCACTTGTGTCCATGCATAGCCCTGCCTTTCCCTTTCTCTGTCATGTTGTCTGTTAAATTTCCCTGTTTCTTCAGAGTTTCTCTGTTTTCCAGTTCTTAACAGTTTTTTGTATTTGACATTTCCCTGCTTCATATGCAGTGCTTTGAGTTACCTGTTGGTTGTTAGTTTCTATTAAAGCTGTTTTGTTTCTAACTCCTGCCTCACCTCCTGGTGCCCTGGATCTGGGACCTATACACCCTCCAAACCCTGACAGTAAGAGGTTCTTCTCCTTCAAGATCTGTGGTCTGCACCAAACATGATTCTGTCTTTGATTCATCTGTCCAGAGCTCATTATTCCCAAAAGCCTGCTCTGTGTATATTCACTGGTAAACTTTAGTTTACTCTCTAATGTTATTTTTTGACGGTTAAGATCATTATATCTAGACATGATGACACCACACACACCAGTAGTAAAGAGGGCAGAGAGAAACACAGACCCTTGATGGAGGAGGTTTAAATAAGAGTTTTACCCGTCACTCACTGAGAAAGCTCTAACCAATGACACCAAATCTGGAACCTCTGATATGATATGATACAATTTAAAAAGGGGAATATGATGAAAAATAGTCTGTGCTGAATGACATGTACCAAAGGAAAATCATAATGATTTACCTGAGCTGTGAGATATAAGGCAGACACTGCAGGAAACTCCTCACTTCACTCTCTTCATGTGAGCAGTCTCTCAGCTCCACTGGTTTCTTCTCTGATTGGAGTTTCAGCACTTCCAGGAGGATGGAGGTCTTTCTCTCTGAGAGGTTTATGAACCAGACTGTAGGAGACTGGAAAACTGACTGTAATGATGGAAGGAGACTCAGACCTGATTTAGTCTCATAGTCCTTCACATGGGAGAACAGATCCAGCAGGAAGTTAAGAGGATATTTCTTAGTGACATTATGCATGTGTTGTACATTTAAAGGGAATGTTTGATATGTGCACACTGATGATAACAGCTCCACTATCTTCTCTCCTGTCTGATGTTCTCTCTCTGCTGCTGCACAGAACAGATTCAACGAGGACCAGGTTTCTTGATGAAGATCTGACCTCAGACGATAAAAGCTGGAACAATAAGAAGGAAACATTTAGTGATGATTTGATGTCAGCTGCATAAATACAACCACACACTACTGATGGACTCCATCTTGTACATGTCTGTCCTCTATAGAATGAAATGACATTTTAAAGACATCTTTCATCAGAGCAGCTCAACATTGTTTTTAGACTGTTACTGACTCACAACACAAACACTAATCCTGAGTCTGAAATCACTGCAAACTGATTGAATGGTCTCTGTCATTTGATTTGCTGGATGAATGTAGAGAGTAAAACACTAGATAGAAACAATCTAGAAATATACAGAGTGGATCAACTAACTCTACAGTCCATATCATGGACAGTAGCTGCTTCACCTTCATCCTCATATGACACATGTAGAAATCACAGTTATGATCCACTACATCTGCAGGTGGAGACACAAAGTGATGATGACTCCTTGGAGTCTGAACTCTTCATCTGTTGTTCACTATAGAGCTGCTAGAGTTGTCCTCATGCTCAGTAAAGTTCACTCCAGTCTCAAGTTTAAAAGGCAGCTAAATGGAACTAATTCATTTAGTTGTTGAAGTGCTGTTAAATTCACCTGAAAGAGCTGCTACCTGTTTTATCTGAGCACTAATATTTGATTCATAGCTGACATGTTTGATTTGAAGCTCATCACATATTCAACAGTCAACAGCAGCTTTAACTGCATGTTTCTCCATTCTTGTCTCAAGTCTTGTTCTGTTTCTATCAGGAGCTATTAACATGTCTGTGTTGTTGTCACTGAGCTTCAATCTTCTTCTTCTTCTTCACATCACTTCATTATTCTCATACAGACTGAAGACTGTCACGTGTTTCCAAACTGGATTTAAAGTAAAAACATCAACTAACATTCTTGTCTCTGCTTCATTGCTTCAGTCACACAGTGACCTTCATTCAGTTCCATCAACTGCTTCATATTTCTGTTCAGTGACTAAAAACATGACTGAGTGCTTTGACACAATGTTCTGGAGGAAGAGACTGAAATACTGAACCTTTCTACTGATTGAAGACACAACTGATTTGAAATCAACTATCAACTAACAATCATGACACCAACCATCTAAATCTAATAAGAGCATTTTAAACTAATATCAACTACTTTAGTTCATCTCCTGTTGGCTTGTTGAATCTATAATAAAGACTCAGTTTGATAAACTGATCATAGATGGATAGAAAATCTGAGACTTGAAGACAACAAGCAACTAAAACAGTCCAATAAATATAGTGGTGTAAAGAGAACAATGTTTAACCTCTGAAACAGACCAGAGAGGAAATAGAACTGAAAGATGAGTCCATGTGGAGAAAGTCACAATGAGGAAATATATTAGTGATGATAAAGAAATATCACAGGAATATTTAGAACAATGACGTTAGAATGAATGGAGCTTCAGATATTTACACAACTTCTTTTCAGAGCACATCTCTTCTTCTGTAGAGTTGATCATGTAAAGAACAATTAATTTACCTGAGCTGTGAGATATAAGGCAGACACTGCAGGAAACTCCTCACTTCACTCTCTTCATGTGAGTAGTCTCTCAGCTCCACTGGTTTCTTCTCTGATTGGAGTTTCAGCACTTCCAGGAGGATGGAGGTCTTTCTCTCTGAGAGGTCTATGAACCAGACTGTAGGAGACTGGAAAACTGACTGTAATGATGGAAGGAGACTCAGACCTGATTTAGTCTCATAGTCCTTCACATGGGAGAACAGATCCAGCAGGAAGTCACTCTGATATTTCTTATCATCACCATTCATGTATGTCTTATTTAAAGGGAATGTTTGATATGTGCACACTGATGATAACAGCTCCACTATCTTCTCTCCTGTCTGATGTTCTCTCTCTGCTGCTGCACAGAACAGATTCAACAAGAACCTGGTTTGTTGATGAAGATCTGACCTCTGAGGATCAAAGCTGGAACAATAAGAAGGAAACATTTAGTGATGATTTGATGTCAGCTGCATAAATACAACCACACACTACTGATGGACTCCATCTTGTACATGTCTGTCCTGTATAGAATGAAATGACATTTTAAAGACATCTTTCATCAGAGCAGCTCAACATTGTTTTTAGACTGTTACTGACTCACAACACAAACACTAATCCTGAGTCTGAAATCACTGCAAACTGATTGAATGGTCTCTGTCATTTGATTTGCTGGATGAATGTAGAGAGTAAAACACTAGATAGAAACAATCTAGAAATATACAGAGTGGATCAACTAACTCTACAGTCCATATCATGGACAGTAGCTCATGCTTATGAGTTGTTCACCTTTGTTTTAGGCCTAAAAAAACTCTTTCAACTTTTCACCTCCTAAATAATTATCTGAGTTTCTTGTAAGTTTCACACAAGGCTCTAGGTATTCCCATATGCTCACCCTTGACCTCCATCGACTAATTTCTGCTATCCTCCTATCTCCCCGTCCCTTCCACCTATTACCACACCCACTGCCACGCCCCCTCCTATCCCCCACCTAGCCCCCCAAACCCATGCCCCCCACCACACATCCCTTGAACGGGTTCATTAGTTCAAGGTCATCAATCAGTGACAAAAGGTGTATCGTTTTTTAAAGTTTTGTTGTGAACCTCTTTTGCGTTTCCTGCTTTATTTTGTAAAGTTCTTCCTTTGTTTCCTGTTTAGTGTTACTCCTAAGAGGTGAAACAAATTTACATTTCAAAGAACAAATTAACAAGCTGCAAAACACTTTTACAAACGTCAACCTTCAACCGGAAAGGGAATGTACCAACTCCTGGTTTGAACAAAAAGTGATAATGGGAGCGGCCGATACCAGTTGCTATTGTAGTTCATGGTGTAATGTGCAGGAAAAAAATCAGTCCTTCTGCAATTATTTCGTTTTGTTCTTTTATTGCTTATTTATTTACAAACTCAACTTTGGGGGATGGGGAAACAAAAGAATCTAAATAATCAATGGAGCTTTAAACACTGGGAACACCTCTCACCCTGAGTGCGACTTCCATAAGGGAAAATACGTCACACAAAAGGTGAAGACGACTCCCCTCATGGAAGCTACCAATAGACTCAACACATGGTGACCCAAGATGGACAGTAATTGAGTGATGTTTTGCCTGTTTTGTTTACACACGAGCTGTGTAACACGGTATTTTTTAGAGCTTGGACTCTAAAAAGGTTGTTTGTTCTTTTTTGCTGTTGACCTAAATGTGGAGTTGCTTTTGTTAAAGAGGTTTTTATAATGTTAAAGTATGTGAACGTGTGTTATCTCAGTTGTTATAGATCATATGTGTCAAACATACAGCCCACCAGAGGGTTTAATCTGGCCCACGGGATGAATTTGCAAAGTGCAAAAATGACACTGAAGACATTAACTGCAATTTTTCCAATAAAAGTAACTGCTATTCCAAGGGTTCACACATAGTTGTGGATATAACAACTGAGACCTAGAGCTAAACACAACTTGCATGTCTTTGTCTTAATAAATGTGGGGTTTAGGGAGAGAAACATTTGGAGATGTCGTTATTTAAAGGTTAATATGCTATCGCGTTATTGGTCCGGCCCCCTTGACATCAAACTGGGGTGTATGTGCCCCTGAACTAGAATGAATTTGACACCCCTGTTATAGATCCACGATTCTACCGTGGTCTGTTTATGAAGTTTTTAAAGAGGTTTTGTTCTCTGTAATACAAAAATGTAATAAACATTGGTTTATTTTTTATTCATATATTTCCCACTTGGAAATAATGAAACCGTGGGTGACAAATTCAGCGTCCTTTTCTCCACGCCACAGTCATCCCTCAGTCTCATGGGAATGAGACACATGACAGAAAATAGTGAACGATCATGAAAAACAAAACAGTGTTTTTTGGCTCATGTGTTTGACACAGAACTTGTAAAACATCAGTCGATCTCTGTCCATCTTGCGTCACCACAAACTCCATCAACAACAACAACAACATCTAGTATCGGCAGCTCCTGTTATCATTTCCTGTTAACACTAACGTTGGTACATTCTCTTTCTGGTTGATTGTTGATGTTTCTACATTTGTTTTGGGACTTGTAAATGTCTTATGGAATGTAATTTTGTTTTAATATATGTAGACATGTTTCCTAAAATGTAAATTTGTCTCAAGCTTTGTAAAAGTGTTTCACATTTTTTTAATGTTGGTTTGCACCTCTCAGCCACCGTAGTTTTCCCTTTTTGATTGTTTCATTGGCTTCTCCTTGTGTGCTCCAGCCTGTTTCACCTGTGTCTCCTCACCCCTCTGTCCACTTGTGTCCATGTATAGCCCTGCCTTTCCCTTTCTCTGTCATGTTGTCTGTTAAATTTCCCTGTTTCTTCAGAGTTACTCTGTTTTCCAGTTCTTAACAGTTTTTTGTATTTGACATTTCCCTGCTTCATATGCAGTGCTTTGAGTTACCTGTTGGTTGTTAGTTTCTATTAAAGCTGTTTTGTTTCTAACTCCTGCCTCACCTCCTGGTGCCCTGGATCTGGGACCTATACACCCTCCAAACCCTGGTTCTTCTCCTAAAAAGATCTGTGGTCTGCACCAAACATGATTCTGTCTTTGATTCATCTGTCCAGAGCTCATTATTCCCAAAAGCCTGCTCTGTGTATATTCACTGGTAAACTTTAGTTTACTCTCTAATGTTATTTTTTGACGGTTAAGATCATGATATCTAGACATGACACCACACACACCAGTAGTAAAGAGGGCAGAGAGAAACACAGACCCTTGATGGAGGAGGTTTAAATAAGAGTTTTACCCGTCACTCACTGAGAAAGCTCTAACCAATGACACCAAATCTGGAACCTCTGATATGATATGATACAATTTAAAAAGGGGAAGATGATGAAAAATAGTCTGTGCTGAATGACATGTACCAAAGGAAAATCATAATGTTTTACCTGAGCTGTGAGATATAAGGCAGACACTGCAGGAAACTCCTCACTTCACTCTCTTCATGTGAGCAGTCTCTCAGCTCCACTGGTTTCTTCTCTGATTGGAGTTTCAGCACTTCCAGGAGGATGGAGGTCTTTCTCTCTGAGAGGTTTATGAACCAGACTGTAGGAGACTGGAAAACTGACTGTAATGATGGAAGGAGACTCAGACCTGATTTAGTCTCATAGTCCTTCACATGGGAGAACAGATCCAGCAGGAAGTTAAGAGGATATTTCTTAGTGACATTATGCATGTGTTGTACATTTAAAGGGAATGTTTGATATGTGCACACTGATGATAACAGCTCCACTATCTTCTCTCCTGTCTGATGTTCTCTCTCTGCTGCTGCACAGAACAGATTCAACGAGGACCAGGTTTCTTGATGAAGATCTGACCTCAGACGATAAAAGCTGGAACAATAAGAAGGAAACATTTAGTGATGATTTGATGTCAGCTGCATAAATACAACCACACACTACTGATGGACTCCATCTTGTACATGTCTGTCCTCTATACAATGAAATGACATTTTAAAGACATCTTTCATCAGAGCAGCTCAACATTGTTTTTAGACTGTTACTGACTCACAACACAAACACTAATCCTGAGTCTGAAATCACTGCAAACTGATTGAATGGTCTCTGTCATTTGATTTGCTGGATGAATGTAGAGAGTAAAACACTAGATAGAAACAATCTAGAAATATACAGAGTGGATCAACTAACTCTACAGTCCATATCATGGACAGTAGCTGCTTCACCTTCATCCTCATATGACACATGTAGAAATCACAGTTATGATCCACTACATCTGCAGGTGGAGACACAAAGTGATGATGACTCCTTGGAGTCTGAACTCTTCATCTGTTGTTCACTATAGAGCTGCTAGAGTTGTCCTCATGCTCAGTAAAGTTCACTCCAGTCTCAAGTTTAAAAGGCAGCTAAATGGAACTAATTCATTTAGTTGTTGAAGTGCTGTTAAATTCACCTGAAAGAGCTGCTACCTGTTTTATCTGAGCACTAATATTTGATTCATAGCTGACATGTTTGATTTGAAGCTCATCACATATTCAACAGTCAACAGCAGCTTTAACTGCATGTTTCTCCATTCTTGTCTCAAGTCTTGTTCTGTTTCTATCAGGAGCTATTAACATGTCTGTGTTGTTGTCACTGAGCTTCAGTCTTCTTCTTCTTCATCACTTCACTTCATTATTCTCATACAGACTGAAGACTGTCACGTGTTTCCAAACTGGATTTAAAGTAAAAACATCAACTAACATTCTTGTCTCTGCTTCATTGCTTCAGTCACACAGTGACCTTCATTCAGTTCCATCAACTGCTTCATATTTCTGTTCAGTGACTAAAAACATGACTGAGTGCTTTGACACAATGTTCTGGAGGAAGAGACTGAAATACTGAACCTTTCTACTGATTGAAGACACAACTGATTTGAAATCAACTATCAACTAACAATCATGACACCAACCATCTAAATCTAATAAGAGCATTTTAAACTAATATCAACTACTTTAGTTCATCTCCTGTTGGCTTGTTGAATCTATAATAAAGACTCAGTTTGATAAACTGATCATAGATGGATAGAAAATCTGAGACTTGAAGACAACAAGCAACTAAAACAGTCCAATAAATATAGTGGTGTAAAGAGAACAATGTTTAACCTCTGAAACAGACCAGAGAGGAAATAGAACTGAAAGATGAGTCCATGTGGAGAAAGTCACAATGAGGAAATATATTAGTGATGATAAAGAAATATCACAGGAATATTTAGAACAATGACGTTAGAATGAATGGAGCTTCAGATATTTACACAACTTCTTTTCAGAGCACATCTCTTCTTCTGTAGAGTTGATCATGTAAAGAACAATTAATTTACCTGAGCTGTGAGATATAAGGCAGACACTGCAGGAAACTCCTCACTTCACTCTCTTCATGTGAGTAGTCTCTCAGCTCCACTGGTTTCTTCTCTGATTGGAGTTTCAGCACTTCCAGGAGGATGGAGGTCTTTCTCTCTGAGAGGTCTATGAACCAGACTGTAGGAGACTGGAAAACTGACTGTAATGATGGAAGGAGACTCAGACCTGATTTAGTCTCATAGTCCTTCACATGGGAGAACAGATCCAGCAGGAAGTCACTCTGATATTTCTTATCATCACCATTCATGTATGTCTTATTTAAAGGGAATGTTTGATATGTGCACACTGATGATAACAGCTCCACTATCTTCTCTCCTGTCTGATGTTCTCTCTCTGCTGCTGCACAGAACAGATTCAACAAGAACCTGGTTTGTTGATGAAGATCTGACCTCTGAGGATCAAAGCTGGAACAATAAGAAGGAAACATTTAGTGATGATTTGATGTCAGCTGCATAAATACAACCACACACTACTGATGGACTCCATCTTGTACATGTCTGTCCTGTATAGAATGAAATGACATTTTAAAGACATCTTTCATCAGAGCAGCTCAACATTGTTTTTAGACTGTTACTGACTCACAACACAAACACTAATCCTGAGTCTGAAATCACTGCAAACTGATTGAATGGTCTCTGTCATTTGATTTGCTGGATGAATGTAGAGAGTAAAACACTAGATAGAAACAATCTAGAAATATACAGAGTGGATCAACTAACTCTACAGTCCATATCATGGACAGTAGCTCATGCTTATGAGTTGTTCACCTTTGTTTTAGGCCTAAAAAAACTCTTTCAACTTTTCACCTCCTAAATAATTATCTGAGTTTCTTGTAAGTTTCACACAAGGCTCTAGGTATTCCCATATGCTCACCCTTGACCTCCATCGACTAATTTCTGCTATCCTCCTATCTCCCCGTCCCTTCCACCTATTACCACACCCACTGCCACGCCCCCTCCTATCCCCCACCTAGCCCCCCAAACCCATGCCCCCCACCACACATCCCTTGAACGGGTTCATTAGTTCAAGGTCATCAATCAGTGACAAAAGGTGTATCGTTTTTTAAAGTTTTGTTGTGAACCTCTTTTGCGTTTCCTGCTTTATTTTGTAAAGTTCTTCCTTTGTTTCCTGTTTAGTGTTACTCCTAAGAGGTGAAACAAATTTACATTTCAAAGAACAAATTAACAAGCTGCAAAACACTTTTACAAACGTCAACCTTCAACCGGAAAGGGAATGTACCAACTCCTGGTTTGAACAAAAAGTGATAATGGGAGCGGCCGATACCAGTTGCTATTGTAGTTCATGGTGTAATGTGCAGGAAAAAAATCAGTCCTTCTGCAATTATTTCGTTTTGTTCTTTTATTGCTTATTTATTTACAAACTCAACTTTGGGGGATGGGGAAACAAAAGAATCTAAATAATCAATGGAGCTTTAAACACTGGGAACACCTCTCACCCTGAGTGCGACTTCCATAAGGGAAAATACGTCACACAAAAGGTGAAGACGACTCCCCTCATGGAAGCTACCAATAGACTCAACACATGGTGACCCAAGATGGACAGTAATTGAGTGATGTTTTGCCTGTTTTGTTTACACACGAGCTGTGTAACACGGTATTTTTTAGAGCTTGGACTCTAAAAAGGTTGTTTGTTCTTTTTTGCTGTTGACCTAAATGTGGAGTTGCTTTTGTTAAAGAGGTTTTTATAATGTTAAAGTATGTGAACGTGTGTTATCTCAGTTGTTATAGATCATATGTGTCAAACATACAGCCCACCAGAGGGTTTAATCTGGCCCACGGGATGAATTTGCAAAGTGCAAAAATGACACTGAAGACATTAACTGCAATTTTTCCAATAAAAGTAACTGCTATTCCAAGGGTTCACACATAGTTGTGGATATAACAACTGAGACCTAGAGCTAAACACAACTTGCATGTCTTTGTCTTAATAAATGTGGGGTTTAGGGAGAGAAACATTTGGAGATGTCGTTATTTAAAGGTTAATATGCTATCGCGTTATTGGTCCGGCCCCCTTGACATCAAACTGGGGTGTATGTGCCCCTGAACTAGAATGAATTTGACACCCCTGTTATAGATCCACGATTCTACCGTGGTCTGTTTATGAAGTTTTTAAAGAGGTTTTGTTCTCTGTAATACAAAAATGTAATAAACATTGGTTTATTTTTTATTCATATATTTCCCACTTGGAAATAATGAAACCGTGGGTGACAAATTCAGCGTCCTTTTCTCCACGCCACAGTCATCCCTCAGTCTCATGGGAATGAGACACATGACAGAAAATAGTGAACGATCATGAAAAACAAAACAGTGTTTTTTGGCTCATGTGTTTGACACAGAACTTGTAAAACATCAGTCGATCTCTGTCCATCTTGCGTCACCACAAACTCCATCAACAACAACAACAACATCTAGTATCGGCAGCTCCTGTTATCATTTCCTGTTAACACTAACGTTGGTACATTCTCTTTCTGGTTGATTGTTGATGTTTCTACATTTGTTTTGGGACTTGTAAATGTCTTATGGAATGTAATTTTGTTTTAATATATGTAGACATGTTTCCTAAAATGTAAATTTGTCTCAAGCTTTGTAAAAGTGTTTCACATTTTTTTAATGTTGGTTTGCACCTCTCAGCCACCGTAGTTTTCCCTTTTTGATTGTTTCATTGGCTTCTCCTTGTGTGCTCCAGCCTGTTTCACCTGTGTCTCCTCACCCCTCTGTCCACTTGTGTCCATGTATAGCCCTGCCTTTCCCTTTCTCTGTCATGTTGTCTGTTAAATTTCCCTGTTTCTTCAGAGTTACTCTGTTTTCCAGTTCTTAACAGTTTTTTGTATTTGACATTTCCCTGCTTCATATGCAGTGCTTTGAGTTACCTGTTGGTTGTTAGTTTCTATTAAAGCTGTTTTGTTTCTAACTCCTGCCTCACCTCCTGGTGCCCTGGATCTGGGACCTATACACCCTCCAAACCCTGGTTCTTCTCCTAAAAAGATCTGTGGTCTGCACCAAACATGATTCTGTCTTTGATTCATCTGTCCAGAGCTCATTATTCCCAAAAGCCTGCTCTGTGTATATTCACTGGTAAACTTTAGTTTACTCTCTAATGTTATTTTTTGACGGTTAAGATCATGATATCTAGACATGACACCACACACACCAGTAGTAAAGAGGGCAGAGAGAAACACAGACCCTTGATGGAGGAGGTTTAAATAAGAGTTTTACCCGTCACTCACTGAGAAAGCTCTAACCAATGACACCAAATCTGGAACCTCTGATATGATATGATACAATTTAAAAAGGGGAAGATGATGAAAAATAGTCTGTGCTGAATGACATGTACCAAAGGAAAATCATAATGTTTTACCTGAGCTGTGAGATATAAGGCAGACACTGCAGGAAACTCCTCACTTCACTCTCTTCATGTGAGCAGTCTCTCAGCTCCACTGGTTTCTTCTCTGATTGGAGTTTCAGCACTTCCAGGAGGATGGAGGTCTTTCTCTCTGAGAGGTTTATGGACCAGACTGTAGGAGACTGGAAAACTGACTGTAATGATGGAAGGAGACTCAGACCTGATTTAGTCTCATAGTCCTTCACATGGGAGAACAGATCCAGCAGGAAGTTAAGAGGATATTTCTTAGTGACATTATGCATGTGTTGTACATTTAAAGGGAATGTTTGATATGTGCACACTGATGATAACAGCTCCACTATCTTCTCTCCTGTCTGATGTTCTCTCTCTGCTGCTGCACAGAACAGATTCAACGAGGACCAGGTTTCTTGATGAAGATCTGACCTCAGACGATAAAAGCTGGAACAATAAGAAGGAAACATTTAGTGATGATTTGATGTCAGCTGCATAAATACAACCACACACTACTGATGGACTCCATCTTGTACATGTCTGTCCTCTATAGAATGAAATGACATTTTAAAGACATCTTTCATCAGAGCAGCTCAACATTGTTTTTAGACTGTTACTGACTCACAACACAAACACTAATCCTGAGTCTGAAATCACTGCAAACTGATTGAATGGTCTCTGTCATTTGATTTGCTGGATGAATGTAGAGAGTAAAACACTAGATAGAAACAATCTAGAAATATACAGAGTGGATCAACTAACTCTACAGTCCATATCATGGACAGTAGCTGCTTCACCTTCATCCTCATATGACACATGTAGAAATCACAGTTATGATCCACTACATCTGCAGGTGGAGACACAAAGTGATGATGACTCCTTGGAGTCTGAACTCTTCATCTGTTGTTCACTATAGAGCTGCTAGAGTTGTCCTCATGCTCAGTAAAGTTCACTCCAGTCTCAAGTTTAAAAGGCAGCTAAATGGAACTAATTCATTTAGTTGTTGAAGTGCTGTTAAATTCACCTGAAAGAGCTGCTACCTGTTTTATCTGAGCACTAATATTTGATTCATAGCTGACATGTTTGATTTGAAGCTCATCACATATTCTACAGTCAACAGCAGCTTTAACTGCATGTTTCTCCATTCTTGTCTCAAGTCTTGTTCTGTTTCTATCAGGAGCTATTAACATGTCTGTGTTGTTGTCACTGAGCTTCAATCTTCTTCTTCTTCATCACTTCACTTCATTATTCTCATACAGACTGAAGACTGTCACGTGTTTCCAAACTGGATTTAAAGTAAAAACATCAACTAACATTCTTGTCTCTGCTTCATTGCTTCAGTCACACAGTGACCTTCATTCAGTTCCATCAACTGCTTCATATTTCTGTTCAGTGACTAAAAACATGACTGAGTGCTTTGACACAATGTTCTGGAGGAAGAGACTGAAATACTGAACCTTTCTACTGATTGAAGACACAACTGATGTTAAATCAACAATCAACTAACAATCATGACACCAACCATCTAAATCTAATAAGAGCATTTAAAACTAATATCAACTACTTTAGTTCATCTCCTGTTGGCTTGTTGAATCTATAATAAAGACTCAGTTTGATAAACTGATCATAGATGGATAGAAAATCTGAGACTTGAAGACAACAAGCAACTAAAACAGTCCAATAAATATAGTGGTGTAAAGAGAACAATGTTTAACCTCTGAAACAGACCAGAGAGGAAATAGAACTGAAAGATGAGTCCATGTGGAGAAAGTCACAATGAGGAAATATATTAGTGATGACAAATAAATATCACAGGAATATTTAGAACAATGATGTTAGAATGAATGGAGCTTCAGATATTTACACAACTTCTTTTCAGAGCACATCTCTTCTTCTGTAGAGTTGATCATGTAAAGAACAATTCATTTACCTGAGCTGTGAGATATAAGGCAGACACTGCAGGAAACTCCTCACTTCACTCTCTTCATGTGAGTAGTCTCTCAGCTCCACTGGTTTCTTCTCTGATTGGAGTTTCAGCACTTCCAGGAGGATGGAGGTCTTTCTCTCTGAGAGGTCTATGAACCAGACTGTAGGAGACTGGAAAACTGACTGTAATGATGGAAGGAGACTCAGACCTGATTTAGTCTCATAGTCCTTCACATGGGAGAACAGATCCAGCAGGAAGTCACTCTGATATTTCTTATCATCACCATTCATGTCTCTCTTATTTAATGGGAATGTCTGATATGTGCACACTGATGATAACAGCTCCACTATCTTCTCTCCTGTCTGATGTTCTCTCTCTGCTGCTGCACAGAACAGATTCAACAAGAACCTGGTTTGTTGATGAAGATCTGAACTCTGAGGATCAAAGCTGGAACAATAAGAAGGAAACATTTAGTGATGATTTGATGTCAGCTGCATAAATACAACCACACACTACTGATGGACTCCATCTTGTACATGTCTGTCCTGTATAGAATGAAATGACATTTTAAAGACATCTTTCATCAGAGCAGCTCAACATTGTTTTTAGACTGTTACTGACTCACAACACAAACACTAATCCTGAGTCTGAAATCACTGCAAACTGATTGAATGGTCTCTGTCATTTGATTTGCTGGATGAATGTAGAGAGTAAAACACTAGATAGAAACAATCTAGAAATATACAGAGTGGATCAACTAACTCTACAGTCCATATCATGGACAGTAGCTCATGCTTATGAGTTGTTCACCTTTGTTTTAGGCCTAAAAAACTCTTTCAACTTTTCACCTCCTAAATAATTATCTGAGTTTCTTGTAAGTTTCACACAAGGCTCTAGGTATTCCCATATGCTCACCCTTGACCTCCATCGACTAATTTCTGCTATCCTCCTATCTCCCCGTCCCTTCCACCTATTACCACACCCACTGCCACGCCCCTTCCTATCCCCCACCTAGCCCCCCAAACCCATGCCCCCCACCACACATCCCTTGAACGGGTTCATTAGTTCAAGGTCATCAATCAGTGACAAAAGGTGTATCGTTTTTTAAAGTTTTGTTGTGAACCTCTTTTGCGTTTCCTGCTTTATTTTGTAAAGTTCTTCCTTTGTTTCCTGTTTAGTGTTACTCCTAAGAGGTGAAACAAATTTACATTTCAAAGAACAAATTAACAAGCTGTAAAACACTTTTACAAACGTCAACCTTCAACCGGAAAGGGAATGTACCAACTCCTGGTTTGAACAAAAAGTGATAATGGGAGCGGCCGATACCAGTTGCTATTGTAGTTCATGGTGTAATGTGCAGGAAAAAAATCAGTCCTTCTGCAATTATTTCGTTTTGTTCTTTTATTGCTTATTTATTTACAAACTCAACTTTGGGGGATGGGGAAACAAAAGAATCTAAATAATCAATGGAGCTTTAAACACTGGGAACACCTCTCACCCTGAGTGCGACTTCCATAAGGGAAAATACGTCACACAAAAGGTGAAGACGACTCCCCTCATGGAAGCTACCAATAGACTCAACACATGGTGACCCAAGATGGACAGTAATTGAGTGATGTTTTGCCTGTTTTGTTTACACACGAGCTGTGTAACACGGTATTTTTTAGAGCTTGGACTCTAAAAAGGTTGTTTGTTCTTTTTTGCTGTTGACCTAAATGTGGAGTTGCTTTTGTTAAAGAGGTTTTTATAATGTTAAAGTATGTGAACGTGTGTTATCTCAGTTGTTATAGATCATATGTGTCAAACATACAGCCCACCAGAGGGTTTAATCTGGCCCACGGGATGAATTTGCAAAGTGCAAAAATTACACTGAAGACATTAACTGCAATTTTTCCAATAAAAGTAACTGCTATTCCAAGGGTTCACACATAGTTGTGGATATAACAACTGAGACCTAGAGCTAAACACAACTTGCATGTCTTTGTCTTAATAAATGTGGGGTTTAGGGAGAAAAACCTTTGGAGATGTCGTTATTTAAAGGTTAATATGCTATCGCGTTATTGGTCCGGCCCCCTTGACATCAAACTGGGGTGTATGTGCCCCTGAACTAGAATGAATTTGACACCTCTGTTATAGATCCACGATTCTACCGTGGTCTGTTTATGAAGTTTTTAAAGAGGTTTTGTTCTCTGTAATACAAAAATGTAATAAACATTGGTTTATTTTTTATTCATATATTTCCCACTTGGAAATAATGAAACCGTGGGTGACAAATTCAGCGTCCTTTTCTCCACGCCACAGTCATCCCTCAGTCTCATGGGAATGAGACACATGACAGAAAATAGTGAACGATCATGAAAAACAAAACAGTGTTTTTCGGCTCATGTGTTTGACACAGAACTTGTAAAACATCAGTCGATCTCTGTCCATCTTGCGTCACCACAAACTCCATCAACAACAACATCTAGTATTGGCAGCTCCTGTTATCATATCCTGTTAACACTAACGTTGGTACATTCTCTTTCTGGTTGATAGTTGATGTTTCTACATTTGTTTTGGGACTTGTAAATGTCTTATGGAATGTAATTTTGTTTTAATATATGTAGACATGTTTTCTAAAATGTAAATTTGTCTCAAGCTTTGTGAAAGTGTTTCACATTTTTTTAATGTTGGTTTGCACCTCTCAGCCACCGTAGTTTTCCCTTTTTGATTGTTTCATTGGCTTCTCCTTGTGTGCTCCAGCCTGTTTCACCTGTGTCTCCTCACCCCTCTGACCACTTGTGTCCATGTATAGCCCTGCCTTTCCCTTTCTCTGTCATGTTGTCTGTTAAATTTCCCTGTTTCTTCAGAGTTTCTCTGTTTTCCAGTTCTTAACAGTTTTTTGGATTTGACATTTCCCTGCTTCATATGCAGTGCTTTGAGTTACCTGTTGGTTGTTAGTTTCTATTAAAGCTGTTTTGTTTCTAACTCCTGCCTCACCTCCTGGTGCCCTGGATCTGGGACCTATACACCCTCCAAACCCTGGTTCTTCTCCTTCAAGATCTGTGGTCTGCACCAAACATGATTCTGTCTTTGATTCATCTGTCCAGAGCTCATTATTCCCAAAAGCCTGCTCTGTGTATATTCACTGGTAAACTTTAGTTTACTCTCTAATGTTATTTTTTGACGGTTAAGATCATGATATCTAGACATGATGACACCACACACACCAGTAGTAAAGAGGGCAGAGAGAAACACAGACCCTTGATGGAGGAGGTTTAAATAAGAGTTTTACCCGTCACTCACTGAGAAAGCTCTAATCAATGACACCTAATCTGGAACCTCTGATATGATATGATACAATTTAAAAAGGGGAAGATGATGAAAAATAGTCTGTGCTGAATGACATGTACCAAAGGAAAATCATAATGTTTTACCTGAGCTGTGAGATATAAGGCAGACACTGCAGGAAACTCCTCACTTCACTCTCTTCATGTGAGCAGCATGTCAGCTTCACTGGTTTCTTCTCTGATTGGAGTTTCAGCACTTCCAGGAGGATGGAGGTCTTTCTCTCTGAGAGGTTTATGGACCAGACTGTAGGAGACTGGAAAACTGACTGTAATGATGGAAGGAGACTCAGACCTGATTTAGTCTCATAGTCCTTCACATGGGAGAACAGATCCAGCAAGAAGTTAAGAGGATATTTCTTAGTGACATTATGCATGTGTTGTACATTTAAAGGGAATGTTTGATATGTGCACACTGATGATAACAGCTCCACTATCTTCTCTCCTGTCTGATGTTCTCTCTCTGCTGCTGCACAGAACAGATTCAACAAGAACCTGGTTTGTTGATGAAGATCTGACCTCTGAGGATCAAACCTGGAACAATAAGAAGGAAACATTTAGTGATGATTTGATGTCAGCTGCATAAATACAACCACACACTACTGATGGACTCCATCTTGTACATGTCTGTCCTGTATAGAATGAAATGACATATTAAAGACATCTTTCATCAGAGCAGCTCAACATTGTTTTTAGACTGTTACTGACTCACAACACAAACACTAATCCTGAGTCTGAAATCACTGCAAACTGATTGAATGGTCTCTGTCATTTGATTTGCTGGATGAATGTAGAGAGTAAAACACTAGATAGAAACAATCTAGAAATATACAGAGTGGATCAACTAACTCTACAGTGGGGTTCGCACGTGACCTGCAGACAAGATGGCTGCGTAGCGCGGTTGCTCCTGCCCTCCCCCTCCGAACTTTTACATATTATCCATCTGTCTCACTTCGTTAACTGAACATCTCCTTGCCCGGAGTCTCCGCAACTTCCGTGTATACGATGACTGAAGGTTTGAGAAGCAAAATCGCGTTTGACCCTCTGAAAGACGATGAAAAGCTTGAGACATTTAAGCTAGCTATATCGTCCATGCTAACTTCCGCAATGAAAGAGCAGCAAATCTTTATCGAGAAACAATTTGCGAAATTTGAAGAACAGCTGGACAACATAAAAACAGAGGTAACGAAGAACTCAAACGAAATTAAGAAGCTGAAAGCAGACCACAATGGGCTCTCCACACAGCTGGCTAAATCCGAGCAGTCTCTCCAAACTACCTGCTGCAAACTTGAAGCAGACCTGGCGGAGTTAGAGGACAGGTCCCGCAGGGATAATGTTCGCATTATCAACCTGCCAGAAAAAGTTGAAAACGGCGACGCAGCGGGATTTATTTCATCCTCGCTCACCAAATGGTTCCCCGCTCTCACTGGTATGAAGATGGAGGTGATGCGGGCTCATCGTATAGGACCAGAGCGCAACACCGGTTCCCGCACCCTGATCTGCAAGATGCTGCGTTACACCGACCGGGACCGCATCCTGAAGGCAGCCAGAGGCTCTCGGACTGATGTCAACGGCAAAGAGATCCGCTTTGCAGCGGACTACAGTAACTACACCATCAAACGGCGCCGCTCATTCTCTCAAGCGATGGAGACAGCGAGGAAACTCGGTTTTATTCCGTTCCTGATTTACCCGGCCAAACTAAAGCTGTCCCGCGGATCAGAAGTGCACCTCTTTGAGACCCAGGCAGAGGCTGAAGACTTCCTCGGCGCTCAGACTCGGCCGGCGGACTGACGAATGATTCTGATGTACTGGCATACACGGAAGTATTATCCCATGCAACCATAATAACACACCTCAGAGCATACTTGAAGATACTGTGACTCTATTTTCCTGCTAAAATGAGGGATGCTGTTTTTTGTTGGTTTATTATAATGCTCACTTTAGTGATTCAAGTTCCAACAGGTGTTATGGATGAATAATTACAGTTTTGCAGTAGAGTTTGATATTTTTTGCTTGGTTAATATTCTCAAAACTCTTAACTTTGATGGATAATTTTCAATTTACATTATGACCGATTGGTTATACAGTATATTGTTTGGGGGATGGGGGGGCGGGCTTTCGTGATGTATGTTTAGCCAGCTTTCTCAGTTCAGGTGCCATATAGTGGGTGTTCTGTCTGTGGCCACTGCCACCTTGTTATATGTTTCAATGTTAGATGCGAGTTCGTATTCTTCCTTTTTCCTTTTTTCTTTTTGGCGACATGGGTTTGAATATTTGGATCTCCATATCTTTGACTATAACTCATATACAGGAACACAAAACTCTCCCCAGCCTTATCTGTTATAATGTCTATGTTACACATTGCTAGTTGGAATATAAATGGTTTAAATGCCCCTATTAAGCGCTCAATGTGTCTTGATTGGCTTAAAAGACACAAGATTGACGTGGCTTTCATTCAGGAGTCACATTTTAAACACTCTGACAAACAACGCTTGTCGAACCGTTATTACTATACTTCAGCTGCGGCTACTTTCAACTCCAAGAGCCGTGGAGCCCTGGTGGTACTGAGGCGTAGCCTATCCTTAACAATAGTTGGAAGCTATGAAAGCGATGATGGTCGTATTGTTTACATTAAAACAAACATATATGGTCAGAGAATAGCATTTCTGTGTATATATGCCACAAATCATTTTAGTCCAGAGTTTTTTGGCACAATCAGCAAGGCTTTATATGACCTACAGGACTTTTCAGTTATTATTGGCGCTGACATGAACGCTGTCCTTGATCCCTTACTTGATAGATCTAGTGCACCATCTCAACATATCCCTCCTTCAACAACTGCCCTCCAAGGTTTAGTTGACGATTTTAGTCTCACAGATCTATACAGAGCTGTTAACCCTTCTTCAAGACAATATAGTTTTTATTCATACAGGCACAAGACCTATTCAAGGATAGATCATTTACTGGCTTCTGCAACCTTATACACTGAAATTCATTCAGCTATGATTCATCCTAACTCTTTATCTGACCATTGTGTTATCACATCGCAGCTCATACTTGCCAGGACTCCATCTAAGGCCACGAGATGGCGCTTCAATACCACATTACTTAAAAACAATGATTATTGTGTCCATTTTAGAAATAATTTTAAAACATTTATCTCAGAGAATGCTAACTCAGTAGAGGACCCTCGAGTACTGTGGGGCGCAATTAAAGGGTTTGTGAGGAATACAACTATTTCCTTTGCATCATATCTCAATCGAACTAGACTGGGCAAAATTAATTCACTTGAAAACGAATTACAAAGGCTTGAACAGGCTCAGCAGGGGGTTGGCGCCACAGATGACAATAAAAAGAAAATTGACACAGTCAGAGTTAAGTTGAACAACATTTTGAGATTACGGGCTGAATTTCAAATTCATAGGACTAGAAGGAACTATTATTTTAACGGCTCGAGACCAAGTCACCTGCTCTCTCTTAGTCTGCAAAAGTGTGAAAAGTTTTCCAACATTGCAGCTATCAGCTCAAACCAAAATCTGTTGACTGCTCCCAAGGAAATTAACACTGCATTCCAAAATTTTTATGCAGAGTTATAAAAATCTGAAATTTCATTGGACAAAACTAATTGTGAATCCTTTTTACAAGATTTAGAGCTTCCCACACTTGAGCAAGGAGATGCTCTGCGTTTGGGAGAGCCAATCACTCTGACTGAGTTGAGAGGTGCTATAGCTGGTATGAAAACAGGCAAGTCTCCGGGATGGGATGGGATACCCCCAGAGTTTTATCTCACCTTTTGGGAAGAACTGGGACAATATTTTTTAGCCATGATTCATAAAGCTATTGAAGTTGGTTCCTTTTTCAATGACATGAATGCCGCCTTGATAGCTGTACTACCCAAACCCAATAAGGACGCCATGAAATGTGGGAACTACAGACCATTATCTATCCTTAATGCAGAAATAAAAATCTTTGCCCGTATACTAGCCTCTCGAATAGAACCCCACATACCCACACTAATTAATAGTGACCAGACAGGTTTTGTGAAATCAAGACTTGCTTCTGACAATGTACGGCGTCTGCTTCATGTAATTCATGCTGCCAGGGATATTCCCTCTCCATGTGCAATATTGAGCCTTGATGCAGAAAAGGCCTTTGATAGGCTAGAATGGGAATACTTGTGGATGGTTTTGCAGCGCTTTAAATTGGGTTCAACTTTTATTAAGTTAACTAAACTACTATACAATAACCCATCTGCAATGATTAACACAAATGGCATTATATCAAATAAGTTTAATTTGTCACGCTCGTGCCGACAAGGGTGTCCGTTAAGCCCTTTTCTTTTTATTTTGTCATTAGAGCCCCTTGCACAGAAAATTTGTCAACACCCAAATATTTCCCCCATCACTTTTAACAACACCACACACCTCATATCGCTATATGCGGATGACATATTATTATATTTCGACAGAGCAACCCTATCATTACCGCATATTCTGGATATTTTTCACGAATTTGGTTCTCTATCCGGTTATAAAATCAATTGGACTAAATCTGCGCTTCTCCCTTTAAACTCTAAATTGAACCTGAGCTCATTACCTCAGCACATCCCAGTGGTCAAACAATTTAAATACTTGGGGGTGGACATTTTTCCTTCTTTAACTACTATTGCCAACAAGAATTTTCAGGGCATCTATAATAAAATTGAGGCGGATCTAAATAGATGGTCTCACTTGCCAAATTCAGTACAAGCTCGCGTGTCAATAATTAAAATGGATATTTTACCACGCATAAATTTCTTTTCTTCGATGTTGCCCTTACCACCCCCAATTGACTACTGGAAAAAAGTACATTCTCTGGTCTCTAAGTTTATTTGGGGAGGGAATCGGCCGCGTGTGAAGTTAACTACACTTCAACGAGACAAAACAGAGGGTGGTCTTTCCGTGCCCAACTTCAAATATTATTTTTGGTCATTTGTATTGAGACCACTCACAGATTGGCTTAACCCCAATTCTGATCCGTGTTGGAAACCTATAGAAAAGAACCTAGCATCCCCACACAGGCTAGAGGATCTGATTTACTCCACTGTCCCTTTGAAACGAGCTAAGCTGCGACTTGGTCCCATAATGAGTTTCCTCTTATCAACATGGGTTATTGCTGAGAAGGAATCTAAGAATACACGCAAATGGCACACGCATAGTCCACTCTTTCATAATTATTCCCTACTCACTGGGGGGTTCCCATTCTCATCTCCAGACTGGAGCTCTAGGGGTATCCATGTTTTAGCTGATGTTTATAATGAGAATGGGCTTCGTGATTTTAATGATTTGAGACTGTCTTACCAATTACCTGGATCATCTTTATTTCTGTACTTTCAACTACGATCATCTATGAAAGCGTATGGAGTGCCATGGAATTCTCCTCTTACTGCTCACCCTTTGCACTCCATACTGTACAACAGAGGACGTAAAAGAGGTTTGGTTTCCCGAATTTATTCACTTATCCGGGACGCTTCTTATAAAACCCTCCCTATTGTACATGTGTGGTCTAACGAAATGAAGCACTACATCGGAGGTGACTCACTGAACTGGGAAAAGATTTGGTCCTCAATTGTCTTTGCTTCTAAAAATCCAAACCATCAACAGATCCATTTCAATTATATCCACAGGACTTACCTCACTCCGAGGAGAAACTTTCTCATGAAACGTTTATCATCCCCAAATTGCACCCTGTGCTCAGATGGACTTACAGGCTCATATTTACATATGTACTGGGAATGTAAGGATGTGAGGCTTTTTTGGGGTGAGGTCTGTTCTACTTTATCTAATGTACTTGAAGTCACTGTACCATGCTCTCCCATTGTGTTACTCCTGAATGATACCACCTCATTAAAACTGACTTGCTGGAAAAGACGTATCCTCCTAACGGGCATCACTGCTGCCAAAAAGATGCTGGCTTTGCGCTGGAAACCTCCACATACAGTTACCAAGCCCCATTGGATTAACACATACATTGACATAATAAATATGGAGCTTTCGGTGGCAAGAATGCACGGTGCTGGAGCTGATACTATTCTAGCATGGCAAACAATGGCAGATAAGATCAAGGAATTGCTGTAATTTCTATGTCTATTTGCATCTCTTGTTAAAACATGGTCTGTCTTATCCTGTAAGAGTTTTATATAGATCCAAATTTGGGGGGGTGGGGGGTCGTCGCCTGTCCTTTTTTTTTTTTTTATCCATTATTTTCCTGATCTTATTTTCTATTAGATTGCAATGTACCTTTTACTTTACTTGTTTTCCTCGAAAAACAATAAAAAAGTTGTTCACAAAAAAAAAAAACTAACTCTACAGTCCATATCATGGACAGTAGCTGCTTCACCTTCATCCTCATATGACACATGTAGAAATCACAGTTATGATCCACTACATCTGCAGGTGGAGACACAAAGTGATGATGACTCCTTGGAGTCTGAACTCTTCATCTGTTGTTCACTATAGAGCTGCTAGAGTTGTCCTCATGCTCAGTAAAGTTCACTCCAGTCTCAAGTTTAAAAGGCAGCTAAATGGAACTAATTCATTTAGTTGTTGATTCAACACTGCAGGAAACTCACTTCACTTAGAAGTGAGGTACGATGATGTAGAATTACAATGTTAGAATGAATGGAGCTTCAGATATTTACACAACTTCTTTTCAGAGCACATCTCTTCTTCTGTAGAGTTGATCATGTAAAGAACAATTCATTTACCTGAGCTGTGAGATATAAGGCAGACACTGCAGGAAACTCCTCACTTCACTCTCTTCATGTGAGCAGTCTCTCAGCTCCACTGGTTTCTTCTCTGATTGGAGTTTCAGCACTTCCAGGAGGATGGAGGTCTTTCTCTCTGAGAGGTTTATGGACCAGACTGTAGGAGACTGGAAAACTGACTGTAATGATGGAAGGAGACTCAGACCTGATTTAGTCTCATAGTCCTTCACATGGGAGAACAGATCCAGCAGGAAGTCACTCTGATGTTTCTTAACATAATCATCTACATATATAACATTTATAGGGAATGTCTGATATGTGCACACTGATGATAACAGCTCCACTATCTTCTCTCCTGTCTCATGTTCTCTCTCTGCTGCTGCACAGAACAGATTCAACAAGAACCTGGTTTGTTGATGAAGATCTGACCTCTGACGATCAAAGCTGGAACAATAAGAAGGAAACATTTAGTGATGATTTGATGCAGAGGTTGCGCCTGACTTTTTCAAATAATAATAATGACAAATTCAATAGCATTTATTTTCATTAATTTTGAATTAACATTCAGTCCAAACAAGCTGAACAGAGAATCCACACAGTGGATAAACACATCAAGCAGATGAATCTATGTAAGCTAACTTTTTCTCTGCAGTGACAGAATCAACTGACTGTGGCCCCTGGAGCTACATATGAACAATGAAATTAAACAATTTGATTAAAAAATTTGGGGTGGGACTCGATTAAAGAAAAATCATCTAATTAATTAGAGGTCTTCTAATTATTTAATCTTGATTAATCACATTTTGATCGCATAACAATATTTCCCCAAAACGCAGCATTTAATTGAAATGGATTTGAGTGTACGACTGAACCAAATAACAGCCACAGAGAAGGCTACTGTATTCAGACATGAATATTGTAAACTCAAGCTCTTTTAAGGTCTGGACAAATGCATTTACTTGCATTTCAATTCAAAACAGTAGAAAGAAAGAAAATATCCCTGGCTAAAATTGAACAGATCTAAAGTTTAAGTGCCATTTTCAGAACTTTTTCAGAACAATAGTGAAAAGTAAAAAAAATTGGCCTGCCATCTACTTTCCATACTCGTACTCTTCCATTTCATAGACATATATACATGTCTATGTTCCATTTTGGTAGCCATTAGCTGAGCTCTGAAGTGTGCATCAGTATAATAGGTGTACCAGGAAATCGTCCATTGACAAAAGTTCCGGATGTTTGGATTGAAAACTGCGATTATAGACAAGAGCCAATTAATAACAACACTCGCCAACAAGTGGTCAGGACCGTGAACTGCAATCTGTCAAAATGACATATGGCCTTCAGAGTTTTCCATCACAGTTTAAAAAAAGAAAACGGTCAATGACAGAAAATATTTGGTTAACGCGACTCTTGATTTGATGTCAGCTGCATAAATACAACCACACACTACTGATGGACTCCATCTTGTACATGTCTGTCCTCTATACAATGAAATGACATTTTAAACACACATCTCTTCTTCTGTAGAGTTGATCATGTAAAGAACAATTCATTTACCTGAGCTGTGAGATATAAGGCAGACACTGCAGGAAACTCCTCACTTCACTCTCTTCATGTGAGCAGTCTGTCAGCTCCACTGGTTTCTTCTCTGATTGGAGTTTCAGCACTTCCAGGAGGATGGAGGTCTTTCTCTCTGAGAGGTTTATGAACCAGAAAGTAGGAGACTGGAAAACTGACTGGAATGATGGAAGGAGACTCAGACCTGATTTAGTCTCATAGTCCTTCACATGGGAGAACAGATCCAGCAGGAAGTCACTCTGATGTTTCTTATCATCACCATTCATGTCTCTCTCATTTAAAGGGAATGTCTGATATGTGCACACTGATGATAACAGCTCCACTATCTTCTCTCCTGTCTGATGTTCTCTCTCTGCTGCTGCACAGAACAGATTCAACAAGAACCTGGTTTGTTGATGAAGATCTGACCCCTGAGGATCAAAGCTGGAACAATAAGAAGGAAACATTTAGTGATGATCTGATGTCAGCTGCATAAATACAACCACACACTACTGATGGACTCCATCTTGTACATGTCTGTCCTGTATAGAATGAAATGACATTTTAAAGACATCTTTCATCAGAGCAGCTCAACATTGTTTTTAGACTGTTACTGACTCACAACACAAACACTAATCCTGAGTCTGAAATCACTGCAAACTGATTGAATGGTCTCTGTCATTTGATTTGCTGGATGAATGTAGAGAGTAAAACACTAGATAGAAACAATCTAGAAATATACAGAGTGGATCAACTAACTCTACAGTCCATATCATGGACAGTAGCTGCTTCACCTTCATCCTCATATGACACATGTAGAAATCACAGTTATGATCCACTACATCTGCAGGTGGAGACACAAAGTGATGATGACTCCTTGGAGTCTGAACTCTTCATCTGTTGTTCACTATAGAGCTGCTAGAGTTGTCCTCATGCTCAGTAAAGTTCACTCCAGTCTCAAGTTTAAAAGGCAGCTAAATGGAACTAATTCATTTAGTTGTTGAAGTGCTGTTAAATTCACCTGAAAGAGCTGCTACCTGTTTTATCTGAGCACTAATATTTGATTCATAGCTGACATGTTTGATTTGAAGCTCATCACATATTCAACAGTCAACAGCAGCTTTAACTGCATGTTTCTCCATTCTTGTCTCAAGTCTTGTTCTGTTTCTATCAGGAGCTATTAACATGTCTGTGTTGTTGTCACTGAGCTTCAATCTTCTTCTTCTTCTTCTTCATCACTTCATTATTCTCATACAGACTGAAGACTGTCACGTGTTTCCAAACTGGATTTAAAGTAAAAACATCAACTAACATTCTTGTCTCTGCTTCATTGCTTCAGTCACACAGTGACCTTCATTCAGTTCCATCAACTGCTTCATATTTCTGTTCAGTGACTAAAAACATGACTGAGTGCTTTGACACAATGTTCTGGAGGAAGAGACTGAAATACTGAACCTTTCTACTGATTGAAGACACAACTGATTTGAAATCAACAATCAACTAACAATCATGACACCAACCATCTAAATCTAATAAGAGCATTTTAAACTAATATCAACTACTTTAGTTCATCTCCTGTTGGCTTGTTGAATCTATAATAAAGACTCAGTTTGATAAACTGATCATAGATGGATAGAAAATCTGAGACTTGAAGACAACAAGCAACTAAAACAGTCCAATAAATATAGTGGTGTAAAGAGAATAATGTTTAACCTCTGAAACAGACCAGAGAGGAAATAGAACTGAAAGATGAGTCCATGTGGAGAAAGTCACAATGAGGAAATATATTAGTGATGACAAAGAGATATCACAGGAATATTTAGAACAATGATGTTAGAATGAATGGAGCTTCAGATATTTACACAACTTCTTTTCAAACACATCAAGCAGATGAATCTATGTAAGCTAACTTTTTCTCTGCAGTGACAGAATCAACTGACTGTGGCCCCTGGAGCTACATATGAACAATGAAATTAAACAATTTAATTAAAAAATTTGGGGTGGGACTCGATTAAAAAAAATCATCTAATTAATTAGAGGTCTTCTAATTATTTAATTTTGATTAATCACATTTTGATCGCATAACAATATTTCCCCAAAACGCAGCATTTAATTGAAATGGATTTGAGTGAACGACTGAACCAAATAACAGCCACAGAGAAGGCTACTGTATTCAGACATGAATATTGTAAACTCAAGCTCTTTTAAGGTCTGGACAAATGCATTTACTTGCATTTCAATTCAAAACAGTAGAAAGAAAGAAAATATCCCTGGCTAAAATTGAACAGATCTAAAGTTTAAGTGCCATTTTCAGAACTTTTTCAGAACAATAGTGAAAAGTAAAAAAAATTGGGCTGCCATCTTCTTTCCATACTCGTACTCTTCCATTTTGGTAGCCATTAGCTGAGCTCTGAAGTGTGCATCAGTATAATAGGTGTACCAGGAAATCGTGCATTGACAAAAGTTCTGAGATGTCTGGATTGAAAACTGCGATTATAGACAAGAGCCTATTAATAACAACACTTTCCATTAAGATGTCATTATGTATAATTACATGACCAAATCAGTTTATAACTGTGTCATGACTGTTTTCTCTGAATTCAAGTAAAGTGGAAAGATTTGAATGTTTTGTTAAAATGTCATTAAGTGTAATTACACTGTCAGATGATATGAATACCTTAACAAAAGCAACAGACAAGTCAAGAGATAGTGTTTCCTTAATGTATTTTAACACAAACATTTATTGTGATTCAAAGCATTTTTTTTTTTTTTTTTATCCAGTCCTTGTCAGCTTTCAGGTCCCTGTTGGCCTCTTCCAGGTAATTAACACGCTCCCCAAGATGGATCTTCTGTTGATCTATCTTGGTTTGTTCCTTCAGTTTGGCCAACTCCGATGTCCCTGTTGGAGACACTGAAACAAAGTATTACAAGTGGATTACTGAGGGTCAGTGCATTGTGGTGGTGTACTGGAATACATTATATTGAGTACACCAACAAAATTCCCAGTATTTTTGTGCATATTGTTTATTGAGAAGACAGGCAAAAATGGAAATACGTGTCTCAATCAGCCAACTACTATATATATATATTAGTATAAATAAAAGGTACATTTCCAAGCCTACTGGCAAAAGGAGGAAAAAAAAATAGACTTACTTTTCTTCTTCTGGGAATATTTGATTGACTTTCTTTTCTTTGGCTGAACAGGGACCTCTTCAAATTCTTGTGCCAGGTCCTCCTCCACCTCTTGTTGCAGCTTAGGGTTAACGTTAGCTTCACTGTCATCCTCAGCCTTCCCACTACGTTTGCTGAAACGGGTATCCATCTGGCAGCAGGCGTAAGCAAAGAACACACCACCATGTCACAGCAGCTAGTTACATTAGTTAAGATACAATAGTCAAACCTAACACCATAGTTGTTTAGAATTAGCGACAAGAAAACTGGAGGAAATAATACTGCCGTAATAGTCTGTTGGCTGCAGTCGCAAGAACTTAAAGGCTACGGAGTTAGCAGCAGGTTTAAGCTAACTTTAGCGTCAGCATTATTGCGGAACGCTAACGGAACCTAAACCGCAAAGTCCATAGACTGTAAACAAAAATACCTAATGGTTATAATGTCCTCTTCAAAATAAAAATCCGTATTTCGTTTTAGCTTACCTCAAATGGTAAACCTTGAAGATCCAGACTCCAGATTCCTGTGTTGCACTCCTGTCGTCGGTCGCGGACTAGTATCTCTACTTGTCACGTAACGTAAACGTGAACGTTACGTTACGCGCATTCAGTTCAAATTCACATTCCAAAAACACTTGTAAACAGTAATGCAATACTAACAAATATGTTTTGTTTATTTGGTACTACATAGACTGTGAATTTAGTACACATAGATAAAGACTATTTGCTTTTTTAAGGGATATTATTCACAGTATGTTTATATTTAGAAAAGCCAACTGCGTTTGAAATTCAACATGAAGTCTCTCAAAAATGCTTTTACCAATAAAAAAATTAGAGGATATATCTGTATAACAAACAATAAAACACAGTCTATGTAGTACCAAATAAACAAAACATATACAAAACACAAGTGTTGTTGAAATGTGAATTTGAACTGAATGCGCGCGTAACGTAACGTTCACGTTTACGTTACGTGACAAGTAGAGAGACTAGTCCGCGACAGACGGACAGGAGTGCAACACAGGAATCTGGAGTCTGGATCTTCAAGGTTTACCATTTGAGGTAAGCTAAAACGAAATACGGATTTTTATTTTGAAGAGGACATTATAACCATTACGTCTTTTTACAGTCTATGGACTTTGCGGTTTAGGTTAAGTTAGCGTTCAGCAATAATGCTGACGCTAAAGTTAGCTTAAACCTGCTGCTAACTCCGTAGCCTTTAAGTACTTGCGACTTTTATATTTAGAAAAGCCAACTGCGTTTGAAATTCAACATGAATAGTGTTTCAAAAAGAGACTATTACTATTACGGCAGTATTATTTCCTCCAGTTTTCTTGTCGCTAATTCTAAACAACTATGGTGTTAGGTTTGACTATTGTATCTTAACTAATGTAACTAGCTGCTGTGACATGGTGGTGTGTTCTTTGCTTACGCCTGCTGCCAGATGGATACCCGTTTCAGCAAACGTAGTGGGAAGGCTGAGGATGACAGTGAAGCTAACGTTAACCCTAAGCTGCAACAAGAGGTGGAGGAGGACCTGGCACAAGAATTTGAAGAGGTCCCTGTTCAGCCAAAGAAAAGAAAGTCAATCAAATATTCCCAGAAGAAGAAAAGTAAGTCTATTTTTTTTTTCCTCCTTTTGCCAGTAGGCTTGGAAATGTACCTTTTATTTATACTAATATATATATATATAGTAGTTGGCTGATTGAGACACGTATTTCCATTTTTGCCTGTCTTCTCAATAAACAATATGCACAAAAATACTGGGAATTTTGTTGGTGTACTCAATATAATGTATTCCAGTACACCACCACAATGCACTGACCCTCAGTAATCCACTTGTAATACTTTGTTTCAGTGTCTCCAACAGGGACATCGGAGTTGGCCAAACTGAAGGAACAAACCAAGATAGATCAACAGAAGATCCATCTTGGGGAGCGTGTTAATTACCTGGAAGAGGCCAACAGGGACCTGAAAGCTGACAAGGACTGGATAAAAAAAAAAAAAAAATGCTTTGAATCACAATAAATGTTTGTGTTAAAATACATTAAGGAAACACTATCTCTTGACTTGTCTGTTGCTTTTGTTAAGGTATTCATATCATCTGACAGTGTAATTACACTTAATGACATTTTAACAAAACATTCAAATCTTTCCACTTTACTTGAATTCAGAGAAAATGGTCATGACACTGTTATAAACTGGTTTGACTATGTAATTACACTTAATGACATCCTAATGGAAAGTCAAAATCATTCCACTTTACTTGAATTCAGAGAAAACAGTCATGACACAGTTATAAACTGATTTGGTCATGTAATTATACATAATGACATCTTAATGGAAAGTCAAAATCTTTCCACTTTACTTGAATTCAGAAAAATTATTCATGACACAGTTATAAACTGATTTGACTAGGTAATGACCCTTAATGACATCGTAATGAAAAGTTACAATTATTAAATCACTGTAAAACACATCAAGCAGATGAATCTATGTAAGCTAACTTTTTCTCTGCAGTGACAAAATCAACTGACTGTGGCCCCTGGAGCTACATATGAACAATGAAATTAAACAATTTGATTAAAAAATTTGGGGTGGGACTCGATTAAAGAAAAATCATCTAATTAATTAGAGGTCTTCTAATTATTTAATCTTGATTAATCACATTTTGATCGCATAACAATATTTCCCCAAAACGCAGCATTTAATTGAAATGGATTTGAGTGAACGACTGAACCAAATAACAGCCACAGAGAAGGCTACTGTATTCAGACATGAATATTGTAAACTCAAGCTCTTTTAAGGTCTGGACAAATGCATTTACTTGCATTTCAATTCAATACAGTAGAAAAAGAAAGAAAATATCCCTGGCTAAAATTGAACAGATCTAAAGTTTAAGTGCCATTTTCAGAACTTTTTCAGAACAATAGTGAAAAGGAAAAAAAATTGGGCTGCCATCTTCTTTTCATACTCGTACTCTTCCATTTTGGTAGCCATTAGCTGAGCTCTGAAGTGTGCATCAGTATAATAGGTGTACCAGGAAATCGTCCATTGACAAAAGTTCTGAGATGTTTGGATTGAAAACTGCGATTATAGACAAGAGCCAATTAATAACAACACTCGCCAACAAGTGGTCAGGACCGTGAACTGCAATCTGTCAAAATGACATATGGCCTTCAGAGTTTTCCATCACAGTTTTAAAAAAGAAAACGGTCAATGACAGAAAATATTTGGTTAACGCGACTCTTGATTTGATGTCGGCTGCATAAATACAACCACACACTACTGATGGACTCCATCTTGTACATGTCTGTCCTCTATAGAATGAAATGACATATTAAACACACATCTCTTCTTCTGGAGAGTTGATCATGTAAAGAACAATTCATTTACCTGAGCTGTGAGATATAAGGCAGACACTGCAGGAAACTCCTCACTTCACTCTCTTCATGTGAGCAGACTCTCAGCTCCACTGGTTTCTTCTCTGATTGGAGTTTCAGCACTTCCAGGAGGATGGAGGTCTTTCTCTCTGAGAGGTTTATGGACCAGAAAGTAGGAGACTGGAAAACTGACTGTAATGATGGAAGGAGACTCAGACCTGATTTAGTCTCATAGTCCTTCACATGGGAGAACAGATCCAGCAGGAAGTCACTCTGATGTTTCTTATCATAATCAAACATGTATCTCTTATTTAATGGGAATGTCTGATATGTGCACACTGATGATAACAGCTCCACTATCTTCTCTCCTGTCTGATGTTCTCTCTCTGCTGCTGCACAGAACAGATTCAACAAGAACCTGGTTTGTTGATGAAGATCTGACCTCTGATGATAAAAGCTGGAACAATAAGAAGGAAACATTTAGTGATGATTTGATGTCAGCTGCATAAATACAACCACACACTACTGATGGACTCCATCTTGTACATGTCTGTCCTGTATAGAATGAAATGACATTTTAAAGACATCTTTCATCAGAGCAGCTCAACATTGTTTTTAGACTGTTACTGACTCACAACACAAACACTAATCCTGAGTCTGAAATCACTGCAAACTGATTGAATGGTCTCTGTCATTTGATTTGCTGGATGAATGTAGAGAGTAAAACACTAGATAGAAACAATCTAGAAATATACAGAGTGGATCAACTAACTCTACAGTCCATATCATGGACAGTAGCTCATGCTTATGAGTTGTTCACCTTTGTTTTAGGCCTAAAAAAACTCTTTCAACTTTTCACCTCCTAAATAATTATCTGAGTTTCTTGTAAGTTTCACACAAGGCTCTAGGTATTCCCATATGCTCACCCTTGACCTCCATCGACTAATTTCTGCTATCCTCCTATCTCCCCGTCCCTTCCACCTATTACCACACCCACTGCCACGCCCCCTCCTATCCCCCGCCTAGCCCCCCAAACCCATGCCCCCCACCACACATCCCTTGAACGGGTTCATTAGTTCAAGGTCATCAATCAGTGACAAAAGGTGTATCGTTTTTTAAAGTTTTGTTGTGAACCTCTTTTGCGTTTCCTGCTTTATTTTGTAAAGTTCTTCCTTTGTTTCCTGTTTAGTGTTACTCCTAAGAGGTGAAACAAATTTACATTTCAAAGAACAAATTAACAAGCTGCAAAACACTTTTACAAACGTCAACCTTCAACCGGAAAGGGAATGTACCAACTCCTGGTTTGAACAAAAAGTGATAATGGGAGCGGCCAATACCAGTTGCTATTGTAGTTCATGGTGTAATGTGCAGGAAAAAAATCAGTCCTTCGGCAATTATTTCGTTTTGTTCTTTTATTGCTTATTTATTTACAAACTCAACTTTGGGGGATGGGGAAACAAAATAATCTAAATAATCAATGGAGCTTTAAACACTGGGAACACCTCTCACCCTGAGTGCGACTTCCATAAGGGAAAATACGTCACACAAAAGGTGAAGACGACTCCCCTCATGGAAGCTACCAATAGACTCAACACATGGTGACCCAAGATGGACAGTAATTGAGTGATGTTTTGCCTGTTTTGTTTACACACGAGCTGTGTAACACGGTATTTTTTAGAGCTTGGACTCTAAAAAGGTTGTTTGTTCTTTTTTGCTGTTGACCTAAATGTGGAGTTGCTTTTGTTAAAGAGGTTTTTATAATGTTAAAGTATGTGAACGTGTGTTATCTCAGTTGTTATAGATCATATGTGTCAAACATACAGCCCGCCAGAGGGTTTAATCTGGCCCACGGGATGAATTTGCAAAGTGCAAAAATTACACTGAAGACATTAACTGCAATTTTTCCAATAAAAGTAACTGCTATTCCAAGGGTTCACACATAGTTGTGGATATAACAACTGAGACCTAGAGCTAAACACAACTTGCATGTCTTTGTCTTAATAAATGTGGGGTTTAGGGAGAAAAACATTTGGAGATGTCGTTATTTAAAGGTTAATATGCTATCGCGTTATTGGTCCGGCCCCCTTGACATCAAACTGGGGTGTATGTGCCCCTGAACTAGAATGAATTTGACACCTCTGTTATAGATCCACGATTCTACCGTGGTCTGTTTATGAAGTTTTTAAAGAGGTTTTGTTCTCTGTAATACAAAAATGTAATAAACATTGGTTTATTTTTTATTCATATATTTCCCACTTGGAAATAATGAAACCGTGGGTGACAAATTCAGCGTCCTTTTCTCCACGCCACAGTCATCCCTCAGTCTCATGAGACACATGACAGAAAATAGTGAACGATCATGAAAAACAAAACAGTGTTTTTCGGCTCATGTGTTTGACACAGAACTTGTAAAACATCAGTCGATCTCTGTCCATCTTGCGTCACCACAAACTCCATCAACAACAACATCTAGTATTGGCAGCTCCTGTTATCATTTCCTGTTAACACTAACGTTGGTACATTCTCTTTCTGGTTGATAGTTGATGTTTCTACATTTGTTTTGGGACTTGTAAATGTCTTATGGAATGTAATTTTGTTTTAATATATGTAGACATGTTTTCTAAAATGTAAATTTGTCTCAAGCTTTGTAAAAGTGTTTCACATTTTTTTAATGTTGGTTTGCACCTCTCAGCCACCGTAGTTTTCCCTTTTTGATTGTTTCATTGGCTTCTCCTTGTGTGCTCCAGCCTGTTTCACCTGTGTCTCCTCACCCCTCTGACCACTTGTGTCCATGTATAGCCCTGCCTTTCCCTTTCTCTGTCATGTTGTCTGTTAAATTTCCCTGTTTCTTCAGAGTTTCTCTGTTTTCCAGTTCTTAACAGTTTTTTGTATTTGACATTTCCCTGCTTCATATGCAGTGCTTTGAGTTACCTGTTGGTTGTTAGTTTCTATTAAAGCTGTTTTGTTTCTAACTCCTGCCTCACCTCCTGGTGCCCTGGATCTGGGACCTATACACCCTCCAAACCCTGACAGTAAGAGGTTCTTCTCCTAAAAAGATCTGTGGTCTGCACCAAACATGATTCTGTCTTTGATTCATCTGTCCAGAGCTCATTATTCCCAAAAGCCTGCTCTGTGTATATTCACTGGTAAACTTTAGTTTACTCTCTAACGTTATTTTTTGACGGTTAAGATCATGATATCTAGACATGATGACACCTCACACACCAGTAGTAAAGAGGGCAGAGAGAAACACAGACCCTTGATGGAGGAGGTTTAAATAAGAGTTTTACCTGTCACTCACCGAGAAAGCTCTAATCAATGACACCTAATCTGGAACCTCTGATATGATATGATACAATTTAAAAAGGGGAAGATGATGAAAAATAGTCTGTGCTGAATGACATGTACCAAAGGAAAATCATAATGTTTTACCTGAGCTGTGAGATATAAGGCAGACACTGCAGGAAACTCCTCACTTCACTCTCTTCATGTGAGCAGTCTCTCAGCTCCACTGGTTTCTTCTCTGATTGGAGTTTCAGCACTTCCAGGAGGATGGAGGTCTTTCTCTCTGAGAGGTTTATGAACCAGAAAGTAGGAGACTGGAAAACTGACTGTAATGATGGAAGGAGACTCAGACCTGATTTAGTCTCATAGTCCTTCACATGGGAGAACAGATCCAGCAGGAAGTCACTCTGATGTTTCTTAACATAATCATCTACATATATAACATTTATAGGGAATGTCTGATATGTGCACACTGATGATAACAGCTCCACTATCTTCTCTCCTGTCTGATGTTCTCTCTCTGCTGCTGCACAGAACAGATTCAACAAGAACCTGGTTTGTTGATGAAGATCTGACCTCTGAGGATCAAAGCTGGAACAATAAGAAGGAAACATTTAGTGATGATTTGATGCAGAGGTTGCGCTAGACTTTTTCGCTGTCTGTCATTTTGACTGACAGGGTCATATATATATTTTTTCCCCGTCACTTTAATTTTTAAAATGATAATAATGACAAATTCAATAGCATTTATTTTCATTAATTTTGAATTAACATTCAGTCCAAACAAGCTGAACAGAGAATCCACACAGTGGATAAACACATCAAGCAGATGAATCTACGTAGGCTAACTTTTTCTCTGCAGTGACAAAATCAACTGACTGTGGCCCCTGGAGCTACATATGAACAATGAAATTAAACAATTTAATTAAAAAATTTGGGGTGGGACTCGATTAAAGAAAAATCATCTAATTAATTAGAGGTCTTCTAATTATTTAATCTTGATTAATCACATTTTGATCGCATAACAATATTTCCCCAAAACGCAGCATTTAATTGAAATGGATTTGAGTGTACGACTGAACCAAATAACAGCCACAGAGAAGGCTACTGTATTCAGACATGAATATTGTAAACTCAAGCTCTTTTAAGGTCTGGACAAATGCATTTACTTGCATTTCAATTCAAAACAGTAGAAAGAAAGAAAATATCCCTGGCTAAAATTGAACAGATCTAAAGTTTAAGTGCCATTTTCAGAACTTTTTCAGAACAATAGTGAAAAGTAAAAAAAATTGGCCTGCCATCTTCTTTTCATACTCGTACTCTTCCATTTTGGTAGCCATTAGCTGAGCTCTGAAGTGTGCATCAGTATAATAGGTGTACCAGGAAATCGTCCATTGACAAAAGTTCCGGATGTTTGGATTGAAAACTGCGATTATAGACAAGAGCCAATTAATAACAACACTCGCCAACAAGTGGTCAGGACCATGAACTGCAATCTGTCAAAATGACATATGGCCTTCAGAGTTTTCCATCACAGTTTTAAAAAAGAAAACGGTCAATGACAGAAAATATTTGGTTAACGCGACTCTTGATTTGATGTCAGCTGCATAAATACAACCACACACTACTGATGGACTCCATCTTGTACATGTCTGTCCTCTATACAATGAAATGACATTTTAAACACACATCTCTTCTTCTGTAGAGTTGATCATGTAAAGAACAATTCATTTACCTGAGCTGTGAGATATAAGGCAGACACTGCAGGAAACTCCTCACTTCACTCTCTTCATGTGAGCAGTCTGTCAGCTCCACTGGTTTCTTCTCTGATTGGAGTTTCAGCACTTCCAGGAGGATGGAGGTCTTTCTCTCTGAGAGGTTTATGAACCAGACTGTAGGAGACTGGAAAACTGACTGGAATGATGGAAGGAGACTCAGACCTGATTTAGTCTCATAGTCCTTCACATGGGAGAACAGATCCAGCAGGAAGTCACTCTGATATTTATAAACATTCATGTATCTCTTATTTAATGGGAATGTCTGATATGTGCACACTGATGATAACAGCTCCACTATCTTCTCTCCTGTCTCATGTTCTCTCTCTGCTGCTGCACAGAACAGATTCAACAAGAACCTGGTTTGTTGATGAAGATCTGACCTCCAAGGATCAAAGCTGGAACAATAAGAAGGAAACATTTAGTGATGATTTGATGTCAGCTGCATAAATACAACCACACACTACTGATGGACTCCATCTTGTACATGTCTGTCCTGTATAGAATGAAATGACATTTTAAAGACATCTTTCATCAGAGCAGCTCAACATTGTTTTTAGACTGTTACTGACTCACAACACAAACACTAATCCTGAGTCTGAAATCACTGCAAACTGATTGAATGGTCTCTGTCATTTGATTTGCTGGATGAATGTAGAGAGTAAAACACTAGATAGAAACAATCTAGAAATATACAGAGTGGATCAACTAACTCTACAGTCCATATCATGGACAGTAGCTCATGCTTATGAGTTGTTCACCTTTGTTTTAGGCCTAAAAAAACTCTTTCAACTTTTCACCTCCTAAATAATTATCTGAGTTTCTTGTAAGTTTCACACAAGGCTCTAGGTATTCCCATATGCTCACCCTTGACCTCCATCGACTAATTTCTGCTATCCTCCTATCTCCCCGTCCCTTCCACCTATTACCACACCCACTGCCACGCCCCCTCCTATCCCCCGCCTAGCCCCCCAAACCCATGCCCCCCACCACACATCCCTTGAACGGGTTCATTAGTTCAAGGTCATCAATCAGTGACAAAAGGTGTATCGTTTTTTAAAGTTTTGTTGTGAACCTCTTTTGCGTTTCCTGCTTTATTTTGTAAAGTTCTTCCTTTGTTTCCTGTTTAGTGTTACTCCTAAGAGGTGAAACAAATTTACATTTCAAAGAACAAATTAACAAGCTGCAAAACACTTTTACAAACGTCAACCTTTAACCGGAAAGGGAATGTACCAACTCCTGGTTAGAACAAAAAGTGATAATGGGAGCGGCCGATACCAGTTGCTATTGTAGTTCATGGTGTAATGTGCAGGAAAAAAAATCAGTCCTTCGGCAATTATTTCGTTTTGTTCTTTTATTGCTTATTTATTTACAAACTCAACTTTGGGGGATGGGGAAACAAAAGAATCTAAATAATCAATGGAGCTTTAAACACTGGGAACACCTCTCACCCTGAGTGCGACTTCCATAAGGGAAAATACGTCACACAAAAGGTGAAGACGACTCCCCTCATGGAAGCTACCAATAGACTCAACACATGGTGACCCAAGATGGACAGTAATTGAGTGATGTTTTGCCTGTTTTGTTTACACACGAGCTGTGTAACACGGTATTTTTTAGAGCTTGAACTCTAAAAAGGTTGTTTGTTCTTTTTTGCTGTTGACCTAAATGTGGAGTTGCTTTTGTTAAAGAGGTTTTTATAATGTTAAAGTATGTGAACGTGTGTTATCTCAGTTGTTATAGATCATATGTGTCAAACATACAGCCCACCAGAGGGTTTAATCTGGCCCACGGGATGAATTTGCAAAGTGCAAAAATTACACTGAAGACATTAACTGCAATTTTTCCAATAAAAGTAACTGCTATTCCAAGGGTTCACACATAGTTGTGGATATAACAACTGAGACCTAGAGCTAAACACAACTTGCATGTCTTTGTCTTAATAAATGTGGGGTTTAGGGAGAAAAACATTTGGAGATGTCGTTATTTAAAGGTTAATATGCTATCGTGTTATTGGTCCAGCCCCCTTGACATCAAACTGGGGTGTATGTGCCCCTGAACTAGAATGAATTTGACACCTCTGTTATAGATCCACGATTCTACCGTGGTCTGTTTATGAAGTTTTTAAAGAGGTTTTGTTCTCTGTAATACAAAAATGTAATAAACATTGGTTTATTTTTTATTCATATATTTCCCACTTGGAAATAATGAAACCGTGGGTGACAAATTCAGCGTCCTTTTCTCCACGCCACAGTCATCCCTCAGTCTCATGAGACACATGACAGAAAATAGTGAACGATCATGAAAAACAAAACAGTGTTTTTCGGCTCATGTGTTTGACACAGAACTTGTAAAACATCAGTCGATCTCTGTCCATCTTGCGTCACCACAAACTCCATCAACAACAACAACTAGTATTGGCAGCTCCTGTTATCATATCCTGTTAACACTAACGTTGGTACATTCTCTTTCTGGTTGATAGTTGATGTTTCTACATTTGTTTTGGGACTTGTAAATGTCTTATGGAATGTAATTTTGTTTTAATTTAGTAGACATGTTTTCTAAAATGTAACTTTGTCTCAAGCTTTGTGAAAGTGTTTCACATTTTTTTAATGTTGGTTTGCACCTCTCAGCCACCGTAGTTTTCCCTTTTTGATTGTTTCATTGGCTTCTCCTTGTGTGCTCCAGCCTGTTTCACCTGTGTCTCCTCACCCCTCTGACCACTTGTGTCCATGTATAGCCCTGCCTTTCCCTTTCTCTGTCATGTTGTCTGTTAAATTTCCCTGTTTCTTCAGAGTTTCTCTGTTTTCCAGTTCTTAACAGTTTTTTGTATTTGACATTTCCCTGCTTCATATGCAGTGCTTTGAGTTACCTGTTGGTTGTTAGTTTCTATTAAAGCTGTTTTGTTTCTAACTCCTGCCTCACCTCCTGGTGCCCTGGATCTGGGACCTATACACCCTCCAAACCCTGACAGTAAGAGGTTCTTCTCCTTCAAGATCTGTGGTCTGCACCAAACATGATTCTGTCTTTGATTCATCTGTCCAGAGCTCATTATTCCCAAAAGCCTGCTCTGTGTATATTCACTGGTAAACTTTAGTTTACTCTCTAATGTTATTTTTTGACGGTTAAGATCATGATATCTAGACATGACACCTCACACACCAGTAGTAAAGAGAGCAGAGAGAAACACAGACCCTTGATGGAGGAGGTTTAAATAAGAGTTTTACCTGTCACTCACTGAGAAAGCTCTAATCAATGACACCTAATCTGGAACCTCTGATATGATATGATACAATTTAAAAAGGGGAAGATGATGAAAAATAGTCTGTGCTGAATGACATGTACCAAAGGAAAATCATAATGTTTTACCTGAGCTGTGAGATATAAGGCAGACACTGCAGGAAACTCCTCACTTCACTCTCTTCATGTGAGCAGTCTCTCAGCTTCACTGGTTTCTTCTCTGATTGGAGTTTCAGCACTTCCAGGAGGATGGAGGTCTTTCTCTCTGAGAGGTTTATGAACCAGACTGTAGGAGACTGGAAAACTGACTGGAATGATGGAAGGAGACTCAGACCTGATTTAGTCTCATAGTCCTTCACATGAGAGAACAGATCCAGCAGGAAGTCACTCTGATATTTATAAACATTCATGTCTCTCTTATTTAATGGGAATGTCTGATATGTGCACACTGATGATAACAGCTCCACTATCTTCTCTCCTGTCTGATGTTCTCTCTCTGCTGCTGCACAGAACAGATTCAACAAGAACCTGGTTTGTTGATGAAGATCTGAACTCAGAGGATCAAAGCTGGAACAATAAGAAGGAAACATTTAGTGATGATTTGATGCAGAGGTTGCGCTAGACTTTTTCGCTGTCTGTCATTTTGACTGACAGGGTCATATATATATTTTTTCCTCGTCACTTTAATTTTTAAAATGATAATAATGACAAATTCAATAGCATTTATTTTCATTAATTTTGAATTAACATTCAGTCCAAACAAGCTGAACAGAGAATCCACACAGTGGATAAACACATCAAGCAGATGAATCTACGTAGGCTAACTTTTTCTCTGCAGTGACAAAATCAACTGACTGTGGCCCCTGGAGCTACATATGAACAATGAAATTAAACAATTTAATTAAAAAATTTGGGGTGGGACTCGATTAAAGAAAAATCATCTAATTAATTAGAGGTCTTCTAATTATTTAATCTTGATTAATCACATTTTGATCGCATAACAATATTTCCCCAAAACGCAGCATTTAATTGAAATGGATTTGAGTGAACGACTGAACCAAATAACAGCCACAGAGAAGGCTACTGTATTCAGACATGAATATTGTAAACTCAAGCTCTTTTAAGATCTGGACAAATGCATTTACTTGCATTTCAATTCAAAACAGTAGAAAGAAAGAAAATATCCCTGGCTAAAATTGAACAGATCTAAAGTTTAAGTGCCATTTTCAGAACTTTTTCAGAACAATAGTGAAAAGGAAAAAAAATTGGCCTGCCATCTTCTTTTCATACTCGTACTCTTCCATTTTGGTAGCCATTAGCTGAGCTCTGAAGTGTGCATCAGTATAATAGGTGTACCAGGAAATCGTCCATTGACAAAAGTTCCGGATGTTTGGATTGAAAACTGCGATTATAGACAAGAGCCAATTAATAACAACACTCGCCAACAAGTGGTCAGGACCATGAACTGCAATCTGTCAAAATGACATATGGCCTTCAGAGTTTTCCATCACAGTTTTAAAAAAGAAAACGGTCAATGACAGAAAATATTTGGTTAACGCGACTCTTGATTTGATGTCAGCTGCATAAATACAACCACACACTACTGATGGACTCCATCTTGTACATGTCTGTCCTCTATACAATGAAATGACATTTTAAACACACATCTCTTCTTCTGTAGAGTTGATCATGTAAAGAACAATTCATTTACCTGAGCTGTGAGATATAAGGCAGACACTGCAGGAAACTCCTCACTTCACTCTCTTCATGTGAGCAGCCTCTCAGCTTCACTGGTTTCTTCTTTGATTGGAGTTTCAGCACTTCCAGGAGGATGGAGGTCTTTCTCTCTGAGAGGTTTATGAACCAGAAAGTAGGAGACTGGAAAACTGACTGGAATGATGGAAGGAGACTCAGACCTGATTTAGTCTCATAGTCCTTCACATGGGAGAACAGACCCAGCAGGAAGTCACTCTGATATTTCTTATCATAATAATCCATGTATTCATCATTTAAAGGGAATGTCTGATATGTGCACACTGATGATAACAGCTCCACTATCTTCTCTCCTGTCTGATGTTCTCTCTCTGCTGCTGCACAGAACAGATTCAACAAGAACCTGGTTTGTTGATGAAGATCTGAACTCTGAGGATGAAACCTGGAACAATAAGAAGGAAACATTTAGTGATGATTTGATGTCAGCTGCATAAATACAACCACACACTACTGATGGACTCCATCTTGTACATGTCTGTCCTGTATAGAATGAAATGACATTTTAAAGACATCTTTCATCAGAGCAGCTCAACATTGTTTTTAGACTGTTACTGACTCACAACACAAACACTAATCCTGAGTCTGAAATCACTGCAAACTGATTGAATGGTCTCTGTCATTTGATTTGCTGGATGAATGTAGAGAGTAAAACACTAGATAGAAACAATCTAGAAATATACAGAGTGGATCAACTAACTCTACAGTCCATATCATGGACAGTAGCTCATGCTTATGAGTTGTTCACCTTTGTTTTAGGCCTAAAAAAACTCTTTCAACGTTTCACCTCCTAAATAATTATCTGAGTTTCTTGTAAGTTTCACACAAGGCTCTAGGTATTCCCATATGCTCACCCTTGACCTCCATCGACTAATTTCTGCTATCCTCCTATCTCCCCGTCCCTTCCACCTATTACCACACCCACTGCCACGCCCCCTCCTATCCCCCACCTAGCCCCCCAAACCCATGCCCCCCACCACACATCCCTTGAACGGGTTCATTAGTTCAAGGTCATCAATCAGTGACAAAAGGTGTATCGTTTTTTAAAGTTTTGTTGTGAACCTCTTTTGCGTTTCCTGCTTTATTTTGTAAAGTTCTTCCTTTGTTTCCTGTTTAGTGTTACTCCTAAGAGGTGAAGCAAATTTACATTTCAAAGAACAAATTAACAAGCTGCAAAACACTTTTACAAACGTCAACCTTCAACCGGAAAGGGAATGTACCAACTCCTGGTTAGAACAAAAAGTGATAATGGGAGCGGCCAATACCAGTTGCTATTGTAGTTCATGGTGTAATGTGCAGGAAAAAAATCAGTCCTTCTGCAATTATTTAGTTTTGTTCTTTTATTGCTTATTTATTTACAAACTCAACTTTGGGGGATGGGGAAACAAAATAATCTAAATAATCAATGGAGCTTTAAACACTGGGAACACCTCTCACCCTGAGTGCGACTTCCATAAGGGAAAATACGTCACACAAAAGGTGAAGACGACTCCCCTCATGGAAGCTACCAATAGACTCAACACATGGTGACCCAAGATGGACAGTAATTGAGTGATGTTTTGCCTGTTTTGTTTACACACGAGCTGTGTAACACGGTATTTTTTAGAGCTTGGACTCTAAAAAGGTTGTTTGTTCTTTTTTGCTGTTGACCTAAATGTGGAGTTGCTTTTGTTAAAGAGGTTTTTATATTGTTAAAGTATGTGAACGTGTGTTATCTCAGTTGTTATAGATCATATGTGTCAAACATACAGCCCACCAGAGGGTTTAATCTGGCCCATGGGATGAATTTGCAAAGTGCAAAAATTACACTGAAGACATTAACTGCAATTTTTCCAATAAAAGTAACTGCTATTCCAAGGGTTCACACATAGTTGTGGATATAACAACTGAGACCTAGAGCTAAACACAACTTGCATGTCTTTGTCTTAATAAATGTGGGGTTTAGGGAGAAAAACATTTGGAGATGTCGTTATTTAAAGGTTAATATGCTATCGTGTTATTGGTCCAGCCCCCTTGACATCAAACTGGGGTGTATGTGCCCCTGAACTAGAATGAATTTGACACCTCTGTTATAGATCCACGATTCTACCGTGGTCTGTTTATGAAGTTTTTAAAGAGGTTTTGTTCTCTGTAATACAAAAATGTAATAAACATTGGTTTATTTTTTATTCATATATTTCCCACTTGGAAATAATGAAACCGTGGGTGACAAATTCAGCGTCCTTTTCTCCACGCCACAGTCATCCCTCAGTCTCATGGGAATGAGACACATGACAGAAAATAGTGAACGATCATGAAAAACAAAACAGTGTTTTTCGGCTCATGTGTTTGACACAGAACTTGTAAAACATCAGTCGATCTCTGTCCATCTTGCGTCACCACAAACTCCATCAACAACAACATCTAGTATTGGCAGCTCCTGTTATCATATCCTGTTAACACTAACGTTGGTACATTCTCTTTCTGGTTGATTGTTGATGTTTCTACATTTGTTTTGGGACTTGTAAATGTCTTATGGAATGTAATTTTGTTTTAATATATGTAGACATGTTTTCTAAAATGTAAATTTGTCTCAAGCTTTGTAAAAGTGTATCACATTTTTTTAATGTTGGTTTGCACCTCTCAGCCACCGTAGTTTTCCCTTTTTGATTGTTTCATTGGCTTCTCCTTGTGTGCTCCAGCCTGTTTCACCTGTGTCTCCTCACCCCTCTGTCCACTTGTGTCCATGTATAGCCCTGCCTTTCCCTTTCTCTGTCATGTTGTCTGTTAAATTTCCCTGTTTCTTCAGAGTTACTCTGTTTTCCAGTTCTTAACAGTTTTTTGTATTTGACATTTCCCTGCTTCATATGCAGTGCTTTGAGTTACCTGTTGGTTGTTAGTTTCTATTAAAGCTGTTTTGTTTCTAACTCCTGCCTCACCTCCTGGTGCCCTGGATCTGGGACCTATACACCCTCCAAACCCTGGTTCTTCTCCTTCAAGATCTGTGGTCTGCACCAAACATGATTCTGTCTTTGATTCATCTGTCCAGAGCTCATTATTCCCAAAAGCCTGCTCTGTGTATATTCACTGGTAAACTTTAGTTTACTCTCTAATGTTATTTTTTGACGGTTAAGATCATGATATCTAGACATGATGACACCACACACACCAGTAGTAAAGAGGGCAGAGAGAAACACAGACCTTTGATGGAGGAGGTTTAAATAAGAGTTTTACCCGTCACTCACCGAGAAAGCTCTAATCAATGACACCTAATCTGGAACCTCTGATATGATATGATACAATTTAAAAAGGGGAAGATGATGAAAAATAGTCTGTGCTGAATGACATGTACCAAAGGAAAATCATAATGTTTTACCTGAGCTGTGAGATATAAGGCAGACACTGCAGGAAACTCCTCACTTCACTCTCTTCATGTGAGCAGACTCTCAGCTCCACTGGTTTCTTCTCTGATTGGAGTTTCAGCACTTCCAGGAGGATGGAGGTCTTTCTCTCTGAGAGGTTTATGAACCAGACTGTAGGAGACTGGAAAACTGACTGTAATGATGGAAGGAGACTCAGACCTGATTTAGTCTCATAGTCCTTCACATGGGAGAACAGATCCAGCAGGAAGTCACTCTGATATTTCTTATGATCATCATCATCATCATCATCATCATCACGATTCATGTATGTCTTATTTAAAGGGAATGTCTGATATGTGCACACTGATGATAACAGCTCCACTATCTTCTCTCCTGTCTGATGTTCTCTCTCTGCTGCTGCACAGAACAGATTCACAAAGAACCTGGTTTGTTGATGAAGATCTGACCTCTGAGGATCAAACCTGGAACAATAAGAAGGAAACATTTAGTGATGATTTGATGTCAGCTGCATAAATACAACCACACACTACTGATGGACTCCATCTTGTACATGTCTGTCCTGTATAGAATGAAATGACATTTTAAAGACATCTTTCATCAGAGCAGCTCAACATTGTTTTTAGACTGTTACTGACTCACAACACAAACACTAATCCTGAGTCTGAAATCACTGCAAACTGATTGAATGGTCTCTGTCATTTGATTTGCTGGATGAATGTAGAGAGTAAAACACTAGATAGAAACAATCTAGAAATATACAGAGTGGATCAACTAACTCTACAGTCCATATCATGGACAGTAGCTGCTTCACCTTCATCCTCATATGACACATGTAGAAATCACAGATATGATCCACTACATCTGCAGGTGGAGACACAAAGTGATGATGACTCCTTGGAGTCTGAACTCTTCATCTGTTGTTCACTATAGAGCTGCTAGAGTTGTCCTCATGCTCAGTAAAGTTCACTCCAGTCTCAAGTTTAAAAGGCAGCTAAATGGAACTAATTCATTTAGTTGTTGAAGTGCTGTTAAATTCACCTGAAAGAGCTGCTACCTGTTTTATCTGAGCACTAATATTTGATTCATAGCTGACATGTTTGATTTGAAGCTCATCACATATTCAACAGTCAACAGCAGCTTTAACTGCATGTTTCTCCATTCTTGTCTCAAGTCTTGCTCTGTTTCTATCAGGAGCTATTAACATGTCTGTGTTGTTGTCACTGAGCTTCAATCTTCTTCTTCTTCTTCTTCTTCATCACTTCATTATTCTCATACAGACTGAAGACTGTCACGTGTTTCCAAACTGGATTTAAAGTAAAAACATCAACTAACATTCTTGTCTCTGCTTCATTGCTTCAGTCACACAGTGACCTTCATTCAGTTCCATCAACTGCTTCATATTTCTGTTCAGTGACTAAAAACATGACTGAGTGCTTTGACACAATGTTCTGGAGGAAGAGACTGAAATACTGAACCTTTCTACTGATTGAAGACACAACTGATGTTAAATCAACTATCAACTAACAATCATGACACCAACCATCTAAATCTAATAAGAGCATTTTAAACTAATATCAACTACTTTAGTTCATCTCCTGTTGGCTTGTTGAATCTATAATAAAGACTCAGTTTGATAAACTGATCATAGATGGATAGAAAATCTGAGACTTGAAGACAACAAGCAACTAAAACAGTCCAATAAATATAGTGGTGTAAAGAGAACAATGTTTAACCTCTGAAACAGACCAGAGAGGAAATAGAACTGAAAGATGAGTCCATGTGGAGAAAGTCACAATGAGGAAATATATTAGTGATGACAAAGAGATATCACAGGAATATTTAGAACAATGATGTTAGAATGAATGGAGCTTCAGATATTTACACAACTTCTTTTCAGAGCACATCTCTTCTTCTGTAGAGTTGATCTTGTAAAGAACAATTCATTTACCTGAGCTGTGAGATATAAGGCAGACACTGCAGGAAACTCCTCACTTCACTCTCTTCATGTGAGCAGCCTCTCAGCTCCACTGGTTTCTTCTCTGATTGGAGTTTCAGCACTTCCAGGAGGATGGAGGTCTTTCTCTCTGAGAGGTTTATGAACCAGAAAGTAGGAGACTGGAAGATTCTTTTGGAAATGGCATTTAAAAACCCTTTACTCTTGACATGTTGATACAAATCAAGAAGGAGGTTATTCAAGTCCGTTTTATCAGGAAACAATGAGAGGAGCATATTCACTACACTGTGAAAGTTCTGTTCATTGTACAGTGCTGCTGTTAAACATAAATCCAGTAACAGTCTTTTCTGCTCCCTCTCCAGTCCTCCATGGTTTTGATCCTGACTCCATGAATCTGGATTTCTGTCAGTCTTCCTGAAACTGCATGAAAATAAACAGATGTTTCTATTGCATGTACTGTAGAATGGCATCATGAACTACTGTTATACAAAGCTACAAACATCTTTTCTACCACTATTAAACTGTATTGAGGAATTCACATTATTTTCTGGACATCATATTAACTGGAATAAACCACCCACATCAGATATTTTCTATATAGTTTATTTCTGGTTAGATCGTAATCATGTAGAGACATTGCTGCCAAGATTTAAGATTTTATTAACTTCAGTAGTTTTCCATATATTCAACCTCATCTCAACACACAGTGTATTCTGATACTATTGTCAGCAAAAGCTGTGATTTTCATTTTAACACAGACTGGATTTGGGTAAAAGGCTGTTTAAGTAAAACCTTACCTGAGTGAGCTGATGTGTGGCAGCGCCTCTAAGAGGGACTCACACAGGTTCTGGCAGACAGGTGTTGGTCTGTCCCAGTACAGACAGACATTAACCTTCATCCTCTGCATGACTTCCACAGCTCTTTCAAACAGACGTCTTTTACCCTCAACTGGAAGGTGCAGCTGATTTCCATCTATACCAAGCAAGGTTACATAGTCCATCTGTCTGTCACTGAGAAGGAAAATCTTCCACAGCTGCTGTGGCAGAGGGTCACACCTAGAATGTAAAGAAGAGACCATCATCTGATTATTGAACTAATCAAGAGTCATTGTGCTGTAACATTAGCAGTAATGTGACTCCTACCATTGAACACTTTGAAGGCATCCAAACAGTTGTCTCATTCCTTGTTCTGATATCGTTGCATCCTCAAGGTTCAGCCATGCTTTCCTTTCCTTACACTGACTGACCACGTAGGCCAGAGCACAGCCAGGGTAACAGTCAAGACTCTCTTCACTGAGGTCAAGGTGGTAGTCCAGTCTGTCCAGAAGGTAGACGCATGCTTCAGGACACTGGGACTCATACAAGCACTGACATAAGAACAGTATGTCGACATCGAGCCCATTGTCCTCAGAATCAGCCACACCTTGCTTCTCTAGACCAGGACAAAATGTGGTTATCACCTCCTTGAAGAACCACTTAGATGTGTTTCTGAGATCTTCAGCTGGAATCAGACACTTCATCAAACTAGGTTTCCTCTCATTCAACAATCGACACATGAAAGGGATCAGATGCTTCATGTGTCTCATCTCCTCAGTGAGACACTGCTTTAAAACATCTCTGATCTGATCAGGATTCTTCAACAGCCACAGTGCTGCAAAAAACTCCTGCAATGTGTAATGGAGAAAAGCGTATATCGTTTCTGTTTCAGTACGGGACGCTTTGATAACAAGTGGTTTCAGGAAGGAAAGGACACAGCTGTCTTCACAGGACAGTTCAGTCAGGTTCACAGTTTTTCTCTGAGTGGCAAGAAAAGCAACTTCAGCCAAAGACAGTATTTCTTTGCTCTTGGTGTTGATGAAGGAGTTAAGATGTTTGTTCATTATTTTGTTGCTGCTGTTTATCTGAAGACAATGACGAACAATATCGATGTAGAGTTCAGTCACAGTGCACGGCTGTGGAGAGCCTCCTGATGAGAAGCAGGCAGCCACCATCAGTGCATACATTGGGACATGGCAAAGAGATACCAACTCCAGGTTGGTCAAAACCTTCTCTTGTTCTTCACCGAGTGTTGCAGATAAGTATGATCTGATGCTCTGCTCACTAAAGCCTTTCACCTCCACTCTGAGACAGTCTCCATTAAAGAAGTCTTCCTCGTCAGCTGGTCTGCATGTCATGATGATCTTTGCATCAGGTAGAAAGTCTTTCTCTACAAGTCTCTTCACCACTGATGAACTCTCAAGAAGACAAAAATTTGTGATTCCATCCAAAATGATCGTAACATTTTCAGAGTTTCCCTCTAAATCCTCTAAGACCTCATCAGCTCCTTTATCTGGTTTAATGAACAGGTTGAAAAGAAGATCTTCTAAGCTCTTGGCTGTTGTGATGTTGGCTGTTTCTCTCATGTCAAAGTAAAACATGTAATCTAACTCCTTGTTGTCTCTTTCTGCCCAGAGTCTCAATATTTCACAAGTGAGAGCCGTCTTTCCGATTCCAGGCTTCCCAACCAAGAGGATGTTCTGATCTGTCTTCAACAGGACACTAGGAGAAATGTCTGCTTTGTCCTCAGGGATGTACGTCCTGAGCTTCTTAGGGCGACTCATTTTGCTTTTCTTTCTCTTTAGTTTCTTTATTTTAGATGGAGAAACTTTGTCTTGTGTATCTAACACAAGTGAAGTGTACGACAGATCCAGCTTCTTGTCTTCAAACAGATTTTTACTTGACATCCAAATATCTTTTGATAACTTCTGAGCCTTTGACTTTAACTTGGCCTGGTATCTGTGGCATGGCTTTGGTCCTAAAACAAGAAAAATAAAGAAAAGCAAATTATAACAATGTAGGGCAACATATTAAAAGTAATGACAAATGTGACACATTTCTGGGAAGAATTTTGACTCACAAATACCTTGTAAGTAGTTTATATCCACTTGTGTGTCCTCCTTGAAAGAAAAGCAGCTGATCCAGTAGTGCAGGTCAAACGTCTTGGTCTTAGTGGAAGCATCACTCTTGTTGTCAGGTGGCCTCTCTAAGGTCCTCTTCCTTGTTGTGTCAATAATCCTGAGTAACTCGTAGCAGGCTGCTTCCCCTTTGTTTGTGACTGAGTCCAGTATTTTTCTTGTTTTAGCATAGTCATCTTTCTCTGCTTGTATTTTGCTGACTTCTTCATCACTGAGCAGTTTTTGCTGATACAAGTTCTCCACAATCACAGAGAGATTCTTTAACTCTCTCTCAAGGTGGTCTCTGGCTCTCCTGACATAATATAAGGCAGTCTGTCTGGTACAAGCCATGAGTCCTGATGTCTGTGTGTTCAGCACACACACCCAGCTTCACTGATCTGGAGGACAAGACACCAGGTTAAATATTTATAGCTTTACATGATGTAACCCACATTAAAATGTGATATGAATAGGAATAAATAGTTCATTAGGATGCAATAGTTAAATAAGTTAAAATATTTAATTCACATTTAATTAATGCCTCTTTAAGACACTATGGGCAGCACTGAAGTGATGCTGCAGAGAAAAGATGTAGAAGAGAAAAAAAAGAAAACAGATGAGGAAAAATAGTGAAACCAAAATAGGAGCAACGTATTTAAAATAGGTAATTGATAGACCAGTCAGACTTAGTCTAATTCAATAGACTGTCTAACCTAAACTACTTCGATAAAATTTTCTCTAACCTAGGTGGGAAAAAATAATTAATTGTACTTGCCTTTGGTACCTGCAGGACATTTGTTTTGATTTCTTACTGTATATATATTGGGTTATACCTTGTTTACCTTCAGTAAATTGCCAGCTTTTGCATTTAAAGTGAATGGTTTGGTCTATTTTTATATTGCTTCTCCACTCCTTTGAGCCTAGAACTGGTCCAGTAGCAAGATAGTATCGTTGGTCGACACGAGTGCTACAATCAACCTGAATTATGTTTATCAGTTAAAGGAAGGATACCTGTGTCCTACTGAAGGATGTGATACACAGAATTACAGGGTATGAAATTAAATGTTTTCTCTAGTCTTTCTAAGTTTTATGTACTTTATAGGCAGATCTAACCCCAAATCTAACTGTCAAACACAGAAAGAACCATGGGTTTAAAATCCAGCATAATGCAGGTTAAAAAACAAATTAGGTTCTTGAAAGACGTTTATCTGTGCTCACGAATCACCAGCCACAGCTGAGGATCTGAGGTAGGCTCCACTAATTGCCAAGGCAGACTGATAGCATGACATGGTCTATGAGGTTTGATTCACTTTGCTGTCACAATTTTAATTTTTAGAAGTTACTCTGCTGGAAAATACAACACAACACCTGCTGTAGTTCAAGAACAGGCGTAGTTCTCTCTCATTTTCCCTGACGAAACTGTAAAGTTTGATGCAAAGTGGCATCAAATGACAACGTTCAAAACAGTTATAAACAGTATGGAATGAACCCCTGTAGAAGTTAACAAATGACACCGTGAGAAAGTTGATATCTAACACTATACACTAGTATTAGTATATAGTAATCTGGTTAGTGCTGGTAAGTTTAAATTTTTAATATGAGAATCAACAATTTTAGTTTATTTCTTACAGGGACCAGTACAGAATGCATTAATCACAGAGGTGAGAGCCGTATCAGTGATGACGCTTGGCTGAGATAGGGTAAGCCAAAAACGTACACGTGAAGTGTACATTACGCTCAGTGTGTGTGTGTTGCTGCGGTGCTGTTCTCTCTCTCTCTCTCTCTCTCTCTCCAGGTATATGCATGCCACTCAGTTTCCAATCCCCTAATCAATGGCCAGAGAACAGCACTCTGGTCGTTTGGGGACACACTCTGACTGGAGCAGTGCATGGTTGTGGTGGTGAGGTTGTTCCTGTTTTGTCTGCTCCTGTTTTTTGATAACCCTTTAGTGGAAAGGTGTGTGTGGTGCTGCTAAACAGTTAGCATTGTGTTTTTGGTTTGGTTATTTCATCCTGGTTCCTGTGGAAGGCCAGTGTTTTCACTTTGTTTAACTGTGCAGTTCCGTTTGCGGGTCAGCTGCTTTGGATTCACCCTGATTTTGTCTTTTTTTCTTCCTAATAAACACCTTATTTTTGTTTGCCCATAAAACGGTCTCTTTGTCTCATCTTTATGTGTTCAGTCCTGGGAACATTATCTTTTGTTACTCCCCTCATCCCCTGTAGCACGGGGTCGTAACAATGTATTTAAACTATTAAAAAAAAACAAAAAAAAACGCAATAGTTACTTTCCCTGGTAACTAGTTACTTTTATAGTGGAGTAATTCAGTTACTAACTCTGTTACTTTTTGGGAGAAGTAACGAATAACTATAATTACTTTTTAAAAGTAATGTGCCCAACACTGGTAGAAACTGCAAAAACTAAATTAGGCAACAACCTATTCTACATTTTAAAAAATGTTAATTTCTTCTTCCTTACTCTTACCTGTATAGGAAAGTGTTCACGTCATCCAGATATTGGAGACAGGTTTATCCTGAGGCTCTTCATGTGTTCACCTGTAATCAAAAATCAAGAATTGTTGGTCATTATCAGTATGTTAGTCTGTACATAAAAATCTAGATCCAAACTGCATAAAAGCTCCTCGTCACAATGATGAAAACATCAGACTGAACACATGCGAATGATCGTTATGAGGATACACCTTTTTTACCCCTTACGACGTGATTAAACGCAGCTTGATGACGTAGAGGAAGAGACATGCAAATATGATGAACAAACTTTATGATAAATGAATAGCAAAGAATAACAGACCTGCATAATGTTTGAAATCAAGATCAGAAGGGAGTTAACACATCTAATAACATTCAAAAACACTGCTCACATGCTAATGTGCAGCAACTACAGCAACATCACGTTATTTTCATAATAAATCCATAGCTGTGTGGAACCTCCCATCTTAAAGGGAACTAGCTGAACAACCACAACTAAACAACACAGAGACAGATTTCCTGTGTCACTGCAGTAAAGTAATCCAATGAAAAGCAGTCTTCCTCCTCTGGTCAAAAACAAATTTAATAAATAAAAAGCACAATAAACTAAATGTCAGCTTTAAAAAGTGCATGTTCCACTTTCAAATTGAAGGGGAAATTATGTATAAATTAAAAACATGTTGAACAGAAAAATCGTGTGTGATATCTGACATTTGACTCTTTAATCAGTGATAAGATTTAAATCAGTTATTAGCTTTTTGTTGTTTTTAGTTTTATAATTGATTGCTAATTAAAAGCCATGCTCTATAAAAACACACAACTCTGTAAAATGTATTTCATAGTATGCGCATTAAGATGTAATGTACACTGATGCAAAGATAACCAACTCATGTAACCTGGTAGCTGAAGACTGCACAATACTGACACATTATTTGATTTCATAATTATCATACAAGCACGTACTTTTATTTTGAAATGATTCACAGGAAGCAGAACTACTCTGTTTCCTTCATTACGTCTAATGAAGGAAACAGTTTAATAACAGGAATTAAAAACATAAGGAGAGTGACTCAGACACTAGTTCCTGTTGAAGTGAGACAGCAGACATTTATTATCGTTGTCTTTCTGACCATGTTTAATCCATATGTCCATCTACATGTAGATTTAATAAAGCCCTGTCACAGCTGTTCTCCAGCGGCTTTCCGCCAGAGCTCAGGCCGCTCTCAGTGGCTCAGACAGCGGGAGAGCAGCGGCTCATCTCCGCCTCGTCCACAGACTGATGGAGCCTGAAAAGCTGCATCAGTCTCCAGAAAGTAGAACTACACATAGAAACAACGACTTTGTTTACCTGATAACCATCAACTGACTATAAGGCTGAGTTTGTTCACTGACACAGTAAAATGGCGGACATGTTTAGTAGGCGTCCTTTAATCCGACATTAAAACTTTGTCTCTGACTCAGGAAACGTGAACTATCAAGCTGTAGATTTCTGCTGCCTCTGAGATATCTACAGATGATGTTAAAGAAAAAAAAAACATTACATGAATAAAGCTGTTTCCATTACCTTCAGATGGAGGATCACACGGAGAAAAAGATCTGCCCCACAATGTGGATGAAAGTGAAAGTAAACTGAAAGAATTTAACTCCCACAGAGGCGTTTACGTCAGATACAGCCGATACAAAGTGATTGGCTGGAGTTCAAGTCTGTTTCTGAACTTATATTGAGAGATGTTAGACCTGTTAGTCTGGTAATGTGAGGAAACTGGGACAGTATGTTGATAAAACATTGTACATGGACAGTGTGAGAGAAATGCCATACCCTTCTTATGTTTGATTTGATTATACGCGTGTACAATTTGGATGAATGATATTTTGGGGATAATAATTATTCACAACATGTGTGATGTAACAGTGTACCAACCTGTCTGTCAGTATCAGTATTGTTCTATGTAGACATGTGTAGTTACTGACAGTGTCCACTGGAGGTCAGTGATCATCATAGTCTCTCTGTGTCCATTAAACGGACGTCGTGCAGTTTATCGTTTCACCACCAGAGGGAGACAAAGCTCCACCATCGACGAGTGAGATTCCTTCACGCTTGGAGATGGAAGCTTAATTATAGCTTTATATTAAGGCTGTGTTTATCTGTCAGCTTTCCATCCTGTTAAACATGTTAAGGAAGATTTTGATGTAGATGTAGAGCTGCAGGGATTAGAAGACTACAAATTCTCTCAATACTGATAGCACTGCCATACTTATTCAAGGATTCAAGGATACTTTATTGTCATTTCTACACATGTTGGTACATGGGAAGGAACGAAAATGGTTTCTCTGGTCCCGTTAAACTTACACGCTTGTTTACACAAGCAAAGCGGTTATAGTCGGTCTCAAAACCAACTGAAAAAGTACTAAAAGGGGGCTTGACCCTGGGAGCACGAGAAGCCGCTGCACTATTGCGCGCCGCCATGTAGTGTAATAACACTCCTTAATGAGAATAACATTGTCTTAGACTATCAAGACTCCATGAACAATTAGCTGCACCTTAACAATGAACTGAACTTTGAAGAATATACCACAGACATCCACTAACTCTGTCAAAAAGGTTTATCTGGGATCTGCAAACTTGAAGCACATTCTGCTCCCCGTTTCTTCACCATGTTAACTGCATCCAGTTGTAATAAATTCATACACATTACACACAATGCCTCCAAAATTATGGCCTCCTTATGTCCAACAGCTCAAACCTCAACAACAAAGCCATAACAACCCCACCACTACCACCACACACACACAAAATACACTGTTACACAGACAAGTTAGTAAAACATGAAATGAAGGTGAGTTATAACTAACGACCACTTATCGTTTTGAATTGATACTATGAATTAAAACAACTTATTAGGTTACATTATCCATCGAAGATTTCAAATTAACTCACAGTTCCTCGCTATTTCAACTCATATTTCAGACTAATATGCCGACATGACGACTAATGGCAAGTTTTAAAGTTTCTGTAAACTTCAGACAGGTTCATCTCACATCTTGACAGAAATTTAATATTTATGTTATTTATGCCATTTAGAGAGGAGGACATTAGAGACATTATTGGACATTAAAGACATTATTTGGAATTCATTCCTGGTAGGTTTCTAAAATCCACACATCTAATAATATCCTTATGGTGTCAATATTCTTGCTTTTGTTGTAATACTGTGGGGTGTAGAGCCCTTTTTTAAAGATATCGCCATTTAAAAGTAATAGTTCTCATTAAAAAATGTGAAAATGGTGACAGCCTCTGTATTTCCCAGTATTTATATCACCCTTCCTCCTCCTCCATCAATTTTTCAAGACATGAGTAAAATGAACATTGATCACGTAAACAAAACTCACAGATAGTCCAGTCTCTATCTAATTCATCAATTGTCATTAATTTATCAAATATCAAATCAGAGATCAAAGGAAATTTGCAGTGTTACAGCATATAGTTAAGGTGCAGTATCGGCTGTATCTGACGTAAACGCCTCTGTGGGAGTTAATTTCTTTCAGTTTACTTTCACTTTCATCCACATTGTGGGGCAGATCTTTTTCTCCGTGTGATCCTCCATCTGAAGGTAATGGAAACAGCTTTATTCATGTAATGTTTTTTTTTTCTTTAACATCAGCTGTAGTAGATATCTCAGAGGCAGCAGAAATCTACAGCTTGATAGTTCACGTTTACCGAGTCAGAGACAAAGTTTTAATGTCGGATTAAAGGACGCATACTAAACATGTCCGCCATTTTACTGTGTCAGTGAACAAACTCAGCCTTATAGTCAGTTGATGGTTATCAGGTAAACAAAGTCGTTGTTTCTATGTGTAGTTCTACTTTCTGGAGACTGATGCAGCTTTTCAGGCTCCATCAGTCTGTGGACGAGGCGGAGATGAGCCGCTGCTCTCCCGCTGTCTGAGCCACTGAGAGCGGCCTGAGCTCTGGCGGAAAGCCGCTGGAGAACAGCTGTGACAGGGCTTTATTAAATCTACATGTAGATGGACATATGGATTAAACATGGTCAGAAAGACAACGATAATAAATGTCTGCTGTCTCACTTCAACAGGAACTAGTGTCTGAGTCACTCTCCTTATGTTTTTAATTCCTGTTATTAAACTGTGTCTCCGTCATTAGAGACAGACGCAGCAGAGTAGTTCTGCTTCCTGTGAATCCTTTCAAAATAAAAATTATGTGCACGTATGATAATATTAAAATATAAATTCTGAAATGTGTCAGTATTATGCAGCCTTAAGTTGTTACAGGTATTAATTAGTGGTTTGTGATTGTGAGCGCTTCCCCTCTCCTTGGACATCAGAAGGAAGTTAGAGGATGAATTGATCTGAGTGTTTATGTGTCTCTGTTGTTTGTGATACTATTCTGAATATCTTAATAGCTGATATTTTTTACAGGAGAGATAATTTAAGTTGATATTCAGATAAATGATTTGTGTTTCCCCTGCAGGTGAAGGTAGAAAATAGTGTGTGAGCTGATGTGGATGTGAATTCAGCGGCATGGACCAGAGAGAGAACAGAGAGGACAGAGTCCCTGAACTCAGTATTGTGATGGACCGGTCAGTCGTCACTTCATTGATCCTCAAAGACAGCAGTTCAACTATAACTCAGATGAGCATCTTTCTTCTCATGTATATTGTCACATTTGGACATTCTGTAAAACAGACTTGTGTCTCTTCTAACAGGATCAGATCAGCCTCTGTAGATCATGAACCTGAAACCAGCTGTGTGTCCTTCAAAAGTGACTGGTCAACTGAACGCCACATTGATTTTAAAGGACAACAACTCTCTGGGTCAAAGAGGTAAACTGTTAATAACATCTTAACAGCAATTGTCCTCTTCAGCTAGATCAACATTTTATGACAGTAGAAACAGAAACCTCTCAGGGATAACAGATGAACTGTGATCAGCTGATACATCTGAAACTTTTTGGTCTGATCTTCCTGTCGTCATTAAGGTCAAATCTGACCAATCTTTGAATGTTTCTAGACCACATTATTCATTCATTCATTCATTCATTCATTTATCATCGCGCGAGAGGTGGGGGTAGATCACATTTTTTTATATAAATGTGGTCTGCGCACATTCTATCGTGATGAGTTGAAAACAAGTTGGGTAAAAACATGTAATACATTATATTTTAGGCTTCATAACTAGTCCAACATACTGGGTCAGTTTTGACTCGGGAGGACAAAAGTTGCACAGTCGGTGGGAAGACAGTACAAAGACAATACGAAGGCTAATATCAAAGTCTAATATTGAGAGAATTGTTCTCAGTAGTTGATCTATTTTCCTTGCTTTGTTTCTGTGGCTGAAGTCTAATAAATTAATGTTCTTCTCCAACAGATCAGCCTCTGTAGATGATGAACCTGAACCCAGCTGTGTGTCCTGCAAGAGCGACTGGTCAACTGAACGCCACATTGATTTTAAAGGACAACAGCTCTCTGGGTCAAAGAGGTAAACTGTTCATAACATTATAATGTTATTTATCCAGAGAGGTTTAATTAAACCTGCTTGTTGATTTTCAGCATCTTTCTTCTTCACTATGTTATTCAGTGTTAAAAGTATTTGCACTCCTCTGAATTTCCAACATTTCTGCATGAAAATGACTTTGACAGTAAAGAGAACTAATCAAACACATTAAAGAGACTTTTGTGTTTATTTATTCAGGAAAATCAGTCAATATTACATATCTGTTAGTTCCAAAAGTTAGTGAAGCCTTGTGTCCAGTATCTGATGTGACCTCCTTGTAACTAAATGTTTGTGGTAACTGCTGATCAGTGGTCTACAGCAGCTTGGAGGAATTTTTGCCCATTCCTCAGAACAGAACCACTTCAATTCTGAGATGTTGGTGGGTTTCCTCACATCAACTGCTGCTTCAGGTCCAACAACAACATTTCTATTGGATTAAGGTCAGGACTTTGACTTGGTCGTTCCTAAACATTCAACTTGTTCTTCTTTAATCATTCTCTTGTAGAACCACTTGTGTTCTTGGTTCTCCTTGTCTTGCTGCATGACCCAGTTTCTCTTTACATTCAGCTCATGGACCGATGTCCTGACATTTTCTTTTAGAGTTCATTGGTCCATCAATGAGGACAAGGCGTCCTGGTCCAGATGCAGCAGAACAGGCCCAAACCAGGACATTAGCTTCACCCCCATGTTTGATGGAGGGATGAGGTTCTGATGCTGGAATGATGCAGTGTTGTTTCATCTCCAAACATGACTCCTCTTATTTAAACCGAAGTCAGACTTCTATGGCTGCAGTCTAATAAATGTTCTTCTCCAACAGATCAGCCTCTGTAGATCATGAACCTGAACCCAGCTGTGTGTCCTTCAAAAGTGACTGGTCAACTGAACGCCACATTGATTTTAAAGGACAACAGCTCTCTGGGTCAAAGAGGTAAACTGTTAATAACATTATAATGTTATTTATCCAGAGAAGATGAATTAAACCTGTTAACAGCAATTGTCCTGAGCTCTTCAACTAGAGCAACATTAAGGTCAAATTTGACCAATCTTTAAATGTTTCTAAATACCATTATTTTTATATAAATGTGGTCTGCTCCCCATGAATTCCAAGAAGAAGTGCGTATTCTATTGTGATGAGTTGAAAAGAAGTTGGGTAAAAATGTGTAATAACTAATATAACTAATCCAACATACTGGGTCTTGACACGGGAGGTCAAAAGACAATACGAAGCCTAATATTGAGAGAATTGTTCTCAGTAGTTGATCTATTTTTCTTGCTTTGTTTCTGTGGCTGAAGTCTAATAAATGAATGTTCTTCTCCAACAGATCAGCCTCTGTAGATGATGAACCTGAACCCAGCTGTGTGTCCTGCAAGAGTGACTGGTCAACTGAACGCTTCATTGATTTTAAAGGACAACAGCTCTCTGGGTCAAAGAGGTAAACTGTTCATAACATTATCTTATATAGTTTTTATTTAACCTGCAAATCAATGAGGATACATTTGTTTGTCACATGTATTCACACTTTGTTCTGGGTCCAGTGCAGATTATATACTGTGTTTTTATCAGGATCAAGCTGCAACAGTCAGAACCCAGCCATGTGCCTCGGTGGATGAAACGTCCTATATTCTGCAAAGATGGATGCCTCTGTGTTGATAAAAAGTAAGTGTATGCTGTGGAAGTGTTTTCTTTCTAATTCTGGTAGTTTGGGAGATCAGTGGGTGAACTTCAGTTATGCCAGGCCTAAACATTTTTGGGTTTAGGCTCTGGTGTTGGGTTTGGGTTTGCACCACTAGTGCTTACTTTGTTAGAATTGTATTTAAATGTACTGGTAGTATTTTTAGCACTCAGGCTACAAATAAAATGCATGATTAAAACATAAAAGTTAGCCATTTAGTCCTCAGTTCTTATTGTCTTTCAATTACAGATTAACTCATGCAACATTGTGGGCTGTGTGGTGTCAGAGGTTTTTAGATCAGGTTCTATCTCACATTTAAGTCAAAACTTCACAAATATCTCTGTCTCGAATCTCAAATTTGCACACACTTTAAGAGATTATTGAGATTATTGTGCCAGATCAGAGAACATTAAATGCAGATATGGCCGCAGTGTAGTCTGATTTGAAATCTGAGTTTGACATTAATCACAGCGGCTCAGATGAATCTGTGAGCAGTCTGGGAGTTAATTTGTAAACCTTCACATTACCAGATAATCAGGGTTGAACTTGGAATTTAGCAACAGGATTTCAGGATTTCTCTGATTATCCAGTTTTCTCTGCCTGTTGTCGGGGTGAGTGAGTTTGTATACAAGCTACATCCTCTCTAACATGTTTTATTCTGTGGGCTCCCGTTCCGAGGTCTTGAATGGCAGCTTTAGCTTCTTGCACTGTTCCTATAGGTCTGCTCAGAGCCTTTGGTAATCACAGTCATATCCTGATGTAGGTGTTGACCTTCCACTGCAGATTTATGATCTTCAAGTTAAGAACATTATATATGTGAGTTCTGGGAATAATGCATTTGGTACAACAGAGTGATACCAGCAGCATGATGGCAAACTGTCACTTCCAAAATTGAAGTTGAAGGAACTTTTAGCTAAAGCTCTCAGGCATCATATAACATGACTGTTGATGAATCATCCACAGAGTCCAACAGCAGAGCTCAGAGGTTCTCAGTGGTCAGTCTGCTCAGCAGCATCAAACACACCTGGACTCCATCTTTCTGGTCTGTACATGTACAACAACTACTTTCCATCATCTCCATGCTGCATTTTATAGACCAGTGGACTGTTAGTGTGTCCAACATGGATCTGATGTTTGTCTCCAGGATTTCAGTCTGCTTGTGTCATTCATATCGTATTCTGTTCCAGCTGCTGGAGGACAACATCATCACTTTTGTGAAGAACGAGCTGAAGAAGATCCAGAAAGTACTGAGTCCAGATTACCCAGAATGCTTAGAGAGTCAGAGGGAGGATGAGGAGGTGTTGGAGGGTGAGGATGAAGAGCAGAGGAGCAGCAGAGAGGCATTTCTCAAGATTACAATGAACTTCCTTAGGACAATGAAGCAGAAGGAGCTGGCTGATCATCTGCAGAGCAGTAAGATGATTTCTCTAAACATTGAAGCTGCTGGAGAAATAAAAATTTGGAATGTTCACTGTATGATTTATTCATTGATATTCTTGCTTGTTCATTCAGAACATTTTGCTCCAGATTGTCAACGTAAACTTAAATCTGCTCTGAAGGAGAAGTTCCAGTGTGTGTTTGAGGGGATTGCTAAAGCAGGAAACTCAACTCTTCTGAATGAGATCTACACAGAGCTCTACATCACAGAGGGAGAGACTGCAGAGGTCAATGATGAACATGAGGTCAGACAGATTGAAACAGCATCCAGGAAACTAGACAGACCAGAAACAACCATCAGACCAGAAGACATCTTTAAAGCCTCACCTGGAAGAGATAAACCAATCAGAAGAGTGATGACAAAGGGAGTGGCTGGCATTGGGAAAACAGTCTTAACACAGAAGTTCACTCTGGACTGGGCTGAAGACAAAGCCAACCAGGACATCCACTTCACATTTCCATTCACTTTCAGAGAGTTGAATGTGGTGAAAGAGAGAAAGTTCAGCTTGGTGGAACTTGTTCATCACTTCTTCACTGAAACCAAAGAAGCAGGAATCTGCAGGTTTGAAAAGTTCCAGGTTGTGTTCATCTTTGACGGTCTGGATGAGTGTCGACTTCCTCTGGACTTCCACAAGACTGAGATCCTGACTGATGTTACAGAGTCCACCTCAGTGGATGTGCTGCTGACAAACCTCATCAGGGGGAAACTGCTTCCCTCTGCTCACCTCTGGATAACCACACGACCTGCAGCAGCCAATCAGATCCCTCCTGACTGTGTTGACATGGTGACAGAGGTCAGAGGGTTCACTGACCCCCAGAAGGAGGAGTACTTCAGGAAGAGATTCAGAGATGAGGAGCAGGCCAACAGGATCATCTCCCACATCAAGACATCACGAAGCCCACACATCATGTGTCACATCCCAGTCTTCTGCTGGATCACTGCTACAGTTCTGGAGGATGTGTTGGAAACCAGAGAGAGAGGAGAGCTGCCCAAGACCCTGACTGAGATGTACATCCACTTCCTGGTGGTTCAGACCAAAGTCAAGAAGGTCAAGTATGATGGAGGATCTGAGACAGATCCACACTGGAGTCCAGAGACCAGGAAGATGATTGAGTCTCTGGGAAAACTGGCTTTTGATCAGCTGCTGAAAGGAAACCTGATCTTCTATGAATCAGACCTGACAGAGTGTGGCATCGATATCAGAGCAGCCTCAGTGTACTCAGGAGTGTTGACACAGATCTTTAAAGAGGAGAGAGGACTGTACCAGGACAAGGTGTTCTGCTTCGTCCACCTGAGCGTTCAGGAGTTTCTGGCTGCAGTCTACATGATCCACTGTTACACCAACAGGAAGACAGAGATGCTGGAGGACTTCCTGGGACAAAACTACAATGACTCAACTCTGGATGAATATCTGAACAAAGTCATTGAGAAATCCCTGGAGAGTAAAAATGGTCACCTGGACCTGTTGGTTCGCTTCCTCCATGGCCTCTGTCTGCAGTCCAACCAGAGACTGTTAAGAGGTCTGCTGGGTCAGAGAAGGAACAACACAGAAATCACCCAGAGAGCCATCAACAACCTGAAGAAGATGAACATTGATAAAATCTCTCCCGACAGAAGCATCAACATCTTCCACTGTCTGATGGAGATGAACGACCTCTCAGTTCATCAGGAGATCCAAGAGTTCCTGAAGTCAGAGAACAGATCAAAGAAGAAACTCTCTGAGATCCACTGCTCAGCTCTGGCCTACATGCTGCAGATGTCAGAGGAGGTTCTGGATGAGCTAAATCTGAAGAAGTACAACACATCATTGGAGGGACGATGGAGACTGATTCCAGCTGTGAGGAACTGCAAAAGGGCTCGGTGAGTTCTGATGCGATCAATACTATGAATGAGTGTAGATTAGTAATTTAGTTCTTCAAATATTCAAAGATGAGATGATGTTAAAGACTAAGCCACACATAGAGAACAATCCTAAAATCAGCTGTTATGTACAGCTTTCCAACGTCAACATGAGTCACCTTGTCTGATTATCTTAGAGCAGAATGGTAGAAGTCAGACTTTGTTAAGATATCTTAAACACATAAAACGTCAGAATTTTGTTTTAATGCTAAAAACCTGATCATAAGAATGATAACAGCTTCACAGTTATTTATCATGAACCAATTCTCTCCATTCATCTGCATTTTAAAATAGAACAGATCAAAGTTGGCAGGTATGACAGAGATTGAGAATCATTGTTTTCTGTGCAGACTTTCTGGCTGTGGACTCTCAGAGAGTCACTGTGAAGTCATGGCCTCAGCTCTCAAGTCCAAACCCTCCCATCTGACAGAGTTGGACCTGAGCTACAATGAGCTACAGGATTCAGGAGTGAACCAGCTCTCTGCTGGACTGGAGAGTCCACACTGTAGACTGGAGACTCTGAGGTCAGTTCACAAAGTGGATGGATGGATGGATGAATGGATGGATGAATGGATGGATGATTAGATGGATAATCATCCATAAAAGGGGCACCGTGTTCCTTGATATGAGCTTGTGTCTCTTCAGTCATCAGTGTTTGGTCTAATCACAAATCAGATCAAGTTCAGTGTTCACATGTACATTAACAGTGGCAGTAATCACTATTTCCGTGAAAGAAATCCTCTTCTAATCTGACTCCCATGAGATGAGATGGAGGAAAAAATCCACAGTGTTTTTCTCTAGATAACACAACTCCTGGAATCAATGAACTAATGAACAGTTTGTAGTCCAGCATGTGTGGCTTGATACTGATCTTGTAATGAGAGACTGGACTGAGGTCAGCAGCATCTTATTTATCTGTGTTGACATGAATAGTTGTTTGAATGTTGGCTGGCGTGATGAAGATCCACAATGACATCTTTCATCTTTTATTCTTAATTCAGGTTGGTGTGCTGCAGTTTGTCAGAGATCGGCTGTGATTCTCTGGCCTCAGCTCTGAAGTCCAACCCCTCCCATCTGAAACATCTGGACCTGAGCAACAATAAGCTGCAGGATTCTGGATTGAAGTATCTGTGTGGTTTTCTGGAGAGTGCAGACTGTAGACTAGAGACTCTGGGGTCAGACTACGTGTTTAATTATATATATTCTGAAATAGTCTGTAAAATGTAAAAATAGCGAAATTTGTTGATTCCACTTTCTCAGAGTTCAAGTTCAAGGTGTTCAAGACAAAAATAATTACAGTGGCCAAACTGGAAACAGACTCAAACTATCATCACATGGTGTTTACGTTTTTGTCCATGGACTCATCAAAGAGTCGACTAATTGATTCAGCTCTGATTCAAACTGATTCTGTGATATGGTAACAAATATTCAGTCTCGGTTTGTTCCAACACTGAACCATGCAATGTTTTAGAAATGCAAATTGTCACCATTTCATTTTACTGCTGATAAATTGAGAACCTGAGCAGTTTAAACAGTTTGGTTGTTGAAATCATTGATGAGGGGGTCGTGATTTTCTTCTTCTCAAAGGTTTCTCTCATTTTAAACTGAATGCCTTCGCTTTGTGTTCTAACCTGACATCTTTTCCTCTTCACTCAGATTAAGTTATTGCCGTTTTTCAATGATCAGCTGTGATCCTCTGGGCTCAGCTCTGAAGTCCAATCCCTCTCATCTGAAACATCTGGACCTGAGCGAAAACAAGCTGCAGGATTCAGGAGTGAAGCAGCTGTGTGGTTTTCTAGGGAGTCCAGACTGTAGACTGGAGACTCTGAGGTCAGTTCACTGTTACTGTTGTGGATCTGCTATGTTTATGATGATGATGAGAGCGTCTCCTACAAGGCCCCTCCCTCTTTCTTTAGGTTTCACTCTGTGCTCTGGCTGCACCAAAATGTCCATTTCTCTTTTTGCTGAAGACGTTCTATTGTTGATTTGCATGAGTATTCATCATCTTCAGCTTATTAGCAGTCACCAGAAGGTTCTGACTGAAGCTCCAAAACCCCAAAATACTGCTCGGACCACCATCTTCCATCATTGCTGACGTGTTGTTTGCGACTAAACGTTTCTTTTGCAATTTGGGCCAAATGTTTCCACACAGTTTTGCAGGTTTCACCTACAACAAATCTGATTATCAGTGACTTTATGTCTTTTATTCTTTGTTCAGTTTGATTTCCTGCAGTTTGTCAGAGATCAGCTGTGATTCTCTGGCCTCAGCTCTGAAGTCCAACCTGAAGTCCCATCTGAAACACCTGGATCTGAGAGGAAACAAGCTGCAGGATTCAGGAGTGAAGCATCTGTGCGATCTTGTGAAGAGTCGACACTATGGTCTGGAGACTTTGAGGTCAGTAGTAGTAGTAGTTCAGCTGGATGGAACTAAACACAGTATCAAAGATCCAGTGTTTCCTGCAGCTTTTTCAATGATAGTCTCCATGTTTTTTGGTCAGCTGATCTTTCATCAATACACACAGGCTCTCTTTAAATGAAGCAGCAGTAAATCCATTACTAAAGTGTTGGTGAGGTAATTCAGGACTCTCAGCGGTTTATTTCAGTGAAATCTGCAGGCTTGATGCTGAAAGTCTCTGCAGGTCTCTGTCTGTTCACTCCAACACATTAACATGAAGCTGGAAGGAAGCTAGCTGAGCTCCACAGCTGCTCTGAACAGGACTGAAGTCCCTGGATGAGCTGCAGCACCGACTGACAGATGATGAAGGAAGTCTCTGGAAACACTAGTTCATCTCCTCTCTTCTTTCCTTTCTGCTCTACAGGTGGTGGTGATGATCTTTGTGAACAGAACGGTGTGTGAGCTCAGAGAAGATGAGCTGTGTCCTGATGATCCAGAGGTTGAAGCAGATTGACTGGACCAAATACTGTCTCATGTCGCTTGTTACTGATTGTGTATATTTTTGTTCTTATGATTGTCTGTTGTCTGTCTTTACTTGTCTCTGTACATGCAGCAGTTTATTACTGAATTTTATCAGAAAGTGTAAATTATATTATTAGCATTCATCTAATGATCCAGTGTTCTGTTTGTACCACAATATATCAGACTGTCTCCTTTGGATTTGATAAATACCTGCAGAAGAAAATCTATTAGTTGTATTTTCTAGTCCATCACCTAACTGTGTTTTTACAGTTCTTGGAGAAAATTTTACTATTTTACTGAATATTAATTAAACCTCCTGTTGTCTTCGGGTCAATTTGACCTGATTTCAAAATGTAAACATTCATAACTTTGGTTTTCTATAATACAATTGCCTGAAAACAGCTTCCCTACTATGCTCTTTGCAAGTCAAATTAATTATGTTGAATAATTCACTATATTTGTTGAATTATGTATGTTTTATAAATATTTATAGCATCTGGGTCAAATTGAGACGGTTATATTTAGTGGTGGAATGTCCTTCTCATGAGCACATTGTGCATCGGGACGCGCCATGCAGGACAAAAAGCACCAGATCATCCTAGATTACAAGAACAACACAAGGTATTACACTTTTTCCATGTAATATTTATTTATATTCATTCAGGTCAGTGTATTGCATTCTTGTGTGAGAAAACTCTTTTTTCTGTGTTCATGGCTTTACAAAGAAGGTTAAAGAAGCACTTATTATATTTGTTTGCTCTCTTATTTATGAAAACAGTTGCATCAGTCAATTCTGACCTACGGCTATCTTGGCTAATGTTTGATGTTTATTGTCTACAAATACACTTGTAAAAGAAGCTTAAAATGTGTGGTAATGGAAATATGTAGCACAGAATGGTGTAAACATTTTACACATTATGAGATATAACCAGTTAAAACAGACTGGGTCAACAGTAGTGACTATTTGCTGCCATTAAAAACAAAAATAATAATTTTATGCCTCATGCTTTATAAACAATCAAAACACCTGGGACCTGGGAGGACAAGAGGTGTGCAGTAAACATGAAAACAAAATAGTTAATTCTTTTATTCAAGAATTATTTTTTATCAAATAAGAAGCTGAAGCTTTTCCTTCATGGTGGGTTCAAAGTGACTCAGCATGCAATTAGAATAAGACAACCACCACTGTGTCTCTAGCTAAACGTAGCTCTTTTGTGTTACCCAGTTGTTTTAGTCATATTCTTTGTTACACAATAAGATGACAAGTATCAGTGGCGAGATGTTCACACATTTAACTTTCTTAAGGCTGAGAGGCTCAGCATCATCTGACCATCGTCCCTGACTGACCTGAGAGAAGACCGATGAGCAGCATCACCACCCACCCTGACCAGGCGTCCAGCAGACTCTTGATCAGCTCCCAGATGGACTCTTTACTCTTACTGGTGATCTGGTGGACAAAGAATTCTTCATTTGTCTATACATACGACCTCATAAAAGAACCAAACACTGCAGCTGCGTCTTTATTTACTTTAGCAACCCATCCTAAGCTAGCATCTTGTCTTTATATTGTTAAAGTCGTCTTTTACCTTCACCGACTTCCATGTCACAGTCCGTCCTGACAGCCGCGGAGAGAAAATGTCTCTTTGAAATGATTCACTTATAAAAAGTCGAGAAAACTGGACATTTTAGCGAGAGGAGACAGCGTCAGAGATTGTATCCCACAATGCACCTGCTCAACCTGTCAACCATTGAGCTGTCAATCTCATCAACCTGGTCAACCTCACGATACTTTCACGATCTCACTGATGTATTTGTTTTAATTTACGGAAAATATAAAATGTAATAAATTCATAAATCAGAATTAAAGTGGTTTAGAAAGATTGGAGGTGTAGTTGCAGTTCCTCGTAGTGACCACTGGACGGCAGCGATTGTCATATTCATTTAAAACTACATTTTGTCAATGAAGTCGATTCATTTTTTTTTTAATCTTTACTTATCAAGCAGGAATATAGAAGTACATAGAAAACATTCAGATAGTTACCGAAAAAAAAATGTGAACAAAGAAAACGGATCAGAAACAAATATTACAAAAGTTCTAAACATAAGGCAAAAAAAAAAAAAAAAAAAAACCACTGTCAGAATACAACGTAAAAATGAATTAAAAGGGGGTACAGATATGTTTTAATAGTCATTTTAATGTTTTCCATTAAACACATAAATCTAAACATCTAAACAAGTTCAAATCTGTCGGAATACGGTAATCACGAATGTATTAGTACACGAATGTAAATACAATAAATTCAGGAAGCAGAATTAAAGTGGTTTCGAAAGGTTGGAGATATTTGAAATGTGTAATTAACAAGACACACAAATAAATACCATCATATTGTTTGCTGCAGTTCCTCTTAATGACCACCAGAGGACAGTGTCAGTCATAGTTTCTGTGTTTTGATCATTTAAAATCATTTTCTGTCTAAACCAAAGCCGAGGAAACTAGATCATAAGGATGTCTATACGGAAGCCCTAAATGGCCATGCATTCATACCGTTGACTGTATATACTGATTCCGTTTTCCCGTGATAACGAGTTAATTTCCTTTGTTTTGTCAAAATAACGAAACTTTGTTATCTCGAGATATCGAATTAATTATATCGTTATCTCGGGAGACAAAGCTTTATTATCACGAGATGTCGGGAAAACGGAGGAAATAAAATGTATGGATGTATGGCCGTTCCCGGCTTCCGTAGTTTAGGGCTTCCATAATTATCAGACTGGTGATGAACATTAGAGCTGAAATACTGCAGTTAATACGTATCCATGTGGATAGTTGTAGTTACTAACTGTGACCACTGAGGGAAGTGATCATCTGACATGAACGTTTACACCGAAGACATCACTGTACACAGTACTACATATTAGTAAGTTACTTTATGTTGTTGTAGGTGTTGAGGACGCCATCTTCATCAATCTTTGCTGCGGGTGAGGAAAATCACCATCTGACCTGGAATGGTCAGACACAGATACATTCCCTTTTAAAAGATTCACATAGATAGTCTGTCCAATCTAATCCAACAGGACAGAACTGCCACCATGAAGGTCTCAGTCTCAGTTTCTGTTGATGCCAGCAGCTTTGTGTTATTCAGGTGATGGCTGATAATGCTGCTGCTGCTGCTGCTAATCAATCATTCAAATGTTGTTTAGTTTAAACAGTCATGAACCAAGTTCTTCAATAAAAAGCTTTTATTTTTCCCACAAACATGAGATCACATTTTAATACATGTTTACTGTTAATCAGCGTATTTGGGTATTTTGAGTTTTTTTGAGGCACTCCTCAGATCACATTCTTAAATGTTAAAGCGTAGGCTCCATTTCACGTGGAATAAAAAGAAATATGTACAAATAAAGTGAGTCTAGTTAGTTTCTCCTTGGTTTCTGCGTGGGGGGGCTCAGCTGACATGAAGTCTGAAAGTTCTCCAAGCTCATAATGTCAGAGTGAAGCTCATGATAAAATGAGGAAATGTACAGTACAGAATGAGAAGGCTGAGGACGTTCAGGAGACCACGGCTCATGCTCAGTTTTCATCTGGGAAATCTGCACTCATCTGAAAAGAAAACAAGGACAATGAGTGTTTCTGTTCTTGTTCCTTCACTGTAGAGTTTGTTTCACATTTACTTACCTTAAATCTCAGTTTAACATAATGCTTTTGTAGAATCACAGCTAGTTTGATCAAAAATGCAACTTGCACACTTATCTCTCTGTTTTCATTTTACTGCAGCCAAAAGTGCATTAATATGAGATTTGTGAGATTTAATCAAAATCAGCCCAACAAGCAAGTTAAGATGACACGGTCTAATTGTTACGATGAATGCAGATTAAACACATGCAGGGTGGGGCGTTATACAGGACAGTGTCACCACACAACACGTTTATTAGAGCAACAGGTTAAAGTTGCATCTACCTGAGCATCAAACTCTCCAAACTCCATCAGGTTGGAGGCCTGAATGCAGAGCAGGAAGAAAGAAACAGAGACAGACGGAAAGAGATTTGTAGCTGGACAGACATCAGACGCTGGAAAAGGAACTCATTTGTCTATATTTATTTGTCTCAACGTTTAAATAACATGTTCAACACTTAACCTGTTTCTCTTGATTCAAAATATATTAAGTGGATTATTATATTTTAATAAATTCAAAAATAAAGTTATGTAGCCCTTTTTCTGCTAACAATTACCATTTAACCACCAGGTGGCACTAGAGCATCCACATCAAAACAAAAAGTACCATTTATCGCCTCCTATTCTAAATATTTTATCAATTTTGGTCTAAATTTAACAATATTTCCATTATTTTGGACGTGTAAAGAGCCTCTGAACCATAGTCTGACTTGTGATTTCAGAGGCTGAAGATTAGTTTAACTCAGTTGAGGCATGAAGGTGCAGGGCAAAGCAGGAGTTTTAGGAAGTGAACGGGACACTCACCACAGCGTCGATGTCTCCGGGGCCGACATACCTCTCCAGAACCTTATAGTCATCAGGAGACATGGGCATCATGTTGTCCTGCAGTCTGGACGGATGTCTGAACCAAACATATATCAACTCTGGTTAATAAACGACTTTATTCACAGTGAACATGTTTTAACGGCCGATTTCTTTCTCTGCTTACACTTCAGAAACAGAAATGAGCTCAGTCTTCATGTAGCCCGACTTCTCCGTGTTCTCCACGTCCATCGGCTCTGGAGCTGCAAGTCAATTGAAGGTTTGATGAAGTTCGGTGCAGAACAGTTTAACTCTTGACCGTGTGAATGGAGCACATCATGAGCGTCTTACTCTCTGAGGGTTTGGGGTAGTATTTCCCGAAGGCCTTGTCTTTGGGAATGTTGGGGTAGAGGAAGCGGAGCGGGTTCTCTGGGATGTTTTCAGCCGCCATCACCTTGTAGGTGCGGATGATGTCGGGCAGAGAAACGGCAGAAAGCTCCTTCTTCGTGTACGGCTCCACAGAATGAAAGACCGGCTTGTCTGGGTGAAAGAGAGCACAGATGTTTAATAGAGAAGAAGCAGCAGAAGCAGGTACTTAGTCCTGATCGCTCTTTACCGTGGACGTCGTGTTCGATCCAGGTGAAGGTGATCGCTCCCTCTCTGCTGCTCTCACTGAACCGGAGCAGGAAGGTACCCGGACACTTATCACTCAGCAGAGCCTTCTCCCTCTCCTTGCTGATGAAGCCCATGATGGAGCTGCACAAAGACACACACAAAAAAACAAACAGCCTCACGTTTAGCCTAGATCCTCCTCTGGAAACATCCACAATGAAATAAAAGGAGCACTCACCCGTCATTCCAGAGAGAAAGCAGATGTCTTTTAATCAGATCCAGGATTCCTTCGATCCACAGCCAGAAAGGAAACGCTTTCTCGTTGGCACTCTGCTGCTGGACAGAGGAGGAGGTTCTTATTGCAGCAGGAATAAACTCAAAACCTCAACAAATAAAACAGCTTTAACTTGGTAAAACGAGTCAGGGGCTGTGGTTTACCTTGCAGAACTTGGTCCAGGGGATTTGTCCCTCTGGGTTCCTCTGTGCTTTGGCTCCTAAACAGAAAAACAGTTTGCACATTTTCATTTGCACAACGCATTGCCACATAAGAACAGTCTGCATGGCTGATTTTGGTAGCTGCTAAAGGTAAACGCTGCGTTTCTGACCGAGCAGTTTGTCGGCGAGCATGTTGAGCTGCTCCTGGTTCAGGCCTCGCTTGGTGACGGAGGAGAACTGCCAGCTGAGAACCTCTGACAGCTGAGACCACTTAGCTTGAGGAGGGGAGAGGAAGAACTTCAGGTTCTGGAAAATAGAAAAGGCAGGGTGACTACAGAGCAGCGAGACGTGAAGATGAAGGTGGAATTTAATGAAACTGTGCTCACCTTGGGCTCTGTGGTGAGCATGTTGTACCAGAGGATGGAGGCCCAGCCGCTGGGCAGCTGACAGACGTTAGAGATGACAACAACAGGCAGAGACATGGCCTACGACAACAGACAGTCATTAATAAACTGTCCCTATGCACCAGACTGTGATAGTCAGCGACATCTGAATGTTTTGTTTCCGTCTCGTCTCACCTCCAGTTTGATGTCGAGTCCAGACTGGTTGAGCTGCAGCTCGGACTCAAAGCTGAGCGAGTGAAGCTCCTCGGTGACGATCAGAGGACCCTGAAGGAAAACAGTCAGTTTAAACAACAATACAACACAGACGGTGAAACAGAACTACAGACGTAACTGCAATTAAATTAGATAATTAAGCTGCAGTGGACAGAAAATGAATCAGCGGCAAGTTCAGTTATTATTCAATATTTTAGTTGTGGATTGACGGCAGGTGAGAGATAATATTTAAGACTTTTGGAGATTAAAATCTTTCAAGAACTTTCTAAGAAATTTAACTATATAAATTGTTTGAAGTATATAATTGGCCAAAAATGATTAATAAAAACAAAATCATTTTAAAATATTTTCCCCAGTAGTCAGGATTAAGTGTGATTCTTAATTTCGCCACCAGATGGCGACGTGGCAACAACTAGTGATTTATTTTCTCTAATTAAATTCTCAATTATCTAAATGAGTAGGTTGACACTGACTTCCTGAAACATGCTGCAGTTATAGAGCTTCTTACCTCATTTGTTCTGTTGCCAGCAACTTTCTGTTCTTTCAGTTGCTACATGGAGAAAAACATACATTAGAGAAAACCTGTTTTTAATTATTACAGATAAAATAATCTGTGCGTCTGATTACAGCAGACAGGATTGTGTTTTTTATACACCTCTTCTTGTCAAATAAATTTATTGAAATACACAGTTAAAAACAAATGTTAAATATCATGCCTGTATGTCAAATAATTAACACCAACTCATACCAAATGTCTGAACTCTGCTGCCAAGCTGCCATTCGACTCCTCCATGTTCATGACTTTAGTGTTTGTTCCCAAAATGTTGAACTTCCGAAAGCTGTTTTTTTTTTAGAAGCAGCAACAATGAGTTAATAAATAAGATGTTAAAATGACTTATGCATCATTTCTTTATATTTACGTATCACTAAAAGTGTTAGAAGATGTTGTTGCAGCGGTGATTTTGTAAGGTGTGTTCAAATATGAGTGAGTGGTTCAGACGTACCCTTTCTTCTCTGTGACATCCCTGAGGAAAAGATGGAGGCTCGGTATGTTTAGTGTTCACAAACATGCAGCTACTGAGTTTTAAAGCACAAAAACCTGACGTCAGAGAACATTAGATGAGCTTACTTATCAAACACAGCTTTCACTTTGAGTTGGTAGTTAAACTCCTGCAGCTTCACCAGAAACCTGGAAAAAAAATAAAGATAACACTTACTGGACCGAAACAGGAAACTGACACATATGCAGATAAATGACGTCTGATTTAATCTTTGAACTTTCTTTGCTTGTTTCTTACCGGAGTTTCACAGTAAACTGGACGCCTGTCTTCAGTACCAGGGGTCTCTGCGGGTGGGTGGGCATGCAGGGCTGCCTCTCTACGACCAGAGAGCTACACACACACACATAGAGATAGCAATAATGACTGACACTCAATGATAAGATGATTAATAACCTGCATGTCAGCGGTTCCTTACCTGGAGAGGAGGTTCTTGAGGAGCTCCAGAGCTCGGGCCTCCAGGAAAGCTTTCTTCTGTGTGATGGGGTCGTTGTCGTACGTGAACTTCTGCTCCAACTCCTGCAGCTTCTTGAGGTGCTGACGAACCTGCTGGAGACTCTCGGCTACGGCTGTGAACCTGGTGAAGGTGGAGAGAAGGTAGAGTTAGTTAGAGGACAGAAAGGAGGAGGGAACGGCAATAAAGAAAGTGTTTACAGTGGATGGATGACAGCAGGAGAGTACAAAGGTACAAGGAGGTTGAAGAGGAGTAGAGGAGAGAGGAAGACACAGATGTCTTTGTCATGTCTGGGTGACGGGTGCCTCACCAGTTCTGCAGCTGATCCACGCAGGCGTTGGGCGGACCGCCGATACAGGCGATCTGCTGCCGCTGCTTCCACTCCGGCAGCTCCTCAGAGATCAGGTCTGTTAGCAACGCTTGAGTGACGTTCAGGAGATCGCTCAGCTGGATCACCACGTCCTGACAAACAGGGAGGACTTCATGTGCATGGGTACGACTGAACACATCATTATCAATGTCATCCTGGAGGAACTGTGCAAAGAACAGCACCTACTCCTCCTCTCTGCTCACCTGACGTTTGGCTTTCAGATCAAGGCACATCCTCACAACCGTCATCTTCTCTTTCTCCAGCTCCTTTGCTGTCATGCCGTTCATTTCATTCTCTGCAGATTTTCCAAAAGAATGTGATATTAAATGTGACTGGAGTTTACTTAAATGTGTTTCCATCTCAAGAGCAATTTCTCCAACAACGCCGAGACAAATTTCCACCAGTTTTCTTATAAAAATATCTGATTTCTCACCTCTGTTCTTCAGTGTGTTGACTTTGAAGTCGTACTCGTCCTGCAGGTCTTCCAGGTTCTTGATGTTCTGATCGACCACCTGAAAAGAAGAATTACACGCGCATTAATAAATATAATTTAAAGCCAGGCAGCTGTAGGAGAAACTGATAGTATCTCAGCAGTGTTTTGTTTCACCTGGACTCTGTCTTTCATCTCCTTCACTTTGTTGTCCAGCTTCTGTTTCTCCACCACCATGGCCGACACAATCCCTTCACCCTCCTGCTGCAGGCCACACAGTATTTTACTCCTCTTTCAACGTATAATAATGTTTTAATGGAGGTAACTTTTCTTTGATAATTCTCAAAAAAAAAATGCTCAATTTAAGTCGTTTAATTTACAATAAAAACATTAGTTAGATTTACATTTTGATTTTTCTTACCTAGCTCTGTTAAAAAAAAGATGAAAGATGAAAAAAAAGAAGCCATTTTGAAAGTTTCTTGAAAAAATGAGTTCAGTCCTGCTCTGAGCAGCAGCTTTTACCTCGGCGCTCTTTGCACTGTCTAAGATCTTCTGCTCCTCCTTCAGGTTTCTGGAGATGATCATGGCCATGTGGACGGGATCTTCTTGGAACCGATCCTGGAGAGACAATCGCTCTGCACTTAGAATCCGACAGATTGCACGAAGAATGTTTTGAGACAGTTTAATGTGGCCTGGCTGAGATCTGACTATCAGCTTCAGGGTCTGACCTGCAGGTTCCTCTTGATCTTGCGGATGTTGTGCTGCAGCAGGAAGTTGTTCTCCAGAGCGAAGCGGCTGTGCTGGTCGTCCAGCTGAGCGAGGAGATCGTGGAACCGAACGGTGGCCAACGAGTCCTGAAACGCCACCGTGTCCCTGAGGAGGCCGAGGCACAGAGCACAACTCAGGTATTCAACAAACTTAATTAGTTTAATCTCATAACTATTGACTAATATTCAACGAGTCTATATAGTGACAGTCTTTCCTTTGAGTCTTTCTAGAACCGTTTGAAGGCAGCTGCTTCTTTTTTTTTTATCTCTGACAGGACTGATGTTCCACACCATCAAGCCACAACCACCACCTACACACTGCAGATCCGTGGGTTCACTTCTGTGCATTAAGCACCAGACTAGTTAATAATAATCACATGCTGCAATCACATCTACATAATAAATTATTTACGGATCATCGTTGACCACATAAAGGGCCACTTGTTATTATCCTGCAGTGTCTGACTGCTCACCAGTCGATGCTTTCAATCCACTTGCTCAGGTACTGGCGGATGTCCATGGGGAAGGAGTCGTCATACAGCTGGTCCACCTGCTCCAGGTATTTGCAGTCCAGCATCTGAAGCTGGCACCACTGCGCCATCTTGTAAAAAAGAAATCTTGTGTTAATAAAAAAGACAACTTTTTGGAAACACCACAAAGAGAGCGCTTGCGTCTCTGTGCGTCTCAGCGTATACGAGATTAACTGCCAGAGATACGTTTCCTTTTCACTGATAGATGAAACAGAAAATATCCGCAGGCTTTTGTTGCAGTCACCAAACCAGCAGCTTAATGACAGCACTTGAAATCAGGTTATTCAAAACGCTGATGTGATAATTACGCTGGGCGGAACTGTGTCTGCCTCATCCCTGACTCAGTGCTACTCTGAAAGAAAGATCTGCATTAGAAACTAAAATTATCACCAAGACGGTTTTAATTTGTGCAGGTGATCCTTAATTCAGGTTTAATGGGAATTTATAAGCTGTATTTACTGTCAACTGGAACATCAGTACCATGTTTTAAACTGTCCGACTCTTCAGATGTTTGCAGTGTGAAGATAAATAAGTTATCCTTAGATTTTTAAATACAACTGGTCAGAACATTGAAGGATGCTGTTGCATCAAATTTTGCTGTTTCAATTTAAGCTCAGTTTTATTTATTATAAGCTGTCAAAGGCGGATGTAGGAGGGTGAATAATGTCATCCCAGGTTTCGTTTTCCTCACTGGTAAACCCGAGCATCACTCTCTTATTCTACAACAGAGACATTTCCTGGACAAAATCAAAACTGTGTATGGAGTTACTGTCCTGGATAAAACATAGTATTTTGTATTGTTTCAGGTCAAACTTGTGATGGTATTTAACGGCACAGCTTTTTATTTTTAGAGAATCATAAGCCTCTGTGGCTGTTACCGACCTGCAAGCTCTCCACAACCAGACCCCATTCAGAAATGTGTCTTTTTAAGGATTTCTACTAAAGCGTCATGCATTCATACACATTAGAGCTAGAATCAACAAATAATCACATAGTTGGTGCTTCACTGGAGAGTTCGGCATATATGTGGTTCATCTAGTAAATAATATAACCACATTTAGCACAGTCACACATTTATGTTGCAGACTTCAGTTGGTGCTTGGGACAGAGACGACACAAAGCTGTAAATTATTGAATTTTAACTGAATTGACAGCTCCTTTTGGCAGCTACACGCACGGGCAACATGGCGTAAACGACATTTGACTGTTATATACTCGCGTTATCTTACATTTTAATCCACTTGCAAAGCTCGAGTCCAACTGCTGTTTTGTTGACTCGATACGACAACAGGCACCTAAATAAAAGCAATAAGTGAGGAAGTCAGTCACTAAACTTACCTTTGAGTTTTGAAGAAACGTGTAAAGTAACAGAGAGGAGTGTAAATGTTAATCCGAAAAGGTTTGCTCTTTCCAAAATTGAGCAACCGACGTACCAAAGCAGCAACTGTGATGTGGTGTCGCTGAACTGTACGGAAATGTTATCAGCCAATCGGCGTTTAGAATTCACAACAGGTCCCCGCCCCTGTCCTGCTCACAGCCAATCAGAACGATGAGAAAGAGGCTGTTCCGACAGTCAGCAGACAGACACAAATAATAAATATAACACACACAATGTTTTTAATGTAAATATGTTCCTATAAGCGTAAGATCTAGCATGAACATGTGTTTTAAGCTTTTATAGACTTCGAGGATGACAAGCTGTGTGTAAAATGTATTTTTAAAAAATTAAAAGGAAAATACTGGTCCGTTTTTGAGGGAGTGAAGCCAATACGCGGAACAGCGTCGGGAGACCACGTGTTTTCAGAGAAAGAGAAAGTATACGGATTAATACGAAACTGAATCTTAACCATGTCAGGCTCTGTTTCATATTTTAACGTTACATTTCTCCCAAATAAGAATAATTGTCCACAACTATCAATTGTGACTCTTTAATTAAGTCTTTATCGTTTTGATTGTGTGATCAACACTGTGTTTTATTTCAAAACAATCAGCAGAAAAATTAATCCTATATCATTAGTATATTAAAAAAGCACTAATCAGATGTTTTATAAGCATGTGGTGCGCTTCACAGATTATTTCCTTTGTCATGTTTATTCTAATAATGGTTATAATGGTTGTAATTGTTAAATACTGGGTAAAGATAAAGTTTGAAATGACTTCAGATTGCCCTGATGAGGAACTGAAACTAGGCTGTGGTTTATTGTGAAAGGTTATGAAAACAAAACAAAAAAAAGCCCGTTTCATAAACTGCATGAATAGTTATGTAGTTAGAAAAATATGAGCATTTTGTTAAGTAACCAAAATCTAAATAATGAAACGGTTTGACCATGAAATAAAGAATTAAAATGACGCACAGTTATGAGCAAACTCTCCCCACTTATTTCAACACTTTGAGATTCAAATTTGGACATTTATATAAGCATTTATCATTGTTTGCATTTAGAGGACTAAACTCCAGGGTCCACATGTCTTTTGAGACGCGCTAATATCCAAAGCACAGTCAGCATTTAAATATGGGAGCATAAACTGATCTAATCTGAAAAGAACTACATTTTACCAGTATGGTGTACTTTGGCGCCCCCGTGTGCTCAAAATATGTGCGTTCACCTAAATAACAACAAAAACATTAATGCAACACAAAATTACATTTATTGAAAACTAAAATAATATATATTTTGCAGTTTTGTGGTTTAGGGACTCTTCACACAAGTAAAAGTACCAAAACTACAAGATAAAAATATTCCATTAGCAAGTAAAAATCCCACTAAACTGAAGTAAGTAATTTTGCAGAATGTCAGACAGGCTACATTATAAATACTGATGCACCAGTGTGAAGCAAAGTGGAGACAGTTGGGATGTTTAGTTTAATGTCTACCCATTTTAACAATAATATAATATTAACAGAAGAGTTTTGTGTCTCAGTGGGTTTTTCAAATAACAATAATGTTGTGCTGGAATAATTAATGATAGAAAAGTGACAATATTTGCAGGAATAAACATAATTTAATGACAGAAAATTTTGAATATGTACCAGTTAAGATTTTTCAGAAATGCTGCAGCAAAAAAAAAAAAAAAAAGTTGAAAAGGTTAACTCAAGTTCACAACAGAACCACCAGCATGAATCGTCACTCGTGGACATTCTGTTCCAACGGCAGGACAAGGACGTTTGGGTCAGAAACCCCCGTGAAGCACAACAACAACCAGGACATCTGCACTTGGCTTCAAATTGAGTTGAAGCCTCCCTCTGAGATCACAGTTTCTACTCTTACACTTAAATATTAGACGCTGGAGACCAAACTTACGAGGCCTCTGGAAAATAATCGGTTCTCATTCTCTTGAGATCTTGAGAAGAAGGTTAGGAAGTTTCTCCACTGGCCCAAAGAGATTTAGCTCTCAGATTAGTGCATAAAGGTTTCCTGTGTCTGTAGAAACTTTATATTTGACAACCGGTTGTGCATCATGGTGTGGTTTCATGACTAAATCGTGTTTGATTGTGATGAATCATCATTCGGCGTCCTATGAATCATGACATGCTGTTGATCCGTCCAGAGTCAAGTTAGTCTTTAACACAAAATGCAAAAAAGCATTAAAAAGAAGACAAACTGCAACAAGATTTGTTGGATGTAACACACAAATGTTGCAGTGCACCACCAATATAAGAATAAAGACACAATAAGAAGAACATTATTCAAAAATGTGAAAATGTTTACATGAAGGCATTCAACTTCTAACTGTCTTGGCGTACATTAAAGCTCCACACAAATTCACCAAAATTATAATTTTCCGGCCCCAACACCTTAATATGTGATGTCATGATGCCATGACAGAAGGCAGGGTCATTCCAGTTGTCCTTTCTCACAACATACCACACGAGCCACCACAACAAAAACACACTGACAGAATAAAAGCTCAACACTGAACAACACACACCTGCAACAACGTCCATAAAAAAAATCCATCCTTTTCTCTCTCTGTTGCTGTGACGCTCTTGGGAAGTGATCACAGCGAGATGTTTGCAAAGAAGCACCGGGACAGGGAGGGTCGACGTATTGGCTCACAGTCATTCAGTTCATGTTTTTTAAAATAAAGGCGCACGTGGAAGACGCCCCGCAGGGTTTGCCCTGGTCAAAGCTCAAATCAGGGCAGGTTTACATATAAAAGGAGGACAGTGAGCAGCAGGAGCCTAGCTTTCTTTCATCGTCTATCTATACCATTTGCAGAGTCTGAAAGTCTTGTTTCATGTGAACACATCTTGTGCATCTGAATTTATAATCCTTTAACAAACATTTAACTGAAGATGTAAGTTATCTTAGCATCTTTGTTGTAGCTCTGCTTTCAAAGACAAACCTCTTAAAAGCTTCAGCAGCAAACAGCACATATAAACACAGTAAGAAATAGCTAAAGGACATAATTGAGAGCTAAATATGTCTCTCAAGAGCTGATGGAAACTAAAAACGGAAAAAAGGAAAAGCAAGAAATCTTTTAACATCCTCAAAACCTGCTCATTTGCTTGTGTTCTGAAACTACTGCATCAAATTTAGATTTTCTTGAACTTTTTCACACTTTTGCTGAGAGCTGAGCTTCTGTTATCGGCCTTAGGTCCTGTGCGAGGCCTGGTGTTCCTCAGGAGCAGCCACAGTGGTCGACCACCATGGACGGGATCTTTCCGTAAATGATCTGCTCCTTGCGGTTGAAGTACAGCATGTTGATGGGCGACATCTTTGTGGGCGTGCAGCAGGGCCCTGCAGTGCCCCGTGGGTTGGCCTTGTTCACCAGGTGTGCGTGTGGATACTGCTGCAAGTGCATGAACTCACACTCCCCCGAGCAGTAGTTGGCCCGGTAGCGTTTGGGCGCGATGATCCAGTCCCAGCCGAACTCCTCGAAGTCCACAGTGAGTGGGTAGCGACAGCAGCGTGTCTCCGCAGATTCCTCGTCACAGTTGAGGCCCGAGTCGCGTCGTGATCTCTTGAGATTGTCAAGTATCTTCACCTCAATGAATGGTTGCTGGAAATTAATAAAAAATAAACCTGAATCTAAACCATGCATTGCTTTGCTCATGATCAGAGTAACAAAGTTTCCAGAACAGATTTTGAGCATATGAGTTTAAATCTTATGTTTGTGTTGCACTCACCAGTCCTTCCTCTCCGGGTTCTGCTGAGGTGACAGCCAGGTCTTCTCCTTTGGAGTCATAAGCATTGATCTCTATACCATAGTTGGTTTCTGGTTGACGCAGCCAAGCCTGGAGCAGAGACTTGATGTCGATGCTCTGCCAGGAGCCGGCGCCGGCGTCGGTGTCAATCTTCAGGGAGCGAACCCTGACACGGGTGTTGTTTCCCTCCTTCCCGGGTTTGAGGCGAGAAATCTGCAGGAAGACGGTGGTGACCATGTCGGCAGGCCGCAGGTGAACCCACAGCTGAGCACTCAGGATGTTTTTGGGTTGGATCTTTGGACTGAGGCTGAACAGACAACAAGAGGACAACTCCTCCTGGGCGATCAGATTGGCTGGAAGAAATAATTCATATGAAATGTTAAAGTATCTTGTCATGTGCAAGTAATGTGACTAGAGCTTGGGGTGGCTATCCAGCAGTTTTTATAGAATGGTTTAAGAATTTAATTTGGGTAGACCTTAAAATATGTTACATACTATACTGAGATATATGTTTACAGCAGTGATTGTCTACATCACAGAAAAGAAGGTAAAAGGTGTCCAGATGTCACCGTGATAATAGGGTGTCAGATATATAAACACTACACAAGAAAAGCAAAAATAATGAGGATAAACCGTCTCCACTTTACTCTGTTGCTGCCTCGAAGTAAGTTTTACGCATACGATTTACGCACGGACTTCGCATTTTACGCACAACAATCACCGGGCGAAATAAGACAAAACACATTGAAACTTTCTTTGGTCGGGTTTAGTTACTCTTGGTGGCCATGGTGATGAT